>CM053580.1:407305371-407357102 GCA_028627135.1 Pseudochirops cupreus
CTTCGACTAAATATGCCTTACTGAAGTACTATTCTTTTGAAATTCTAGTTACTCAGATAAGTCCAACATATCCATTTCCAGAACAGAGAACTTTGTAGAAAGTTTCTATTGCCAGTCAACAAGCAATTTTAAGCACTTATGTGCCTAGCATTGTGTTGAATGTTTGATTGTCCAATTGTCTTTCACTAGAGATTGCATAGATAGATAAATAGAGATGTCCCATAAAGAAATCATAACTACCTTTGGAGGGCAAAGAGAGAGAGAAAGTTGGCAATGAAGACAGAAAGAAAGAGACAAGAGCTAGAGAGCCAGAAAAAGATAGAAATAGAGACACAGAGAAAGGGAGACAGAGACGAGGCAAGGAGGGAGGGAAGGAGAGACAGAGACACAAAAACAGGGAGAGAGAGAGAAGTAAAATCCTACCACTCGATTGTTACTAAACAAACTCTTATGAATTAAATTGAAATGTGGAAAGAAAATATCTCTTTTGCCTTAGATAATCAAAGAATTATGAACCAAGATAGGAAGTTGAAAGGATGAGAAGTCAAAAATAAAAATATTTGCAATTTTCTCTCTCTCTTTCCTGTCCTCCCGTCCTTCCACTTACCCATTTTAGAAATACTTATGTGACAAGAAACCTTCTGGTAAAATTTCTGGCTGAATCCTCCAGTTCATTAAAATACACTTGATGGAGACAGTGTCAATGACTAATAATCCACAGGAAATTGATTCCCTTGATTTATTTTTTTCTAAACCAGAAGCAACCTTTTCATCCTCAATGACATGCCTAGGTGCTTATAACTTGATTTCTTCCTAACATCTTTTTTTCTATATTATATGAAATACTTCCAGATTGCATTAAACAGTGAGCTCCTTGAGAGCAATTTTTTTTCCTTTTTTTTGTATTCCTAGCACTTAGCACAATGACAGGCACATAGTAGGCACTTAATAAAAACTAGTTGACTGAATGAATGACTATGTAGGTTGTTGATGATAAAAAGAAAAACCTAGTCCTGATCACACGCTGTTGTGTTCTGTTTATCTGAAATTAAGATGATAAAACATCCCCTTTTGAATATATCATTTTCCTCTTCTTGTTTTTAAGGTCTTCCCTTAAAAGTTGGCTGTGGATTTTAGTAAAGTTTTCTCTGTTATGTTATAAACTGATGTGTATGGTAATTCATCTAATCTATATTTATACCATAGCTAAAGATAAAATGCTGAATATCATGGTCTTGCTAATGTCACATCTAGATGAATGAATGAAATTAAGAAAGCAGGAGTGACTGAGGGAAAGGAGAAGAAGTGGAGAAAGAAAAGGGAAAAGAGAAGGCATGGGCCCTAATCAGGAGATATTTGCAAACTCTCCCATGCTGGCCTATCAGGTCTGTGTTCTTTAGTCTCCTGAGCTCTATGGGTATCCAAGAAGAGGGAGGGAATGAAAAAATTGAAAGAGAGAAAATAACACAGCAAACAAATGATGGAGTTCCTGAAAAATTGCTCCAATTAGGGAAGAACTTCCAAATGAACTAGATAAAACCCTAGTAGTTTAAAATATTGTTTTGAGTCAGAGCTCTAGTTGTGAGAAAAGTCACTCAGTTCTTTACGAACCCAACATGTAAATAAAACAGTACAGCTAAGATACAGATCTTGGGCAGTTATGTGGCACAGTGCACAGAGCACCAGGGCTGGAGTCAGGAAGACTCATCTTCCTGGGTTCAAATCTGGCCTTAGACACTTGCTAGCTGTGTGACCCTGGGCAAGTTACTTAACCCTGTTTGCCTCAGTTTCTCCTCTGTAAAGTGAGCTGGAGAAGGAAATGGCAAACTACTCCAGGATCTTTGCCAAGAAAATCCCAAATGGAGTCACAAAGAGTAGGATGCGACAGAAATCACTTAAAAACAAGATACAGATCTGAGAAAAACAATTTTCCCTGGAGGATATGGGGGTCTTTCACGTACATGTACCTAATTTACCTAGAGAATAGTGTTGATGTACACAGCATTTACTACCTCTGTGACCTTGGCAGTCATTTAATATTTCTGGACCTTTGTTTCCTCACCTGTAAAATGGGAAACGGTCCCGAGTTCTTTTTCAGCTCAAAATTCTAAGATTTGTAAGTCTCACATTCTCCTCGCCTCTCTCTTTCGCTATGCCTCTCCTTTTTCTATCAGATAACAAAGTACAGTTTCAAAAGCTGGCACCCTTTGGCTTAGTAAAACTCCAGATTAAGTATAAGCATGTACAGTTATGCAGAATGGGAACTATTTCCTCCCATAGCTTCTCTTTATCCACCCAGAAAAAAAGTAACCAAAACCGCCTCCTAGCAACATTATGAAGTTGTCAAAGTTTGTCCTTGATCTCTGCAGCTTCCCTGAGCCCACTTTAGGTATACATCTACCCTTCTAGCCCCTTCTCACTCTCAAAATAGGAAAGGACACATTAAAGTCATTTCTAATTTGGCTGAAACTCATTTTCAACACAATGTTATAAGTCTTTGTATTTTTAAGCCTTTTATCTCTAATTATGCAATGAAATTATTTGTTAGAGGAGTTTCAAATACTAATAAGCAAATAAAAAGACCTTTGGGGGAGAGGAGCATTGAGAAGGGGCAGTCTCAGAAAAACCAGGGGATATTCCCATGTGCTAGAGACCAAGAAGAGGCTATTCTCTACCACCAGCCACTCCCCCTTGCCTAAATCTGCTCTACCTCATCACTTCATGGGAATTATACCCATTTTCCCTAGTTAAATATTCCCAGGCCTTCTGTTCCACAGTTTCTCCTGCCATGAGCAGGAAATAATCTTTTTTATTTTATTTTATTTTTAATTTATGTAATAAAAAAGATTTTCCATGACAAAATAAAAAAATGATTTTACATGAAACTGCAAATCTACTATGAACAACTTGATATTCCATTCAAATATGAAACAAAATTATCATATACATTTCTTTTTTTTTCTTCCCTCCCCTAAGAAATGACTACCCTTAAACACAAGTAGGGGTGTGTGTATGTACATGTATGTGTGTGTGTGTGTGTGTGTGTGTGTATATATATATATATATATATATATATATGTATATATATATATAATATGTAAAATTATTCTATTCATACTTCTATTTATCAGTTCTTTCCCTGGATGTAGATCGTATCTTTCTTCATATGTCTTTTATAATTAATTTAGGTAGAAAGTAATCCTAATTATTTTTTCATTTGTGCATACTGTACAGCCTTGCCACAGGGTAAGGCTGAAAGGGTACCTTTCCCTTATCTTTCCTGACAAAAAGTAATGGTGAAATAGCAGAAAATGCCAAAGCTAAAGGGGTTTACATTAGAGTAACACGTCCTCCTAATGTTGTGACCCTGAGCATGTCAACTTAACCTCACTGATCTTCAGTTTCCACATCTGCAAAATGGGGATAATAACAGCACCTACCTGCTTTTCAGGGTTGTTATGAGAATCAAATGAGATTGATAAATGTAAATGCTTTGCAGACTTTAGCTATATAATAATCTTATCTTCATTTGCACAGAATCAGAGGTTCAAAATCCCCCCTGAAGGATTTAAGTGACTCTTCTTTCTTCTTCTTCTTACCTTAATTCTTTCTTCTCCCTCCCATTTCTCTTCCTCTGCCCCCAGTCAAATTTTCTTCCCCTTGTTACCCTTTCTATCCCCTGCACTGTCTCTTCCATTCCATTCCATTCCATTCAGTTCAGCTTTCACTGAGCACTTCTAAAATTATAATATTCTGCAGTTTTTAAGTACCTCTGATGCAGTCACATTCTGACGGCTCACTCCAGCCTGAAGGAAATCCTAGATTCTCAAAGACAGTGTTCCAATGGAGCACGAGATCTGGCAGATTTAATCACGTTGAAAAACTTTATAAGAAGGAACCTGACAATGAGCCTTCTTGTCTGTCATCAGAGGACCAGCCTACCTATACGTGGGGTTGTTCATTACCAACAGGTTGATAACTGGGTAATGATTTTTGTCACACACACACACACACACACACACACACACACACACACACACACACACACACACACACACACACACACACACACACACACACACACACGTGTCTGCTATCTTAAGGAAAAAAGTGCCATTGCAGTCTGTGTCGGTAGAGGGAGCAACGACACAAATTAAGTCACTGATTCTTGCAATGTGGAAACGAGTATGTATTTTTTTAAAACCTTACTCTTAATCCTAACTTCTACTATCTAGGAACAAAAAGGGAATAGACTAAGGACAATCAAAAGATAAAAAAAATCAGGCGCTTATCATGACTTTTTTTAAGGGTCTAAGCATCCTTACACTAGGTACTACATCTTTCCATGCATTCTGCTAAAAATAGCTCTTTGCTTTGGCACAGGAACGACAACTTAGTTTATTGGAATGTCCTGTTTGAGTGAACTCTATGGCCCATTCTGTTGCAGATTAACTTAAAAAACACAAACCTGACTGAGTGGTGGTCACTCCGTCCCTACCCCCACTCCCTTCCTCAGTAGACAGAATAACAACCTCCATCTAGCTCTGGCTAAGTACACAAAAACCCTGCTGCTCTCAACCCTCTTTAGCTTCAGAGGGCTCCACCCAACACAAAATCAGAGACTTTCCAGATCAGCTTTCCTGCAGGGAGAGATTGTATCCCATTGGTTCATTCAAATACCACAAAATGCAACTGATTTGCTGTGTACTCTAAGCATGTCTAAAAAAATGTTTATAGAAGTCAAATCTATATCCTAGGATGCTAAAATACCTTACCAATACCTTACCCTTTCTCTTCCTTCCCCCTATACTTCCAGCAAGCAGTCTTTTTATTAGCATGCTAATAAATCTTTTCATTTCAGTTTAACTACTCATTTTATTTAACTTGTAGTCTTATGTACCTGCTGATGAATGAGATTCTTTTTAAAAAATTTTATTTATTTACTTGTTTTTAGTTTTCAACATTCACTTCTATAAGATTTCGAGTTCTAAGTTTTCTCCATCTCCCTCTACACCCCCTTCCCCAAGATGGCATGAAATCTGATACAGGTTATACATGTACAATCATATTAAATATATTTCCACATTAGTTATGTTGTTAAGAAGAATTAGAACCAAAGAGAAAAACCACAAGAAAGAACAGAGAAAGAGAGGGGGAGAGAGAGAGAGAGAGAGAGAAACGGAGAGAAGGAAGAAGGGAGGGAGAGACAGAGACAGAGAGTGAGAGAAAATAGTATGCTTCGATCTGCATTCGGGCTCCATGGTTCTTTTCTGGATGTGGACAGCATTTTATATCATGAGTTTTTGGAATTGTGTTAGATCCTTGCATTGCTGAGAAAAGCTAAATCTATCAAAGTTGGTCATCGCATAATGTTGCTGTTACTATGTACAATGTCCTTCTGGTTCTGCTCTCTTCACTCAGCATCATTTCATGTAAGTTTTTCTGAAGTCCACCAGCTCATCATTTCTTATGGAACAATAATGTTCCATGACAATGAATGAGATTCTTTCTGGGAAACTAGACTGAGAAATTGTCCATCACTAAGTGTGCAAATGCTAGTAAATGGAATTCTCAGATTCCAGATCAGCAGAATTGCCACATTTGCTATGTCCCAATGAATCATTTTTTAAAGCATACAGTGAAAATTCAAGTATTCATTCAGCAAATCAATTTTTCAAACCTTTTCTTCAAAGAATTAGAGGTTTAAAACTACAAATCTTAGTTGAACTTGACACATTTTTATCATATTTGTTGCACAAGTCAGCCGATAAATATTTATTGAGCACCGACTTTGTGCTAGGTAGAGTGGTGGAGACAGAAAAAGAGGCAACAGTCCCTGCCCTCAAGGAGCTGACAATGTAGTTGGGTATAAAACAAGAAAACAGATATATACAAACGGTTATATGCAGGATAAATAAGAAGTAACTGAGAGGGAAGTCAATAGAATTAAGAGGATTTGAGGAAGACTTCCCATAAGTATGAGATTTTAATTGAGTCTTGAAGAAAGCCTGGGAAGTCAGTTGGCAGAGATGAGAAACTTTTTTATTTTAAGATACTACTCAAATTTTGGGAAGAATATTTTGATGTAATAACATTATAAAATGGAAATGGATACTTCTTTATCTGTGTTTCAGAACTGAGCATCTCAACTAATTTAACATTTTATAGGCCCCAATAATCTTAATCTCAGTAATAAATGTTCCCTGACTGACTGATTTCCCTAGAAGGCATATAAAATTATTTCTGCATCAGGGACCTTTGTCAGGACCCAGCTTTATAGTCATATTTTTTCGTGTCTTTGTCTACTCTCCTTCCCAAGTATCTCTGAACCCTGAAGAGGAACCAATATATTGAAATAATTTAAAGTTTCAGGCTTTCCTGCGTGGATGTTCTTCTACCTTTGAAGACTACGATCCCGCCACAATTTGGTCAATTGTCTTTGAGGATCTCCATGTGGCTAAAACAGTCAGTACCACATAGTTAGTCAGTAATATCTGACACTCAGGTTGACAAACAGTCTTTTGAGTCAATTCCCAGTGACTATGCGAAAGAAACAAAACTTTCTTAACTTCTTTCTTAACTTCCCTAACTTCCAGACAATGCAAGGTCTGTGCCAGTGGGGCCCAAACATGAACTCTTTGCAGAACAGCAGAATCACATTAGCTGTTAAAAATTCTTTCAATTCCAGTTAATTTTTGTTGATTCCATCTGTATAACATGTCTTGAATTCATCCTCTCTCTCGACTCTGCCACCACCCTGATGTGAGCCCCCCATAGCACCTTGTTATAGGCTTAACTACTGAAATAGCCTTTCAATAAGCATTCCCACTGTGGCTCTCTCTCCTACTCACATATACCCCTGCTGCTAGTTTAAACTTCCTTATGTGTGGATCTAATCGTGTCACTTATCTGTTCAAAAATCTTTAATGCCTCCCTATTGTCTCATTGCAAAGTTAAGTTCAGATTTTTTCACCTGAAATTCAAAGATCTCTACAATTTGGTACCATATTACCTTCTGTCTCATATCTTTGTCTCCTTCTTTGTGCTATCTCTTCCAGTCAGACTGGATTACTCTCTATGCCCAGATGGGCCATTTGCTTTCAGAACTTCTTATCTTTGCACATGTCCCTCTGTAGGTCTGGAATTTCCCTATTCGTCCAGTGAAGTCCTGCTCAACCTTTAAAATCTCCCTACGTTCAAGTTGCTCCTGTTCCTCTCTGAGAGCAATGACCCCTCCTCAGATCTCATGGGTTCTTTTGTTCTACACCTCTCCAATACACCTTTGAATATTGTCTATCTTTGTTTCCACCTCACTCCCTGCCAAGATGATGAAGTCCATGAATCCAGGGACTTGCCTCGGTGAAGTCCTCTCCTGCCCCTATGTCTGTAACACTTACAGGAGGCATTCACAAACATTTGTTGCCAGGGTGACTGACTGAATGAATGAGTGATCATTGGCATACCAAGCTCAGAATCCAATTAAATTTCTTTTTTGTTTCCCAGAAAAATTTAAAAGCATCAGGGAGGAAATTATTAAAAGTGGGAAGACGCGTCTGCAGGAACTTTTAAAGCCAGATTTTTCCTGTTAAGGAAATAATTCATTAGCTCAGGCCCTTTGAGAAGTAAACACATCACCAGGGCTTCATGGTGCAAGAGCCTGAGTCTCTTAAATCTCTATAAATTTGGCAATGAACAAATGACTCAAGGAAAGGATATTTTTCTGGATAACACAGCAGAACTGACTTTGAATCTGGGAAAATCTGCATTCGAGTCCTCTTCCTGACACATACAGGCTGTGTAACCCTGAGAAAGGCACTTACCATCACAGTGCACCTCAGGAAACTGCTGAAGACTTTGAGTTGCAGATACCACGCTGAGAATTCCCTGTATCAATGAAATATCAGGTCTAGTCCTTATGCCATGGGAGAAAAGCCATTAGGGCAGAAAAATACAATTAAAGTGGCATCTGCACTGAAATTTTTCTCATGAATCTTTATCTTCCTATGTGGAAGAGGCAGAGAGGTGGAGGGAAACTCAGTTGTGAACTTTTTTTTTAATCCATATAAAGTCTTAAGCACTTACCATGTGTCATGTTCTACAATATATATTGGAGAAGAGAATTATTCCAACTTACAGCAAAACAAAGACATCATATAAAACATTCATTAAACGGTCTTTTTATATATCTTCAACTCCAAATGGGCAGAATCTGGGCTGGGGAATAAAAGCACCAGGTAGGCCCAGCTAGGATTCATTTTGGTGACTCTCCAACAGTTCTCTTTCTACATACTTTGAGGGAAAAGTCTCTTCTTTCTGCTGGTCAGAATAGCCTGATAAGAGTCTGATTTCAAGAGCATCTAGAAAAGCCCACTAAACCATAGCTACTCCCCCCACTGCTGACTGATGCCTAAAATTCTCCTAAATAAAGGACATATGGAGAAACATGCTATCTGCATCCTGAAAAAAAAACTGATAAATAGAAGTATGTATAGAATCGTTTTATGTCTGTGTGTATGTATGTGTATATATATATATATATATATATATATATATATATATATATACCCATTTGTGTCCAATGGTTTAAAAGTGGGGTGGGGAGGGAAGAGAAAAAAAGGAAAATATATAATTTTGTTGTATATTTTAAAGGAATAGTAAGTTGTGCATAGTAGATTTGCAGTTTCAAGTATAATCATCTTTTTATTGTACTATGTTATGGAAATGCTTGTTTTATTCTGTAAATTTAAATAAATAAACACAAAGGAAATTAAAGAAATTCTACTACCATTAATTTCTCCTTTTAAATTAAAGAAAAACTTTTAACTTAACTGCATTAAAACTCAGATTTCTCCAGGGAATTCCATAAATCACACCCTCCTGGGGATTCTTGTAGAAAGTAAGGAAAGAGGTATCCATGATGTGGGTCGTCCCATGGCGTGGAAGAGGACAGAAAACAGGGATGCTGTCGATTATTGAAATTCAGCGCTCTCTGTTCTTTCTCCACATCTCATGGTCAGAACCAGAAATGAGAAAGACAACCTTTGCCTCTTTTACAGTTGTAGACTCAGATACTATGAAATCAGAAATGATTCTCATTTCAATAAGCCCACGTAAAAGGAAGAATCTCTTTCACAAGAGTTATGGGGAAGATTCCCTTTGGTCTCTTCATCAAATTTTTGTATCACCAATTAAAACAACAGTGGAAATATTGTTGTTCATAAAATGTATAAGCATCAGGCCAATTCTAACACTGCTACCATAAGATAAGATCTTAAGAACAGATTTAGTTAAAATTAACCTATAAGAGTAGAACAATTTGACATATGAATGTTTTCTGGAATCATTTTCTAGGACATAGGAGGAATAAAAAACAATCCTTCTTTTGTTCATCTAGTTACAGCAGGTTCCAGTTGTAGCACAAGAGTTAAAGAAGTCTGTGAACATATGTCCACAAGTCTGTAATTGAACTAATATAAAGAAAGTCTCGTTATACATAGTTGATCAAACACTCATGCATTTTTTAAGTTTTAATGAAGCTTTTTTTATATACCATAGTCATTTCTTGATAAACTCCCCCTCCTTCTTCCCACTTTTGGATCCTCTCTTATTTAAAAAAAAGAAAAGAAAAACAAAACTGACAAGAAGAGGACCATATTTAACACTATACACAACATTTTGCAAACGTCATCCCCTACCTTTTGAGAGGAAAAAAATTGTCCTTTGAGACTAAAATTGGCCGTTGTAATTGTGAGAAATAGCAAAGAGTTAAGTTTCCACAGGCCTGAAACAAAACTTAAAGGAAACAACACTAGCCTTCTTCTCATTGGTTGCCCCCCAAAAAAAATTTGGTGTGTAGTATGCACAAGTAAGGGATTGAAAGATGTTTCCTTCTGATTGGGTAGAAGGGTCAAATGAATAATTATGATAATAAAGGACTGTCAACTGTAAGTCTCATGGGATGTCTTCAAATTTTGTGCATAATGAGGAACTGGAAAACATCATCCTCTGATAGAATACTAATTCACGAATAATTATGGTAACGAAGGATTGAGATTGCTTTGCATCCGATTAGCTTGAGGTTGTGAGCCCACCTAACCTGCAAGTTGCCACAATTTGCCCTCCTTGGCTGACGCCCCTTGACTGACGAGGGCTGTGCCCTTTCTCATGAGAAAGAATAAAGAACTTTTCTGCTTTCTGACTCAGACTCTGATTTTGAAGATCTGGCAGTGGTTTCTATTCCACACATAATGAATCTGAGTTTGGCTACCTTTTAATGTTGTTGAGTTTGGGGGGTGGTTTGGTTGGTTTTTTACATTATTGTAATAATTGTATGTGTTGTTCTACAGGTTATGCTTGCTTCTTTTGAATCATAAGTTTTCCCACATTTCTCTGAATTCCTCATATTTGTCATTTCTTACATCATCATATTATTCCATTACGTTCATATTACCATAAGGTGTTTAGCCATGGCTCAATTGTTCCACTTTGTTCCTACTTCTTTGCTACCATCAAAAATATTGCTTTGAATATTGTGATGTGTATGAGGCTTCTCTTTCTGTATTTGATCTTCTAGAGAGTGAGGTAACTCCTTTTATGGTCATGAAAAGCTTAATGACTTTTCTCATTTAATTCCCAAAAAAGATCATTCAAGGAATATGTTGCTTTAAATTCAATACATTTGAAGAAATATAAAGATTGAGAATGAACTTAGACAATGAATAAATCCGATAAAGGCTGAATTAAAGCCTTTTAAATGGTGCAGGTCAAATCCCCACCTCTGTATTTGGAAACTTCTTTGTCACTTAATGTTTCCTCTTGTCCTTCCCTTTAGTCTCCAAGGAAAAGGTGATGTGTCTCTTCAAAGCGAAGCCTGTTCCTGGGCCGATGACTCCATCACCTTAGGGACATTGATCCATCATTCCATTAATCACTGCATTTCTCTCATGTGTCTCCATTCTCTTCCTTTTTACTGACTCCTTCCCCATTGTATAGAATTATTCTCAGGTTTACTTTATTAAAAAAAAACAAAAACCGTTTTCATAACCCTGCTCCCTCCCTCCATTTACCATGATGCCTGTCTCCAAACTTTTAGAAAAGTAATCTGCACTTGGGGTAGCTAGATAGTGAAGTGGATAGAGTGCTGGGTCTGGAGACAGAAAAACCTGAGTTCAAATGTGGCCTCAGACACTTACTAGTTGTGTGACACTGAGCAAGTCACTTAAACCTGTGTGCCTCAGTCTCCTCATCTGTAAAATGAGCTGGTGAAGGAAATGGCAAAGCAGTCTAGTGTCTTTGCCAAGAAAACTTCAAATGGGGTCACAAAGAGTCAGACACAACTGAAACAACAGCAAAATACATTTAGTGCTTCTACTTTTTCACTAATCAATCACTCCCTCCTCAAAGCTAGTTCATGAAAAATTATTTTCTAAATTCAGTATAGGTACCAAGTTAGAAAATTCATCCTCCCAAAACTGTTCCATAGCATTGCCAATCATCTTCAAATTGTTGAAGCCAAAGGCCTTGCCTCGTCATCCTCCCCTCTAACTTTACTGCAACATTTTACAGTACTGATCACATTCTTCTTCCTTGTATTTGCTCCTCCCTCGAACCTGTGACACTGGAGTTTCTGCTTCTCCTTCTACCTGTTTAACCATTCCTCTGACCACCGTCTCTTTTGCTTGTTTCTCTTCATGCTCTTGCCAACTACATGAATATGTTTCCACAGCCTTTGCTCTTGGTCCTTTATCTTTTTTCTACCTCCCTCTTCTATGACCTCATCCATTGCCACAGGTTTAACCATCACCTCTATGTGGACAACTTTTCAGTCTATATCATTCACTAGCCCTGAACTCTTTACTGCCATTAAGACACAAATTTAATATGTGCAGATGTGATCATCCTCTTTCCCCAAGAATGTTCTCATCTTTCTGACTTGCCTATTTTTGTTAATGGTATTTCCATTATTGCCATCACCCTGACTTCAAATCTTGGAAACATTTTTCAATTCTGCCTTTGTCTCTTCCTTTAAATCCAATTGACAACAAATCCTAAGAATTTTAGCTCCAAATTATCATTAGTGAGTCTTCATTTCCGTTTCTTCCTTTACTTTTTTATCATATGATCGTAAGATTTGCAGATGGAAGGAATTTTAGAGTCCCCCAGTCAATCCTCTTGTTTTGCCAGTGAGAAAACAGAGACCTAGAGAGGAAAAGTTAATTGCCCAAGGTTTCACACAAAGCAAGTAAAATGGCTTGCAATTCAAGTCTTAATTGAAGACCTCATTTCTTCTTGCTTAGACTTTGCAATAGCTTCCTATGGTGGCCTCCATCAAGTTGATTACTCCTTAATTCCACTGTAGACAATACTACCAGATTAGTTTTCCTAATTCACAGCTCTGACTATATCATTCTACACCTCAGAAAACATCATTGGCTCTCCATTGTCTTTAGGGTATAGTTTAGAGTCCTTTGAATAGTATTCAAAACCCTTCAAACTTGACGTCAATTACCTCGCAACTTTATTTCACATTGATTAGAGATGGTTCTCAGATAGAAAATTTTGTATCTAAGTAAAAGACTCCTGAAAATTTTAGGCAACAGCTTTGAAGTTCCCTTGCCACTGTTTTGCCTCTCTAGAAATTAGTATTCTTTCCTCAAAGTTCTTCTGATGGCTTTTCCAAGAAAGTTTTAGGCATTTGTTTTCTTTTGAAGATAGGAAGGAAGATAAGAATGATAATTTTCACTATCTTAAAAAAAACATAATAACCAGCAAGCTCATTTGGAAGAGAGAGAAGAATCAGGACAGACTATTCATTGTAATGAATGAGATTGTAATAAAGAACTATTGTTAAGTTTAAACAACTCTGGTTAATTCAAGCAGCTGAACCATAGCTATCTCGAGTGGGAATTACAGATGATTGTTTTACTCTGTATGATTCAAAGCCAGTAGAAGACACCAGAGAGAAAAGTGAAATCTAATAATTACGGGAAATGAGCTATTGAGCCATCTGGACTACATGTCATCTAGTACTATGCCTTTGTGTTAAAGCACATTTTGTGGACTTGATATTGTGTTCCAGTAGCTCCTGATATGTAGAATAGTTCCTCAATAAGCAGTTAAGAGACAGCAATGGAAAAAATATGGACCTGTGAGCAGAGACCTGCCTCATGTTCTAAAATAGAACCTAAGCTTCATCACCACAATTTATCAGCTAGTGATAGAGGAGTGTTATCAATTAGAAGCATCATTCTATGGTATATCCATCATTATCTTTTAGTAAATCATAATCACCATTCTGACCACTGGAAGGGCATTCAGAAGCAAAATATGTAAACTTTTAAAGTATATATAAGTCCCAGGCATCAGGCTATGTATAACCACCCTCTCCCACTCCCAGACATACTCACACAAATGGCCATATCAGCCAAACAATCAGGCAGCAAGTGTTTATTTTCTCCCTACTGTTCAATTCAATCAAATTTTTGTTAAAAATCTGTGCAGAGTCTTGTGCTGGGGGTTAGACAAGATAGAAAATTTAATAAAAACCATACAATTTCTGCCCTTGTGAGATTGTAACAGTCTAGTGACTATGGCTACAACTATGGTAGGCATTTTGAAGGAGAAGCATAAAATACGTCCTTGTCTTCACAGATTTTAAAGGGGTCTTGAGAGGTACTTGATACTGTGGGAAGTACATTGGACTTGAGATTAGGGCCTGGGTCTCAGATCTATACTAACTGTCACCTTGGGGAATTCAGTTAATCTTTAGGGGGCTGTTTCTTCATGTGTAAAATGAGGTTGAAATCATTTGTACCACCTTCTTCACAGGGTTGTGTGTAAGGAGTATTTTTATGATCCTCAAAACATGTTTTAAAAATTGGTTATTATCAAAACATAGTTGAGAAGCAGAACTAACTTTTTTTAACTAACTTCAGAAATATTTAATTTCTGAAGATCCATAGTTTATTATATCAGTGTAATATCTCTTCCCCACTCTACTTTAATACAACCCCTTCATAACATAGTAGACTGTTTCATAAATTGTGGTGGTGGAAACAGTTTCTCATGAGGTGGCTAAACTTTTGATAAGACTCTTTGAAATTAGCCAAGCTATTCTTTAAAAGGCAGATACACAGTCTTGAAACCTTTCCATTTCACTAGGATTTGCCAGAGCCTTTGATTTGCTGGAAAAGCCTTCAGGAACATAGTTCACCTCCATGTTTCAATGAAGAATCTGACAATGTTTCAGTGGGGGAAGGCTAAAGCCCATAAGCAGGGCAGTGCTGAACTGTATCACAGTGACAATAAGTACAAAATTCTTAGAAAAGAGGAATCAATCATGGGCAAGAGCAGTCAAAGAAAACTTGCAAGAGTACTTTGAGTATGGCTGGGGATTGGCCAAGAGGAGGGCAAACATTCTAAGTTTGAGATGATATAAAGAGAAAGAAATGGTGGCTACAGGACAAAAAGCACAGTGGTAGAAATGAGCTTGGGGTGTGCAAAGGATGGTGAGATAATCACCTCACCAGATGATTACATCTAAGCTATAGTTTGGAAAAGTAATGAGAAATAAATTTGGAGACACATTATAGGCATTGGGTCTATCTTTGCTCTATATTTTGCAAATAGCTGGTTTTCACTCAAAGCTAGTTCATGAAAAACTATTTTCTAAATTTACCCTGTCATGGAGTTGAGATGTCATCTCCTCTCATGGCTCAAAAGGAGGTTTATGCCACTTCAGCTCTGCAAGAAAATACCTGTACATCATTTTCCTGTCTACTGGTGGATGGGAGTAGAGAGGAGACAAGATTCATTTAATTGTGTGACTTAAAATGAAAAATATTTGGCTAATGGGTAGGCAGCTGTTGAGCTAAGTAAGTGACTCATACATGGGTATTTATGGTGCATAACTATTTTTCAAGCCTGTAAAAATATTTTTTAAAAAATCCACCCAAGACCAAAAAGCAGATGTTTTACCTTACTGTATTCATGAAAAACACTACTGGATGTTATTCTTTCTGCAAGTAAAGCAAATTGTCCACCAACACCCAAATCCTGAACTGATTGTATTAGCTAGCCTTCCTAACAAACCCTAATTTGTTTTAAATTGGTACCCATCAGTAATCAAATATCTACTGAAGGATTACTTTTTGAAGTTATTGTGCTCAATGCTGTGGCAATTACAAAGAAATATATTACAAAGAAATAGAGTTGGAAGCGCTCTCTGAAGTCATCTAGTCTAACCAGTACCCAAAGGATGAATGAAGTCTACAATATTCTTAACAAATGGTCATTAAACTCCTGATTTCAAGGACCTCCCTGCTCCCCAAGGTAGTTTACTCCATTCCTGGACAGTTTACAATGGTTAGCAAATTTTTCCTTATATTGAACTAAAATCCAATCCCTGAAAATATCCACCTATTGGTACTAGTTCTGCCTTGTGGAGTCCAGGGGAAGACAATGACAAAATAAGTCCTAGGTATTTTGAAGTCAAACCTAATCCTTTTCCTACATTGCAATCTTCTAGGAAATTACAGGGTTGCTATCATGAGTCCCCTGTCCCTATGAGCCTTCTCTTCAGTATAAACAACCTTAGTTTCTTGAACTAATCTGCCTCATATAACATGATTGATAGATTCAAAGATTATTAGAGCTAGAAAAAAACATATATCAGATCAAAGGTTCTCAAAATTTTGGTCTGAGGACCCCTTTACACTTAAAAATTATCATTTCCCAAAGAGCTTTTGTTAATATAGCTTACTGTAATTGAAATTCAAACATCTCAGTATGACTATGGAATTAATTTTACCTTGTGGATCTCCAGAAAGGATCTTGAGAACCCCAGGGGTTCCCAGACCACTTTATGGATGAGGAATGTCCTCTGGATGTGCTCCATAAAATATGTTTTGCATGACTGCATATGTATAACCTATATCAAATTGCTTCCTATCTCAGGGATCAGGGAAGGTAGGAGGAGAAGAGGGGAGGGGAAATTTGGAACTCAAAACTTTTAAAAAAACAAATGTTAAACATTTTTTCATGCAATTGGGAAATATAGAAAAAAACTAAACATGCTCCATAATTGGAGCACTTCATGCTTTTTGTCATAATTGACCAAAATACTTTATATTATAGTACAATGAAAAGAGTCAGAGAACCTGAGTCTAAATCCAGAGTTTAACACTTTTTACTCTACTTGTGTAACCTTAAAAAAACTCCTTGGGCCTCAGTTTCCTCATATGTAAAATGAGAATGTTGGACTGGATCAGAGGTATCAAATACTCAGGTCAGATATAGCTGCAACACTCCTGAGTGCTGCCCAAACCAGATTAAAATACAATTGAGAAATATTTAACAAAGTAAACAAAAAGACAATGAAACATGGATAACATTACATTTTTAAAGTAATTGACTATGTGGCCCATAGAAATCCTCATGTAAGGATGTTTCTAACTGACTTTGATAACACTAGACTAGGTGACGTCTGATTTCTCTTCCTGCTCAGAGTCCATGATCCTCCATGTTATCTGATGTGAGTAAGAGCCAGTAGTACTCTCTTCTTCCTTTCTCAGGATTTTAAGCTTCTGTTAGTATAGCCTAAGATTACATTAGCTCAGTTTACTGTCATATTGTATTGGTGACTCATATGGAACTAAGTACCAGTCCACTTAATCCTATAAGTTTTTGTCATATTTAACAAAATACAATTCTATGAGCATTCATTAAAGATGTTGTCAATGGTGGACATTGTGCTGGGCTCTAGGTATATGAAGATAAAAATGAAACAGTTCCTTGAGGTTTCCTCAAGGAACTTACCTTCTACAAGGCAGAAACAAGGTATACACAGATAAGTAAACCCAGAATTAGCACAAAATACATGCAGCTTTGCCCTGTATCATTTGAGAGAGGCTTGCCAGCTGAAGTTTTGCCTCCATGCAATGAACTGTTTCAGCCTCACAGCTCATGAAGCAGTCTACCATGTCATGGAAAGGTGACAGTCTGTATGAGCAGGAGAAGACTTCATAATGATAAAATGAGTCTTAAGTATTTTGAAGTCAAAGAATAAAAAGTCACTCAATCTCCCAGTGCCCCCAGACAACTCTCTAAGACTAAAAGTGACGGATGAATTGAAGATCTCCATTGGTAGAAGGCATTCTATTTCAATGGTGTGCAATTCTGATAAACTCATAGGTCTAAACCAAAAGTATTATATTTAATATAAAATTTAAATTGTTTTTATATTTAAAATTGGGAATATAATAAGCATTATTTAAGATGGTAACTGTGATTGGCTCCTTTAGCTTTCTGTTGATCTATTCACTTAAGAATTCATTTTTATCTTGTTGGCCCTAGCTACTTCAAAAAAGTTTTTTTTCCCTTTCATATTCCTTCTAAGTTTCTATTTCTTCTCCCCAGCTAAAATTTTCTAACATCTTCTAAATGGCAGATTAATGAAGAGACAAGCAGATGCGTTCATAGCAGATGTGCATGTGGAATGTCAGAGAAACCAACAGGAAAATAGCATAAGAAGTTTTCTTCCTCTTCACTTCTTCTATCTACTTGAAAATAAAGAAGATAAGGGACTGTGTTGCATAGTATCTAGAGAACCTTCAAAACCAGTGGTTCTCAAATCTTCCTAATGCCATGACCCTTTAATACTCGTATGTGGGCGTATCTGCATGTGGGCGGACCCACCTGGAGACAGATAGAGGAGCACTGTCTCAGTTCCTAAGACCATTGGAAATATGTGTTTTCCAATGGTCTTAGGCGACCCCTATGACCCCTGTGAAAGGGTCATTTGACCTCCAAAAGGGTCGTGACCCACAGGTTGAGAATCGCTGTTCTAAACCTGTAGTGGCTAAAAGTAGCCTTGGAGCCAGGAAGGTCTGAGTTTCTATTCTCTCCCTCACAACATATTCCTGCATGTATTACATCAGGCAAATCATTTAACCCCTCTCATCTATAAACTAGGTATAATAACATTACTTACCTTATAGGGTTGTTGTGAGGATCAAATGAAATAACATATAAAGCATTTTGCAAATCTTTCAAACATCAGATAATTATTGAATTACTGAACACCTACTATGGGCAAGGTAATCAGCAAGGTGCTGTGGAGGATAAAAAGAAATGTCAGACCTGGACCCTACCCCAAAAGAAGTAAGAGTCATGCTAGGGAGACTAGACAGAGACATGAGAAAAGCTTTAAGACAATAAATTTATTCCAATAACAGTTCAGAACAAGAGAAGTCAGAAGGTAAAGTGATGGGTAATTAATTATCAAAGAAATTCAGACATTCAGACTATTACTGGAGATTATAGGTGAGTGAGATTGCTCCAGGCTGAGGTAGTCAGAAAGAAAAGCTTGTCAGAGCAAGTGTTATGTGAGCTGGGTGTTCAAAAATAAACAGGACTTGGATATGAGAGGAGAAGGAAAATGTTAGTACACTTCAGACCTGGAGAATTTTCAAAGAGTAAAGTACCACCTGCCATTTTTTTCTTTCTGTTTTTCATCAATGTAAGACAGAAGTATTTCTGTTAATAAAAATATAAATGGAGACTACTTTAAATTAGTAGTCTTTTTAAAAGAATGATGAAATAAGACCTGACTTTCTAGTCTCCTTCAGTAATTAAAAAATAATAATAATCAAAGTAATAGATATGAGAGGCTGTCTTACATGTAGTGAAAAGAATGCTTGACTCAGAGACAGCAGACCTCGGTCTAAATCCTGAGCCTGACACTCACTAGCCATATAACCATGACTTCTTATTTATAAAGTGGGGCCTTAATAATACACTACCAACCCCACAGGACTGTTGTGAGAAAAAGCATTAGTAAATATTAAAGGGTAGCATATGGATGAGCTATTGTTATTAGGACATAATAGTTTCTAAAAAGCATAACAGAGTAGAAATATGTCACAGGTTTTAACATGTTTCTAATCATCTAAACCAAGAAATATTTAGTCTTCCTAGGAAACTTGGAAGTCTCCATAGTCTTAATGGATAGCTGATGCCCAATTGCAGTTCCATCTAAACTGTACTGGTCAACTACTCCCAATGCACTTGACAGAATATTTTCAGTGGATCTCTCCTCAGAGTTGACAGTTATCTCCCTACCTCCAAAAAAGGATCAGTTCAGGAGCAGTTAGGCGGTGAAGTGGATACAGTACCATCCCTGCAGTCAGGAGGACCTGAGTTCGAATATGATCTCAGAGTTAGCTATATGACCCTAGGCAAGTCATTTAACCCCCTTTGCTTCTATTTTATTATCTGTAAAACACGTTGGAAAAGGAAATGGCAAATCATTCCAGTATCTTGACCAAGAAAACCCTAAAATGGGGTCACAAAGAGTTAGACACAACTGAAAGCATAAGGTATGTTAATTCTGTTATTCTCCATCTGTACAAAGAGCCCACAAACTAAAAACATATTATAAAAGTATGTCAGTAGTCCTTTGGAATTTATCTTAAATTTTCTCATGCACACAATTTTATTAATGGTAGTTGTATTATCAAGCTAGCTCATAAAAACACATTTTGCCCTAAAGGAACTGAAATCTGACTACTAACAATATAACAGTTTTTCAGTTAAATCTCCACCATCTATGATGAGGTTTATGTGGAGAAATGCTTTCTGAATTGTAATGGGAAAGGAATTTGAAGATCTTCCGTGCCCCTTAATAAGCCTAAGGGAATTTGAGGACCTTCCCTGATTTGAAAAATATACTCTGCCCCCTAATAGGCTGAATGTGGTCACATGGAGCCCATGGTGGGAGGAGTTTGCTGAAGGGTAGAGTGTAGCCCCAACAGAAGAAGCTTGCTTAGGCAGGGCTTGTTTTTCAGGAAGGCCCACCCTTTGTTACTTTGTAATTAGGCAGTGGGTCATGAGGGTTGTGATGTTCTCTGATCCTGGAGAAGGCTATATGTACCTCTGAGATGAGATTCTGCTTTGGGGCTCACTTTGGGAAGAGCTGTATGATTTGACCATATGAGACTCTGGGTAGCCATTGAGCCCTCACCCCCACCTCCCGTTTGAAAACCCAAATGTTGGTGCTTCTCTCTCTGGTAACTATGTATGTGATGATCAGATGGCTAGAAGCCCTGTCTGTTGAAGTGTGTTATTTTCTCTGTCTGTATTTTTGTCTGCTTGTAACTTCTCTGAAGTTCAGGGTGCTAACTTTTTCCCCTGAACTAGATATATTATATATGTTTGATTAAAGCAAGATTGTTAACCCTTTTTGAGTTGCTTTCCTTTAGAAAAGCAGATCTAAGAACCTGTGTTACCAGCCATCCTGGGTATGCTAGGGTGTTTACTGTTACATGAATTCCAACTTGGAATGCCAGAAACATCCATTTCTGCCCTAAAAGTGTGAGTGGGGATAGAAACAAGGGTCACTAGCAACTTGTTAACACTTCATATTCGACCCCCTAAAATAATAGACTTTTCTCTCTTTGGTCCATCAATCACTCTGAACTAGGGGGAAAGGAGTTATTGTACCCAGACAAATGGAAATAAGAGACTCCCTTCCCACTCTTTGAAAGGTTCAATTAGTTTATGAGTCAATTCCCTTATACTATTTAGCAGATATTTATTATATAGTGAGAGGATTAAATTGATTCTGTCTGTATTTCATTGCTCTTATTTACAGTTCATTGATTTTATCCTGTAACTGCTCAAGTCATATGTCTTTGTCTCTGAACTTAGTTCAGAAATGCAGATCACCTGTAATGAAGAGTTAAGTTTAGAAATCCAGTTCTCTTGCTAATAACTGCTATCCTTGAGGAATGTGGGTGGACACCAGGGAGTCTGGTCTAGTATCTTTACACTACCAGCCTACCCTTCAAGGATATCAGGCTTGCTATCCAAAGAAATCTGGCCTACTATCTCTGACCTTGCAGGTGGATTTAAACAGTGAACTTTTCTCAGTCACAGGAGAGAGTTGTTGCTAGCCCTTCATTCCCAACTTCCAGTCAATCAGATTGTTTCCCCGTGCATCAGCTATGTAACCAGTCATGTTGTCCTCAACTCCATGATGTCATCAACCCCATAACTAATCGTATTATTTCTTCACCGACCCTGTTCTGTTCTTTGTTCTAACTTTCTAAAAATAAGTCAAGTCTTTATCTTGGGGCCTTTGGCTTAAACTGAGGCATCCATTGACCTACTTTACTAATAGGTAACATCCTGCTAATAAACTACTATCTTGCTCTGAGAAAACAGGCTTCAGTATATTTTTGTTGAATTTTACTCATGACAACAGAATGTGCAAATAACTCCGCTAGGCACTAGAGATACAAAGACAGACATTAAATAGTCCCTGGCTTCATTACCTTCTCCTGGAGGAGTACAACATGCACCCTGCTAAGTTAATATGAGGAATGAGAGAGGTCTAACAAATGAGTAGAATCATGTATGAAATATACCCGTGCTGAGTCTTGAAGGAAGATGCATATTCTGAAAAGCAGGAAAGAGAAGGGAAAATGTTCAGGTATAGGTAAGTTTGTACAAATGAATGGGAACAAGCAATGAATTATCAACTTCAGGTAAG
The DNA here is from genome assembly GCA_028627135.1 of Pseudochirops cupreus. Lineage (NCBI taxonomy): Eukaryota > Metazoa > Chordata > Mammalia > Diprotodontia > Pseudocheiridae > Pseudochirops > Pseudochirops cupreus. Next base: position 407,326,922 of record CM053580.1, read on the forward strand.
AGCTACAAGAATAGTTTTCCTGACATGGAGAGTACACAAAGTGGAATGAAATGAAGTGAGCTGGAAAGGCAGGATCGCAGTCTAGAGCAGAAAGTGTCTGACGTATGGTAGGTGCTTAATAAATACTTGTTGACTTATTAATTGATTGTTTGACCTCAGAGGCCATCTAGACAAATTCTTTCATTTTACATATGAAGAAACTGAGGCCTAGGAGTATTAAGAGGCTAACTTGGGTAGTGAGTATCTGGAACCCACATTCTCTGACTTCTGAGCTAGTTTTCTTTTCAATTAGAGACCCACAGATCATTTGAAATGATTAAAAGTGTTTGAATGGGGGATCAGATCTAATGGTAGAAAGCCATTTTGATGGTGGCTTGAAGGATGGGTAGGAAAAAAAAGAGACTGAAAGCAGGGAGATGAATTATGTGGTAATTGAAGTAAAGACAATGAGAGTTTCTGCTAGGCTAGTGGGTGAATAGATCAAGGAGATCGATTTGGAAGATCTTACAGATCTGGGTAATAGAAAGAATAGTAGTGATCTCAACAAAATAGTCAAGTTTTAAGAAGAGGATTGTTCACAGAAGAAGATGGTAAGTTCCATTTTAAATGTGTCAAGTTTGCAGACTAAATAGAGATGCCCAGCAATGCAGTAATAAAATTCAGGAGAGAAATTAAGGCCAGTTTTGAGTCATTTCATAAAGATGATAATTGGGAATAGAAGAAATCTCTGAGGGTGTAGAGAAGAGTGACTTATCAATATATAATTTTCATTCCAAAGTAGGTTAAAATTTTTAAAGGCTCCATTTACCAGGACTAACATTTTTCAGAATATTTGTATATTGTACCTATTTTGGAACCCATAGTAAAAACTGAGCAAAGGTATTTTACAGTAGTGTGGTCTCTAAGTAGCAGATCACAACCTAATAATAGTGTTCACATGGATACATTAACAGAACCCCAGCAAAATGCAAAAAAAAAAATTTAATTAAAATTACTTTAATATTTTAATACAGAAGAAGAAAAGAAATTTGGCCACCGCAGCTGTACCACTGTTAAAAAGTTAGATTATTCACAAAGCAATTGAAAGACATTACTCTTTTTCCAAATGTTTTTCAACCATGTTGAATATAATTAACATGGAGGGAAAATGCAAATCCCTCCCTTTCCATGAAAAGAAAGTGATTCAATACCATGGAATACTTTAAGCTCCCATTTGTCAGGCACAGCTCTGAAACCTGATGTTCCTGGCTTTCAGTGCTTCTCTTACCTGGTATGTCCTCAGGTTAAATACTTTGGACCTTGTCCATAAGTCAATACACCGCCAATGCAGTGCCCAAAGCAGGCTATTTATATGGCCACTGAATTCAACCAGAGCATATCTGATCTGCTCATGTTGTCAATCAATCTCTTCTTTCTGCTTCCTGTGGTATGATGCCTTTCCAAACTCACATCTTCAACATGGTCCTTTTGTTCCAAGGAGGATGATTTTCTCACTGCTTCCCTTCAGGCACTCACAAGGTCCTACCCAAGAGATTTGGGTCCCTAGAAGTTCCCAATAACTGGGGAGTTACAGTTTTCCTCTAAACAAGTGAATGTAGGAAATACTGGTCCCCAAAGAACACAGCTGGGCAAGATTGCCAGGGCCTATCCAGATGGTCATGGAGAAAAATGCACAGATTCTGTGCTGGAATTTCTCTGCCCTTGTTGCTTTTCTTCCAAATGCAGTTATGTTTAACTGCATCCTAAATGGTCTCCACCCAACTTGGCATACATGCTCACTTAGCAGCCAAACCTTGACCACTTTTTCCCTATTTTGCCCCTTTCTTTATTCTCTTACGTGCCAGCCCCACCATTAGTCATAACAAAGAGAAAGTTAGTGGAGCAAAGATTGAGGAAGCATGCTTATATCTCCTTGCTTTCTCGGTCAAATTATCTGGTCCATCAACACCTTCAGTGCAATGACAGTATTTTATTCATTTTTCTCATAGGACATTCCTGGTTTAAGCTGAAATGCAGTCAGTATTCACAACCTAAAGATTTTCTTTATATATAGTATTTTTATGGATTCACAAGGCTCTGCTTTTCAAATGTCCGAGAACACAAAGGGATTTATATTTAGGTAAATAAATTTCTGCCTCTTCCATTAGTTGCCCTTATGACTTTTTTTTTAATCGACTCTGCAAATACTATGCAGGCTAGAAATTTGGGTCTTAAACTCTTGAAGAATCTGATTGTGCAGGTGTTGGGATTCCCTCTACCGAGGCAAATCACAGGCCCTTTTTCACAGGGTCTCAGAGAACCTCCCTGAGCCGGGGCAATAAGAGAAACAGTGGAAGCAAGTTGTGACCAATTACCCCTTCAGAGGCCACATTTGCCCGGGGTATTTGAGGAAAAGGTACAATGAGTACCGTTGTTGACAGATTCCTGTTGTTGCCTGCCCTTTCTTCTAAAAGAGGACCAAGACATCAGGAAGGTGATGCCATGTCTTGGAAGTGAATTGGATCTAAGTGAGAAAGGGATGTATAAAGTCACGAGCCTCACTTTCTCATCTGGAGCCATCTGAGTCCAGCGGCAAGATACAGATCAGGATGACTGGAGATGGCCCCCACTAGCGGATGGATTGACCATAAACCTGGTGTTCTTTAACAGAATAAGTTTAACATTGGAGAAAGGACCCCAGAGAAGCAGACTTGGTGGGGAAAGGGCACAGAGAGACAAACTAGAGAATCACTTCTTTCTAAAAATGACCATTGTTGACCCACTGGGCTTCCAGATTTGTAAACTGTAGTATCTGTGTCTTCTCATGCTCTCCAGCCATGTGATGGATTGTCTCTCTGTTTGGTACATGCTCCAGAGCTAGAGGGTCACTTCACCAAAAGGACAAGTTTGTGATGCCATAAGAATTACAATACTATGAAAAAGATATGAAATGCAACCCTATTCCTGAAGAAAAATTCTTGAAATTCCTCTATACCAGTTCCACTGACATTATATGAATCATGCTCCTGTCCGCTGTTATTTTAAAGGGATTTTTGTTCAAATCTAATCATTTCACAGTACTCTCTCAAACCCATCCATCCATGCAGTGTTGCAGACTTCAATAACCCCACATCCACCTGAGTTCTATAGGGTCTTGCTGCTCATCTTTAAATAAAAGGAAGCAGAGAACACTTAGACCTTCCTTGGTCAGCATAAACTAGCATTAAAACTGAACCTCATTCTGTTGTTACAAATTAAATATAAGTTCTTTTTCTGATAAGAAAACAATGAGGGTCTACCCCGTGGGAAGTGGAGAATTCTTCTATTGGAACCAATAGTCCATAAACATTTGTTAAGTACCTTCCTTGTGCCAGGCACTATGCTAAGCTGCTAGAGAGAACTCTTATTAGCAGTTCAAAATTACAGACCGTTTTAGGAAGACTCATCTTCCCGAGTTCAAATCTGGCCTCAGACATTTACTAGCTGTGTGACCCTGGGCAAGTCACTTAACCTTCTTTGCCTCAGTTCTTCATCTCTAAAGTGAGCTAGAGAAGGAAATGGCAAACCACTCTAGTATCTCTGCCAAGAAACCCCAAATGAGATCACCAAGACTCAGACACAATTGAAAAATGACTACATGACAACAAAGTGGGATATAACTAACACAATGCTGAAGCAACAGAGAGGATTTTGTTGAGGCCTATATAAATGAGTCTGCTTGGGCCTGTTGGAGATAGTACTGAAGAAGTGTTTCAAAATACTTAGTGAGGCTGTATGTGCTACAGAGGAAAGACCATGGGTTTTAGGATATGAGGACCTGGGTTTAAATCCTGTCTCTGCTACTTATTGACTGTGAGACCATAGACAAATCACTTAACTCCTCCAGGCTTCATTTTCCCTACCTGTAAAATAAGGTGATTGGAGTAAAGGAACTCTTCCAATTCTAAATTTATGATCTTATTAACATAAGGACTTGGGGAATTATATTGCCTACACCTTGTGGTAAGAGTATGCCAGTCTGGAAGACTGATCATAAGTGAAGTATCACGGATAAAGTGAGACCCCTGAGAAAATAAGTAATGATTGCAGGAAAAAATTCCACTGAGATGTGGATCATCAGTAGGGCTGAGCAGCTTTCAAGGTTGTGAACATGTTCTTGACCACAGTAGTGTCCAGGCTTCACTGGCTCAGATAACACAACTCCTGTCTTAACAAGAGACATGAGTAGATATACCTAAGCTAACCCCAATTTATAGGGGCTAATGTTCAACCCTTTCCAAGTTCACACTGTTGCATCTGGAGCCGTGAGTCAAGATAAAGTGGAGAGAGAGGGGCCGGGGGTGGGGGGGGCGGGGGAGAGGAGTGCGAGAGACTGGACAACAAAATCCTCACGACCAATCCTGCTATCTTATTTATAAGCATGAGAAGAAAGTCTTAGTGGATGAGGCCTTTAAATTCAAACCACTCCCCTGCATTAAGTGTCCTGAAGAAGAAAATGTACTAGAGCCAGCAATTTGCCCTACGTGGAAGAAGACTACAGGTACAAAGGGTAATTATTGTTGTTTAGTTAGTCAGTTAGTCTTGTCCAACTCTTTGTGACTCCAATGGGAGATTGCTTGAAAAATGTACTAATGTAGTTTGCCATTTCCTCCTCCATCTCATTTAACAGATGAGAAACTGAGGCAAACAGGGTTAAGTGACTTGCCCAGGGTCACACAGCAGGTTTGAATTCAGGAAAATGAGTCTTTCTCACTTCAGGCATCAAGGGGAGAAAGGTAGGCTAAACACTATTATGAAACAGCCCTTCCAAAGTAGGGCAGGAAGAACTATCCATGAAAAGAAGGTTTAGGTATTGCTCGATGCTGGAGCACTGAAGCAGAGGTGATTAGGGAAGGTGGCTGACTGTAGGTACATCGGCAATAACACTATGAGGTAAGAGAAAGAGGGAGGGTGTCCGTGTCCTTTCGGACATGAGACATCTTCCCCAGACATATGTAAGGAAGCTAAATTATAATTCCCAGAGAAGGGAAGAAAGGAGAGAGTTGCTTTGGGGAACCAACTGGAAACAAGTGAGAGGAGCATCTACAGTGTAGGGCAAGTAACTGTCCAGCCTTCAAGTAAACAAAAGAAGAATTTATCCAGGACATAGAAGGAGAAGGGAGGGTGGCTGTTACTGTCCATCATTGTAAGATAGGCCATAACTCTGTTGCCATTGGGCAGAATTCTTTTTGCAATGGAAATAAGAACTGGCCCAAGTTAACCACAGGAGAAACAAGAAGAGTTCACCTACTGCTATATGGACAATCCACAAAACCATTCTCTTCAATAGATGTTTTGGGTGCTGACCTATTGAAAAGAAAGCTGAGGTTATTATTATGTGTGAATGCTATACAGCAGTTGTCTGTTCACATCTCCACATTCCATGGGGAATGTCATGGACCACAGTCTTTCTGAGTGGTCAGCTTCAGAGTAAAAAGCTGTCCCAGTAGCAAGATGAGTATGTGCTGACAACAGTCATTGTCAGGTTCTAATATTCCAGAGTTGGAAGGGGCCTTAGAAATCATCTTCATCAATATCCTCATTTTGTACATGAAGAAATTAAGGTCCAGAGAAGAAATATGACACAACCCACACAATTAATACAAGACCAGTCCCTTCCTTAAGGCACCATTGAAGATCCCAGATGTTGTACCCAGCTGCTCACCATAACTATCTTAATGAAGGTGTGTGACCCAAAATACTCATCACCTACTAAGCTGTTAAAGACCAAGACTGGTCCACACATAACAGAAATGAACCCTGTGTCTGGGCCTACCCTCAAAGTCTTTTTGGCTCGAGAACCAAAAAGAACTTGGACCTCAACGTCAAGGTCTTTGAGGGCCATCACCACACCATGCTGAAGTATCAGAGTTGGACTTTAGTGAAGGAAAAATTCATTATCTCAGGAAAGTCATATTAGAGCCGCTTTTGATTTATTTATTATTTAAAGCTATTTATTATTAATTATTAAATTATGTATTATTTAATCATTTAAAGTTACCACATTTGTTGTCCCAGACAGCACAAGAAAGGACATGATAGCAACGTTGGAGGGGTCCGAAGACTTGCTATCACTCACAATCTCCAGTTTACACATGAGTTACATTATAAATTTTTTTTTTATAAATTAATTGCTTGGAAATCAAATGTCATTTTCCTCATAAGATTAATGTAATTAACTATGACCATAAAAAACTATTTAAACCATAATTTAGATGAACTTATATTATTTATTTTTAGTTTATAGATCTAGGAGTAAGATATTGTGTGATATGGGAGAGGGAAAAGGAAAGAATTTTCATCCTCTTTTCTAGGCAGAGTTCCAAAAAAATAAAATAAAGTAAAGTAAAATTTGCTGTGGGGAACCATGCCACCTCTCTGCTTCACTCTTTTCCCTTCTAATAATACCTCCCTTTATCTGTCTCTTATTGCTTTCTTGCTGACCACAGCTTAATAACTTGATAACCCAACATGGAGTATGATATAGAATAAAACTGACCACCTCCCTGAAAATTTCCATGCTCTTATAGCCCTACGTTGGCATCAATATGGAATGAGAAGCTTATTCCCCCAAATTTAACAGCATTACCTGCCACCTCCCAATGTTGCATATTAAATGTTGGACACATTCTCTGCTTTTTTCAGATTGTCTCTTCCTCCTAATCACCAACATATTGGCAACATTAACCATGTAACAAAACTTAGCAGCTGCTAAATTCTTTATATAACAATGGGAAGGAACAGTAACAAGGGAAAGAACAGAAGGGTAGCAAGAAGAAAGCCAGATTGTGGGCATACACAACCAGCACAGGGCAGTGCCATGCCTGTTGGCCACTCTAAACTTCTGTTTCATGAAAAGGAGTGAGAGCAGTTGCTTCCTTGTCTCATTCTATAATAGTAGAGGGGTCTTGTCTCTAAGGGGCAGTTAGTTCATCTCAGCAAATATGATCCAATCATCATAGCATACCTTGGTCCCAATCTCTTTTGGCCACCCATCAGCTTCATCATTAACTACAAGAGAAGCAGTAGTGCCTTCTATCGTCTTTATAGGGGACAACAAAAACAAACACAAATCTGGAGGCAGGCTCTGGAAAAGTCAAGATGGAGGAGAAACCTCCCAAATGCCGCTTTCTCCCTGTCTGACTTTTCTTCCAAGATCTTTCTCTTAAAAGTCTTCATAAAACAATCCCAGAGACCTCCAGTTCACAAATTAGAATGCTGGTGGATTCTAGATAGAAACATCTTTCATTTTCGTAGTCATGCTTATACATGCTTATACTGAGAAATTATTTCACCACCACCACGCCCAAACAAAGTTCCTGTTCCTTCAGCATCACTATATCTAGTAAATGATAGGAAGAAAGCCAAAGCATTCATGAATGAGCTCATATTTCTAACATTTGTATTTTTTTAAATACACATTCCTAATTGATGGAACTCCAGGAAATGGTGGTAAATATAATGATTTGGGGAAGGAAGAGGGTCAGCCCAGCCTTTGAGTTTACCCTGGGATCAATTCGCAGAATCTAGGAATTGGAAGGAAGCTCAGGGACCATCAAATGCAATCCTTACCAGAGCAAGAATTCTTCCTATGATATTCTCAACTAGTGACTATCAAACACTTCCTTGAAGATCTCCAAGGAGAGGAAATCCACTGTTTCCTGAGATAAGCCATTTCATTTTTGGTTAGCTCCAATCATTATGAAGTTTTTCCTTATCAAGCCTAAATCTGTTCCTCTGAAGCTACCATGTATTCTTCCAGTTCTGTCCTCTGAGTCAAAGTAGGACAAATATAGTGCCCATGAAAGCCTTTCAAATACTTCAGGACAGTTAGAATGTCCCTAGAGAAGTCTTTTCTTCCTTAACAGCCCTAGTTTTTCAACAGTCCTCACCACACTCCTGTGTTGTTATCATCCTTATTTTCTAGATAAGGAAACTAAGGCTGAGAAGTCAAATGATTTGCCCAGACTTGACTTGTCTGAGGAAGGATTTGAACCTGGGACTTCCTGTCTCCAAGTTCATCACTCCATCCAGGGAAATCTAAGTATACTATATTTTCATCTTTCCCCTGATCCACTAGGCTAGTCATTCTGCCAAAAAAGGACCTTTTTCTAGCATTGTCTGTACTTGACGAAGCAATGATAATAATAATAGGTAACATTTATATACGCACCTACTATCTGCCAGGCATTATGCTAAGCACTTTACAAACATTCCCTCATTTAATAATCACAACAACCCTGGGGAATAGGTGCTATTATTATCCCCATTTTGTGGATGGGGAAACTGAGGCAGAGAGAGGTTAAGTGAGGTTAACCCCTGCAGGCTTCATATTGACTTAGAAAACCACAAATCGACAATATCTATGATACATTTTTATTTATTTTCTTAAACATTTCCCAATTATATTTTAATCTGGTTCTTCCATTGTGACTGTGACTGTTCTAGACCATAGTGCAATTAAGTAAAACTGGGAAAAGTGATCTAGTTATGTGATTAAAGCAAGGGATAATGCTTAGGTTATTTGTTTCACTGGTATCTGTGCAATGTCAAAAGAAATAGAGGAGTGACTTGAGTACATTCATTTCACTCTCGCGGAGTCTACAGACAAAAATTTCTCAGAATAAGAGTGGATATAATCCCTATAGATAGTTATAATTGCTGTCATTGCAAAGAGCACCCTTAGTGATGAGCACATAGATTCATCAAAGTGCCACGGTATCTATTTGAGCATATTGTTTGCAATGATGACAGGAAAATCCCCAAAGAAGGTAAGTAAGAGTTACCTTTTCAAATATCTTCTTTGGACCAAGCTTGAATGCTAAAATTTGACAACATTTATTTTTCTAATAATTTGCTGCTATTTTCTTTTGCATTTGCATTATTTTAGTCATTGTGTATATTATTTTCCTGGTTCTGTTTACTTCACTTTGCATCAGTTTATGTAAGTCTTCCCATGTCTCTGTATCCATCATATTCTTTATATCTTACAGTATATTAGATATGTGTTATATATCATATTTGTTGTATGCTAGGTTATATATTCCTTTCTAGTCACATATCACGGTTTGTTTAACCACTCACAAATGGATAGGCATCTGCTCTATTTCCAATTCTTTGCCTCCACAAAAACTAGCTATAAACTTTTCAACACGGCCTTTTCTTTTTGTTACTGATCTCTTTGTGGTAAATGCTTAGCCAGAGGATCTCTAGGTCAAAGGGATCCTCTTGTGTTTGAAAGGTTGCCATGAGAATGAAAGATGAGGCTTTTTCTCCATACCACCAGAGGGCAGAATGAGAGACAATAAATTGGAGAAGCAGAGGTATTTTTAAACTAAATGTAAGAAAATCTCATTACAAAAAATACAATTATGCGACAGTGGGAATGAGCTGCCTCTGGCAATAGTGGATTCCCACTTACCAAAAGTCTACAAAGGCGATATGATTATTTGTCTAATGTATCACTGGAGAGATTCTTGTTCTGGTATGGGTTAGATCAGAGGTCCTTTCCAACTCTGGGATTCAATAATTACTTAAAATAACCCTGAGCCCAGCTCAAGGCTTGATGCTAACTGTTCCTGTCTGCTAGCCTACCCAAGCAGAGCCGAGGAACGAATGTATAGCTTTAGGGTTTCATTTTTGTTTTTTAATGAAACCAAGGCCTAAAGAAATATCCATTAGGAGAAGAAAGAAGAATCAGTGACTCTGCTGAAAGTCGACCACACTCCAGATGCACTTGGAGAATGAACAATTTTTCCTATCTTATTCAAGTGAACTGTTTTTGATTATTGCTTTAGGTGGACTAATTGAAATGTGAAAACTCCCTTGGAAAGTAGAAAAGTCTGAGGGAAAAAATATCTGGAATAGATAAATCCTCATGGATTATTTTCTCCTGTGTTCTGCATATAGGCTCACTGTTGTTTAGCAGTGTTGTTGGTACATAGAGCTTTCATCAGGAACATTTCAGCCTAGGCTCAGCTTTCCATTTTCAGAAAGAACAAAATTTTCTGAACTTGAAAAAAATGGGGAAAAGAGCTAATTGGCAGGCAATTTGGCCAAGAATCAGAGTTGAATTTGGACTGCTAACAACAAAGGGTGGGGTGGAAGGTGGGTGGGAATGAAATGGAATGAAAATCTAAGATCATTATGTTCCCTAGGTAGCATGAAATCCAGGAAGCTCCAGATAAAAGTACATGAGGAAGGCTCAATCCTTCTCTGATTCAGGGCCAGTCCAGTTCTAGTTCTAGCACTACAGAATGATATGAAGCTCAAAACCAGGCTGGCTATGTTGACTCCGGATTCCAAGAATACAATGTCAACTCCTAACTAAACCGCTGGAAGCTTACTGAGATAAGTTGCTGCTTGTAAAAATGAGTACTTCAAGTTCAGAGATAGAATTGGTAGAGAACTCAGATTCACTTATAATTAGTTCTCGAATCAATTTCTTACTCTTGGCCAAAAACAAAGTCACTGAATCAATTTGGAAAGCAGGAAAAAAGCTCATGAATCTTAGAATCAAAGAATCATGTTGAAAGGAAGCTGTCAATTTCTATCCAATATATAAACAAAAATCTTTTCTACCATTTGTTTGACAATTGAATATCAAGTTTCTCACTACCTTCCCAGGCCCTTTCCATCTGGGGACAACTCTAATTTTAAGAAAGTTTTTTCTTATATCTATTGAAATACGTACCCTTGTAGTTTTTCCAAGATTCTTCTAGTACTTTGTATTAATTGCTGAAAATATTTTAAATCATTTTATTATACTGAAACGTGCATTACAGGCACTATCAGATGTCATCGTGGTATGTGAGTGATCTTGGGCTCTCAAAAGTTAGGCCAGCAAAATATAGACCCTGGTATATCCCACCAAGCTGGAAAAGCTCTGAATGCTAGCCCAGTAATGAACTGAGTCCATTACATGAGTACCAGCCAAGTTAAATTCTCAATGACTTATCTATAGAGAATTAGTCACTGGTAAAGATTTTGTTTTGCTTTATTTAATTTTATATATCTTTTGGCTATAAAAACTCATTAAGCCATCTATTAAGCTTCACTAAGTCTCATAAGGGTCAGGATGGGTGGAGGGAAAATCCACATCAATGAAATCACAGATCATTAAAATACTGACAAAATTATTGGAATATGAGTTCCATGGGAATAAGCTTCATCTAAGACATCTCTAAACATTGTATCTCTCTTCATCTTTAGCATAGTATTTTTTAAATAAAGACTTAATATGAATTGAATTGATTCAAATAATATTTAAAAAATGATGACATAGAGGACTGGGAAACTACATAGCAAAATCACAGAATTAGAGAATATTAACCCAAACAAGAGTTTAATATTCTCTTTTACTGAAAAATACATTTTCCCAAATGGATTCATTGTTGTTGTTGTTGTTGTTGTTGTTACTGTTTTCAACTCCTTGAGATCTAGGACCTTGCCTTTCTCTCTTCCTCCACCTTCATACTTGGCACATTAGTTTTACATAGAAGATATTCACCTAATGTAGTTGATTTGATTTGCATAAAGGGAACAAGATGCTGGAGAGTTAGTGGAATCATAATTGAGACTCCCCTTCAGAAGCCTATTTTGTCACTTCTCTAATGAAATGTCAAAGGTGACATGCTTGTTGACCCTTCAATCAACAAGCATTTATTAAGCTTCTACCATTTGCAAGGCACTGACCCTTTCTCATTCTGTGACAAAGGTCAGGTCACTTAGCCTCTCTGAGATTCCATTTCCTCTTTGCTAAAAAGGAAACAATATTTTTAAGCATTGTCTACCTCTAGAAGGTTATTGTGAAAGGTACATTATAGAAGCCCCGATGCTTTAGAGAAGCACGAGTATGACATGAGTGATGATGATGATATTTGCCATATAGTGTTATTTTCCCTTTGGAGCTCCAAGCCTAAGCAGTTTATAATGTAAACACTTGTAGAACAGCCTTATGTCCCAGTCAAAAAATACCGAGTTGTCCTTTGACTTTTATCTATGTAGGTCTGAAAAGTAGGGCTGTAAAACCCATCTCAAAAAATTGGTGTGAGGATAAAATGAGTTAATATAGGTAAAACATTTTTAAACATTAAAGTGCTATGCAAATATGAGCTACTATTATTTGAACAATGTTATAAGCTATGGAGTGGCACGACTTTTTCATTCTGGAGTAGCCAGCTATTTGGGGCCTTTCATAGTATGATACAAAAACAACCTGTCACTGAAATGAGCTTGTGAGCGTAGATTGAAGAAAATAAATACTTCTCTCAATTAAGCAATTTTGGGGGTTTTTTTCCTAATCATGCTGTTCTATGCGTTAAAATTCAAGGTTTTTAGAAAATTAATTCAGAAACACAATTTGACCAATGTGGCCACCAGAGGACACTGTGGGTATTAGCTAAACTGCCTGTTTCAATTAGAACCTCATATTCAACTCAGCCTCCCTCATCCAGTGACTCTGCCCTCTGGTTGACTTCACCAAGTTCTGATGTTAGTCTAGCCATGTCGTTTTCAACACGTCAAATCATGCAACCCATACCCCTAATTATTTGTCAGCTCCCGTTCCTTCCATGGGCTACCTGCTTCATCAAATCATCTCTATCAAAATCATGTCATTAGAAAGCATTTAGAATAGTAAGAGGAAAATAGAAGCATATTAATAACAGAGAGCATTAATCTCTCATATCATAAATTGCAACTTTCATTTAATCCCTGCTCCCTCCTCCCAAGGGAAGGGAAGGCATGAGCCAAGAAATTTAATTGTCAACTGCTTGAGACTCTCCATCAACCTCTATGATCTTCAAGCCTCTTTTCAGGGCTGCTCAACATTCTTGGACCTGCAACCACTGCTAAAGCTAGGGACTGTAGCTAGTCACAAGAGGCAGGGATCACAACTTGGTAAATTTTGGAAGGAAAGATCTGCATCTTGCATCAGAGGATTCTCCGGGCCATGGCTGACATCTTTGCCCTTTGTGGATACACAATGCTAGGTGTTTTATTTTGATGTTATTACCACAACCCAATTTTGGGCTTGATATTTTACTACTATGAACATGTGACCATCCAGTAAATAGGTAAGGTATTTATGCATAAATTAAAGGGCACCAAAATTAATTTATTTTGCGAGTCTTTTTGTGAATTTCATGACTTTTCTTGAAATAATTGGCAACACCCTCATGTGATCTAAAACCAGAGTTAGTATTCACAGTTCCTAACTTGTTCCTTAAGAGTTGAAAGTACATGTCATAGCACAAGATTTTCATGACTAAATAAGAGGAGACCTCCTCAATTCCAAAATTACTAAAACAATTAGCAGCCTCATTGCACTAAGGACAAAGGAAAAAGAATTGTTTAATTGTCTCCCAGGACCTATGATCAACTGAACATTACTTTTTAAATTGTGTAAAACCATAGTTCTCGAATTATTTTTTATTCCCAAAGCTCTCTAAAATAAACCACAACCACAATGTCCCACATAACTGATTACAGATATTTAAATCCTCATATGTTGCTTAATAAAGGATATCTTAATGGCCATTTACCAAATTTTATTTTTATTGATGCTTATGAGGCCCTTATTATAGTGCTCCCAAACAATTAGTCAATAAGGTTTTCTGAAATACAGGTTGATAATTTTCTGTCTTGTCTAGAGTCCAGCTAGTCAAGAGGATGATCATTAGTTCAATTCTGTGCCCTTAAGTATTAATCCAGTTTCTCACCCAAGCATATAATCTGTCATCAGGATGACCTTACTGATATGCACTGGTCAGTCATCAGTGACTATGTGAAGGTCTGGCCTGGCCCCAAGTCATATCTAAGACAAGAAAGACTCATCCTCCTCCAGGTTGTTATGGATAATCAAAAACTTGCTTAGGTCTTAAAACTGCTTACTAACAACCCTCGGATCAGAGATAACCTGAAAATGGACCAGAAAATACAGAACCCCTAACAACTAAAGTGGGAAGCTTCATATTTTATGCAAACCACTAGGCTCAAAATATCCTGATTTCTAAGCGTAGAGTAGCAGGCCCTTGAATGACTTCACCTCACAGTATTCTGTTCTTTAATCCCAGGTGAATTCATTCAAATGTAAATCCTATTGCTTTTGAATTTGGATGCCATTAAATTAAGCAATGATTATGTATTTTTCACACCATTTTACATTTCACAGGGACCTATTGTGATGATTTAGAAATAAGGTTGTCTTGCTTCTCGACAGCCAATTGCAGAGCTAGTATTGACTTTATTCTGAGTTTCTCATTAGGAAATAAAAGAAATTCAGAGGACTCAAGAATATGATGACAGGTCGAGCTTATTAACTACTTCATGTTTCTTTCTTTTATCCATATTGAAAGGATTATCTAAAAAGCACGTTGCTCAGTCTCACCTGATACTGTATCTGATATTTTTTCTTAACCCCCGTGAAATTATATTGTCTATATCTTTCTTTGCTGTTCATTGGAACCAGGCTATTTAATAGAGAAGTAAATGCAGATTCGAACAATGGTGAAGAGCATCATACGTAAGCATTTCTCATTGTTTCTAAGGAGTCATTTTCTTCAGTGAATTTCTGTATCTCTTTTATCATTTGGCTAATTCTGATTTTTAAGGAATTATTTTCTTCAGTATTTTTGTGCCTCTTTTTGCCAAGCTATTACTTTCTTTCTCTCTGCCTTGGAACTGTGGCGCTGGAATTGGTTGATGTGTGACGTAACTGCCAGATGGCACCTGATCCTGTGCCTAGTGTTAGTACATGGGTCCCCTGGGATCGCTTTTCTGTGAACGTGTTCAGTCCCCTTTACCTTTCCTGAGTACTGCTGTCCCACAGTCCACATCAGGTGCTACTTCTGCCATGCTTCTAGCTAACCTTCCTCTTAGTGTTTGCAGATCTCTTTCTTCCTAAGGTGCCCTAGGCTGGAAAAATAATTCACTGTGCTTCTTTTTTTGAGACTTTTCCACTGAGAATTCTCTTTTGGTGTTTTCTGTGGTTGTTTTGTAGGAGAAGTTTTGGGGGAGGTTTGGCAATTGTGACCTTTCCATCTTGACTCAATCCCCTACTTCCCATTTTTGTTTCCTATAGATATAGATATGTGTGTGTATGTATGTATGTATGTATGTATGTATGTATGTATATACCTAGGCACCTTTTATTTTTGAGGATAACAAGAATAGTGGAATGCATGCCTACTTGAGAGTTAAAGCAACTGGGTTTGAATTTCAGTTCTGCTACCCATATGAGCTTGGACAAGGCACTTAATTTCGCTATGTCTCAATTGCCTTATCTGAGAAGATTGGACTAGATAACTACTAAAGATTCCTTCCAGTTCTAAATGTTACATCATTTATTGATTTTGGTATTGTTACATTTGGGTGTTTGTATGTTCCAAATTGCTATAAGTAAATATTTGAGGGTAGTCTGCTTTTGGAGTTACCAACTTTTTCTAAAATCATAGGATTTGAATAGGACTCAACATAAGATAATGAGGATGATGATAATTGAAATTTAAAGAGAGATCATTGGTTTACAAAATACATTACAAAAGGTTTCTAACAATTTCCTTGAGTGCTAAGCTAGTCAAGTATTATCCCAATTTTCAAGATGAAGTAACTGAGACTCAGAGGTTGTCTCTTGTCCTAACTCATACAATTAATAAGTGGCAATTCTGGTGTTAGAACTTGGGGCTTCAGACTCTAATTCCAATTGTCTTTCTATTGTGGCTCTTGAGAACTTAACAGAAGCACAAAAACTTGACCCTAAAAAAAAGTTCCCTAGAATTCTCAGTAAATAAAGAAAATCTAGTTCTACATTGTAAATTCACGAGTATTTAACCCAACTTAAACTTTTATATAATTTTACTTGGATAGTGTGTTTATTTCATATTGCTCTGAAAGACTGTATACCGTTACTCTACCAAAAGAACAAACCTTACTCAAATTAAGCAACAGTTAAATGCTCAGTACTTAAATGCATATCACACTGTCTGGGCAAGGGGTGGAAACCTGTGGCCTCAAAGCTGCATGTGGCCCTCTAGCTCCTCAAGTGTGGCCCATTGACTGAATCCATACTTCACAGGCTGCAAGTTCCCCATGCCTGCTTGGCTCTTCTCTACATGTGCTTTCTGTCTTAATCACCAGAAAAGACAGATAGATTGATATGGACTTATCACCTATTAATGGGGTTGGTGTTAATCCCAAAAGGTCTTTTTCCCCTCTCCTTTATATCACAATCCATTAAAAAAATTTTTTTTAATTGGATAGACAGAAACATTATAGTGGAAAGAGCATCAGGTTTTAGTGGTGATAGAAATTTGAAGATCTTCCCTGCCCCTTAATTGGCCAAATGTAATCACATGGAGCCTGTGGTGGGAGGAGCTTGCTGAGTGGGTGGAGCAGAGCCCAGAGGAAACTGGGAGTCAGAGCAGTTAGAACAGAGGAAAGGGAGAGGATGCAGGCAAGAAGATAGCTTGGATAGTGAGAATCAGGGCGAAGGGGCCAGAGGAGTATTGGTAGATAGCATGGAGTACTTGAAATTTATAGGTATTAGTCAGAATCAAGCTTTTAGGGATTATCATATGCTAGGAGGTAAAAATATGACCAATCTGTTAGCTTTAGCAGCAGATGGATGCAATAGAAAATATGCTACTGACTCTATGTGGTCTAGTGGAAATAGACCCTGGTACTTGCTTAGAGACTGTATGAGAAAGTTAAAGGAGGATGTAATGAAGACAGCAATAATGAGCAGAGATTCAAATGCATATCACGATACCCCTTCAGGAATTTCTCATAGAAATACCATGGTGAAGATGGATGTTCCTGCTTATAAGCACTTAATTCTGACTCTACTAATTGGGGAGATAAGGCACTCTCTTTTGGAGGTGCTGGATAAGATTTCACAGTTCAGTGACTTAGGGGAATGGGAAAAAGATAAATTTCCTTGAGAGAGAAGAGTAAATGGCCAGCAGATTCAAAGTCAGAATAGATTGACAAGAAAAGAATTGTTTATTGCTCTATTGAGAGCAGGAGTAGATTTTGGAAGAATAGATGACATTCCAAGTAATGAACTGTACAAAATATACTGAGAAAGGGGGCTTAATATTAGACAGAATAAGGAAGTAAGAACTATCCCTATAGATCCTCGTGAATCCTCGTATCCAAGTTCATCACACCTTCAGGGAGAATAGGAAATTGGCCAAGCCCCAGCTCAAATTAAAGAAATATACACACAAGATTATAGACCCCATATCAATTTGACCATATACTGGAAAAATGGATCAAATACTGTAACCAGGGCATTAATAGATACTAAGGCAGAAGCCTCTCTTATATATGGGAACTTGGACAAATTCAAACATGGAACTCCCATTACCATCACAGGCCTGGGAGGGGCTGAAATATCAGCCAGACAAGTCAAACTAATGTAGAAAATTGGACAATTACTTAAGAAAGAATATACTGTGGTAATTGTATCAATTCCTGAATACATCATTGAAATAGATATATTGAGAGGTATGACTCTAAATTTACCTGAGGGGAGATACCAATTTGCAATAAGGAAGATAGGAATTAATACAGTTTTAGTGGGAAAAACAAAAATGGACCCAATCACCTTCCGAAGTAATTACTTTAAAGCAATATCATGTGCCAGGTGGGCAAGATGAAATTACCAATACTATAAAGGAATATGCTGAGGCAGGAGTGTTACTCCCTACATTTGCTCAATGGAATAATTCTGTCTGGCTAGTACAAAAGTCAGATGGGATGTGGAGAATGTCAGTGGATTAAAGACAACTCCCCCTTGTATGCTACTGTTCCAGATAATATTACATTAATAGAAAGGATCCAGAAATTTGAAGGGACTTGGTACCCAGTTATGGATTTGGACAATGCTTTCTTTACTATCTCAACAGATTATGAGCAATGGGACCAGTTTGCTTTCACTTGGCAGGACAGACAATATACTTTTATCCACTAGCCACAAGTATACCTGCATAGCCCCACTATTCGGCGCAGGATTGAGGCTGAACATCTGGATGAATTGGAGCTGCCTGGTGTGCAACTTACCTGCTACACAGATGATCATATGATATAAGGAAAAAATGTAACAGAAATGGAGGAGTTTGACACTTTTAATTGAGCATGTGAAAAGCAAAGGGTGGGAAACTAACCCTGCAAAGGTTCAAGGGCCATCTCAAACCATAAAAATTTCAGGTATACAATGGAATAAGGGACTACAAGAGATGCTCCCGTAAGCCCGAAAAAAGATTCAGGATTTTCCTATCCCTACCAATTAGAAAAAGGCCCCAAGGTTTATAGGATTATTTGGATAGTGGAGGCACCACATTCCACATCTGGGACAGATTTTGAAACCCTTATATAAAGGGACTAGGAAGAAATATGAATTTTATTGGGGACTTGAGCAGAGCAAAGCTTTTGAAGAAGCCAAGGCTGCTATACAATTGGCCCAGATTTATGGCCTATGCAGAATGGCCTGGTGGAATTACAAGTGAATGTACAGGATGCATATGTGGCAAAAAAAAAAAAAACATTTTGGTCAAGGAAACTCCCTTCATCTGGTTCTCAATATATCCCTTTTGAAAAGCAGCTGTTACCTGCATATTGGGCTTTGGTAGAGGCTGAACAAGTTAATCTGGGCCATGAAGTAATATTAAGGCCTGGAATCCCAATTATGACCTGAGTTATGAGTACCCCAGCTTCTCACAGAATTGAATATTCACAAAAGGCTAGCATAATTAAATGGAAATGGTATATTCAAAACAGAACTAAAACAAGCAAAAGTCAAGTTTCTGCTCTACATGAATCTATAGCAAACATAGATATTGATGGAAATGATACATCCCTTGTACCAAAGCAACAGTTGGTAAAATGGAATGAGGGATATGATGGACCAACCGAAGAACAAAAGAAAAATGCATGGTTTACTGCTGGGACAGCAAAATATTTGGGCCACAAAAGACATTTATATGTTATAGACAGTATCCTATAACACAAGTACTGGAAAGTACTGGGATAAATGGAAGTAGTCAGTATGCTGAACTTACGGCAGTACATCAAGTCATTACAACAGAACAAGGAGGACAGTGTCATATATTCACTGATTCATGAGCGAATGGGTTTCGAGTTGGTGCTACACAAGCTTATAAAGTTCAATAACATCCCATTGTGTTAGGGATAAAGATATTTGTGTGGCACTCCCTCTGGAGCTTTTCCAACTCCCACTCACATTGACAGACAAGGATTCTCAGAGAATCTCTGACTCCACTTAGGGTTCTAGGTATGAATCAAAAGAGTTGTGGGATTTTCTAATACTATCATTCACAAGCCCCATCCAGTATACTCCCCATGGATCATGAGCCAGAGTGAATTAGCTTTTAGAAAGGATATTACTACACATGTATAGCAAGGATAGTTGTTATAGAAACACAGTGCACTCCTTACCCCTTCCCAGACTGGGGAAACACTCTCCCCTTTGCACAAAAGGTCCCTGGGAAAAATGAGCTCAAATGTGGAGAGCTCATGTGGCCAGAAAATAAACTTACAGTTCCTGATTATTGGAACTCTTTTTCCCCTTTTGTGAAATCCTTATGAAGTTCTTCTTAGGCATAGCACTCTGCTGGGTTCCAAGAGCTGTTGACTCTAAAACTGATGTTCCTTAATGTGATAACACTACTACTATTTCTGGTTGATGGTACATTGACTCTGATGGATCCTCCCAACTTACACAGTTCTCTGGTGATTCCCTCTCTAATGCTTGGCAAGAGCTCTCCATCCCTAGAGTACCTGGGTACTGAGGGAATGTGGGAGTACAAATTGGCTTACTGGGTTTTATAGTGACCCAAAGGTATGTCTAATTCTTTCAGTCAATCCCAAGATATTTCCCATATGGCATCATCTTTCTTTATCCAATGATCCAAAGCACTCCACTCCTCCCAAACTAAGAATTGTGCACATCTAATTTACAACTTTGATTGATTCCATTAAGAAGCATACAGGTCATTTGTTTACATTATTTGAGGAGAGGATAAAACCCCTCACCTTTACAGTTGTATTATCTGCCTGACAAGGTGTCAGCAATCAAAAGAGTGCTGGACTTGGAAAGATCCAATTTGAAATCCTATCTTGGACACTTATTATCTATGGGACTTTTCTGAGCCTACATTTCCTTATTTGTAAAATTAGGATAATAATATTGAAATACTTCAAATTTTGTTATAAGGCTCAAAAGAAATAATTGTATGTACAGCACTCTGCAATTTTAAAAGTCCTATAAAATGTCCATTGGTATGTAAGCAAATATGATCACGCAAATCAGCTGCTTTGGAAATTGTAACACTGCAATTAGAGAGAACTATTTGGTAGTCTGGAGGGTGAGGCTCAATTTCCTTATCCATAAAATATGTGAGGAGGGTGGGAAAGGGAATGGATTGGAGGATATCTATGGTGCCTTTCAGCTCTAAATCTTTGATTCTATAATTTGTCAGTAATGATGTACAATAAAAGTTATACTTTGGGTGGAGGTTGGGCTAGCTGACATCTGAAAACTTTTTTTTAACTCTCTAGTTCAATAATTCTGTGATTCCAGAATAACATGGATAACATCTGGCTAAAATTTTTATTTAAGCACTTATACACAATTCTTTGGAGAAATAACAGACCCTTAATGACCTATCATTTAAATCCTTACTTATTCCACCTTGATGTGTGTGAGTATACATTTATATTTTCCCAGACATCTTCAAGTAGTGTTCATGTTTGTGTGCTTCCTTATTATGAGTACCCCTCTCTCCTCTCTTTGTTCATCTTTCTGCTTCTATCTTTGTATCTTCCTTTCCTCTGTGTGTATTTTTCCCATGCTTTCTTTATTCCTCTGTCCTTTAATAAAGACTGAATTATCAGTGATGTGACAGTATTGAGTACTAATTGAGTGGAATGTGTAAGAGGATTTTTTTTAAACTAATGATACCTGTCTAATAGGGGATCTCTCTTTAGTTCTCTGCATCATGTCTTTGCTAAGAAGATGAAGTGAGATCAGAATTTTGTTTAGGTGAGAATTATTAGGTGTTTTGATAAGTCAGGTGATAATTAGTGTGACTTATAGCATACCTACATAAAGTTGGCATGCTATAAAATTTAGCGTGTGCAAATTAAAATCCTTTGATTTGGGTAATTAAAACATTTCATTTTCCAATAAACAGTTTTCAGTCACATCCCATGACATAGTAGCAAAATTAAGAAATTGAAGGGTTTTTTTTAACAGTTCTGACTGTAAAAGAGTTGTTTTGCTTTCAATCCAACAAATACTCATTAACACCTCCTATGTAGAAGATTATTCCAGGTGCTGGGTTACAAAGAAAAAAACAGGCCCTGCCTTCAAAGGACTATATTTTGCTAGAATTTTAAAGTACTAAAGACTATCTAGGGCACAGTGGATAGAGTGCCAAGCCAGGAGTTGGGAAGACTTGAATTCAAATCTGGTCTCAGACATTAGCTATGTGACCCTGAGCAAGTCACTTAACCCTCTTTGCCTCTGTTTCTTCCTCTGTAAAATGAGCTGGAGAAGGAAATGACAAATTTCTCCAGTATATTTACCAAAAAAAACCCCAAAAGGGGTCTTGAAGAGTCAAACATAACTGAATGACTGAACAACAGCAACAATCTACCATTCTGTGATGCGCGCGCGCGCGCGCACACACACACACACACACACACACACACACAAAGTGTGCATAAATGTCCAACATTTCTTCCAGCAGGTATTTATATACTCGAATTTTTATTTATCCAGTGTTAGGCCAGTAAATCTCTATTCTTCTTCTTTTGGATACATAGTTTCCCATGATTCTTTGACTATGAACATCTGTATCAGAAGTTGAGTAGGAAGAAAGGAGGAAGGAAAGAACTGAATCATAATGTTACTCCTTAGCTTCTCTTACCAGAGTTTTCTTTTGGAAGTGATCAAAAATCATGGCTAAAATGAATGAGATTTTGTTATCTCTAGGTTTCATTTCACCATAATTTTACTTTACTTCATCCCCCATAAATGACTATGTCCTTTCTATTTAATTCATAATGTTATTCTCTTTTGCATAGCAGGAATATTCAGTATAAAGAAGTTCCATGTCCTATTCTATTAGCTCTAGCCACCTATTCTATTAGCTCTAGCGCTGAAAAAGAATATGCAGGTGCCTTTTGGTCCTAGACAGTTATAACCTATGGCAGCATATTCTAATTTCCTGAACAACTAGAGATCCTTCAGGCTATGATCTGAATTTTTGCTTTTAAAAAGCAAAAACAAAAACAAGCCCAGAGTTTTCTAGAATGTTAGAAGTAGAAGGAACTTAGATCATTTCACAGTTCTTTCATTGTATGGTTAAAAAAACTTAAGCCAAGTGCAATGAGGGGACCAGCCCAAGATCACTCAGTCATTAAAAATCAGAATCAGAATGTGAGCCCAAGCCTCATGATATTAAGTACAGTGATCTTTCCACTATGCCATTCTCTCAAGAGTTCACTGTGAATTGAGAGTTTAAACACTTAAAGAACACTTTATCCTTCAGTAGAAATTGATAATTCCCAGTGTACTTCCAAATATGTTATTTATTTGGCCCTGGGAAGTAGACAGAAAGGTGTTATTGTCTCTATGAGTTCACTAAGGCACAGGAGCATAAGTGACTCGCCCAAAGTCACGCTGCTAGGTAATGACAAGTCCAGAACTGGGACTCAAGTCTTCAGGCTCCTAGTCTAATGCTCTTCCCTGTATACCCATCCAAGATTTCTTAGCATTCCATAATTTGACCAGAACCTTGTTTATATTTGGATAATGGTATTGTCCCTCATGAAAGACTCGTATAATCTGCTGGTCTTTGTCACCTCAGGAATCAAGACAGGCAGCCTTTAGGAAATTGATTGCTCAGATTTCTTGTCAGGAGCCTCATGTCTCCACCCTCACTCTAAAGGTTTATTTCAAATGTAATTCCACCATTGTGTCTAATGCAATATAATCTAGTTCTATGGAATAGTTTCTAGAAAGCTAGGAGCAAAGTGATTTTTTAACAATTTAAACAAATCTCAATATTATTCTGTTGTCACTTTAATTGAGGAGGAGTAAAGTACAGATGTTAACATAAAGATGCATCTCACAGGATCTTGACAGGAATTAATTATATACTTAGTGGCTTCGTGCAAATTTTTCAGCTAACTGTGTTCCAAACTTAGGCCACAGGAGAGAAATAATTAGTGTTTCTGGCAATCTGGAAAGGGGAAAGAGGTGACTCCTTGCTTAAATTCTTTTAAAAATAGTCACAGGAACAACCTGGATCTCCTTTTCAGACAGACATGTGGGGTCTGAAGCACTGTTGCATTCTCCTTCAATTCTGAGAGTATGTATACCTGTGTACACAGTGGTTTAGTGGTTTAGGCAGAGCAGTGCTGGGGAGAGAGGCATTTCCTGGCTGAATTGATGCAGGAGTACAAACAGTAGTATGTACATCAGAAAAGACTCTTGGGTAGGAGAGGCACAGCCTCTACAAGTGCCTCACACATAGTGGGTGCTTTAAAAATATTTCTTGATATTAATTGAATTGTTATTCTTTGGCACACACTGAAACACTGGAGCCCAGTACCAGGTGTCATTAAAGACTAATTGTACTGTAATGCCATGAGCTCACATTGGGCATCTGGCAACTTTATTACTGAAACTTGTGCAGACATATCAAGATAAAGAGTATCCCACAAAGGACTCCTGTTATTCTGGAATATACATAACTAAAACACCAATCTTTGGGTTTCCAAATGTTGTAAAGGGAAACCCCAAGCAGATATAATGATTCACAGCCAACAAAGGATAGGAATGGAAACTCTTAGAAACCCTCTTATTCTATGACCTTGCTCCAACCTATTGTAAATAATTGATCACTCTAAGTCTGCCTATCCTCTTCTAGAACAAGTCAGCTGGTCTCATCAAAGTCAACAGCCCAGAAGATATTCTGACCCTGGGAGAGATAGATTTTCTTTCGATCACAAAGGCTAGAAAGTGATTGGAAGTTGCTAGCCTCAAGCTGCTGTTCAAATGTTTAATATACAGGTACTCTGACCTCCTGTGCAACTCCTACAATCTACAGACAGGCAAGAACAATGCAAGCTCCCTATAGAATCCTGTTCTCTTGAGACACAGATAGAACTATCCTTCCCATCCCCACTTTGGTTCATATCTCAAGGAGACTCAGGTCACACAAGAGGCAAGAAAAGGAGAAGTGAATAGGTACAAAAGCCATTTTGAACCTTTGACTCAGTTTCACTACATTGTTCTTTTAAGTGTACCATAATGATGCTCCAATATGTTCAACCTCAGCAGCACAAAAGACTTAGTCTAACCCTAACAGCAAGATTCTGTTCCTCTATTCTGCATACTTTCTAGCACATGCTACCACACATGCCTCATGCCCTGAATTCTCTTGTCCCTCTCTTGCCCCAACCTAGTTACAAACTTTTCCTAAATCTAAATGACTGGAGGTTCAGATTTGCCATTCAGATATGCCATATAAGACAGAATCTGACTGGCTATCTTATCCCAGCTCCCTAAGGATGGTGTTGCTGTGATATAGAACAATGCATAGCTCCCTGTTGCGATGTTTGCCCCCACATAGAAACCTAAGACATCTAGTTATGCTGGAAACTCCAGCCTTGACAGATGCTGATTCTTTCATACAAACCTCCCTGACTGAGTCACAGAAACTCCCTTACACCAACCAATTCTCAGGATCATCTGCTCCATCTCTCAAATCAGCAATGAATCTGTAATCATTTATTAAGCATATACCATATGCTTGTTACCCTTCTAACTTTCTCACAGAAATTCCAGCAATAACTGTCAGCAATCTGTGAATTAGACCTCCTTCCACAAACCCAGGGATCAGTTTATCCCACAAGTCCCTAAACCAAGCCCCTTCCCAGACACTAGGTCATCACAGAATCTATTCTAGACAGTCAGCCAGAGGCAAGATGCATCACAACAGGAATTCCCCAAACCCTTTATTTTTCCTGTCACCCCAGCTGTTTGCTCAATAGAACTCAACAAGTCCATTTCTCCCAGTGAGATGGAGGACCATCAGGCCTTACCATCTACCCTGTCTCTGTGTCCCATAATCCTTTCAACACTGTCATTTGACCTAAAATATCTCTGGGTCTTGCTCCCTACAACTGTTATATACACTTAGGATTCTTGTCTCTTCCACTTGTCCTGACTCTAAACTTTCTTGTATATATCATCCCCCTCAATGACAGTATGAGCTTCTGGAGAGTAGAGACTGTCTCACTTTTCTTTTTGTATCCCCAATGCTCTGCATGGTGCTTGGCACACAGTAAGTGCCTAGTAAGTGATTTGTTCTTCCATTCATTCATTCAAATGATCTTAAAAAGGCAAAAAAGAATCTCAGGTAGCAATATCCTAGCACAACTTCTGGACACAGCTGTTCTCTCATTCAATTTAGGTATCCCCAGACTTAACATTTACCCTTTATCATCACCCTGAAGCTGCAGTTACAAGAAAGCTGTCCTGGACTACTGGCAGTACATTTCCCTTATACTGCACCTACATAGTTTACACACATTGCTGGAAGAGCCTATAATCTCATGGGTATAACCAACAAGTTTCCACATTGTTTCTCCACATTCTTCATAATCTTTCCTCAGTTTTGGTCCTATTTGACCCCTTGTAGTACCAACATGATATTCACAGTGCCTACAGTGGCTATGAATATACTAGCATAATTCTGAATCTCAAAATATAACAGACTCTCCACATGAAAGAAAGAACCAAAACATTTATTCAAACACCAGAAAGCCAAATCCCAACAGCAGAAAGTCAAATCCATCATAGCAACAAAGAAAACTATACACAATAACAATGCAGAGGGCACCACCATCCCCAAGCCTTCCCCCTGCTAGGGCTGTCCCACAAACATTCATAGCTAATTGCCTGCTTCCTCTCTCTCCCTCAGCTCTAACTTCTCTGACCAACTTCCTCTGGGCTCTGCCCCACCCTTCCTGCTCTATGTACTCGGCAAGCAGGTCAGATGGGCCTATTGATGGATCAGAAAGATCTTCCCATTTACATTACCATTACACTCCTCATTAGTTTTGAGTAATAGAAACTTGAACTGGCTAATATATGCACATCAAGCCTAGTGGATGCTACAACATTCAGGATAGTTCAGGGCACTATCATTAGCTTTAGAGGAAACTGATTCTATTTTGTATTTATTTTATTGATCACCTACTCAAGTGGCTGGGTGGAGCAGGGAATAAAATGCTAGGCTCATAGTCAGAAAGTCCTGAGTTCAAATGTAGCCTCAGAAATTTACTAGCCCTATGGCGGTAGGCAAGTGACTTAATCTTTCTGCCTCAATTTCCTTCATCTGCCAAATGGACATAATAAGAGCATCTACATGAGTCAGTCAATAAATATTTATTAAGCACCTTCTGTGTGCCAGGCACTGTGCTAAGTAGTGAGGAGGTAAATAAAGAAAAAAGACAGTCCCTACCCTCAAGGAGCTTCTAATTTAATAGGGGAAGACAACATAGAAAAGGAAGCTGCAAAGGAGTAGGGGAAGATGAAATGAGGTGAGGAGAGGAGAGGGAAGGTAACTTACTCAGAGGCATGGTGGAAAAGGCAGACAAGTCTCAAAGTAGGGCAACTTTGAGAAAAATAAGATGCTCTGAGCTGAGCTCGTTTCTTAAATGGAGGTTTTGGAGTTCATGGTTCCATCCTCTACCAGATGTTTCCAAAGTGGAAGATACTGCCCCCTGGAGATGCTGGAATGAGTCAGGGGGTATTTGTAGCCTCAGGTACAATTTTGGCGTGAATAAAAATAAGGGGGCAGTGGAAGCAGAAGGAAAGAAGAGAAATTTTTTTTTAAACTATACTTTTCATCTGTTGTGTACAGAGTTAAAGTCATAGTGGTTACATTATTTTCCAAATAAACACACAAAATTCAAGTTTGAACCAATCAGTGGTCAAGTCCACTGACAGGTCTTCCGCCAACATCTGTTGGCAGGTGACTGTGTTGCACATTGTCAGGAAGTCCAGTATGCATGGGCAGGAATATGAGCATGTAATGACTTGTTTATGAAATGATACTATATGGTTACATGATGAAATACTGCATCTTCAAATTTTCAATGCAGGAAAACCCCCACAAATTTATAATAAACTATTAAATTTAAGATGTATCATTTAAATATATATATATTTTTAAATGATGCAAACTTAAAAAAAATTAAAGGGTTAAAGAAAGTAATTTCCAGGGGAATTCCCAGAGTAATTTTTGAAAAGGGGGTGGTAGGCCAAATAAGTTTAGGAACCTCTCTAATAAGAGGAACAGAGTGTGATGATGAGTAGAATACCAAGGCTGATAGTATCTTGCAGGATAATGGGGTTTCCCCTATAATGAGCTTCTGGAGAAGTCACTCAGAGAAGTCCCGAAGAAATGCAATCAGGTGAGAAACAAGGTGAAGTTTGAATGGAACTCCCTCTTTAAATCGAGTTTTGGGAGGTCATGGCTCCACTCTCCCTTCAGATGGACAGCAGATAGTGATGAGGGAGAGTTCTAAGGCTGAGGGGATCTTGCAGGATGATGACATTAACCCAATAATGAGCTTCCTGGGGCTTGGTGAAGTCAGTCGGAGAAGTCCAAGACGGTGGAACCAGGTGAGAAACGAAAAGGATCCCCAGGGTTGTTGTGAGGATAAATCGAGATACATCGAGATCCATAAAGCACTTTACAAACCTTTAAAAGTGCTATATTAATGCTACTATTTATTATTATCATCATCATTTTTGTTGTTATCTGTGCCTACCACTATGCTAGGCAGCATAAAGTTTAGGGAAGAAGTTGTTGGAAAAGGCTGGAAAAGAAGGGGGCTTGAGATGGCCCCTGAAAGATAGTAGTCTTTAGATAGGAGCAAAAATTATTCCAAACTGGTGAAATAGAATCAGACAGATACTTAGCTGGGAATGTATAGAACAGTGAGGAGACTGACCTGACTGAAAGAGATGTTATTGGCAAGTCCTTACACATAAAAATGGACAGGTGAAATGAGGCCAGGTCACGGAGGGCTTTGAATGTCAAGATAAGGAATTTGGACTTTATTTAATATATAATGAAGAAGTAAGGTACATTTGTTGAGCAGGAGAGTGATAAGATGAAAGAGGTGTTTTAGAAAGATTAGTCTGGCAGCTAAGCAGAGAAATGATTTAGAGAGCAGAGAGATCAGAGGCAAGGAAAATAGCTATTGTAATTATCCATGTAATTGTGGCCTGCAGTGGAGTGAGAGCAATGAGAATGAAGAAGAAAGGATGGATATGAGATATATTTAAAAGAAATAACAATAATGATAACTAACACTTATGTAAGACTCTAAAGTTTGCAAAGCACTTCACAAATATTATCTCATTTTATCTTTATATCAACTCTGAGAGGTAGGTACTATTATTACTCCCATTAGACAAATAAGGAAACTAGAGGTGGCTAGGTGGCAGAGTGAATAGAGCACCAGCCCTGGAGTTAGGAGGACCTGAGTTCAAATCCAACCTCAGACACTTAACACTTACTAGCCATGTAACCTTGGGCAAGTCACTTAACCCCAATTGCCCTGCCCTCTCCCCTCCAAAAAGCATAAATAAATAAACAAACAAACAAACAAATAAGGACACTGAGGCAAGTAGAGGTTAAATGACTTGCTCAGGGTCACACAGTTAAGTGATTGTGAACTCGGGTCTTTCTGACTCCAGGAATTAAATATGAGAGTCAATGAGGTATAATGGATAGACTGCTAAAACCGGAGTCAAGAACTGATTTAAATCCTACCTACAACACATACTAGCTTTCTGTCCAAGGACAAGTCAACAAACATAAGTCTCAGGGTTCTTATCTATAAAATGGGAATAGGAATATCTATAATAACTATCAAATAGGTGGTTGTAAAACTAAAATATGATGATATATGTAAAATACTTAATAAATTTTAAAGAAACATAAATGTCAGCTATTGTTATTATATAAGAAGTCAAAGGATAGAAAATAGAATGACTACTAAGTTTGGAACCTGAGCGCCTAGGAGAATTATAGTTCCACTAATGGAACAGGGAATTTGGGAGAGTAAGTGTTTGGTGGAGGGATGATAAGCTGGCTCTATTTTGGCAATATTCACTCTGAGATGACATTTAATCATGAAGCAGAAACTTTTTAGAGACAAGCTGAGAATAGAGGTCCAAATGAGAATTAAATGGGGATATTAAATTAGAAACTATCAACAAAGAAATACTCATTGAGAATGTAGAAAGGGAAGACCAGGAGTATGGAAATTATTGTGTGGAGGGTATGAGTGCCAAAGATTAAGCCTTGGGGAATGCCAAAATTTGGGAGCAAGATGAGGAAAAGGAATCAGGAAAGGAGAAAGTGAAAGAGAATTGAGAAGAGAGGATTAAAGTAATGAAATGTGATAGAAGCCATGGGACGGAAAAGTTTCAAGAATAATGAGGTGGTCAAAAGTGTCAAGTGAAGCTGAAAAATTAATAAGAACAGAGGAACAAGTGATGGGTCCTGATGAAAAGGAGAGATGGCTGACCTTTAAGTGAGTAATTTCTGTAGAGTAGTGAGGAAGGAAGCTAGATTTGGAGGGAGAAGGAGAGTTGTTGTTTCTCCTACATTCTATATTTTTCTACTTTGTCCCTGTCCCTTGTCAAAAGTGTTTGCTTCTAACTACCCTCCCCCTGTAATGGTAATGGAATTTGGAAATGCCCCTGTATTGGCTTGGTTTTTGGGTTGAGTGTTAAAATCCAGAGCTTGTGATTCCCACTTGTGGGATGGACTTTTTGACATGAAGAGAGAGGGCTGAACTGGGAGGAGCTGTGAATTGGGAGAGAGGCCTAAGCCAAGAAAAGGCCAGAAGGACTTTTGGAGAGCAGTATCCAGTATTGTGGAGCCTGAGTTGCTGAGAGAAAGACTGCTGAGGGCCAGTTGCAGCTGCCCAGGACTTTTGAGAACTGCCACTCAAAGCTGCTGAGGACTGAGGCACCTGACTTCCACCCCCCCAATCTCCCTTCTATAATCTCCCCTCCTATCCGCTTCCCCCCTACTTTCCT
>CM053580.1:407357602-407372520 GCA_028627135.1 Pseudochirops cupreus
GCTTATTATTGCTAGTTCTAAGGTAGAGTAAAAAAATTTATTTCTACTTTGCAATCTAGAAAAAAGGGTTCTTAAAAAGCACAGTGAAGAGGACTTTAAAAGCTGAATGTGATGCAAGACTTTACATATCTTTCCTGTAATATGCAGGAAACCATCCTGACTCTTAACACTCAGACTTTCGGTTCTGAATGTGTGCTTCTTCCTGCTTGTTGCCTCCGGGGTACCATTTTGGCCCTGCTCTCTAGCTACTACTGGAAGGCACACTCACTTTGTTAAAAAGGAGATTAGTATGTATTAAAAAGAAATGTTAAAAGCCCACTACTACCTAATTACCTGATATTATCCAAAGAATTGAAAGAATTTTGAAAAAAGTCAGTTTTGATGAGAAAATGAGTAGCTGTGCAAAACATTTTGCGTTAGCAACAGATATTCTCAGATTTGTCTATTTGTGGGGATCTCTTAAGAGGGTAGCCTGTACTTTCTAAACTAATATGAGCAAGAATTAACTCAGGCAGCAGTGTGCAAAATTACATAACGGAAAAGGCAATGGAGGAGCAGAGCTTAATAACCCTAGAAAAAGCAATAAGGTCTAGGAGATGCCTGCATCATTAATCATGATGAGGGGTAAACTTAATCAGATACCCACAACAGAGTGGATTAATAACCAATTGGGCTAAGTAACATGAGCTCCAAACCTGAATCATGTCATGGTAGGAAGATCCCTGGATTTGGAATCAGAGCACTCCATTTTGAATCTAGATTTGGACACAATGACCTCAGAGACCCCTTCCAACCCTAAGAGTCTGTATGAACCCAAGTTCTTCTACTTCTACCCATGTGATCTTTAACAATATATTTAACTTCTCTGGGCTTCATTTTTCCTCATCCATGAAATGATGAACTGGATGACCAATAAAGTCCCTTTCAGCTCTATTTCCTATGGAGAGGCTGGTTAAGAAGAAGCTAAAGGAGAAGAACAAAAGGTCCATGCCGTATATAAGTTCCCTGGTGAATTCCAGTGAGACTCTGTGAAATGGCTGAGATCCAAGAATGGAACTGAGAGGCCTTCTTTGGGTGACACACATATAAACTCAACAGGAAATATGTCAACGATGAAGTATGAGACAAGTAGCTGAGTCATGTGGATGTATTTATGTGCCTTGGAGGGGTTCATAATAGTAATACAAGACCAGGTCCTTGCCACCAGAAATCACAGAAAGGTTGTCCTTAAGGAGTCCAGACTAACTGATAGCAATAGATTTTGCAAGGAAACTACAGAACCTGCACAGCATATCATGGCATGTTGCAAAAATTTAGCACCTACCAAATACTCAGAAACATAAGATCAAAGGGCAAAACTTATATACATACAAGATCCTTGCTCTCCTTCATAAACTAACTGATGACAAATCCCTGTACAACAAATACGACTCTCAAAATACCCTTCAGAATTCAACAAATGCACTTAGAAGCAGCTGGTGGTGTAGTGGACTGAGTGCTGGGAAGAATTTAGTTGAAATCTGAACTCAGACACTTACTACTTGTGTGACTATGGAAAAGTCATTTAACCTTTGTTTGCCTCCACTTCCTCAACTGTAAAATGGGAATAATAATAGTACCACCCTCCCAGGCTTGTTGTGAGGACCAAATGAGATGACATATCGTCCCCATCATCCCATCTGCTACTGATGCTGCTTGCTTAAAGCACAGCCAAACAAAGAAGAACCAACATCCCAACATTTTCATCTACTTTACAAAAAGTCACCATTTCATCCTCTCTTGGCGAAATCTGATGAACATTAAACATAAAAGAACAGCGAGACGGAAATTTTCATAAGAGTATCTGAATTTTTTTAAGGAGAAAAAATGAGAACAATAAAAACAATTGACTGTGTAATGTTTTTAGAGTCTGCAAAGCAATTTGCATATATCATCTCAAAAGATTTAAATTTCAAAACCCCTCAAAACTAGGATGGGTACGAAAGATATTATTATCTTCATTTTACAAATAAGGAAATATTTTTAAAAGATGCTACTTGACTTCTCCATGACCATACACCTGGTTAAAAATTAAGCAATTTTTATTATATTCGGGCAGTAGATGGCACAGTGGATAACGTGCTGGACCTGAAGTCAGAAAGACTCCTCTTCCAGAGTTCAAATCTGGCCTCAGACACATACTAGCTGTGTGACCCTGGGCAAGTCACTTAACCCTTGCTGTTTTTTGCCTTACTTTCCTCATCTGTAAAATGAGCTGGAGAAGGACATGGAGAACCACTGCAGTATCTTTGCCAAGAAAACCCCAAATGGAGTCACTAGGAGTAAGACAATATTGAATAAAAATATTATATTTGACCTCTACCTGAATAACTGAAGTTAGAGTAGACAGAGCAGCACTAACAAAGCTTAGTGAGGAATTAGATTTTGTTATTGCTGTTGTTGTTCATACTCTGGGGCATAATTAAGATTTATTTACATCTTTTCTCACAGGAGCACAATCCTAGGCAGGAATAACTAGTAAAATGTGTTATTACTTCATTTCCAAAGAATAAATGTTAGTGAGGTGTTTTAAAGTTATGGTTTATGCAGTTAGACTTATTTCCACATGGAAATGTTAAGTAACATGGGCTCCTTGATGGAGAGAACAGACATTGACAAGTTCTAAGATTCTTTGTCAAATCTTTAGTAAATTGCACCTCTCAATGGTCACTGATAGACTATAAATTAGACATTTTAGTGTAAATAAAAAATAATTAATTGATTTTCACTGAACTGAGACTCAGAAGATCTGGGGTTCTAGTTCTCTACTCCCTTGCTATGTGATTTTAAGGAAATCACCTAAAAACCATGGTTTTCAGTTTCATTACCTCTAAAACAAAGGTGCTAAAGTAAATGATCTCCAAGCTCCCTTCTGATTCTATAACTGCCTTCCTGTGACTTGGGCTGTGCCCAAGTCATACAATACTGATGTATCCAATAACTGTTTTAAAATGCAACAGAAATAATTTGAAATATTAAAATGCTTAATATAAATTTAATATTGGGTTTTTTTCCTGGTATTGCAGATGAAATACAATTTACCTCAGACTGAGAGAATTTGAAATGTCTAAATGCTACTACCTTGTTCACATTAACCCTTTAGAGGTAGAGCCACTAACTTTAGTAGAGGGCCTCCAAAGTTTGAAGCTTTTTCCAATCTCTCTGGTTAAATTAAACTTCACCCTTCTTGACTGGTGATGGCAGAGGTTAAAAGGCATCAATTTGAGTATTTTCTTTACCTCTTATAAATGGAAATACAATTACCACTCCAAAAACAGAAAACGTTTTGATATAGGTTTGTTCATAACACGTGTACACATGTGGGAAGATAATGAACACAACTGTCAATATTCTGACCTATGTACTTTGGGAATAGAATTCTGCCGTAATCATTTGATGATTCTCTTCTCTTAGTTGCTATTTTAGAGACATGTGTACTTTTATCATGCCAGGAGCTTGTTCCAAATCAAAGTAACCATTTTCTAAAAATATTTGCAATTGATTTACTTTACAATTTAAAATGTCACTTAAAACAGCTCCATGATTGTCTTGGACAGAAAGATGGGTTAGATTAACACTGTAAAGCTTTTTTTTCCCCCAAAAAGCATGTTAATTACCAACAAGAAACACAGAAAATAACCAAATTATAGCACAATGTTTAGAGGTTAAGTGGAACTTTCCTGTTCTAAAGTGCAAAAGTTAAGAAGGAAACCTTACAAGGAGCTTAAAATGAAGGTTTTAGAGAGAGGAAAATGAGTGCATTGTTCTTCATATAAAGATGGTGCTACTGAGCCATTGTCAGTAGAGGAGACACTATGATTTGGATTTCTAATACTACTAATGCATTTGAATTGTTCTATCTACCCACTCTGGTCCAGTTCGTTTTTGGTCTGATTGAACAATGCTGCTACACACACACACACACACACACACACACACACACACACACGCACACACGCACACGCACACACACGCACACACACGCACAGAATTTCTGTGTGTGTGTGTGTGTGTGTGTGTGTGTGCCTCTGTCTCTCTGTGTATGTCTTTCTCTGCGTATCTCTGTCTCTGAGATTCATGACGGAAGTTAGCATTATCATCTGGGGCTATGGAATACAGATGAGCTGAGGGGCCTCTACTAAGATCAAACCTAAGTCTGCATCATTAGAACTGGGCAGTAACCCACTGAGCTAGCCAGGCAAAGAAAACAATGAGAAGGGAAAACAGAAACTCAAAAGCCTCATTGCTCAACTGAGGCAACATGGTATATTGGGTAGACCACTAGACAAATTACTTCAACTAAAGAACTACCAGATTTTAAAATAATACCTATCTTAAGGCCATAGAGTAACCAGTTTCCCCTTCCAACTAGACTAAGTCCATCTTAATTGCTATTTATCTTATTTTGACATCATACGTTATGAAATTGATTTAAGAGAGCATTTTGTGTTGCTAGGCCAAGGAATCAAAATTTCTAGTTCTGGTTCCACCATCTCTGTGATAGCAGCTTGCTACTCAGGCTGTCTAGGTATTACAGACCAGTGAAGCAACTCATGACTTTAAATCTCCCCTTTGTTTCTAGAAGACTGTACCATTATTATATTCTTGGGTAGGATGCATGTGCTGGCCATGTAGGTTATACATGCCCATGAATGGCCTAAATGCAGCTCTCAAGGAAGCTTTGATAGATAGCTCCTAAATCTTGCCCACTGTTCAATGCCTTTTCATTCTATGCCTGCAATGCTGTCCTGCTTTGTCTCTACCTCCTGCCTTCCTCAAAACGGGCCATGGTCCTCTTCTAGAAAAAAGAATAAACAGTAATAACCCTTACCTTCTGCAGGAGGCCCTTCCTGATACACAGGTACACATACAGAAACGCACAGCTTCTGTGTCTGTCTGTCTCTGTCTCTCTGTGTATATCTCTGTATGTGTGTCTCTCTCTGTCTCTGTCTCTCTCTGTCTTTCTGCCTCTTTGTTTCTTTCTCTGTCTCTCTGTGCCTCTCTCTATTTGCCTCTGTCTCTGTCTATCTCTGTCTCTATCTGTCTGTCTGTCTCTACACAACACACGCACACACACACACACACACACACACACATGCCCAGTCACAAGATAAGTATTACCTGGCTTTTCCATATGCCCCCGTTATATGTATTATCTTCCCCAATTAGAATGTGCATGGCTTGAGAATACAGACTGTCTAGATTTTACTTTTGGGATCCCCAATGCTTGGCACATAATAAGTGACTGAAAACCGCTTTTCTATTCCATTCCAAATCTTACCCTATAGAACCATTTCAGTTAACATAGTCATCAGTTGAAGGTATGTTTCAAGGTCGTTTGCAAGTAAAATTTATCAATACTTAAATTTAATAACCTGGTGCAGCCAGCAGTTTAATACCAATGATGTTTTCTCTACAATATGCATGACATGGTGTACGTGAAATCTGAAATAGACATTCCTTAAAAAGTAGAAAAGATGGATGTTTACAAGTCAAATTAAATTTTCTCCTGAGATTTGTATTGTAATTTTGATCTTGGTCTGAGCCAAAAAGCCAAGAAGTGATTGTATTGTGATTTTTAAAAGGCCTATCATCTTTTCAGATTAATAATTACAAGAAAAACAACCTTCCTTTTTACTTTGAAGTTTTTCTGTCCTTCACTGACTTTGTGTAGTGGAAACTGAGCTATAAGAAAACATTTTAAAGACTACCAGAACAACTTAATACAATAAGCATTGAAAGCAATCCTGAGATGAATACTTTTGTAATGTAAAGAATTCTTTTAAAATAAAAACAATCACCCCCAATCTGTATTGTGTATATTCAAATTTTCATATGTAAATTTTTCTTCGCATTTCTCTTGGGTTAAACAAAGTCAAAATTTTAGGTGATTAAAAATGTATTCATATAAAAGAAAAATAAGTTATCCACTTAGCCAAAATTTTAATCAAAGTTGTTTGGCATAAGGCAGGCTAAGCCAGGTTGAGGGTAATCAATAGGCCTCAAACCTGTTGGTGACACAGGGCAGTGGTTCTCAACCTGTGGGTCGCGACCCCTTTGGGGTCGACCAACGCTTTCACAGGGGCCACAGGGGTCACCTAAGACCATCGTCCTCTATCCATCTCCAGGCAGGTCCTCCCATATGCAGACACACCCACATATGACTATTAAAGAGTCACATTAGAAAGGTTGAGAACCACTGACATAGGGGGCTATCTATCCCAAGCATATGAAGCCTTTCCCTGGTAGAATGGTGGATGACTGTGGAGTACTTAGAGTTTGTTCAGACATCAAAGATGCCAAGGTCATCCACTATATCCCAGTGCCATCCACTGCTTTGCCAGTCATACTGATTTTTTTCTTTCCACTGGACTTCAGCAACTCTGGAAGAGAGAGTGAGGTTGACAAGCAAAAGAAATGAAGGATGAACAACAAAAACAATATGGGAAAAACAAACCTAACGTTTTTCTGGAGTGATAATGTGTATAAGATATTTAAGCCTAGTACGGATGTTATAACTATCACTTTTCTATGGCTCTAGGTTCACTCTCCCAACCCTAATTCTGCGGGTAGACCAGGGCTACTTCTCTCCTTTAGGGGCTTAATTGTACACCCTTTGGGACTATTCTTAAGTACCCCTTCAAATACTATCATTCATAAGCCTCCATCCAATGTATTCTCTTAATATCGTTTGACTAATAAACATCTCCTCGATGTAATCTTAGCAGTGACCTTAATCCTGATAGTATTGTGACCTACTGATACCTCAACAACAATAGCTAATTAACATCAATTAACTTTTACAAAGGCTATTTACTGAGAAATTATAATGAAGGCAGAAGTACAAATTCTACCCCACCTTAAACTGAGATACATTCTTCCCTCCACACTTTAGTACTGGGGCGGGGAAACTGTGGTCTCCAGGCCACAGGTTCCCCAACCCTGCTTTAGTCCTTGGGCTCACAATTAAAGTGGTTGCTCCAAACATTTCCTTCCACCAAATTTGAGTCTGGTTGATGCACAGTCAATGAATCAGTTGCTTCTTGACTTGTAGGTCTTGATGTCTTGGTTGTTGGGTTGATTCACCACTGAGCTAAGCAAGTGATTTCTCATGGTTATGTTGGCTTCTCACTCAGTTTGGCTAAGGCAGCTGCAGATTGACTATGACATGATGGCCTGCGAGTGCCTCCCTTGTACCTTTAAAACTTACCCGGTTATGACTTGGTCTTTTTCATCTCCAACTCTTATTCACCTTAGATAAGGAAAGAAGAAACACAACAGAGATGAAAGAAATGAGAAAGTGAAAACCAGCTAAAGAAAAGGGCTCTCCCACCCAAAGGCTTACAGCATTTTGTCTGCCTCCCTGCAAACCTTCTAGGAAAGCAAGAGCTCAGATTCTTCCATTTTGGGCTTCCATATGCACCCTCACTTATGGTTCAGCAGTCACACTTGGAGAACCACTGGCCTAGAACATAGAGCAGTTTACAGGAGGGGGGAAAACAAGGCCAAGGATTTTTCTGGTCTCCAACAGTCACATAGAGACAGAACAGTGTCTTCTGATTGCTCTTCCATGACAGTATAGTCTAACCAGCAAATTCTTTTGGAAATTTTTTCACCTTAATAGAAAAGGGATGAAAACACATATATTTTGGTCCTAAAATTTTCTATTCTTGGGAATGTTTGTATTCTATATTTTGTTACTTTCGTTTTTCATTTAGCTATGTTTATGTTTCCATCTTCTTCCCATTCATTAAAATATCTTTTAATAAGGGACACAATTCAAATTGTTGATTATGACCTAAAGGCTATAAAAGTATCAGTGATCCAAATTATGGCAATGTCACTTATTCTTTGAGAAAGGGGGCAGGGAGAGGAAGGGTAGGGACAGTGATTGGCACAAATCAATAGGCATAAAATTCTGATTCTCAAAGATTTATTAACTTATTAACTAACTTTATTAACTTATTAACTAACAAGACCCTAATGACTAAACATCTTCATCCATCCTAGCATTCATTGTTCGCACAGAAATATGTCCAAATATTTATTTCTACATTCATTCAGTCATGTATCTGATGTGTTTCTATATAGACAATTTAATAATCAACTTGGGATGCAGGCTGGAAAAGATGTGACATAAGGCAGAAGGAAAGTTGTTGTTTTGGTTTGTTTTTTTGTTTTGCTTTGTTTTGTCTTGTTTTGTTTCATTTTTTCAGAGTACATAACAAATGTATTGTATGCTCAGTGGAATCATCTTTCTTGAGGAACTCAGGCTCGTGGAGTAGAGGAGGTAATTGATGTCCTTCTCTAATATGAAAGGTATCTTCAGGTTAGATGTTGAAAATGGAAGGAGATAGGGGAAACAGGGCATGACCCCTGATGCTACAATTTATCTATTTCATGGTGATTTGATTAAAATAGTTCACAGACATCTCCTATGAACTTTAATAATACCACCACACAGTTACAGCTTTTAAAATTTAAACCTTAAATTTAAAAATATTAAAATTAAAATTGAACTCAAGCTTTGTCATATCTACATCCTTATCGCATTAATTATTGTAATTTTATAATTTACAACAATTCATTATTGATGCATTACTTCAGTATTGATATTAGTTAATTATTATAATAATTAGTAGATTGATTATTAAGCTTGTGCCCCCTGAAAATGAGGTACATGCTATCATTATCCCCATTTTACAGTTGAAGAAACTGAGGCAGACATAGGTTAAGTGACTAGATAAGTGTCTGAGGTTAGATTTGAATTCAGGTCTTCCTAACTCTAGGCACTCTATTCATTGCCCCACATTCTATCCACTGTACCTCTTAGCTGCCTTTATAACTAAAGTTGAAGGGTTGTTGTTATGAGTCATGTCCAACTCTTTGGGACCCCATTTGAGGTTTTCTTGGCAGATACTGAGGTGGTTTGTCGTTTCTTTCTCCAACTCATTTTATAGATGAGGAAACTGAGGCAAATAGGTTGAAGGGACTTGCCCAGGGTCACACAGCTAGTAAATGTCTAAGATCAGATTTGAACTGGCAAAGATGAGTCTTCCTAACTTCAGTGCCAGCACTCTATCCCCTATGCCAGGTAACTGCCCTTCTAAAGCTTAGGAACTTGAATTTACATTCTAACATCTTCTAAAATTCCCTTCCTTGCTTTCCAATTCGTCAACAACCTTCATTCCACTTACAAGCCATAGGGATGGTCATACCCAGCATCTTGAGGGTATCAACCAAAGTGTTTCAACTCCACATACCATCAGTCTGAAGTTCATCTTTCTATACATGCCCTCTTGTCCATCTGTCTCCACAAACACAAACCTATTCTGTGTCCTCATAATAGCTTCCATTCATTCTATCACTCCTTCTCCAGTATCATTTTCCTCTCTTCAAAACCTTGACCCCCTTCCACTTGCCTCTGCCCTCTACCTTTGAATCCTTTGCTCTTTTGTCCTGTCACAGCTTTTTGAGAACCCACCTCTGCTCATCACCTCCTCCTGAATTCTTTCCATTCTCTTTGTTTTGAAAACACTACTCACGGTTCTTTTCCTATGCATTTGTCTCTTTTGCAAGATCATCTTTCATGCCCCACTCCCTATGCATGCCGCTAACTACCTAGGGCTCTGTTCTAATCTCCATTGCCTCCTATAAATTTGACAATCATCTCTATGCAGATGATTCCCAAATTTACATACTCTGCCTTCATTTCTCTTCTGAGCCCCAGTCTACATCTCCAAACCCCTGCTATATATCCTCTGTGCATCTCAACTTGTCTAAAGCAAACTCATTAACTTTTCCCTTAAATCTTCACCTCTGCTTAACTTTCTAATTTATGTTGAAAGAATGACTATTTAGTTTACAACCAAGAAATCATCACTCTCCTTCACTTGCCATATCCAACAAGTCTACCTCCTCAGCCTCTCTCACATCCCCACTCTTCTTTGTACTCTTTCAACCATTATGCCCGTACACTCTCTCATCTCTCACCTGGACTATTGCAATTGATTTCTTGCTTCCATGCTGTTCCTCTCCGTTATATCCTCTACACAGCTGTGAAATCGATATTCTAAAAACTCAGGCCTGACTAAAACATTCTCTTACTCAAGCATCTTCTGCAAGCTATTGCCTCTGGAATAAAACACATACTACATTTGGCAGTCAAAGTACTTCAAAATCAGGCTCCAGCCTATCTTTCCAGGTCAATTACACATTGCTCCCCATTACATACCCTAAACAAGTAATGGTCTATTGGCTGGTCCTCATACACATAGGATTCCATCTCTTATTACTGTGTCTTTGCACAGGTTGTCCCTAATGTCACAAATACTGCCCTACCTCCCCCATCTCCTATCTTTCTTCAAGGTTCAGTTCAACAAGCATTACCTCCTTCAAAAACTCTTTCTTAATTTCCTAAATTGTTAATCATCAACCCCTCCCCATTTTTAATATGACTTGTATATGTTCCCTATTGCTTATCAGTGAGCATGTTGCCTCTTTCCAGTACAATATAAGCATCTTGGAGATAGGGAGCATTTTAATTTTTTTTCCTTTTAAATTCATTTATTTTTAGTTTACAACATTCAGTTCCATAAGTTTTTGAGTTCCAAATTTTTTCCCCCTCCTATAGGTTCTACCTATGCCTTCACATTAAACACATTTTCACAATAAACAAAATGTAAAGAAGAATTATAACCAATGGAATGAACCATGAGAAAGAAGAAACAAAACAAAAAGCATTTTTATTTCTGATGTTTCATCAACAATGCTCAGCACAAAGTCTGCCACATTTGTTGTTATTCAGTCTTTTCAGTCATGTCTGACACTTCCTGACCCCATTTGGGGTTTTCTTGGCAAAGGTACTGGAGTGGTTTGCCATTTCCCTCTCCAGCTCATTTTATGGATGAAGAAACTAAGGGTCTGAAGCCAGATTTGAACTTGGGAAGATTTCCTGACTCTAAGGCCGACACCCTCTCAATTCTACTACCACTTAGCTAGCCTTTGTTTGCCACATACTAGGCACTTCATGTAATTCCAGGTGGCTGAGCTATTGATTGATTCAGTATGTAGTCACTGGAATCCCTGAGGTTTAACAGGAGAACTTTAACTTTCAAATTTGGAAGAACAATAGATTTAAAATTGGAATGTGCCTTAGAGTTCTTGAAGTTGAACCCTTCATTTTGACAGATAACAAAACTAAGTCCGACAAAAGTTACAACTCACACAGGGTCAAACAGGTAACAAGTATTAGACCTGGAATTTGAACCTCAGCCTTACGTCTTCCATTCCAATTGCCTTCCCACAATATCTTCTTAAAACCTGAGTATTTCAAAATGAAATGAGCTACACAAGGAGTAGAGAAGAGGGAAAGATAAGAATTCAGAAATAAAAGTTTGGCCAAGCCTTTATTATTGCAGGAACTGCGATAGTATCCAGGTATCAAACTCAGGGCGCACAGACCACTGTCAGGTGCAGTCAGAACCGGATTAAAATGTTTGTGAAAATATTTCACAAAATAAATTAAAAATATAACACAACATAGATAGTGTTAATTTGTGATTTTCCAAGTCAGTATGCTGGTTGGAGGGATCTTTTTCTATTTGAGTTGGACACCACTGATCTAAAGTGTCTTCCCAAATGATTATCCCAAACTTTCTAAAAGCTTCTAAGGCTCTATTAATCAATAACAGAATAATAAAAACCAGTCGATATAACTGTTTTGTACTTCTCTACTTTATATTTGTACACAGGAGGCTCTTCCAAAAAAGGCAAGCAGGAGATTATTAGAGCTTCCTCCTCCACACTTTTCTTGCTATTCCACAGCAAATATCTTTGAATTAAAAGTATTTTTATTCTTAAATGTCAAGCAGATCGCTTAATCACTTACAGATATTGCAGAGTGGACTCTTTGCCACGTATAGGTTGGAATAGATGGCCTCTGAGGTTTTTTTCAAACTGGCATTCTAAGAGTATGATCTAACTAATGATGCTAACTAATCTAGTCCTCAATAAGGAGGAAAAAATTCAAACAATGAAAAATAACCACTAAAACAAGCTTTATGGTAATATGCAGACAAATCAATTGGTTTGATTAACTAGATTTTCATTTTCACTTTTTAGTTTTTTTCTGAAAATTCTGAGGCAATGGGGAAAAAATTTGAGTTTTGATTGTCTATGTATTTTGAGTATATGTTTGGAAAGATTGAAATATAGCCAATACTTCTTACGGACTTTTACTGATCTGAAGAAGTCTCTCTGTGAGTTTAAAAAGTGTATTTGTGAGTTATAAATGCATTATTTACAATTTAGTATAAAAAATGGCATCCAGATTATAATATTTTTGCATGGCAACTCATGAAGAGGATTTACTGAGTTGTCAAGTAAAGAAGCATTTATTAAGTACATACTATTTGCCTAGTACTTAATAAATATGTATTTGCTTTATTGAGTACAAATTATTTGCCTAGCTAGGTTGTGCAATAGATAGAGCTCTGGATTTAGAATCAGAAAGACTTATCTTCATGAGTTCAAATCTGGCCTCAGACACTTACCAGCTATGTGACCCTAGGCAAGTCACTTAACCCTGTTGGCCTCAGTTTCCTCATATATAAAATGAGCTGGAGAAGGAAATAGCAAACCACTCCAGTATCTTTGTCCAGAAAACTCTAAATGAGGTCACAAGACAAGACTGAAATGACACAATAACAAAATGTGCATGACATTCAGTGCTGGGAAATACAAATACGGTAAAAAGAAATATGGTCCCTATCCCCAAGAGGCTTACACTCTAATCCATAGCTTTCCAAAGTAGGGGATATCTCCTGGGGGGCACAGAAATGATGGAGGGGGATTGTAACCTCAGGTACAATTGGGGGGCATCGAATAAAAAGAAGAGGGCGGTGGAAGCACAAGAAATGAAGACAAAGAATTTTGAAAAACTATCCATCCACGCTTCATCTGTGGTATAACAGAGTTAAAGGTATAGTGATTACATTATTTTTCCAAATAAACACACAAAATGCAAGTTATAATCAATCAGTGGTCAATTCCACCAACAGATCTTAATAAGCAAGGACTGGCAGCAAGCAGATACAACTCATTGT
The DNA here is from genome assembly GCA_028627135.1 of Pseudochirops cupreus. Classification (NCBI taxonomy): domain Eukaryota; kingdom Metazoa; phylum Chordata; class Mammalia; order Diprotodontia; family Pseudocheiridae; genus Pseudochirops; species Pseudochirops cupreus. The sequence goes on from CM053580.1 coordinate 407,370,748, forward strand.
TGAGAAGTTCAGCATGCATCAGCAGAAATATGTACATGGAATGGCTTGTTTACAATATGATATTATACAGTTGCATGATGAAATACTATATCATAAAAATTTCAATGCAGGAAAAAACCAACAAATTTATAATAAATTATTAGATTTAAGATGGATCATTTAAAAATTTTTTTGCAATTTTTTTTAAAAAAATCATTCACATGTTAAAGAAAGCAGATTTCCAGAGGAGAGGGGCACTGAGTAATTTTTTTAAGGGAGCCATAGGTCAAATAAGTTTTGAAAAAAGTTTTGAAAAGATTTGGGTGAGGGTAGGGTGGGGAGGGGAGAGTGGAGAAGAAGAATTCACTCAGGGAGGGTATGGTATAGAAAGTCCAGAGCCAGGAGGGCAGCCTGGAGAGGCATGAAGATATAGGTGGCTTTAAATTTTCCTTAAAATGAAGAACCAGTCAACCAGAGGAAGAAAACACAAAGGTGGCAGATACTTCCAGTGTGAAATATCTAGGAGTGCGATGAACTTATAGGGTAAAGAGGTTTCTGTGGCATGATAAAGTCCAAAGAGTCAGGAGAGCAAATGGAAGCACGCAAGGGCCATAGACCTTTTGAAATATGTATTACTTATAAAATGTATTTTATTTTCCATATCATATTTTAAAACATTGCTTATTCAGAAAATAATTACAAATTTACTGAATTTGCTTCAAAATGAGTTTCATTTACACAGGATCCACCAGCAGCTGCTAAACTCTAACAAATCTTGCCACTCCCGATTTAAGCAGTGTGGGTGCTGTGGCTGTAATGCTGGAAATCGGTTCAAATCAAATATTTGATACTGATTTAGATGCATGATCCTGAACAACTTCTAACCTCTAGGAGCCTCTGGCAACTGTCTTAGATTTAAAAGATCCTAGAGTGGTTTATCGTTTCCTTCTCTGGCTCATTTTACAGATGAGAAACTGAAGCAAATAGGATTAATTGACTTGCCCAGGGTCACACAGTTAGAAGGAGGTTAGATTTGAACTCAGGAAGATGAGTCTTCCTGACTTCAGGCCTGCACTCTATCCACTACCACCTAGTTGTCCCTCTTTTATTGATTAGTATACCCATTTTGGAAATAGTCACCAAAAAAAAAAGACAGACTAGAACATCAACATTGTATTTAACAATATATAGCAATTTAAAGTTTGCAAAAAACTTTATGCATATTATCTCATTTGATCTTCACAACAAACCCCAAAAGATAGATATTATTATTATGCCTACTTTACAGATGAGGAAACTGAGGCTGAGAGATTAAATGATTTTCCCAGGGTCACACAGCTAGTAAATGGTTGAAGCAGAATTTGAACTCATTTCTTCCTGACTCCATGTCCAGCGCTTAAACCTCTGAAACCTAAGTTTAATCATGAGGGTTCAAGCACTATTGCTAAGCAATGAACACTATCAATCCAACATTTACCCAAAGAAGCTTGTGCACTCCACCCAACAGCAGAGGTCACTAGAGGAGAAATCCGAGTTCTCGAAGGCTTGGGGAGCTCTTGCTACCTCTGTCCCCTAGGGCCATTTCTTTGGTGGATGGCGATATATACCTTTCCTTTATCATATGGTCATGGTCTGTAGTATTGGATTTATCCTATTATAACCTTGTCTCGGTTCATCTAATGGAAATTCTGCCTTCTTCCCTTCGCTACTGTGTTTTAATAATGTTTTATTCACACAATACACACAGAGAGGAAGACAGAGGGGGAGGAAGGGAGAGAGAGAGAGAGAGAGAGA
>CM053580.1:407372620-407384272 GCA_028627135.1 Pseudochirops cupreus
CTTCCCCAAGAATCTGTATCAAGGCTGTGATTCATCCTTTCTTTGTCTACTGCCTTCTCTCATGACCACTTATAATTGTCTTACAGCTGGCCTGTAACACTACTCCTACCTGGGGGCCCAGCTTTATCATCAAAGTCTTATCATTGAGAGCATTATGATGGCCAGAAGCCATTTTGCATTTGTATCTCTGAAAATGAAAACTCCCTACCAGTCATATCTTATGGCACTTATGTGCATCTTAGGCAGACACACTCCTTTGTACCCTGCCCCTAGGTTTCTCCTTCCACATAGGTGATGATAGTCTCATAACCAGCCCAGTCTCAGAAACTTCTTTACATGACCTCATATAACATTAATTTCATTTCTAAAAAATTAAGCTATTTCACTTCACCTGCTTCTGTTCTTGTAAGTGATACTGCGGTTAGAGTTTTAAAACAAGTTGATTTTATCTAGCCCCATGTAACAGAAGTCTGACTTTAATTCAGCAATTACTTTGATTAGTGTTATATTATTTACAGTTGCAACATTTTGAAAAATATTTTGAAGTTAAGAGCATATTAAAAATATTTTGAAGCTAAGAGCATATTAAAAATGAAAATACTTCATATTTTAAAATATTATTTTTAAAAAATTTTAATTAAAATTTTTTTCTTAATTTCTATACCTACACCCACCCCTTCCCACATAGCCCAGGCTACATTTTTTTAATGCTCTGTTGTTGTTCTGCTTGGATAGTCCTAGTAAACAAACAGCCATTGTCTGATTGTCATTTGTGTGAGGAGAACCAGAAAGTTCTGCTTAGTGCAAGAGATGTTATCTAAGTGGTTCCGGGGGTGGCCTGGGAGAGTTACTGAATGCATCTACAAAGATGCAAAAGCCATTTCCTCCATTTTCATTAATTGCCACAAGTTAATGGTTTCTTAGTTAAGTTATTTCTCCTGGAATTCTTAAGAGATACCCATTGTGTCCTCCCATATTCCCTGTGACTTTTTGACTGTCCTTATTATGTGGATTTTTTACAAGATATTTTCTTTGTGTTTCTAAAGAGAGCTACTGTCTTATCGTTATAAAGGGATTGGGCATCGATGGGGGAGTTTCTTCTGGAGGGAAGGGGAGACCAACTCAGCACTGAGTGAGAAAAACTTTAGGACCTGGGTGGAAAAGAAGAACCCTATGGAGAGGAAGGAGGACCAACCTTGGGGCTGCACCAGAATAATACCTTTACATTTCAGATCAATCTCTGTCTTCTCTAGAGTCCTCCACTCCCGCCCTCTTCCTTCAACAAGACCCATGGTGCCACACCATACTTTAGACTCCATTTAGAAGGAAAATCTACTTTGGAGCTGCCAGACAGGCAGCCTCTTTCCCATTGTACCTGGCCTGTCTGAAATAACTCTTAATAGCCAGGGGTTGTCAGAATCTGGATCCTTTGCTCCATTCTATTGCAGGCAATCTTCTCTCTCCAAAACACAGTGTTTAGGAAACTGGAGTTATTCACAAGGTATCACCCTGTGACTCATCCTACTTAAGAAATCTCTTTTCTCTGGCTAGAACACTAGATTCAGGGGTTATACTGGTGTAAAAATGGTCCCTCCTCTGTCTAGTAGGCACTGACTGGTTCCCAAATGACATTAATCATAAACTTCCTTCCACCAGCCATGTGAGTGAGCACGTGTAGATCTTATGTGCTTCCTCAGAATGCTCAACCCCTGTCTAGGCTGCCTCTATTTCTAGGGCTTGAAAAGTCTAATGTCAGGGCTCTGTGTTCTCTTACTTCTGCTCAGAAATGGTAAAATAAAGGGAGGAAAAACAGGGAGAAATTATGCAGGTGAACATATATAGATCCCATGTGTTTCTAACCCCAAGGCAACTATTAATGGCTCTAGGGAGGAAAGGGTGAAAAACACACACACACACACACACACACACACACACACACGCCACTGCCACTGCTTCTTGTATTTACAGAAATCTGGCCTCAGACATTAGCTATGTGACCGTGGGCAAACCACTTAACCTGTGTGCCTCTGTTACCTCATCTGGAAAAATGAGTTGGAAAAGGAAATGACAAACCACTCCAGTATCTTTGCCAAGAAAACCCAAAATGGAATCACAAAGAGCCAGACACAATTGAAAACAACCAAACAACCCAAATCACCTATTACTTTGTACTCGTTCAACATTTGTGATAGTTGGAAACAAAAGCGGCTAAGGGCATTGACCAGGCATTATAGCCTCACCTATTACCACTATTTGATTAGTGGCATAGGTTTTATAGCAACGTAGAATCAGCAAAACGATTGCTTTACACAAAATTGTGTGTACATAGCATTATTGTGGTTTTCAAATAGGCAATGGGATACAGTGAGAAGATATCTGACTTTGAAATAAGATGATCAGGATTCAAACCCTACCTCTGTCATTTGCCACCTATGTGGCAATGGGCAAATCACTTCACTTTTCTGGTCTCAGTTCCCCCATGTGTATAATGAGGTGGCTAAATGACTTTTCAAGCTCTAAATATTTTTCCCTAGTAATGGCCGTTTGCATCAATACAGCTCCTTGGAACTCCTAGAGGCTGGTATCAGAAACACTAACTTCTAGGGCAGCAGTCTCAACCTGTGGGTCACAACCCCCTTGTGGGGGTGTCGAATGACTCTTTCAAAGGCATCGCCTAAGAACATTGGAAAACACATGTTTCCTGTGGTCTTAAGAATCGAGACATTGCCCACATGCAGATACGCCCACATACGGATATTAAAGGATTACGGCATTAGGAAGGTTGAGAACCACTAAATTCTTGTTCTCTGATTTTTTTTAAACAGACGTCTCATCTCTTCAGGGTGTCTTAGCTGAGAAGAAAGGAACAAATCAATACCCATGCACACAAAGGCTAGTTACCTGGTTACCTGGTTGTCTCCTGCCTTCTAATGACAAGTGTTTTTGAGGCTTGTGCCAAAGGATGCTACATCATTTGTGTATCTAGGTGAAATGGACACTCAAGCAATAGGTTGTGTGGGCCTTTTAACTGTAAGAATGGATGGGATTTTCTTATAGGTTACACAATGTCACCAGCATGTCTGCCCTGTGTCATTCTGGGCCTTATCACCATTATCTTCACATACTATAGCTGAGTGTCTCCCCTAGGGAGTTATGGGTTTACATCTAAATAGAGAAATTGGAGAATCAGTGCGTGTGGTCTCTTCCCTAGTAACTGCTTTGCTGGCAGTGCTGTCTCCTGAGCAGGTGAAGGTCTAAGAATCAGGAGGGCATTGGGGCCCAAGTGGAGGGTAGGGAAGATTGATGGATACTGAACCTCTGCTGCTCCCTTTTAAGAGCCTGGGTATTTATTTGTCTAGTCCTGGTTGAAGGACACATATTCCTCCTAGGAAAAAATGCTGTGCTCTGAGGATGGCCCCAATAAGTCAGGAAAGCCTCAGAAAAGGCAACGTATTTTATAAGCACATTGGGCTTCACAAATGAAAAGTTGGAAGGAAATAATTGGAAAGAAATTATGTTTGTTATTTTCCCCCATCACTACTTTTGGTTAGATACCTCTTATGCCATAAGAAATCAAATTCTTTTACAAAGAATTCTGAAAAATTCTACAACAGTGGGCACAAAACGTTATTTATATTTTCAGTCAAATGCTGATGAATTTAAAAAGCCATCTAGACCAGGAGTTCTGCTCGTCATTTGTTGTTGTTGTTGTTCAGTCGTTTCAGTCATGTCCCACTCTGGGTGACCCTATTTGGGGTTTTTTTCTTGGCAAAGATACTGGAGTGGTTTGCCTCTCCAACTCATTTTACAGATGAGGAAGTGAGGCAAACAGGGTTAAGTGACTTTCCCGGGATCACACAGCTATTGTCTGAGACAAGATTTGAACTCGTGAAAAAGAGTCTTCCTCTATCCATTGCACCACCTAGTTGCCCACTTATCACTGGAAGACCTTGTTTAAAAGAAAAGGAAATTTAAAAAAAATACATCTTGTAGCACAAGGAAACGTTTCCTTTAAGAATGAGATTTATGTGAAACAAAATTTAAGCAGTTCAGACTCTTTAAATTTCAGTGTAATACTTGAAAAAGAAATTGTCAAGATAGAATTGTGAGGAAGCATTTCAGTTAAATTAACCCTCCTTAAGATCCACATTATGTGATATTGAGAAGAGGTGACATTCTTATTATCTTGTAAATAAAACTACCATTTGGGGTGTGAAATAAAGGGTCAGAGAAAAAAATTCCATTTCTTTGGTGGGCTGCATTTCATAACATAGATCTGCTGTTTTTTTAATGTTCTCCATGACATTTAAACAAATGTTATTTTTTCATGTTGAATGGATTAACAGTAACAGCAACAACAAAGTTTAAAGCTCTCTCAAACACAAAAGAGTAGAGTAAAAATAAGGTGACCAGAAATAAATTAAAGTAATTGTGTTCTGAAAGCCTGTATGCCTGTCTGGAAGCATTAACCAACATTTCTATGGCTTGTGCAAGCACAGAAAAATCCTTTAGGTAATTTATCGGATTGTCAATGAAAAGCATGTAAGCATGAAAAATGTTGGGGGTCAGGTTAGGATTAGGGTCTGCTGGTTTTAACTATAATTGACTGACTTTAAATAAATTACCCAAAAATAGCATTGACAAAACAAGTGATATTTTAAAAACAAGTATTAGCTGAAGAAAATGTTCAGGACTGTGGGGGGGAGCGGGCACGAAGGGAGGGAGGTATGATTGTGTCTTCAAATATTCAATGGGCTTTCAACGTAGAGAGATGAGTTTTTCTTTTGACTCTAGAAGGTGGAAGGTGTAGAAAATAAGATTTAGTACAAATTAGATCATGTAAAACCTTCTAACAATGAAAGATATTCAGAAGGAGGCTGGGCTTCCTCAGGAGGTAATAGGTTCTTGGATGCCTCCCCAATTCCAGACAACATACAGTCACCTAAGACTACTTAGGTATGTTAATCATGCTGTTTTCTTTTCTACTTGTTGTTATTATTGTTCACTCATTTTCAGTCACGCCCAACTCTTCGTGACTGTATTTGGAGTTTTCTCGGCAAAGACACTAGAGTGGTTTGCCATTTCCCTCTCTAGCTCTTTTCACAGATGAGGAAACTGAGGTATATTGAGTTAAATGACTTGTCCAGGGTTACACAACTAGTAATTGTCTGAGTCTGAATTTTAATTCACAATGATAAATCTTCCTGATTCCAAGCCCAGTGTTCTATCCACTGCACCACTGATGCCCAGTAGTCCAAGTGTATCCAAAACTTTGTAAATCTATTCTGATTATTACAGCTCCCAAAACCAGGTTATGTGATTACAAAACAGTCACTACTTAGAGGAGACCAAAACAGCCCAAAACCACCTCAGCCAGTGGACTCCTGATCTTGTCAAGGATAATAAATAGGTTTAGAATATGAATTCATTTGCAGCTGAAGAAAGCTTACAAATAGTACTACCTCATAAATTTTCAAAGCACGGTGAAAGGCAAAATGAGTCTGCAAAAAGACTGACAACCAAGTCAGGTCATCTCAAATGTGCTTACGGATAAATATGATATAAGGACAACAAAAACATGGAAAATCGAACCCTCATGAGGCTGTTCTAAGTAGAGTCCTTTTTAAACCTTAAAGTACAATACGAACATGAGCTATTGTTATTTGACAATATTCTGTGGTTATCCTAACTCATCGGATCCTAAATGAACCTTCTCATTCAGACTCTTAAAACCTCAGTATCTAATGTGCTGTATAAAGAAAATGAAGTGGAAATATAGCAGGAAGTCAAGAAGAACAACTAGTATAAGCCATATAGGTATATAAATATATATATATATATATATATATATATATATATATATATATATAAGAATTTCATGTTTGTGGTGATTAAATTTTTCCCTTTTTAAAAAAATTAATACACATTTATGGGCAAAAGAAGCATTTCCAAAACATAATACAGTAAGAAAAAAAAAGATGATTGTACATAAAACTGCAAATCTACTAATAACAACTTGCTATTTTTTTCAAACAACAAAATTGTCAGGGAAATTTTTTTTCTTGTTTTTATTTCTACTCTCCCCCATGGTGATACAATTTGGAAGGCATTAAAGGATCAATTTTCAAACTGTCTTAAAGAATAGAAGACACTGAAATTTTTTTTAAAAAATCATTTGATTAAAAAAAATTAGAAAACTGTCACTAGCTATACAGATTTTTTTTTTGAGGCAACTTAATGATGTTGTGGAGAGAGCACTGGACTTGGAGTCAGGAAAACATCCATTTGAATCCTACTTCAAATACAAAAATGTTTGTCACTTAATCACTCTGTCTCAGTTTCCTCATTTTTAAGATGGTGCCCCATTGGTAAATGCAAGGATCAAATACATATATAAGGGACTTTGCAAACCCTAAAGTACCATGTAAATACTACTTATTATTACTATTATCATTAAAAATATTTAGGGTGGCAGTTAGGTGGTACAGTGAATAGAGCGTCGGCCCTGGAGTCAGAAGAACCTGAGTTCAAATCTGGCCTCAGACATTTAGCACTTACTAGCCACGTGACCTCGGGCAAATCACTTAAACCCAATTACCCTGCCCTCCCCAATCCAAAAAGCAAAAAATTAAAAATTTTAAAAATAAATAAATAAAAATATTTAGGAAAATGATTTATACCTGTATTGAAGGTATCCTTGATGGAGACGTAAAAGATAATAGGCCAGCTCTTGAAAATAATGTTCTACACCAAACTACACAATTTATTGAAAAGTGTATGTAATACATGAAGCCTATGAATTTTGTTTCTCATTTAGAAAAATGCTTTCGACTGATATAGCAAATACAGTATTAAAAACTGTTCCAACACTGTGTCAAGATCATGCAAGATTCCTTGATAGCTATAACCACAGAGATAATTATGTTTTGTGTTTGTGTCTGTATCCTCAATACTTAGAACATAGTATGTTGTAAACACTTAATAAGTGCTTGTGGTTTGATTGAATTGACTGATATTTTCAGCGATCCTTAGGAGACTGGAGACAAAATGGTGATTAACAAACAATTCAGTAAACATTTATTATGTGCTTGCTATTTGCCAGGCACTGGATTGAGCATTGTTGATGTCAACTAGAAAAGCACAGACAATCCCTGCTCTCAAGGAGCTTGCAGTCTAACAGGAAAGACAGCCCAAAAGCAAGCTGGGAGGCAAGGGTGGGTACCAAGGGTACCAAGGGTATCTAAAAATAGCAGAGCTGCAGATGGAAAATGGACAGTGAACTGGAAACCCTTTATTAAGGAAAATCTCAGGAGGAATTTGGTTTTCCACCCTCTAGCTCTCTAGCCAGAGGAGAGGAGACAGAGGGAGTTGGAAGGCTGAGTTAATAGTATGGTGATGAGATTTCTAGTGATCAGCTTATCCTGGGAGGGGCATCCTGTTCCTTGTGGTTCAAACCAAGCCCAGCTACAAATGAAAAATGAGAAGAAAGATAGATTCCTTGTCAGAAAACCAGGGTTTGAATCCTAACTTTGCTGCTATGTGATCTCTGTCAATTTATCCAATCTTTCCAGGCCTCATTTTCCTCATCTATAAAATGAGAGTTTGAACTAGACCATAATCCTATGATGATCAATATCAAGGGAGTCACTGGCCCCACTGTCATGTGCAATAATTCAGACAAAGGATTCCCAGATATGGTGATGTCATTTTAATGCTGCTTTGCAAGTTACATCAGGCCCAAAGCACTATTGGACCTTCTCAGTGAGAATCATGATCACTCAAGAGACTGGCCCAAAAGTCCATACAGAAAACAAAAGGATGAAGAACGCCTTTTGTCTAAATCAAGGATTAGCCACCTATACTCCAAGGACCCAAACTAGCTGATTTTTTTTATGGTCCTTCAGAGGTAAGAATGGTTTTTATGTATTTCAATAAAGCTTTATTGTATTTTTTAAAATGTGAAATCCATTCTTAACTCATCCGTTGTACAAAGACATGCAAGGGAGTAGATTTCTCCACCCTCCATCTACACTCCTCCCCCCCCCACCCCGCCCCCAAGCACAGTTTGCCAAGCACTGTCCAAAATTATATCAAGAATAAACTATGTAGGGGGAAAATGGATTAGAAGAAGAAACAAGACAAGATTGCATTTGGGAAATTGCATAGAACATGCAATGATCCTAAGCTACTTCCCAAGACAATCTTTTTTTTTCTAAATATCAGCATCTTCTTAGTGATGCTATATGGCTATTTAGAACATCAGAGTCCCTGGGGAATTAACATTATAGGTGTTACCACAGAGTAGGTAAAGGCAAAGGCAAAATATCTGATGGACATATGTAGGCTACAACATTTTAGTGCCAGTGACTTGCAGCCAAGAAGGGACATAAACATGTAGTCCAGAAAATATATTATCAGAGAAGGAGATGATCCAATAATGTAACAAGTCTGAAGAGTTACAGATGGACAAATTGGCTACTGTGCTGGTATCCACAAAATGTTGAAAAGACTTAGCAGAATCCTCCAACTGCCATGTAAGTCCTATATGGAAATTTCATGAGTGTGTGTGGACAGAATGAGTAGACATAGATGGATTTCCCATTGTACCAATGGAGGAAGAACCCACATGAAAAAAATCATAAATCTATTGAAATATCAATTTTATGTAGCAAGACAACATAGAAATCAGGTCAAAATCAGGCCAGTAATCAACATCCTGTAGTTTAATTTGCTCTTAATGAATGCATGATGGCTCTAGGAATGAATGTTTGCAAGTAATTGATTTAATGCCCCCATTCTAGAATTTTTCTGAGAATTGGTAAAATCTGCCTAGTTTTTGTATACGGTTTTAAGGTTTCTTAGAATGCTTTATGTTACATCTCTTGATCATCACCACGGTTAGGGTCAGTTATTTTCTCCATTTTATAGATAAGGACAATGAGGCTAGGGGACAAGTGAAATGACTTGCCTGGAGATATATAAAATAGTGATTGTCAGATGTAGCATTTGAACCTAGGTCTTCCATTGCCCAGACTAGTGTGCTCTCGCCACTTTACCTGTCTGTAGTTTCAATCTTTTTTCTTTACTATTTTGGAAATGTGAATAATATTTAATCATTTTAAGGTCTCCCAAAGATTATGGATAGTAATTCTGTAATCACATCTGCAAGTGTTTTCACTACCCTGGGTTGCAATTCATCTGGCCTTTGAGACTTGAACAACCATATCCAATAAATATTTTATGAGAGAATTAAAATGATTCCTGAGGATGACTTCATTTTTTATTAATACTCTCTTCCTTTATTAATGAATCTGACCTTAGTAGTTATTCTGAAGCATTTATCATTGCACAGCCCAGGCCGTCAGCCTTGTAGACAGTCACTGTCTCGATGACTGATTCGACAGAGTCAAGGAGTCTTTTGTTTGGACTAAGGGATGAGACTGACGTATCAGGGGAAATGGGCACATTACCCTAGTAGGAAGTGAAATGTTTAAGGACAGAGACTACTTTGGTCTTCATCTTTTTATCCCTGTGTCTAGAAGAGCGTGTCTGATGCGGTTGTCACATAGTACATGTTTGTTGAATTGAATTTCGTTATATTACATCACCTGGGAAGTGATATAATTTTGGTGGTGGTTGTTGTGTTTGTCCTTCATTTTCAAAGAGGACCATGACATCAGAGAAATGATGACATGACTTACAGTTCACTTTGATTTGAGGGAGGGCTGAGCAAGGTCAGCAGCCTCTTTTTCTCTTCCAGAGCCATCTTGGATCCAGTGACCAGATATTCATCAGGAAATGACCCATCATGCAATGGGAGATCCTGGTCCTTTTAGGCTAAGGCATTTTCAGGTTCTCACTTAGAGTGAGCAACACCCAGTGAATAGGCCTCTTTAAGAAGTGAGTCCAGAGATACTGAATTTGGAGACCTAGATTTGAATACTAACTCTTTAGCTTGCTATGTGGCCTTGGAACAAATCATTTCAGCTATCAGTGTTTCACTTTCCTGATCTATAAAATGGACATAATAATACTTGTGTTCCATCAATCAATCAATAAGCATTTATTAAGCTCCTATACTGTTCCAGGGACTGCGCTACCATACCTCATATAGCTGTTTTGAAGATTAAATAAGATAATACATATAAAGAAGACTGAATAAGACATATGTAAAGGACTTCACAAACAATAAAATTACATATAAATGTCATTTATAATCACCATTTGGTGGGGTAAAAACATACAGGGAGGATATAATTTACTGGCGCCAATCCCAGGTGGCCTTGGGAAAGCTCAGGACCTCAAAGTATTTCCTGGCTGGCTGTGTTGCACCCAGTTTTTTCAACCAGGAGTTAGACCTAATCCGGGAAAGTTAAGGATGCTACTGATCACAAGTACTGTTTGTCATATAATCCCATTTTTCTTTTAGGCATGATCAAACCAAAAAGACTAGAACCATTTAATAAAAATTTTCATATATTCAATTTTTGAGCTATCTTTAGGAGTAAAGTATAAGGAAAGGAGTAGAATATAATGATGATGATGATGAAATGAGGATGGGGGGCAGAGCCAAGATGATGGCACAGAAGCAGGAAAACTCCGCAGCTCCCACATAACCACTCCAAATACCCATAATATATGACTCTAAACAAATTGTAGGGCTCCAGAACTCACAAAATCACAGAAAAACACATCTTCCACTGAAGGCAGCTTGGCAGGCAGGACAGGAAGGGATCATTTCAGAGAAAGCCAGCCTGGCCTGAAACCACACAGCTTGGCCTGGGGGCCGCCAGGACAAACTGCAGCTGGAGACTTCAGGAGAGTGGATTAGCAGCAGCCGTGGTGATTTCCAGAATTATCAAGCCATAAGAAATAAGGATTAAGTGAAAGGTGAGTGGAACTTGGTTAAATTCAGGGAGAGAGTCTGGCCAAACTGCCTCCAGGGCAAGGAAGCAGCAGAAGCAGCAGCCCTGCAGCCTTTTCCACGTGGCTGCTTCAGAAGCTGCTGGCCTGCAGACTGCAGGGGGCCAAGCCATCATTCAGAGGCTAAGTGCTCTTGCCTTAAGCTGCCAGGATTGAGATCATGGTCTTGGGTGGTGATCCTGGGGTGCGTTTTCAGTGAGCCAAAGCTGATGGGGGCTGCAGCAGCCTCCTAATAGCTCCAGCAGTTGTGAAAACCCCAGCAATTTGGGACAGAGCTTTCCCCTTTGGAAGCAGAGTTCCAAAGAGCTAAAAAGTCAAGTAATTGACTGGCAACATGAGCAGGCAAAGGAAACAAAGAAAGAACAGCAATCAAACTCTAGATTCCTTCTTGGGGGACAAAAAGGACCAAAGCATGGAACGGGAAGAAGACAACACAGTCAGAACTCCCACACCAAAAGCTTCCAAGAAAAATGTAGACTGTTTCCAAGCCATAGAGCAGCTTAATAAGGATTTTGAAAACCAAATAAGAGAAGTGAAGGAAAAATTGGGATGAGAAATGAGAATGATGCAAGAAAGTCATGAAAAGAGAGTCAACAACCTGACTGAAGAAAATAACACCTTAAAAAATAGATTAACGCAAATGGCAAAAGAGGCCCAAAAAGCCAATGAGGAGAAGAATGCCTTAAAAAGTTGAATTTGCCAAATGGAAAAAGAATCTCAAAAGCTTTC
>CM053580.1:407384772-407408511 GCA_028627135.1 Pseudochirops cupreus
TGCTGTCCAGGCTGCTTTTTTCATCATGGCTTTCTGGTAGGCTGATAATTCTTAGGTTACCTCTCCTGGATCTGTTTTCCAGGTCAATTGGTTTTCCAGTGAGATATTTTGCACTTTCTTCTAATTTTTCAATCTTTATGTTTTGCTTGACTGACTCTTGTTGCATCATAGAGTCCTTGGCTTGAATTTGACTGATTCTAATTTTTAGTGAATTATTTTTCTCAATTAGTTTTTGGAGCTCCTTTTCCATATGTTCAGTTTTCATTTTTAGGGAGGTATTTTCTCTGGTTAGATTTTGGACCTCCTGTCTTAATTCTCTAATTTTACTTTTTAAAGCTTTGTTTTCTTCAGTGAAATTTTTTTTCCAATTTGGTCACTGTGGATTTAAATTCATCTCCTATGTCTCTAATTTCATTTTTAAAATCCCTCTTGAGCTCCTCCAAGAATGCTTTTTGGGCTTCAGACCAATTCACATTTCCTTCTGTAGTCTCCAGTGTGTGTATAGAGTCCGTGTCGCCTTCTGAGTTTGGTTGTTCTTGCTCACTATAAAAGGATTTGATGGTTCTAGCCTTTCCAGTTTCCTTCTTCCCCACTGTGGTTGCCTATGTCCTGGATTTTCAGAGTGGATATCTGCTTCTAGGGTGCAGGAGTATTGAGCTTCTCAGGCTGGGAGGTAGGGGTTTGGTTGTTAACTTCATGAGCTGTAACTTCTGAGTGTGTAGACTGAGGCCAGGGCCAGGGTGGTCTAGCTCCTTCAGGTTTCCACCTCTGTATCTCTGGGCTACAGCTCAAGGGTCACTGTAGCAGAAGGCCAGCAGAAGGGCAGGGCTGTAGTTTGCTGATTGGCCAGGTGGTGCTAAAATACACCTGGGCTTTTGTTGTTAGGGCTTGCTGGCTCCACCCTCCTGGGCTTAGACTCCATACTGTCTCCCTTCCCCTTTCTTCAGTGACACCTAAGCCTGAGGCTGTTTCCACTAATTCAAGATTTTACTCTGGGTGAGCCATTTAACTACAGACTTTTCTGGGTCAGGGAGGGGGGATCAGAGCAACTAAATTTTATTCCTCCATCTTGACTTCTGGAAGTTTGGGTATGTAGTTTTAAACATCCAGGCTATTAGCCCCAGGAAAAGTTGCTGACCCTGCTGTGGGCCCTGATTTTTTTCCTACCCAGTTCCGATGATCTTCTGTTCTGTGGTGAGACAGCTGCAAACCCCTCCAGCTGGGTGAGTCTGCTGGCTGACTGGGGCTTCTTCTCAGTCTGCCATACTCTGCTCTCAGATCCACACTGGTGCAGCTCCTGTGTGCTCTGAGTTCTCCCTGCCCCTACCTGAGTAGGCACTTTTCTGGGCTGGGAATCTGCCACACTGCATCTCCCAATAGGTTCTGTCACTCTTAAATCCATTCAAATTCACGTTTTAGCTTTTAGCGACAGAATTCTTGGAGGAGCTTGGAAAAGCTACTGCTTCCTTTCTGCCATCTTAACTCCGCCTCCCACATCCTTTCTAATTGTAAATTCTGGGATTCTATCATAACCACTCCTTTCTTACCCATAGTTGAATTTAAACTTTATTCCACAAAAGAGATTTATTTCATTTCTTGCTTCTATTTTCAGGAAATGATAGTAACTGTAGTTGAAACAGATTTTTATCTTAATGCAACCAAGCAGAATTTGAGATTATACCTGAGACCTCATTACCTTCACCTTGTCAACGATTTGCAAATCTTTCCAAAGGAAAATGGCATGGATAACATTTAATCTCTTTGTTTCACACTTTTCAGGATGTGGAATAATGGACCAATTAAGCATGTTATCATAGTCAAATGAAGCTACTTTATTTCTTTGAAATATTAGTTTGGCTTTTCTTTCTCAAGATTAGAAGTACCAGGAGAGTTGAACACTCAGATACATTAATAAGGAGAAGGTACATTGCTTAAAATGTGGATGTAATGTGATTTGATTTCAGTTTTCTTTTGGTGCTAATTAAACAGAATATGCTAGAAAAGGAGGTAGGAATGTGTTATTAGTTGCTTTTACAAAGAAATACTGCTGCTCTCTCTCGCTTTGGCCTCTTCTGGTAGGTGGAATGCCTGTTAGCATAGGCTGCAGTGTAAAGATGACTGTCTAAGAACCATACCACCCACAACCAATCACAAAAATGGCACAGAAATGGCATCAAGAAACATAGGCCACAGAAATATGAGTCTCTGAAAGGGGTTGACCCAAGTATCTGAGAAACATGGGCTTTGCCAAGGAATACAACAAGAAGGGATTGAAGATTGGCGTGCTGGACACAAGATGGCCACAAAGTGTCCAGGCCCTAGGGTCGGCACCAAACATCCAGGTCCCAGGATCACAAAGCCTGACTCTATGCTTGTTAAAACCACTGGTCTCAAGGCTTCCAAGCCTACTGATCCCAAGGCTACCAAGGTTGCTGACCCCAAGGCTGCCAAGCCCACTGACTCCAAGGTCACCAAGTATGCTGCCAACATCAGTAAGTCTGATCCTAAGGCTACCAAATCTGGCCCCAAGGCCACCAAATTTGATGCTAAGGCCACCAAGTCTGACATCAAGGTTGCCAAGTCTGATTCTAAGGCCACAAAGCCCAGCAATTCCAAGGCTGCTAAGCCTACTGACTCCAAGCCTGCCAAATCCAAACCCAAAGATGCTGGGGTTAAAGCTGCTAGTCCCAAGCCTTCAAAATAGATACTTCAGGACAGAAGGATTTGTGTAAACCCTAAATCAACATTTTTTCTTAGTCAGGATTTGATTATTCACTATTTTGTATAAATAAAGGAAACAGTGAGTCATAAAAAAAAGAAATATTGCTCCATATGATATGGGCTAGCTGGAGCCAAGAAGATGTCCAGCTTCTCCATAGCTGGTTCAATAGTTTCCAGTTCCCAAGGCAACCCACAGTCTATCTACTGATACTCTCATGTCTATCGTTCATCCTATTGTGACTTTCTAGGAGTGGCTATTTTGTGTGACTGGAAAAAAGATGCTCTTATTGCTAATCTGCGTAAGGTAAAATGAAATCATAGTATCACAGGCTTATGACTGTAAGGGACCTTACATCAAAACCAACTCTCTAAATTTTACAAATGAGAAAAATGAAGGGGGAGTTGTATGTAATCCATTGAACCTCGAAAAGGAAATGAAGTTGAACAGTTATTTTTATGGATAAATATTTCAAAAGACAAGATTTGGTCCCAAAAGAGTTTGCGGAGGAGTTATAAAAGTGAAGTGCAGAAACTTCTCGATAAGCTTTGGTTTCTGTCAAAACTACGGGTAAAAGTCAAGGGTTTGGGTAGAGACATGTAAATGTTACCAGTTAGCAAAATACCCTTTATCACCATCTTCAGGAAAAAAACAAGACAAAAACTGAAGGTGTGATTTTTAAAAGTACTAACTCACAGTACTAGTGAAAAGCCAATATGTCCTTGATAGCTCTAGGTGTTACCTTTCACAAGTTAATTAAGGTAATTTGTACAAGAACAAGTACAACCATATTTCAGGGATTTTGATTACTCAGATAATAAGAACATATTTGCATTTTAGGCTTAGGAAAGAAAGTCAGGGTCAGGATAAGTAGAGGAATGTTTTTTAAATGGACTAGATTAGACAAAATATGCCAATTTATGTCTATATAGCTCCATTTCTTTAAAACTTTGTCCTTATAGGTTTTTTTAAATTATGCATTTTCTATTGATTGTGGGGGGAGGGCTCCACTTTATTTTTGTCGATTTTGTGATAGTTCCTCTGAAACTGATTGTTACTGTGTACTCAGGATGCAAGCCTTTCCTTGATTTTTGTTGTGTTACTGCCCCAAATTCAGGAATGGCCAGCATCTACATAGGACTAAGATTATATAATGTTTTTTCACAGTTTGCCATTTGGGTCACAATAAGCACACCTACATTTTTTAAAGCTTAGGCATGTGATGTTGACTCTGCTGTCCTTTATTCCTTTAAACCATCTTCAGCTGCTAAAGACATCTCTGTTGTGAAAAACATTGGTGCTAAACCACTGTAGATATTCTCTACCCTATATGGTACCAATTCCATCTGGTTTGCAAATACTTGCATTGAAATCAGAATCATAGATCATAGAATGTAGAGCTGTAAAGCATAGAGGTCACTGGGTCCAACCTTCTCATTTTACAAATGAGAAAATTGAAACCCAGTGAGCGAGAGGAGTCCCTTGATCTAAGGAACAGTGTTCCAGTACCTTGAGCCCAGATTTAGTTATTTATTTTAGCCTTCACTACAATAGTACCTAAAACAATTCCACCCACTTTGGAAGCTAGTGCCATGTGCCAACAGTTAATTAGTTAAATAAAATGATCATATTAGTGAATCTTTCTGAACCAAAATTCAAGTGGACTTTGATCCATCCCCTTTTAAACTTCTTATCCTTTTCAAGGTAAATAGTGAAAAACAATATGCCTTTGTAAAGCGAATAGAGCAGGGAAACAGGAAATAAAAGGGTTTAGTGTACACTTTATATCTTAAGTTATCCAGAAAGGTTAAAGACAATAAAAGTTAAAGCTAAGAATGCCACCCTCTTCCCTGGAATATTTTCAAAGAGAAAAATGTTTTTTTTTTTTAAAAAAAGGTTTAGGATATATTTTTTAAAATATAATTTTTTGAAAGCTTTCATGAATAGGATGGATTTCTTTTTACCTTGAGGTATATTCAACTGATCTATAGGATAAGATTTGGTTTTTTCTATAAGGGTTTCTGGTAAATCAAACCCAGATTTCATCAGATGCAGGAGATATACCCAGAACCAAGGAGTTAAATAATATAACTCCTGGAAAAATTGAAGACTCTCTCTTTTAATGTCAGTCATTTGGTGATTAATTTTGCAACTTTTTCTATTTGCAGACGCTAAAGAGTGCTGATTTAAATTCCTTGTAAAAGCTTTCCTTTAATTAGATTTAATTGTATTGCCCATATTGTGTACACCAATTATGTTGATAGAAAGCACATTAAATAGAACATATTAAGCACGTCAAAATATTACTATATGTAAAAGTGCAAACAATGTAAGGAATTTTTTGGCTCTTCTACTACAAATGAAAAAAGGAAAAGAAAGTAGGATACTATGTTGTTGTGGGTAGAATTACCCATATACATACATATATATATATATATATGTAAAGAGAGAAAGAGAGAATATTTGTTGAGTTTCTATTTATGTTCAAATACTGTATTAATATAAAGTCATATAACTATTATTAAAATGCCTAAATGGATCTGTGATCTTATCAATGGGTATATTCTCTCAAATGATACAGACATCAGCTCACTCATGCCTGCCTTTCTTGAATGCCTCATCTCTGTATCTACCCATATGTCCGCCATAGGAGAGTACATCCAACATACGGGAGGGGGAGTATGTCTTCCTTGCTTTCTCTTGCTATTTATATTATACAGTAAAGGGCATTATTATTTAACCTCGTACTTTTGTCATATGACTAACTTCTTTTTTAGTCATATTCAATAACTTTTAATCTGATAAAAATAAAAGATTCTCAAAAAGTTAAGAATGGAAAAAATATTTCAAGGTTATACTATTCCAGAATTATACAAAGGCACTGGTTTCTGTTTAATCTATAGAAGAGATGTTTTAGCATTTAAAGTATTTGAAAGGTTGTCATGTGACAGAGAGATTAGACATATTCTGCTTGCCTCCAGAGGACAGAATTAGGAATGATGGCGAGAAGTTGCACAGAGGTAAGTATCAACTCAATATAAGGACAAACTTCCTAATAATTAGAATAAATGAATTATTAAAAATGGAATGGGTCTCCACCTCAAAAAGTAATGGGCTATCACTTTACTACAGCTCTTCCAGCAAAAACTGTACAATTGTTTACTGAGGGTTGTGCAGAGAAAATTTTCAGTCAATTTTGTACTGGACTAAATGGCCCCTGAAGTCCCTACCCACTCTCTGATTTTATGAAATTACTTCAAGCAGTAAGAGAAAACAACACTTATAATTGAATTCCAAGTCACTCTCTCTGAAATTTTCCCATCTTTTCTAACAAGCTTGTACCACTACATATCTTGACTTGGTAAGTTTATTCCCTCTACTGCTGTTACTCATTTTTGTCTGGCCTCCAGGGTACACCATTTCTCCTGGATTCTGCACTTAAGCAGGGACAAATCCTTTCTCCCTATTCCCCACCTAAGACAAAGACTAGATTTTCCAAAATTACTTTATAAGACCCTAAGGGGAGAAAGTAAAATAAAATAAATTATGTTGTTCAAGCCATATTTTTCCTGGTACGATTTAAAAACCAACTGGTGTGGGAAGAAAGTTTTTTCAACTACCTGAATTGCAGGCAAAATGCCTAGGAAGAAATAAACAGTCTCTGGAGAATATTAACCTTCAATTCCAGACTTGTAAAAAAGTGAAAGCAAATGTCACATGTAACATTTATTCAAAAGAATTAAGGGTTTAGGTTAGAGAATTTTTTCCTTTTGTTTTTTATTAATATTACTAATTGGAACTGAATAAACATGCATAATCCTCTAGAGGCAAAAGTGAGTCTGTCCTTACAGAATTTTTTCTTCAAAATTTCCAGTTGAATTAACTATTTATAATAATAAATTATAAAATGTATCAAATTATTATCATCCAGTTTACTACAGAGTGACCTTGAGAGAAATGATGGTGATTCAGAGGGATAGAAAGTCTATCTGTATGTAATTTGAGTTCTATTCTTTCCTTATATCACTTAAAGAAAATGTGCTATACTTCCTAGAAATTTAAATTTAAATAGGGGTCTGTTTTGCCAAGGTGCTATGAAAAAGTAAATTTTCACAGAATAAATAACAGGAAAAAAAACACTCAGTTTATATCCCACCCTTGTAAACAATGACTGCTTGTGGGATTTGGGGCAAGTCACTTAACCTAAAAGGTTAGGTTCGATGGTCTGTAAGGTGCTTTCCAACTCTAGAACTGTCATTCTATGTGACCCTCTGGCTCTCTTGATTAGATTCAGTTTAATTTAGACTTGTTTAGAAGATACTCAGAGAGCAAGATTTCATGAAATTAGACAACTACCCATTTCCACATTGTGAAGTTTTATATTGTGGGAATGTCCTCGGCAGAAATGAAGAACAATAAGCCTTTCGTGAACAGCATGGGCATTCGTGCAGTAAGGTTTGGGTTGCTTGGAGGTGTTGTTGTTGTTATTTTGGACCTAATCTCTAACTTCATTGGTAAATGGAATTCAGTGAAGAAAGCGAGTTCATTCATACATATCAGCCCTGGTTCTGAAACTTAGAACCTTGGACAGTTGCCTGGGGATCTGTGAAGTTAATTAACTTATGCGGTATCACAAAGTCAAAGGGGTCAAAGGCAGGGCTCCAGGTCTTCCTGACCCTAAACCCAACCTTTTGGCTACTAGGACAACACTCGGGCTACCCCTACTACCACCACTACCACTACTGCTAACACTACTACTACTACTGCTACTACTACTACTACTACTACTACTGCTACTGCCTCTTTGCAGTAAGGTTGGTCTATTCGAGATCCAAGGAAAAAAGAGTGCAAATCCTCTGAGGTTAGGAGAAATTTTATTTTAGTAACCACATTCTCACTAATTGGAGGTATGTCCTTATAGAGAGGCAGAGATAAGCTCTGCTCCCTAGTATTGCCCCCAGAATCAGAGAAACAGACAGTTGATATCACTGGCCTATAAAGTTAACAACACAAACAGGAGAGCCCCTATTTTATTGTTTTTCATCACTTTAAGACTGTTATTGAAGATCCAAGATTCAGTCACATAAGATCTTATGAACTATGCTTATAGGTGGATGCTCTGAATTTCTTTTTTTTTGAGAAATCAACATAGTACAGCAAATAGGTGACTGACCTTAAAGTCAGGACAACTTGGGTGCAAACACACTTATGTTACTAGTTGCATGATCCTTGAGTGAGCCACTTAAATTTTTTCTGCCTCAGCTTCCATTTCTGTAAAGTGAGGAGAACAATACCTGTAGCACTTACTTGACAAGGTTGTTTAGAGGATCTAATTATATAATACTTCATAAATCTTAAAGTGCCACATACAGATTACTTACAGTCATCGTGATTTTACATGTGCTGGGAAGCTATGAAAGTGTAAAAACCATAGGAAGCCTGTTAGAATAGAAACTGAGAGTAATTGGTAAGCTAAATGAAGTTAGGGGTCCCAGTTTTTGTATAGATTACTTATATATTAGCCTATACCTTTTTGTATTCCTAGGTAAGACTGTATAGTTTCTTTCTTTGTTTTTGTTTTGTTTTATTTTGTTTCTTTTTTTGGAGGCAATTGGGAGTAAATGACTTTCCCAGGGTCCTACAGTTAGTGTCTTAAAGCCAGATTTGGACTCAGGTCCTCCTGACTCCAGGGCCTGTGCTCTATCCACTGTACCACTTAGCTGCCCTTAATATATATAGTTTCTTAATGAGTGTTGTTTGTAACGATGATGATAAAATTATGTTAAATAAAAAGCAGTTGAAGAAGCAAGAGTCATATAGTCAAGAGAAGAAGATTCAGGAAAACATCATGACAGCCCTTAAATGGTTGAAGTAGTGATCTGAACAAGATTAGACTTATTCTGTAGAACTAGGGTCAGTGAGTAGAATTTCCAGAAAATCAAATTTAGGCTTAGTAAAGGAAGAATTTTCTGACAATTATGACTGAAGTTTGAAAAGAGGGACTATATCGGAGATGTTATAGAAGAAAATTCTGCATTAGGTAGAAAGTTACCAGATGGGCCCTAAGGTATTTTCTAATTTTAAGATTCCTTGAATGGTCCCAAGCCACTGATTTGTTCTATTCATCCTAGGAATGTTAACACCTACTGCCTTGTTTAGGAGACTATGTGAGGAGGCATTGTGATGTAGTAGAAAGAGTATTGGGGGTCAGCTAAGTGGTACAGTATAGAGTACCAGGCCTGGAGTCAAGAAGACTCATCTTCCTCAGTTCAAATCTAGCCTCAGACACTTACTCAGACCCTGGGCAAGTCATTTAATCCTGTTGTCTCATGTGTAAAATGAGCTGAAGAAGAAAATAGCAAACCACTCCAATGTCTTTGCCAAGAAAACTCCAAATGGGGTCACAAGGAGTCAAACATGACTGACCAACAACAAAAATTTAAGGGCAGCTAAGTGACTCCATGCATAGATTGCCAGACGTGGAGTTAGGAAAACTCAACTTCCTGAGTTCAAATCTGGCCTCAGATACTTACTATCTGTGTGACCCTGGGCAAGTCATTTAACCCTGTTTGTCTCAGTGTCCTCATCCATAAAATGAGCTAGAGAAGAAAATAGCAAACTACTCCAGTATCTTTGCCAAGAAAACCCCAAATGAGGACACAAAGAGTGACAACTGAAATGACTCAACAATAAATATAGTCCCTTCCAGCTCCACACCTACTTCTATGACTCTTACATCTATTTAGCTCACCATGTTTTAGGATTGATGTATTAATTTGTATGTGTTGGTTTTTTTTTCCAGTTTGTGACACAAGGGTTTTATAAGTATTGAAAACAATATTATAATGATGACAGGCAGGTAATTTAATATAAAGTATATAAATTCCATGTTTCTTCTCTTTTTTCTATAAAGTGATAAATTAACTTTCAAACTCCAGGTCAAGACCAAGTAATACATCTGCTCTCCTCTTAGGCTTTTTAGATATATTCCTCTTCAAGGTAAATAGCGAAAGACAAAATGCCTTCATAAAGTTAATAGAGCAGGAGAACAGGAAATAAGGGTTTAGTGTGCAGTTTACTTCTTCAATTATCCAGGAAGGTAAAAGGCAAAAATAGTTAAAACTAAAAATGCCTCTCTATCCCTAGGTAAGAAAATGTGTGTATGTACATATATGTATGTATGTATGTATGTATATACATATGTATACATGCATGTATATTTATACACACGTGCCTATACATACATATACATATGTTAGTTTTACTATTACTACTGTACTCTATAATTTAGGCTCAAGTCTGCCAGAAACAATTTTGTTTTATTTATCTATATATGCAAACCATTTCCAGTTTGGAGAGAAATGGCCCTGCTGGCACAGTCCCCTATGTCCACCAACATGACTGCCCCAAAATACTTTCAGGTAACATTTATAGAAATATTTAAAGAAATAGAAAATATAGAAAGAAATGTTTAAAATATGTAAAAATAGTTTAGGTTAGCATTCTAGAATTCCTAATAAGGAATTACTTCTTTAGTGAGCTTTTATACCTCTTTTTCCATTTGGCCAATTCTGCTTTTTTAAGGATTCTCATTGGTGAATTTTTGGGGCTCTTTTACCATTTGGCCAATACTGTTTTTAAGGTATTATTTTCTTCAGTATTTTTTGATGCATCTTTTACCAAGCTATTGACTCTCTTTTCTTATTTTCTTATATAATTCTCATTTCTTTCCCCAATTTTGCCTCTGCCTCTCTTATTTGATTTTTAAAGTCCTTGTTAAGCTCTTCTATTCTTTTGGACTTGTATCCAATTCACATTTTTCTTTGTGTCTTTGCTTGTAGTCGTTTTAAAACTGTTGTCTTCTTCTGAGTTTGTGTCTTGATCTTCCCTGACATCATAGTAATTTATTAAAGTCAGATTCTTTTTATTATTGTTTGCTCATTTTCCAGCCTATTTCTTGATTTTTAACTCTGTGTTAAAGTTGGGCTCTGTTTTCAGAGTGAAGGAGACACTGTCTTCAGCTTCAGGCCTGTCTTGCCACTGTTTTCAGACCAGGCTCTGGGCATCAGTGTTTCCAGGGTGCTATGATCTAGGGAGATGTGTGGTCACTTCTCTCCTAGCCTGTTCTCTGATTTTCAGCTGGGGGAAACCTTGTTCTCTTGTAGCCACCAATGCTAGCACTCCTCTTGGGCCTGGGATTTTGACCAGGTTGTGACCAGGTCCCTCACTTTCCTGCAGCCACAATTGCAAGTGTCTTGATCCCTACTTCCCTGTAAGCAACCCCAAGTACTCCTCTCTGCCCTGGAACCACAACCAGGGCGCCTGATTCCATTGACTCCTTTTGGCTCTAGGACTGTGACCCTGAACTGCATATGAGCAATGCAATAGGGTTCTGAACCTAAAGCTAACAGAGTTCTCTGCAATAGCATTTCAAACAGTTGTTCAAACCACTCCCCCATACCCCACCCCACCATGGTCCATGGACTAAAAACCCTTAAAGATACTGCTCCACAAATACAACCACCTCCAAGGCCCACTGTTGGCAGGGTGGGATAGCCTGTGCCATGAGGTCTACACTGTGCTCCATGCTTGACCACCACCCCTATGAGACAGATCTTTTCTCCCAGCCTCCTAATTTGTCTTGGATGGAAAATCATTTCACCCAGCCTTTCAGTGATTGGTTCTGTCTCTCCAGAATTAAATTTGAGATATTATTTTAGAGTTGTCTGGAGGATAATTTGGGAGAACTCAGCTGAAAGCTTCTCTCCTCTTCTATCTTGGCTCTTTGCCTCTTCCCTCTAGAATTCTTAAGTAACCAATTTGCCAAACCTCCTGAACCTCTCCCCTCTTTCCTCTAGTTAAACAAAGGAACCTTTTTCTTTTCTTCATCAATATCATGATTTTTTTTTTAATAAAGTGCTATCAAAGCTCACTAAAGGTGATTGGGGTGAATGATGTGAAATAGAAAAGAATTACTCTGAATTAAAGTAATCAGCTTAGTTCCCTAAAAAAAATCCTTTTTGCTCAACCTATCACTCACCTTTCCATGGGAATTATCTAAGGATTTTGGGAAAGACTTTAGAAAAAAATATTTCTTAATATTTCTAGAGAAACTAAAAAATGAGATTTTTAATATGCTTCCACATAACAAAAACAGCTAAATAGTACAAATTTCACGTTGAACTGATTATTTTCCTTTTTTTCAAAATGACTCCTATGTCACAAAGTGAATTTTAAAGTATAGTTGGGGTATTTTTCAGGTGTTAGATTTGCTGTGTTTCTGTTGATGCTGTTCCTTTAAATTCATACCTATATGTGTGTGCCAAGAGCTGTGAGAGTGGTATATCTAATGCCTAACCAGATGTTGTGTTATTTATCTTAAAATTTTCTCTCTAGCTATTATATTGCTGAAAGAGAAGTCAAATTCAATCTGGGGAACAAAGATATAGGGTCTAAAGATTGTGTCAATCTGATTAACAGTCAGTTTCAAGAGAATGGATCGGTAAAAGTTTCTTTAAGAGTGCTTTATTTATTTATTTTTCAATTTATTTATTCACTATTTATTTATTTGCATTGGACTACAGAAATAGAGCTGCATGGCATAGTAAATACAGAGTTGGACTGGAATTTGGAAAGATTTAATTTCAAGTCCCATCTTTGATGGCATCAGGAAAGTCAACTCCATCTAGGCAGCTATTTAAGACTTAAGTTTCAGAGAAGATGCCTACCTGCATTGATAAATACAGGGAATTTTCTTATCTGAGTATTACCTCTACAAATGAAATCACGAGTCCAGTCTCACCCCTATCCATGATAGTTGCCATATACATTTATAAGAATATCATCCTTCATTCTTTTGAGTCAATGGGAAAGTATTTAGAGATCTGTGACTCAGATTTCAAGTACTTGACCATTATATCCTTATTTCTTTTTTCAAGAAAATGTTTACTTTTTGACCTACCATCTCAAAACACTTTATTATCCAACATAACTAGTTAAAAACCTATGATATCTGAGCCTGAAGTGAGTAAAATATTTATCCTGGTGTATCAAGACTTTGTGAAATGTATTTCAATTTTGCTTCATTTTAATACCTTTTCCCTATTGCAAAAGTGTGAGATTTGTTTCTTTCTTTACTTGAAAAAACAGAAATATCTCTTTAAAATTTTGCCTATCCTTAGCTATCAATGGGAAGTATCTTAGAACATTATGAAACAAGAAAAAACTGTAGTACCTGTTTGTTAAACTAAATAAGGCCTTTTATTTGCACTAAAAATAGTTCCATCAGCAAATTTTGTAAAATCATAGAATAGTTGGAAGGGACTTTGGAGATTATTTAGTCCAGCTCTCACCAAATCCTAACCTTCCCTCAAAAAGATCATCCCACTTCACTGAGGACATAGAGGGTTAAAAATTTAAATATGAATTAGCTCCTTGCCTTTAAGGAGTTTACAATCTAGTATGGGAGAAAAGATTTATGTATAGAAATAATTATACCGTAATGTAGAATATGATAAGAGCACATTAAGTGCTATGACTTTTAATCAAGGAAGGAACACTACTGGATGATAAGATGCTGGAAGATAAAGATTTGAGCTCTACTCTGAGATAAGTAGGATTTCAACAGGCCAGGATAAGGGGAAAAGAAGTGATTCTGGGCATAGGGAATAGTTAAGTTTCCCTCTTCTCCCATTCTTTTTCCTTCCTTCCTCTCCTGTCCAGATGACCAGGAAAAATGGCAGACAGGACTAGAAATAAATTATAAATTGAAATATTTATTTTGAAAATTAGCTTAGTCTATCTTGATACCTTACTACCTGTCCCGAAGAGGTTTTGTGATACTTTTTGGTTTTCAGTCCTGCCTGACTCTTTGTGACCCTATTTGGGGTTGTCTTGGCAAAGACACTGGAGTGGTTTGCCATTTGCTTCTCCAGATGATTTTGCTTCTCCACTTCATTTCACAGGTGAAGAAACTGAGGCAAACAAGGTTAAGGGACTTATCCAGGGTCACACAGAAGGTGTCTGAGGTTGGATTTCAACTCAGAAAGATGAGTCTTCCTGACTCTAACCCCTGCCCTCCATCCACTGCACCACCTAGCTGTCTTTTGTGGTGCTTAAGGACCTTTTAGGGAAAGACCTTCCTTCTGCATCCAAACTAAAGCGCTATTTCGCAGAAGTGTTATTTGTTTGGTTTTGCTGGGAGCTTCAGAATTGAAATGTAAGCCGCTGACTGAAAGAGCTCTAAAGAGATGAGTACATGGGCTGTTTCTCTATTCCACCCACCAAGCACTTATCAAATATGTTCTATGTTTTCAATAGTGTTCTGGATGCCCAAGATACAAAGACAAAAATGTAAACTGTCTTTTGCACACAAGTATATTAGCAAAAGGGACAATGAAGATAATAATAGGTGACATTTATATATCACCTACCATGTTCCAGGCACTGCACTAAGCCCTTTACAATTTTTATCTCATTTGACTCTCATGACAACCCTGGGAGGTAAATGCTATTATTATTATCCCCATTTTACAGATGAGAAAACTGAGGCAAACAGAAGTGAAGCATCTTTCCCAGGGTCACACAGCTCAGTTAGTGTCTGAGGCAGAATTTTCTCTCATATCTTCCTGACTACAGGCTAGCAGTGAATAGCCCTCTATCTGAATAAAATGAGCGATGAACCGTTTATTAAACACTTTCTCTGGACAAAACATTATGATTCTCTTTCCCCATAGTTTATGTCTCCTTCCCCCAGAGATTTTTTCAGACAAATAAACTCATGAGTGGAAGAGGTTTGGGAGACAGAAGAGAGTATTCTCCCTTTCTCATTATCTTGTCCTTGAAGAGTGTGGCTACAGAATTTTCTTTGTAAATACATTTTATTGATATCTTTTTTTTTATATTGCCTAAATTTCCCCCTATATCCTTCCTCATCCTCTCTTCCAAAGAGCAATTCCACATAACAAAGTATTTTTTCCATAAAAAAAAAAAAGAAAAAGAGTTAGAGAAAAATATCAACAAAATCCATAGACAGAAGAAAAAAAACCTCAAGGTGGATGCAGTGGTCCATATCTGCAGGCTGCCCGCCTCTTTTAAGAAGCAGGGGCAAGTTTCTTCACATGTCTTTTCTTTGTACAATGTTTGAAGAACTTGTTTTTGAAGAAAGTATTTGAATGATATAATGCTATTGAACCCTTAAATTGAGAATGTTCCTCAAAATACACTTAGATTAGATCTTCTTTCAGGTATATCAATATATTTTATTAAATTTATATTTTATTTAATGATGATTAAAAACAGAACCATAGCCAAAGCTATTATTTTAATTTAGAATATCTCCCATTTTTCAGATGGAAAAAAAAAACCTATCCAAAGTTGGGCTTAAAGTTAACAATAGATCTTAGGTCAAAGGGGAAAAAAACACCACATGGGAAAAATTAAAATATTTCCAGACCTTTGGCTATGAGATTAAAATTATGATATGAGAAAATGAATAAATATTATATATTTAACTCATCCACCCTCCCCTCAACTTTGGGTTGCGGTAATGGAAATATAAAAATGCTAACTAGTTTGTGCAAATCAAGACTTACCTCATATCATCACTTAGGACAAGAAGAAAAAAAAACTCGTCATTATCTGGATGAGTATTTTACATTCACCCGTTTAACTAGAAAAAAAAAACCCTAATAGTTGATTCATATTTTAATTAATACAATTATTCAGAAACTGATTATATAGTTTGTAGACCACATATTCTTTTTTTACCCAATCTTTTTTTTCAATAGTTCACTTCCTATTACTTACTAGAAGACAAGGAGAAAGTAGTTCTTTTCATAGCTAAATAAAAGGCATGATAAGAAAGGAATAGGATAGTTAGGTGTTGCAGTGGATAAAGTGCTGGGCGGGGAGTCAGGAAGACTCATTTTCCCGAGTTCAAATCCAGCCTCAGATATTTACTAGCTGTGTGATCCTGGGCAAGTCACTTAACCTTGTTTGCCTCAGTTTCCCCATCTGTAAAATGAACTGGAGAAGGAAATAGAAAACCACTCTAGTCTCTCTGCCAAGAAAATCCCAAATAGGGTCATGAAGAGTTGGACACAACATATCAACAAAAGTATTTGAAGTGACAAAATAGATTTATTCTTATTAGACTTGTTTCATCCTTCCTGTCTGTGAAAGGCTTTTTGTTTTTGTTTTTGGGTTTTTTTAAATCTCAATCCTGATATCTAATAATTAGAAGTTAAGAATGTTAGGGAGAGAAATTTGATTTTTCAAAAATCAAAATTTTATTATCTTGCTATCTCTGTAGATAATTGAGATGTAATCACAGATTTCTGAGGAATTTTCCATTGGAGCAATTTCTCGAACTCTCAGAAGAATCACTGCAGGGACATTTAGGAGTTTGCATTGTATCAAAGGGAACGTGTGGGGATAGTAGACAGAAAGCTGACAATGCTCTTTCCTATTCCCACGCCACTTAGAGAGGAGACATTTTCCAGCTACCTCTCTGCCCCACTGACTTTAAACATGCACAGGATTTGAACTACATGTTGGATGTAAGAGTTTTTCGGATCGTTTCTAATTCTGAAACCTTGTTTGTGTTGAGTGTCTTTTCCAAAAGCTGCTTTTCAAAATTTGCCCCTGCCATTTGTCTTAAGTATTAATGAGAGCCCACTTTGTGCAGCACTTTCCCTTACAAAACATTTCCACATCCATTATCCGAATTCAATAACTATTTTATTGCTATAGGGATCAAGATCATTTGTAAGTTCCTTGAAAAGGGACTGGGTTGTTTATTTGCATTAATATCCCCAGTGCTTAGGACAGTGATGCCTGGTACTCAGGAAGTGCTTAATAATTACTCAGCCCATCCATCTGTCCATCTATCCGGTCAGGGTAAGTAGCATTATTCCTGTTCTGCAGGTGAGGAAATTGATTTTCAGAGAGGTTAGTAATAATATAATAACTGTTGACATTTATATGACATTTTAAAGATTGCAAAAGTATTTTACATATATGATCTCATTTGAGGTTAAGGGACTTGCCCAAAGCCTCGTGATGAAGCATGATTCAAACCAAGTCTTTAGACAACCAACCCATTACTCTTTCCACTATCCCAGCTGCCTTTCATCATTTAGGTCTCATGAACATAGCAAAGGATATATTTGACAACTCCCTTATTTCCTGAGGAAAAAAGATACATTATTTTTAGTTAAAATTGCCTGTGATAGAAAACGGGTGTCAAAATTGTAATGACTTAAGCCTCTGTGTTTAAACTTAGATTCCTTCAACCTCGTATGCCTACCTTAGTCTTTCCTCCCTTTGATGCTTTGCTTGATATCTGGAGACATCCAAGGGTGCAGTGGATAGAAGCAGTCCTAGAGTCAGGAAGACCCAAGTTCAAATTTTGCCTCAGACACTACTACCTGTGTGACCCTGGGAAAGTCACTTAACCTCTCTTTGCCTTGGTTTCCTCATCCCTAAAATAGGGATAATAATATAAACCTGCTTCCCAGGGCTGTCAGGAGGATCAAACGAGATAGTAATTGTAAAGCACGTAGCACAGAGCCTGGAACATAATGAGCACTAGATAAATGTTAGCAGCTCCTATTATTACTTAACATATCTTTGTCTCAGTTTCATGGAATTTGGGAAAAATTAAAATGGGAATAATAATAGCACGTACCTTACAGGGCTGTTGGGGGGTTTCACCAGATTGTCAAAGGGGCCCCTGACATCAAAAAAAGGTTAAAAACCCTTGCCCTAAGGGATGGAGCAGACTGCAGTTTGACAAGTGAAGCTCGTGATTCAGAAGGCAAAGACAAAAAGTGAATCAGATCTCTTACATTTGTTGAAGCATATTGTCCAGAAGGAGCGTCTTGCTTCTGTCGACGTAAATGTATTTGCAAACTGCTTAACACAGTACGTGGCACATCTTTGGTTGTTGTTTAGTCATGTCTCACTCTTCGTGACTCCATTTGGGGTGGCAAAGATACTGGAGTAGTTTACCATTTTCTTCTCCTACCTCATTTTACAGATGAGAAAACTGTGGTGAACAGGGTTAAGTGACTTACCCAGGGTCACACAACTAGCCATGGTCTGAAGTCAAATTTGAACTCAGGTCTTCCTGATTCTAGGTCTGACACTCTATCAACTGCACCACCTACCTGCTTTGCCCGACTCGTAGTAGCCACTATACACCTCACTCATCCTTTCCTTGGTTTCATTAGTCTACATTACTACATTCAACCTATTCTTTAAGCTAACCTAGTTCTCAGCCTTGCCAGCTGGCCTCTGACCCTGTAAGAAGGGAAGACCCTGGCCAGACCACGAGGTGACGAAAAGAGAAGGCGTGCAGTAGCCTAGAGCTAGACTTTGTCCAAACTCAGTTCAAACGTTGAAATTAAAACTTTGTGGCTTAATGCTCTTAGTCATAATCGTTGTAGGCAGTATTACAATTCCAAGCCTGAATACTATTAAATGCAAATTAATACATGCCAAAAGAAGGGGAAAAAGATGAAAATCAAAGGAAAAATACATGAATCAGAGTTGTGAAAGCTACCCTTTAGTTCCAAGAGAGAATCATATTTCCTGACATGGGATTTTTGCAACCACCATTAAAGTAACTGTATATTATTGTAATTGGCGACAAAATGTCATTCTAAGGAATTCCTTAAGTGTGAGGAACTACACTTTAGAACACCCTGAAATGATTCCTCTTTTTGCTAGGAATTCCTGCCATCTTCTCTGGGTGGGAACATCTGACTTTGCCTTCTGATGTATCAGTATATGCCAGATTTCTGTTCTCGTGATTTGAAAACCAAATGAGTTTGTGACACTGTATATGCAAACCAAGAATGTGTTAGCAAGGAGGTGGCAGAGGTGAATCATTCAACTTGCAGATGTTCAAAAGCATTATAACTTGTCTATATTAACAAAGAAAACATCACGAGGATTTAAATGTTGGCAAACACTAAGGTAGAAAACAATAGTCCTTTTGGTTTATCTGACTGAAAACTTATCGCACTGAATTTGATATCTTTGTATGCTGGTGTTCTGGATTTTAACAAAAACAAACAAACCTTGAGTGGGAACATTTCACTCATAACCAGGACAGATTTATGATTCCACGTTTCTCTCTGGCCTCCACCCCACCCTCAAGTTCTCTATATCCGAATTGGATTTTGAATAGAACACAGCTGTGGCCTAGGGATATGTAATCCATGCTATCAGAAAAAATAATCCAAGCGCACTACATTCTTTGTGCTTATCTGAGAGTCATAATTTTCTTTTGAAAAACAGAATCTAGGACAGGGATTCTTAACCCTTTTTGTTCCATGGCCCCTTTTATTAGTCTGGTGAAGCCTAAGGACCCCTCTCACAGAATAATGTTTTCAAATGCATTAAATAAAATGCATAGGATTACAAAAGAAACTAATATATTGAAAGACAGTTATCAAAATATTTTTAAAATCAATTGGCAAACTTTAAACCTAGAACACAGATGTTCAGTACAGACAATAACTTATTCTGGCAGACAGTCTATAAAATGACATCAGAGAACTACTGAGAATTCCTGGGGGAGAAAATTCATTGACATGAAGATGAGACAAAAACAACTGAAGACTATTTTGTAATAGCTAACATTTGATTTGAGCATTGAGGTTTACAATAAGCTTTACAAAGTATATCTCAGGTATTTGTGAATAGTAATTTCAAATCTCTGGGAATTCTTCTAATCTTGGTCTTACCATGTGGCAGTTTTGTGGCCATGAAGAGAAGGGATCAAACATTTATTAAGTGCTTGCTGTATACCAGGCACTATGCTAAATGCTTTACAGATTTTATTTCATTTGGTGATAAAAGTAAATTACTTAATTAGTCTAAGTCTCAGTTTATTGAATGGGTTACAGTCAATCTCTCCTAATTCTAAAATCATATGATTCCAAGGCGTTAATTCAACAAGTCTGGCTTACATGTAGTGTTTGTTCTCTTTGCACCTGCTTTTGGTTTTTGCACATCAGGAGCTAAAAAGCTGCTTACTGACAGAATCATAGAATTTCAGAGTTAGATGGGAGTCCAGAGGCATCTAGTCCAACCCACATTGGACCATGAATCCCCTCAACAACTCAGTATAAGGTTACCCTGCCTTTGCCTGAAGAACACCAGTGAGAAGAATCTCATTGCCTCCCGATAAAGGCCAATGACCTTCTGGATAGTTCTAATTATTAGAAGGATTTTCTTTCCATCAAACACCTAGGCAGCTAGGTGGCGCAGTGGTGGATAATGGAGTTAGAATTAGGAAGACCCACGTTAAACACTTACTAGCTGTGTAACCCTGGGCAAGTCACTTCACCTTGTTTATCTCAGTTTCCTCATCTATAAAATGAGCTGGAGAAGGAAATGGCAAGCCATTCTAGGATGTCTGCCAAGAAAACCCCAAATGAGGTCATGAAGAATCAGACACAACTGAAAAACAACAACAAACTTCTCTTGTCTTTGTCTAGTCACCGGTGCATCTGAGAAGTGTGATAGCTCTCATCTGAGCTCTGTGATCTTCCATCATAAGAACTTCGGATGTTACTGAATCCCTGGGTCCTGCATTCAACCTAAGCTTCTGAGCCTCCCGCCCCCTCATCAAATCTACCATTCGAGCAATCTGTGGGAGAAGCAGAACAAGTCATGTATATGAGGATGTTGGTGTAGTATATACTCCTCACACAGTTACTCATTGTCAGAAACTTGTTAGTAGAGTAATATCTTAATAGCTTCAAAAGAAAAAGATTCTA
Source organism: Pseudochirops cupreus (assembly GCA_028627135.1). Lineage (NCBI taxonomy): Eukaryota > Metazoa > Chordata > Mammalia > Diprotodontia > Pseudocheiridae > Pseudochirops > Pseudochirops cupreus. The sequence continues at coordinate 407,405,284 of CM053580.1, forward strand.
ATGCAGAGGCTATAACACTGGAACAGCTTAATTCCTGAATAATTCATCTGTCTTCTCATGTTTATTTAAAAGAAAAAAAGAAATTCAGCAATCACCTAAAAATTTACATTAGAGAAAGCTATAGAAATATCAGGTAATGAGTTTGGAACAAATGGGTATAAATCATAAATATTTTGGCATTTCCCAAGTCCCAGAGCACATCCCCCTTCAAGGCTGTCTTTGAAAACTCCAACTAGCTTGTGGACTGTGACCAACTTGAAAAGCTGTGAGCTGTTGGTGATTAAGAAAAAGAAAATCAACTCCTTAGCCAGAAGCCATTAGCAACTTAGAGAGTACTAAGTGAGTAGGTGGCTTCATAGCAGTTTGACAGCTTTCTAAGTGCTGAAGTGACAATTTCCTGTTGTTCTGAGCTCAACAGATTTATTTCTGGGAAGCTCAGCAAGGCCTCCAGCCTGTTGAAGTGTGCAGCAGCATCTTTCTTCACCAAGAATGATATTTGTGACTGTGGCATAGATGATCAATTTTAGTGTCTTTCAGCACTTGCAGATTACAGAAGCTATTGATTCTCATCAATATCTATGCAGTGCAAGGCGTTCCCAGGACACATCTCAGCCCTTGACTTACACAGTGTGTCCCAAAACTCTTAGTGCCATCTTCAGCTTCAGCGGCTTCTTTAACCAATGGAATATGGTTATTTATTGTCACTCTGACTCAGATTTAAAAACATGTAAGCAATCAGTCTTATAGCCTATAATTTAATGGGTATTTTTTTTTTTTTGCTAAAGTAAATGAAAAAAAATCACTGGGAGGAAGCTTATGCAGATAAGATCAAATTAAATCCTCTTTTCTCTCACCATTTTACTTGGGGGACTAGAAGTTTGATTCAGCATTATAAAACCTTTGGTCATAGAGATGAATTAGTTAAGAAACAGAAGCTTGTATTCTCTTGGAATATATGCAAGATGGGGAGGATATTGATCAACATACTGAGGAAGTGGAAAGGGGTGGCATTGAGTCATATGACAATACCCTCCACTGGGGAAGTCCCTCCATCCCTCTCTCACTTTATGATACTCTACACCCTATACTTAACCCTTTTTAGGTCTGGTTGCTTTCTAAGTGATGAATAAGACACTGAGAATCAGTCTGAGGATTCAGTAGTGTCTGCTGTTGCTTTAGTTTTGCCAGAGAAGTACATTTTGTTTCCTCAGACTGCTACCTAGGTCTACTTTTTGTGTTGCATTAACACAGAAAGGTGAGGGGAGAAGGAAATGTTCACTATACTCCTATGTTCCTACCTCCATCAATAACTAGCTTAGTGGCCAGGAAGCACCAGACCAGCCATGGGATAGCAACCAACTAAAAAATAAAACTGTCTGGCCAGATGCTGGTTGACAACACAGTTAGCCAGAGATATTGAGAGGCCCATAAGCATTTCCAAGGCCCCATTAGTATAGCATTTCAGCCTACAGTACTATCTGTTAATGAAAATGGAAACATAATTGTTTTTGAAAAATGGGGAGCTGCTGGAGGAGTATGAATAATGGATAGATAGAATGATGAAGCTTGTCAGAAAATTTGCAGGAGTTAGCATGGTCCAATGGAAAGGATCCTGGATTTGCAACTGGGGCACCTGAGTGCCAATGCTGGCTCTACCATTTATTTCCCATGTAACCTTGGGAAAGTCTCTTAGCCACAGTTTTTTTCAGCTGTAAAATCAGGGAGATGGATTAGATGGCCCCCAAGATCTTTTCAAGCACTAAATCTCTGATCCTCTGAGCCCATTATATTAAAAAAAAGAAAGAATTCACAATTTTCAAAATTTGCAAAGTTAAAAGTGGGGATAAAAGAACATTGTAATTGGCTAAAGGGAAAATAGGAAGCCAAGATAAAACTCTTCAGATTCATATTTCAGTAGCCATTTCAAACTTTGGAGCAGGATCAGAGACCATCTGGACCAACCTACATCTGAATGGGACTCCCCTCCATAATAACCTTGATAAATGGCCATCTATTCTCTACTTGAAGAAATTGTCTTTTAGGAAATGCAAAGGATTGTTTCTAAGGGCTTACCCTGATTTAAGAGTATGTGTGTTTGATTCTTACAGAAACATAAAAATCACAAAATAGGATGGGACCTCAGAGGTCCAAGTGATCCCCCAGCCTTCACTTGAAGACCCCTAAGAATGGGGAACCCATTACTTCCTGAAATAACTCATTGTCCTTTTGGACAGGAAGATTTTCCTTCCATTAAGCTAATTCTACCTTTCTGGAACTCCAGTTTGCTTTAGGTTCTGCCCTGTTGGGGCCAAACAGAATAAGGTTGATCTATCTTCCTTCCACATGACAGCTCTTCAAATACTTCCAGATATCTAACCCTACCTTCCTGATTTTTTTCTCCAAACTTACCATTACCAGGTCCTTTAAGAAAGCCTCACATGACATGACCTACAATGATTTTCACCATCTCCGTCACCCTCATCAGAATACACACTAGCTTATCAATGCACTTCCTAAAAAGTGGTTCCTCAAACTGAACACAATACTTTAAATGTCTTCTTAGACCTCACTCCTCTCCATGTATTCTTTGATCCAGTGATACTTGCCTGCTATTCTTTTAAGAAGACATCCCATCCATCACCCAACCCCAAGCATTCTCTTTTTTTTATTTTAATTTGATTTGTTTATTTACTTTTAGTTTACAAGATTCAGTTCCAGAGTTCTTTGAGTTTCAAGTTTTCTCCCTTCCCTCTTCCCCACCTCCCCTATGGCGGCCGGCAGTCAGGTATAGAATCTGCAAATACTTTCACATTGGACATTAGTCTGGTTGTATAGAAGGGCTGTAACCAATGGAGTGGACAATAGGAAAAAGGAAACAAAACCAAACATGGAAAAGAGTGATAGCATGTAGATTGCTTCAGTCTCCATTTGAATTCTGTTCTTTCTAGATCTTTCTCTGAATGTAGATATCTCCTTCCATCCTGAGACTTGTAGAGTTGTCTTATAGCTGTGCGTTGCTGAGAGGAGTCCAGTTTATCAAGGTTGGTCATCACACATACGATGTATCTTGTGATTGTGTACAAGTTTTTCCTGGTTCTGCTCTTCTCACTTAGTATCAATTTGTATAAGCCTCTCCAGGTAAATATGAAGTCCATCTCCTCCTCATTTCTTATAGCACAATAGTATTCCATTACATTCATATACCACAGCTTGTTTAGCCATTCCCCA
>CM053580.1:407409011-407451118 GCA_028627135.1 Pseudochirops cupreus
AGACTGGGGGAGGGGGGAAACACTGGGATGGCTGTTTTGGGGTGGTGGGTGGGGGAAAGACGGGGAGAAAATATGTAACTCAAAAAAAATTTAATAAAATAAATTAAAAAAAAAGAAAGATGAAAACTTTAAGAAGTAACTTCAAATTTACTTATTAAAGTAATAGAGAATTATTTTCAATTGAGTTCAAATTCAGGGAGATTGTAACTTCTTTGAGGGCAAGGAATATTTGGTTTTTGTCTTTGTATTTCTAACATCTGGTACAGTATCTTGCATATAGTGGGCTCTTATCAAATGTCCATCAAATTGTATTAGGTCAAAGACATTCAATCCTGATTAATTAAGAAATGGCTAGATTTTAGGAATGATATCAACCCAGAAGAGAAAAGAGACAATGATTCTGAAATGTATCTAAATGCAGTGTAGAAATATATCATGGAAAATATACATCAAATAGAATTCCGAAGAAGGCCCCAATACAATCTTTAAACTTGTTATTTGGATAACAAAACTGGAGTATGAATTCATGGCTAGAAAGATAACAGGAATAGTTGGCAATCTACTTTGGTGGATTCTCTGTCAAGAAAATCCCAAATAGGGTCACAAAGAGACAGAAATGACTGAAAACAACTGAACAAATAAAACAAAAAATCATGTAATGTTGTAGCAATCATTCTTTCTTCTGTATTTGGCTCATTTATTCAACAAAAATAAAATAAATTATATAATTTAACATAAAATATTTTAATATTTAATAAATTTAATAAAAATATAATATAATAAACATATAATAATAAATGTAAAACAAGAGACCTGTGGTAGATACAAAACTGGCATTAGAGTCAGGGAGAGCTGGCTTCAAGTTTGGCTTCTGATCCATGTTCATAGCCAGGTAAGTCTACGAGACTTTAAGTATTGGGGCCATTGCTGATATATACTGGCAAAGTGAGTTTCCTCACTAGAAGTCTCCTATTACAATGAAACCACAGGGCTGGTTCCAAATGAAAAATGTGCAAAATACTGTGCTCGATCTGGGTGGAGCTCAGGCACAGAGCCTGGACTTCAGGGCTTGGGTTCTTCAGGACTTGAGGTGTTTTGATTGCAAAGCTCATGCTCTTTGTTTTATACCATTTTCCCTCTCTATTTGTTACTTCTTTTAGTCAACCAGTCCTCACATTTTTCAGTTAAAAAAGAATCCTATTAATTACACATCTAGAAATCACTGAGGTCTTATCACATCACGAGATCTGAAGTGTGTTTAGAATGACAGTAACATAAATGTTAAATGTAAAATAATGAGTAGGAAACTTTGCTGCCTTGGGATGAGAATAGGTGTGATTCTTTTTGCATATTCTGATAACTTAATTGTGTTCTTAGATCCGTGAGTGGTTCTGTTTGAGTTATCATGATGCATTTCACAAATATGTTGTTTACATGTCTTCAGTCCACAAGCATGTTATGTTCCCCACTTTAATCCTTTTTAAAAATTATTTGCCTATTTTATAAGCATTGACTTTTTCTCCCTACCAGTCTCCTACCAATAAGCAATAAAAAGAAACAAACCAAAAATTCCTAATCAAAACCAAGCAAAAGAATTTTCCACATTGACCACGTCCTAAAATCCATGTCTCAGTCAGGATTTTATGTCCATCACCTTTCTGGCAGGAGTTGGGTGAAATAATTTATCTTTTCTACCTTAAATCTTCAGGGATGTCTGGTCAGGGAGGGAATAAACCCTGGGACAAACCCTGGGCTCAACGTTGGTTATAAACATGTAAAGCAGGAGAGGTTTTGCTTTGAGAGAGTCACCATCATTCAGCTCTGACTCCACTTCAGCTTCCTAAGAGATTCAGTGCTCTAGACCTACTGGACCTAGCACCAAAATGGTTTCTTCATCAGCTGTCGTGTGTGTGTGTGTGTGTGTGTGTGTGTGTGTGTGTGTGTGACATCAAATTCATTGTCTCTCTCCAGCAGACACCTAAGGCATTTAGAATTAGCAACAATCCTCTCTCCTTTCCTCCAAATTAATAGCTTCTTTAAAAAGTTTTTTAAAAAGCAACTCTGATTTATACCTGATTCAGGTAGAATTAATTTTAAACCCCTGGCATGAAAACAACAAAACTTTAGCTCTCTACATAACATGAGAGAAACTTAGTTATTTTCTTAAACATAATATGTATTCAAATTTTGTTTTCTAGAATTACATTATAAGTTTTGGCATAAACTACTATGTGATGAATATCCATTTCATACGTACAATTCTCTGACACCTGGTTGCTTTTGAAACCATAATTCTCAGCGTTCCACTTTCCAGATGTTTAAAATAGCAATGTCTACATTGTACTGATTTAGATGCTTGCTTGCAGATGTTAGCTGAATGCAGTTGGCACCAGTTATTCTTTTAATACGTGCTGCCACCATATTCTGCAAAATATTATATGAATAACTTTGCTTCCACCTTAGGAGATATTGCTGGAAATTGAGAAAAAAGTTAAAGAAGAAAATCAATTAACATGTATTTTTTATTGGTTCTTCTGTCATCAAAGAACTACCACTAAACAGGTCCTTGCTCTCTACTGCCATCTGCTGCCTGTTGGTAGAACAAGCCAACATCTCAGATAAGACCATACATTAAAAATTCTCTTCTGGAGACCTAAGGATATAGGCTGTAAGATGTAAATGATCTGGATAGTCACATTTACAATTTCAATTTTGACAGAAGCCCTTACCTTTAGATTTATATGCACATATTAAGTGGAAACCACACTTTCTATTCCTATGTTTAGCTGCTCATATTCACTATCTTAGAAAGAACTGAATTCCGAGTTTAGTGTAGTGCTCAGAATTCTAAGTAAAAAACTTTAATTATCCCTTCTTAGAGCTTATTGCTTCCAAAAAAGCACATTTCCGAATCTCTCAGAAACTCTAGGGGCCTGCACGTTGATGACGATAATCTAACCCAACTACTTAGGAAGGTGAGCATCAGTCATAAAATTTTGTCGTTGTTCAGTTATTTCAGTTGTATCTGACTCTTTGTGACCCCATTTGAGGTTTTCTTGACAAAGATACTAAAGTGGTTTGCCATTTCCTTTTCCAGCTCATTTTACAGATGAGGAAACTGAGGCTAACAGGGTTAAGTGACTTGCCCAGGGTCCTATAGCTAGTAAGTATTTTCCTGACTCCAGTCCTGGTGCTCTATCCATTGTGTCACCTAGCTGCCTAATATATAAAATGTAGGTTCTGATAATTAAAGCTAAGCCTAGTTACTGTGATTTCCCTCCTTGGGGATAGTACATACATCTTGGGTGTTAGATAATGTTCTCCTTTTCTTTGAGGCAAACAAAGTAAGTCAAGGAGGCAGTATGGCTTTTGAAACAGAAAAAAAAAACTGACCTTGAGGAGAGTAAGATCTGGGTTCAAGTCTTGCCTCTGATATATACTGATTGTGTGACTGTGGGCAGGTCACTTAATACCCTCAGTGCCCCAGACACCTGTACAGGACAATAGCTGCAGATCTGAATTGCTGGACAGTTTCCCTGCACTAACGAAATGACTTCTAGAATTCCTTCCCCATCTCCCCCCAAAACAAACACACAATAAAAGCTAAGCTAAACACCATCTTCAGAGGCAGAATGACATGACTTTTTAGAGCTAGATTAGACTGCCGACCAGGAGAAATCTTAGTTTGGAGCACTCCTTGGAAGATTGTGAACTGAACTGAGATGAAGACATATAATTATTACGGACTTCAAATAAAGCATGGGATCTTAGTGGCTGAATGAAATTTCTCTTGTTAAAGTAAAATGACTTGAGAAAGTCAGTATCTTGGAGCTTTTATGGAAGATAAAAGATCTCCACAAACTTGTATAATTAGACTGTGTCTATCAGATAAACATTACTAAAAAATAATGACATCTAATTTAATTGATGTAATTGTTTATGTCTCTTGATCAATTTAACTCCAAAGTCCATCTGAATGGACTTTAGTGTTCTTGAGGACATTTAATCAACTCCCATAGGGAAGCAACAGACTTCTTTGAAATCATGCTGGACAGTCCAGTTACTGTGGCTTCCATGAAATGCAAGGTAAGGTAGGCCATTTTGGAGAAATTGACTCACCTGTCATTGCATAAAAAAGCAGAATTACCCCCAGTGATAGTTCCATTATTCATTCATTTAGATGAATGTTACACAATGTATTACCAATGACAGTATTTATAAATCCCTTCTGTGAGAACATGTCTCAGGCAATATAACATGTTGAGAGGGATCAGACTGGGTTGTCTGAGTTTTCCTGGAGAGAAGAGGGAAGCATTCAGACAATGGATGACACCTCACTGTTTTCAGGCCTTTTCTCCTTTTCCAAAGCTCTTCAAATGCTCACGTATCTTCACAAATGGTAATTTTTACTTTTGTTAGTAGGAAAACCACAATGATCCCTGTACATAATGTCACTGTGGCCCCAGTGCTCAGAAAACTTCCATTGGTCTTTGCTGTTCCTTCCAATTACAGTGCAGTCATTGAGACTACTCTTTTCCCAGTTCTGTTTATTTCACTTGCAGAAATCTGCAAAATCTTCCTAGGTTTCTCCTCATATCCATCTTATGATACAGTAATGTTACATTTTATTCATTTACCACAATTTTTAGCTATTCTTTAGTCAACTGTCATCTACCTTGTTTCTAATTCTTTGCTATGAAAGAAATGTTACTATAGATATTTGGCACATGTGGTACCTTTCTGGCTATCTTGGATGTCATTGGGGCATACCTAAAACAGTAGGATCTCAAGGTCAAAGGGAACGGATATTTTCATCACTTTCTCAGAGAACTCAGGCAGCTAGGTGGTACAGTGGACAGATACCAAAGAGACTGCCCCTTGCTACTATTTGTCCTTCATTCTTGAAGAAGACCATGACATCAGCGAGGTGATGCCATGACATGCAAGTGAATTGGATTTAAGTGAAGGAGGGCTGTGCAAAGTCACCAGCCTCACTTTCTCCTCCAGAGCCATCTTGGTCCAGTGGCCAGATATGATCAGGGTGACTGGAGATCACTCAGGATGTAGTGGATGATTGTGGCCTTTTCTAGCTATTTAACCTGTCTTGGTTGCCCTTAGAGTCAGAGACACTTGAATTCAAATCTAACCTCAGATACTTAGAAGTTGTATGACCCTAAGCAAGTCACTTAACCTCTCTTTGACTTAGTTTCCTCAACTGTAAAATAGAGAAAATAATAGCCTTGGCTTTATAAAGTTATTGTGAGGATCAAATGATATAATATTTATAAAGCACCTAGCACAGGACTTGGCGCTTAGTGGGTGCCATATAAATGCTTAGTCCTGTCTCCTTCTCCTTCCTCCCACTCCTCCTTAATATTATTCCATATAGCTTTGTACAATGATTAGACTAATTCACAGCCCCAACAGCAAGCATATTAATTTGCCCTTATTTCCATGGTCCCTCCAACAGCAACTGTTCTTATCTTAGCCAATTTGCTGAGGCAAAACCTCAGAACTGTTTTGATTACATTAGAAGGTGCTACACGCTATGCTCAGTGCTGAGAATATAAAGATACCAATGAAACAATCCCTGCCTTAAGAGAGTTTACATTCTACTGAAAGGAAGCAGCATGTATGTAACTAAGTATAGACAAAACATAATTGAAATAAATATGAAATATTTTTGATGAGGGAATGAATTTATACTCACTAGGCAAGGAATCACACAAGGGACAGCCCCTGTCTTGAAGGAAGTGAAATTCAACAACATGTAGGAAAGGAAGGGGAGGATATAGACTTAGAGCATGAGGGAAAACCTGTGCAAAGTGCAGAGATAGGAAGTGAAATAGAGTTTATGTAGAATTGTAAGTACACAGATCAATCTGGTGGGAATGTACAGTAGATGAAGGTAAAAATGTGTCATCAGTTTGGAAAAACTGGTTGGAGAGTTAGATTGGGAAGGATTTTAAATGCCAGAGAGAGGAGTTTGTATTTTATACTTAAAGAAACAGGAAATCACCAAAGATTCTTTAGCAAGCTAAGTGATATGATTAGATCAAAACTTTCTTTGTTGTTCAATCATTTTCAGTCATGTCTGACTCTTCCTGACACTATTTGGGGTTTTCTTGGTAAAGATATTGGAATCATTTGCCATTTTCTTCTCCAGCTCATTTGATAGATGAGGAAACAGAGATAAACAGGATTAAGTGACTTACCCAAGGTCACACAGCTAGTAGGTATCTGAGGTCAGTTTTGAACTCAAGAAGTTGAATCTTCTTGATTCTGGGCTCACTACACTATTCACTGTGCCATTAGCTGCCCAAACATGTGGAGGGTGGATTAGAAAGGGGAGAGACTGGATGAAGGAAGAACAAGGAGAAGCTACTGCAATAGTCCAGGTGGAGATGATGAAGTTCTGAATTGAAAAATGAACTTAAGATGTGTTGTGGTGATAGAATTAGACTTGGCAACTTATTAGAAATGGAATGGTTCAGTATGAGTGACAGTGATGACTCCAATGATACCTGGGGGTATGGGGGGCTGGTAGGACTGTGATGCCCTACCTAAAATAGGACAGGTTGCAGTAGGGGTGAGTGTTGCTGGGAAGATAATAAGCGCTGTTTTGGACATGCGTTTGAAATGTCTATAAAATGCAAAACATGGAGATAGGCAACAGGCAACAGTGATATGGGATTGGCAATGGAGAGATGCATGATATTATATGCATGATAATTGAAGTTGTTGCTGATGAACTCTCTGAGGAAAAGAAGGAGGAGTATCCAGGATTGTGCTCTAGGCTGTGCTCCCACTAAGGGGATGGGACTTGGCTGATGCTCCAGCAAAGAAGACTGAGGAGTTATACACTCCTTAAACAGACCACATCTGCTTTGCTAACATCAAAGATAAAACCTGTACCTCTTCACAAACAGCTGAACACCATATTGAAATATCCTGTCACTGTCAATATTTCAGATTTTCCAAACACAAGATGACTTCCATTAATTCTGTAACTTCACACTTTCAAATCAAGTAAGTCACCTTCAGGCCTATACATCTAGGGAGAATGAAGCAAAATAAAGATAGCAATGTATCCAATATTTTGACACCGATGTGATAATGCATAAATCAAGGTGACTTTATTTTTAATGTTAGCTGGAAGCCAAGCTCCTTCAATTTTAACAAACCAATGGAGAGAAAAAAATGAAAACATAAATACTGGCATTGTAGTGACGACTGGGGAAGAAAGGAAATGACAGAACACCAAAGAATCCACCCCTCAGAAGCTGAATCTCATTTAATTGAATCTGATAGTGCTTAAGCAAGTAGAATTGTTCTTATAGAAACTGGCTTATTGTTCAATTCAGATGCATAAAACGTCAAAAACCTACCCTTTACACCACTTTGCCTTCCATGAACAAACAAACTAAAATGAAAAAAAAAAAAACCCAAACAGGGTTTAAACTAATTCAAACACAGATTTTTTTTTTCAAAACAGCTATTCAGAGTGAAAAATGAAATGCACTCTAGTGAAGCTGGATCAATATCTTTCAGTACACACATATAAAGTAATGATTGATGTTTGGTTTTTGAAGATATTCTTAATGATCCATTTCAAAGAAAATTAATGAATAATCCACCTGAAGAAATAGAACAGAAGTTCTGTTTACTCTGATAGATTATTTCAAATGAGTTGATTAAAATCCAACTGTGCCTCAATACAATACCTTGCAAAATCTGAAACATTCACTTGTAGTCATATCTTCCTACTGTGAGAGATAGGTCAAAAGAAACCAAAAGTTCTCTATTTTCAGAATTATAAGGCTGAAAGGAGGAGAGAAAAGTGTTTTCAGTGCCTATCATCCACATTTTGATGAGGTCTCTACCCAACCCAGTTTAAGAGTATGCCTTTCTTCTATCTTTCTTAAAGGGAAGTATTTTACCACTTTACAACTAAATTGTTCCAAAAAATTAAATATTCCATTTGTTTTTAAGTTGGGTCTATTATGTTGAAACTAATATAATCTATGCTTAAAATAATTTAGGATAGCCTAAATCTACTCATCTAGGAAGATACATCTATTGCAAAAACTCATGTAGTTATGCTGAAACAGCATAAATTATTTTGGGATTATTTGTTTTAAGATGGCTCTCAACATCTTATGTGGGAAAAAAAGTTGACAGGTTTTTTTTTTGTTTATTTGTTTTTGTTTGTTTTGGTAATGGTGGTGGTAGTAGGAAAAAATAACAAAGTATGTGTAACAGACCAAGAAGTTGTTATGTATTTTTAATGTATTTTTTAAACATTTTATTTTATAGTAGAAATGACCAAGTCTAATTAATACATGAGAAGCAACATGATATAAGGAATAGAATGCAAGCCTCAAAGTCAGAAAGAACAGTGTTCAAGTAACCAAGAACAAGTATCCTATTGTCCCTGGTAATTGTCTAAGACTAAATAACACAGATGAGCTGTGGATTTGCCTCAGTGGCAGAGAAAGGTCTATATTGGAGATAAAATCACAGTTCTAATCCCTGCCCCCCCCAAATCTATATAGATTCATCAAGAAAACATCATAAATTCCTACCCTATCTTGATTAAGCATGCATCCACCCAATGTATGTAGTAGTCCAATTTCCAAGGCATTTTTTCAGTCATTTGAGAAATGATTATTTCTCTTAAATCTCACAGAATCTTATTTTTCTCCAATATTTTCCCACTTCACTTATAGTTATTCACATATTTCTCTTTTCTTTCTTCCTAGATAGTAAGTTTCTGGTGGGCAGGGACTCTCTCCTTACTTATCTCTGCATTTCTTCCCGGACCTAGCACATTGCGTTGTACAAAGCAGACATTAAAGAATAAATAACCTTATGGAATTGAATCATGTTGCTCTATTCTTTTACCTAAAGCATTAACTCTTCATGGTTTGAAAACTCTAATTTTAAAATTTCCATTGGGACTATCAACTCTCCACTAAAGTCCTACTTTGATGGTCTATTTTGGCCTGGAGGTGATCCCAAGTTCTTTAAGGCTATATACAGCAGAGCAAAAACTTTGATAGGTCCTATGAAACTGAAAATGTTTCAGGTATTAACCTGGCCAGGGACTGTAGGTCTGTTTTCTGAGGACCAACATAGCTAAAATTAGAGAGGCTCTTTACCAAGAGTCTGGCCTGTGGGTGAGAATTTTTTTCTTCATTTGCAACAACTCAGGAAGACCATCTGTTGAGGCAAAAAGGAGTTTTAATCTCCATCAAGAGACCCAACACTATCTTAAAGTACAGAAATGAAAGGTATGTCATCACTTGTGTTATTGTATGCAATGAACAGATCAAACAAATGAATGAATCATTATCCTTTTTCATAAAAAGATATTCACAACCATACAGGGACTATTAAAATATCAAGAATTAGGAATTCTAATTAAAGAAGTTAGTTACCTTCCACCCATCACTTTTTTCTTCTTTTCTCTATTAAACTGTTTATTTCTCCACAGAGGATCATAAGATTATTGATCTAGAGCTGGAGATATTAAAGAACATATAATCCCATCCTTTCGTTTTATAGATGAGGAAAACAAAACCGAGGGAAATTAAGTGACTTGCATGCTTTGTGACCAAAAGTGTTAGCAAAGGAATTTCAATGTAAGTCCTCTGAATTCAGAAGCAGGATTATTTCCACGACTATAACATGCTACCTCAGTTCAAAAAAAATTTTTTTTGGCTATAATTAGAGATATACAGGGTAATTGACCCATATAGACCAGGAAATCAATATTCATAATTCTCAGGCATGGGGGAGTGAAAATTTTGCCCTTTTTCATGAGGTATTAATGGAGTGGGAAGTATCAGTTATCAACAAAGTTTTAGTAAAGAGACAAAAGTCAAAACCAAAACCCCAGTCCATAAAAGGGCTATAAAAGAGGCAAAAAGAATAAAGAGAAATCCTAGAAAATAGCCACAACCCCTCAGCCCATGCCCAAGAGCAGAAGGTCTCTGTGGATCCCTGAAAGAACTGAGATGTCAGAGGTGAGGAGGCAAAGAATAAAGGTTTGACCAGAGAAGATGCTGCAATCAGCCAAAGAAAAACACTGGATGCTGGACTGGTAGTGATGCTTGAAGTAAGAGCAACATGTGGAAAGCCAAGGTGAACTCAGCTGACTTTCTGAACTTGTGTTTTGATGGACATTTGAAGCTGTGAGCAGACAGGAGCCAATTAAGATCTGGTTTATGGATGCACTTATTTGGGATTATGTGGAATTGTGGGTAAGGTGGGAAAGATATGGTAAACCGGGTTATTCCTTTGTTCTTAGTTCTGTGTTATTTATGTCATAAAATGACTTCTGGTACTTTGTAAACAGCACACATCTAAGGGCAGAGTTAGATCACACTGTATTTGCTAGACTGATCTGAATAGATATTTTCACTAGGACTTTGGGTGGGGGCTCTGTGCCAGAAAGCAGAGTAATATCATCCAAAAATGACCCAGTCCCTTCAGGACACAGGAAAATCTGAAATATGGTTACAGATATAAAATGACTTAAACTTCTTATTTCTTTAGAAACACAAAGTAGGAAATATAATTTATTTCCATAGATGATTTTCCCCCTTGTTTAGCAGATGGGGGCAGCTATTTGACATCCAACAACTTCTTAACATCATTAAAAAACATATCCAACATTTTCTCAAAATATGCTTCCTTTTATCTTCCTTTTCTTCATACCATCAGGTATCCAGAAAGCCTTATTTAAACATTTAAATTATGACTGCTAGTTTTTTTGCTTCTGAGCTTCAACAAGATCAAATTGTACTCCAGAGGGAAAAACATTAACTAGTTTAATGGACAAAACAGTGTCCTATTTCCTGCTCCTCACAAAACATAAACAATGATGACAACACAAACACACACACACACACATCTAATAGGAAACAGCAAAGGTGATAGATTCATAACAACGAGGGAGGATATTCTACTCATGCAATCTCACTCTGAAATTATCCATCAGCCTCCTTATGAGCCAAAGGAAAATCTAATGTAATTGGGTCTCAACTTATTTTGTTATTTTAGTCCTAGGGATATCATTTCTAAAACCTGCAAGATAAACACTGAGTGACAAAGACCTCATTTAAACAAACCCCACAGAGGCAGCTTGTTATGTTTAGCCTCATTAAGTTGGAGAAGAGCGTCAGGCCCTCGACTCTCTTCAGTTATCTTAACCCTAAGTATTAATAACAGCATTAAATGAGGTCACAGTAAATTCCACTCTGGCATTTCTTTCTGCTATAAACAAGTCAAACGTCCCTTGATTCTCATTATAGAGGAGAAGTACTTTTACCCCCTCTAGATTTAAATGCAACCTGAGTTACTCATGGGTTATAAAAATATACAGATTGCTCAAAGAAATATCTAAAGTTATTTTTATATTACGTTATATTGTTTGGAAACAGTATAATTTTAATGTGTTTTGCATACATTAAGTAACTTGAGTCTCCTTTCTATTATGCTTTCTAAAAATCATGAATGCTGTTTTTGATGAGCCCCCTGATTCTTAATCTAGTGCCACTAATTCATCCCTGTATCCTCCCACTGGTTTTTGGAAGGCAGGGTGGTGTAGTGCTAAGTATGCCAGACTTGGGATCACAGGATTTCGGTTCAGTATAGCAATTCTATCAATTTAATCCTGTGTCACTTTGGCCAAGGCACCTCAGTTCTTCATGTAAAACAAATAGGCTGAGGCTGATGTCTTCTAAAGTTTCTTTGATTTCTAAATTTATGATTTTATGATTTTTTTAAACTTTTGTTTTCTCATTTTTTAACCAAGTAACTACAATAGAGAAGATTCTCAGTTCAAGTGGGTACCGTTTGAGAAACTTGGGCTTGGAGAAAATTTGGTTTGAATTTAGGTTCTGAAACTCACTAGCTGGCAAATAGCAATCTCTCTGACCTTCAGTTTCCTTACTGGTACCATGGAGATGATAATACTTTCAACTATCTTTCATAGAATGGTTGTGAGTATGACATGATATAATGTACAGACTAATAGATTTAGGGTTAGAAGGGATCTTGGAGGCAATCCAGTCCAATCTCCCTGTTTTACAGTTGAGGAAACTGAGGCCCACAGAGGTTAAAGGATTTGTTCAAGGTCACCAACCTAACTGTCATAGGCAAGATTCAAACAGATTCCAGAATCAATACTCTTTCCCGTGTACCATGATGCATTGTATGTAAAACATTTTGTAAAGTATATAACCTATATCTTGATTAGTTTGAAAAAATAAATCGTGAAGCAGTCATATTACTTGCATATTTCCATTGGGCTGGAACAAATTGTACATATTGTAAACTTCTCATAATGCAAATTAATACATGTGACCACTTCACGAGACTCATTATTTTCATTAAGCAGGACCTAGCTGCTACTACTACTACTATTAAAAATTATTATAAGAACTGTAACTTGCTCATTCGGGTTATGAATGTTCATAAAAAATATATATATATCTACATTTTAACAAAGATTTAGTACAGTCTTCCCTTGAAAAATGAGTTCTAAGGATTGGTTCTCTACCTAATGCTTCACTGGTCTAGGGAATTTCTGATTGAGAAACTCCTACTTCTTTAAGTCAAGACCTCCTCCATAACTTACAGTCTTACTGAGTTGCATTGAAAAATAAAGTGGTTTTCCTAAGCTGTGAGAGCCATTATATGTCAGAGGCAGTACACTTCAGTTTAAGATTTCTTGGTTCTGAGATCAGGTTTCTAGGCACCATGTTGAGTCTCAAGTTCTTTGAGTTCATTTTAAATGGAGTTATTTCCCATTTCATTTAAAATACAACAATAACAAAATATAGCTACAGATTGTAAGAAATACATCTATTTCAGAAAGCAAAGAATGCATATATAAAATACATATAACATCGGTATCTGATGAAATATAACGGTCAATTAGTTTGAGGCTTTGAAATTGGCAGATTGGTGGGACAATATTACTTTATGGTACTTTATTTTCACAAACTAACATTTTTA
The DNA here is from genome assembly GCA_028627135.1 of Pseudochirops cupreus. NCBI lineage: Eukaryota > Metazoa > Chordata > Mammalia > Diprotodontia > Pseudocheiridae > Pseudochirops > Pseudochirops cupreus. The sequence goes on from CM053580.1 coordinate 407,422,038, forward strand.
AAATTAATAAAAGGACATCACAAACTTCTAAGATATCTAGGTGTCACTGAAGGTCTCAAGTGTCTAGTTCTTTGGATTTCTTTTTCTCTGGCTTATTTAATAAACAAATCATGTGTAATCCATTAAATGTGTTATTACTAAGATTTAGCAGGAAACATGTAGTTTGTGAAGAAAGTGGTCATAAGACAATGAGAGATTCTGATACTTTTTGGCTATACCTACATGTGAATATCACAGTTATTCCTTCATGAATAATTCTCATGTGTAGGAAAACACTTGGAGAACAAGACCATGAAGCAAAAATTCAAATAAAAACAAACAATTTATAGTATCAGTGCTTGTTTCTTTCCTTCCAATAGTTGAAAGGACCAATAACTGGGGAGAGGACTGAGAATATGCTGATAATCCTGGACATCCACAAATATTTGTTATTGTAAAAGTATTTCGTGTTTATATTTTAGGATTCACCCTGGAAGATTGGTGGTGGCAGTGAGGTAGGGCCAATGAATGACTAATAACCCTTAGGTAGGGAATTGATTTAACTGAAAACTAGAGGAAAAAATATATATCTAGTCTATATTAATCACTGAGCACATCTTTCAGGTTACTTTAATACTGTTTGACATTATGTGGGTCTTAATGCAGCATGTATCCTATCCACCTATTACCCTTAGGCCTACTTAACTCTCCACTAAGGAAAAACAACAAGAATGAAGAATGTCTGTTGTCCAGATTGTGATATATAGTTGACTGCATATCCCATAGAGCTGATTCATTAAGACATATACCTTAGGAAGACACTACAGATAGAAAGTGAACTGGGCCTATAATTGAACAGGAGAAAGAAAGTGGGCTATATTGCATTTGGGAATTATGCAGTGTTTTCAATGATTCCAAACTTCTTGAAACAATTTTATTTAACACCAATATTCTTTTGGTCATACTATAAACATAAAAAGTAGTGATAACAGCTAACACAAATTATCTCCTTTGATTCTGATCACAACAATATTATTATTATTATATATCATAATCGATCATAATTGGGAGTGCCAAAGATAAAATCTTTGTCTATTTCCCAATTTTCTTATGGGGTAGACAGACAGAGTCATCATCATCATCATCACCATCATCATCATCATCATCATCATCATCATCACCATCTGCCTCCAATCAAATGATTATTTGATAAGTTCATACTATGCTAAGTGAGAAGAGCAGAACCAGGAACAACTTGTACCCAATCACAGACACATCACATGTGTGATGACCAACCTTGATAAACTGGACTCTTCTCAGCAACACATGCTAGAAGACAACTCTACAAGTCTCAGGATGGAAGGAGATACCTACATTCAGAGAAAGATCTAGAAAGACCAGAGTTTAAATAGAGACTGAAGCAATCTACATGCTATCGTTCTTTTCCATGTTTGGTTTTCTTTCTTTTTTCCCACTGTTCACTCCATTGATTACAGCCCTTCTATACAACCAGACTATTGTACAATGTGAACGTATTTGCAGATCCTGTACTTGACTGCATGGAGAAGGGAGAAAATGTGAGACTCAAGGGATTGTGGAACTGAGTCTTGTAAACTAAAAGTAAATAAATAAGTCAATGAAAAACAAAGTTGTAAAAAGAGATTTAACAAGGCAAAGTCCTTTACCTTTTAGAGATCACAATCTAAAATCGATGCAAATACAGACAGAAACATTATGGATACAACTTAAATATCTGAATAACCAGGTAAATTATTTATAATAGTTGTGTATTAATTAATATGGTACTAATTCAAAAGAGATTCTGACCTAATGAATGAATGAATGAGAAATCATTTACCCCGTTTTTATTACATCTTAAGTACTAGGCTAAAACTTGAGAATACAAATACGAGAACAAAGACAGTCCTTCTGGAGAGGAGAACAACAAGCGTGGGGTGTGATATCCAGGGAAAAGAGTATTGGGAAGGGTTTCAGGGGTGGTGAGGGGGTCATAAGGGAGAATGCTGACACACCAAATAGAGAAACAATTGGAAGGGGAAGATACGATTGAAGATAACATCTCTATGAATGTTTAACTTCCTAAATCTTCATAATAATATTTTAAAAAGTATTTAGGGATAAAAATATCAGGACACCCTTAACAAATACAAGCTAATATCATATGACATTAATGGGGATCGCTTAAGCCTGTTTTTGAGAACAACAGGGGCTACCACCTTAGCATAGAGCAAAAGGAAATTGTGAATACTAACCAATGGGAGCTACATCAATTTAAAGAGAAGGAATAACATCACCCACTGTGAAATATGGGTAGAACTCCGAAGTTAGCATTCTTGCTGCTAAGTGTGTCAAGGAATTTTAAAATTCATGAAGTACAGTTTATAGAAGAAAAAAAACCAGGTGCTACCTTGGGCTGTGCTGTTTTTTTAAAAAATAATTTCAGGCAAGTGGATGCCTTTTTCAGAGGAGTCATAGCTCTTAAGGTTTAATGACACTGTCATTGGGTGATCTGTTGTTCAATACCCTTCTATGGGTATTGGAATGGAAGCTACTCCTTATGTCTTTATATCCCAGGAATTTTATTGTACTACTAATAAAAGTTTATTTTACATAATTAATGACATCATCATCTACAGTCAATTGATATGCTGAAGGAGATAAGAGTTCCATTCATTTAATAGGATCATGTTGAGCAAAACACAATGGCCTTGGACATAGCTGGGAAGACCAAGAAGTTGACAAAACTTTTTGAAGTCAAGAAATCTTCATGTCAAGGAAAAAAAGAAACCTCTTGAACCATGATAAATGTTGAGTCCTGATCAGGAAGGAAACTGTTAATTACTTTATTAGGCAAATTGCAATAAAGAAATATTTGTATCATATTAATGGATTAACGTGGTTAGTATTATGATCCTATTAACATAATTCCTACTATGTGAAAATGACAGGAATAATAATAGCTTAAGTTATATTTGTCAATCTTGAGATAGTAAGACAGAGCATGGAGGTTGTAAAACAAGCTGCAGTAAAAATGTCTCTTACCTTTTTATAGTGTCCCTTATTCAGTTTGTTCATACTTACAATATTATTGCTTTTTTTCTGAATTTTTTTTTTTACTTTTTGGAGGGAGGAATGCTTAGCAATTGGGGTTAAGTAACTCACCCAAGGTCACATGGCTAGTAAATGTTAAGTGTTTGAGGCTACATTTGAACTCAGGTCCTCCTGACTCCAGGGCTGGTACTCTATTCACTGTGCCACTAGCCGCTCCTTTTTTCTGAAATTTTACCCACTACTTAAAAATATGACCTTCATTTTTTAAAAAACACTCTATAGAATACTAAAAAAAAATTTCCCTGAAACTTAGAGTTTCATGAAACTGTTTGAAAAACCATGTGTTAATATTGAAAAATTTTGAGTTAATAAGCTTAAGGTCATGGACATTTGTAACACATTTTTCCTATAGAATGTAAGTTCATGGATATGGGGATTGTTATATTTTTATATTTATATTCCTAGTGTTTCAAACATTACCTGGCACATAGTAGGCAATTGATAAAGATTTGTTGAGTGTTGACTGATTAGTTGGTTAGCCAGTTAGATTCTTTCTCATTGGAGGCTGAATACTGAATTCCTAAATGCTGAATATTTTGAAAACGTGTGCCCTTACAAACAAAGACACAGTCAAGATAATGGGATGAATGGCTTAAATCAAGAGCCAGGGTCTCCCAATGCATCCTGGGCCATCTCTGGTTTTCCTGATGACTATCTGGCCACTGGACCCAGATGGCTCTGGAGGAGAAAGTGAGGCTGGTGACCTCGCACTCAAATCAAATTTCCCTCACTCAAATCAAAGTCAACTGCAATTCATGTCATCATTTACCTGATGTCCTGGTCCCCTTCTAGAATGGACAAGCACAACAACACACAACAACAAGCATCAGAGAACATTAAAACTGGAAAAGATCTTAGAAAAAATCTGGAGTGGGAGTTCTTAACCTGAAGTTTGTGAACTTTAATATATTGACCACTGTATTAAATATAATCATTTTCCTTTATCATCTTTTTTATTTTATTTTATGCACTTAAAGACATTATTCTGAGGAAGGCTCATTAGTTTCAACTGAATGCCAAAGGGGTCTGCAATTCACAAGTAGGATAAGAGCCTCAAATTTAAGCCTTCATTTTATAGATAACAAGACTAAGCTCTAGAGAGGTTAAAGTGATGTACTTAAGATCAAACAGCTGGCTAGTGGTAGGTAGACAAGAACTAGAATTTTGGCTTCCTTTGTTCCTAGTGGTTATTCCAATATTCCCTATTGTTGGCAAGTTTTCTTCATATACCCATTGTATGGACAGCACTATGGAAATTTCCCCAACATTTAAGAAACAAAACAAAGCAAATTTTGGTGTCTTTTATTATAAAAACAGGTGAAATATCAACTCAGGAAAAGAATGTTTTAAGACAGAGAATAAAGGGGACTGAGTGATAGAAAGTGCTATTAATTCTTAATTTCCTGAGGAAACCAGACCAGATTATGGGTTTTATGTCTGACACAGAGGACAAAAGAAATAAAGAGACAAGTTTAGGATCTATTTACATAAAAACTTCTTAACAGATGGAGAGGACCAAGAATAGAATGGGATGCTTTGGTCAATGCTAGGTGCCACAAACATTATGGGTCATGAAATTCAGGAATATTATCCAATATGGCCTCTGAGGTTGTCATTTCTGAACTTCTATGGTTCTGTGATTCATGTGAAGGTCAGTAATGCTGGATAAACTGATTACCTTGTTGGTCCACAAGGAGAAGATATTTTGACCCCCATAACCTTTCCAAGACCTTCTATTATTTCTTGGGGAGGAGGACAAGGAGAAGAGGTGTTATTTTCTATATCAGGCAGCTAAGTGGTTCATTAAATAGAAGTAGAATTTGGAGTCAGAAGTCCCAAGTTCAAATCTTCCCTCAGACCCTTAGTAGCTATGTAATCATGGGCAAGTCACTTAACCTCACTATGCTTCAGTTCCTCATCTATAAAATGTGGACAACAATAGTAACTATTTTACGGGGTTATTGTGAGGATAAGAGGAGTAAACATTAATAAGGCACTTTACCAACCTCAACCCTAAAATGTTACTGCAGTTTTAAGTTTTAATAACTTTAGAAGTACAAATGTTCCAAATTTAAAAAAAACCCAAACAACTTCATGTGGAAATTTGATTATTTAAATTTCTTTTACACGTATTTTTGCGTATTTTGAATAATGAAGTTCGGATTTTAACAAGACTGGGCACCCTGTCATTGTGTGTTTCATGAGTAACAATTTCTGGATGACACTTTCTTGAGACTGGTAGACTGGTAGACACAGCCTTGTTGCTTGACCATCTTGGTTACCTCATCACTAGCCTTCATTGTTACTGCCAGCCTGCCTCTGATACATGCCGCTTATCAGTTATGTGTTGCACTTTGGAGTAACACTATTGAATGCTGATCTCATCCACTAAGAATGGGAGGAGGGTAGTGTGGAGCAACCTGTTCTTCAGTGGAATGTTGAATTGGCAAAGGATATGCGTCCTCTACATTGTAATAGTTCCATTAATTTTTTGTTTGTTTTAAAGATAGAATGGAAGGAGGGTGGGGAACATAAACGTAAACTTACATCACTAGTATAGGCACGACCCCTTCTCTGGTTGACGGGACATTTTGTTGAAATAAGCCCCTTGATAAATAAAAATTCCCTTTAAATCATTAAACAGGTTTTAGTTGTGCATTGATGAAAGTTGCTGTAAAAGCCTGGGTTTGTTTTTTGTAGGACTTAGTCGCTAAGACTTGGAAACAGAGGAATGTGGCTGCTCTGTTGGAGTGTGGTAAATCATAAATAAAACATGCGAATGTTAAAACAAAAAGTCCATTAGGTTTTCTGCTGTGGGGTCACATCAGAACCGTCATGTATGCTTCCAAACTTCATTCTTTGGAGGATCTCAAGGCTAGAATTGAAAATGCAAAGTGGAGTCCTTTCAGTCACCAAGCAGCAGCTAATGAAAGTTTTTACAAAGTTTAACAGTCAACCAGAGTGAGATGTAGCACAAGACATAGTTATTTTGAATTTTAATAAGAAATATATCAATATTTTAAGAAGTTAAATAATTAATCTTTCAAATATTTTTCTTCTAAGATTGAAGCGTTTATACACCTGAAGCTATCAAAGCTTATGACTGAATGAAGCCTTTGGGGCCACTCTGTAAAAATCTTCTTCTTCTTCTTCTTCTTCTTCTTCTTCTTCTTCTTCTTCTTCTTCTTCTTCTTTCTCAAAAAGAGCATACTCATTCTTATTAAATCATCTGTTTTAAATGGTAAAGTATTTATAATTATTTGATGCTATTTTTACTTTCAGGAAAAAAGATCCAGTGTTCAAAGGGAAAACTTCACAATGAAACTTAACTAAATTGAATGATGGCTATAACTATAAACATAAGCTCATAGTTGAAAAATACTGTTTTCCTTTAGTTAGAGAGATGGTTCACTACACAAATGGAGTCAGGCCTTCATAGTTAGGTATGGTAAAATATGTGAACTTGTTTTGCTTAAAGGTTCTTCTTGGTTATGAAAGAAGAAGGTTCCATGGAGTGTGCATTGAAGTGGGGTACTTCAATAATCGTATGAAAGTATCCCTCCATAATATATAGTACTGCCTGATAGTGAGCCAGACACATTGTTTTTCTATGTAAAGAACTCAGAAGTTAGTAGCTGACAGGGATAGTGGGAGTTTTATTTACCTACCTTGCAAAGTTTTATAGCATTATTAACCTCAAAATATTTTCCCCTATGAACTGGGAAACTATTAGGTTGCAGGAGTAGAAAGGAAGGAAATATGGAGAGCTAGGGGGAGTGTGGCACACTAAGCACATCAAGGTCCAAAGGGGCAAGGTACAGACGTGTTAACCACTACTATGTGTTCGGCACTATGCTAAGAACTTTGCGAATGTCTCATTTGATCCTTGTAACAGTCCTGTGACGTAGGTGCTGCTATGATCCCTATTCTGTAGTTTAGGAAACAGACAGAGAGATGTCAAGAGACTTCTTGACTGGGGTCTGAGGACAGATTTGAACTCAGGGACATCTTCCTCACTCCAAGCCCAGGATTTTAGCCACTGTGCCACCTAGAGGCCTCATTTCAGCTGATTAAAGCCAGGAGGCTATTTGAAGGCTCCATTTTTGCCACTTGTAGAATTTGTCACTTGGTCTATTAGGCAAAAGATCAGAAGCACAGAGTTACCCAGTTAGTATAAATATTCATTGATTTGCTGGCATTGAGAATGCTTACACAGAGGGGCATGCAAATACAATACAACATAACGTTTGTGCATCGGGGAGGACAATTCACGTCCTCCCTCTTAACAAATTCCACTTGAAACCTTCCAAAATCACTCACTTTCCTTCTATTTCTATCCAAAGGTTTTTACAGGCTTTTTAACTAGTGGAAGTCTCTGTCATTTTAAGATTAATTATCGTTCAATTTAGGATATTAAAATGTTTGCTCATCAAATTCTCCTTCATTAAGCCCTGTTCAAAATACATACTAAGATAAATTCACTGTTATAAATTATGAGACCCATTTAAAAAAAAAGAAACTTATTTCCCAGTTTTAAAAAGTTCCATTTTTCTTCCATTAAAAATGCTTTATGACATCTAGTGAAAGAGCTTATGTTCTCATTTACCAGGAATGTGAATTGAGGGAACAATAGATTCAAAGACTTGAGTAGCTAAAAATAGCACTTAACTTGTGGTGCTTTTGCTCCATGAAATTCGCTTTGAAGAATCAAGATTTCATTTGAAATCGTATTTCGCTGCGCCTGATGACGACGGCTCTTAAAGAAACACTTTCAGATAATTATCAGAACAGGATTTGGAAAAAATCGCTGAAGACAAATGAAGCAAACCTAGACTATTCCGGAAAATGGATGCTCTTCTTGTTTCTAAATGTCACTGCATGAATAAGATGCGACAGTGTGGTGGATGAGGAGCTTTCCTTCAATCAGGAAGATGTGGGGTCGAGTCATACCTTAGACACAGACTGGCTGTTTGACCCTGACTGAGACATTTTTATCTCAGTCTTCTAGGCAATTCTCTAGGATTATAAATCGGAGAGAAGACTGGAAAAGGGAGTATCTTCCTGTGGGAGTTCATTACACCAAAGAAATCACATAGCTAATCTGTGTTCCCTAATGCATGTTAAAATGTTAGGGGTGACATTAGCTTCTTAGAAAGGCGATTTTTGGAGTAATAATTTTGCATAAAATTAACAATTCTGCCTGCCCTTTGTCTGTAAGGAAACAGAGATGATGGTAATTAGATATAGGAGTTGTTTCCCATTTGAAAATATGGTACTGGTCTGAGCTTACAGACACATGTGCAGAATGGGATTTGTTTCCAATATGTTTTAATATTTGTAAAGCTTTTAACACAGTACGCAACACAGAGATAGGCGCCTAATAACTGCTTGCTTGTTCTCTCCTTCTACACAATTATGGTTGGCATTTTGTTTAATTTCCCCCCTTTTTAATGACATTTTAATTATTCTGATTGTATCAGGGAGTGATCTGCTCTACTCCATTCTAATCTCTCCTTTTAAAAATATTGACTCCTGCAGGATGCGGCCTAGTGAGGTTGTTCCAAGGAGAAGGAGGCAGTCATGATGAGTAGGGTGAGATACTGAAAATATTAAACACTGAAAATAATAATTTACAAAGGGAAAGTTTCCTGTTTAGGAAAAACATAAATAAAATACAGACCATTTTATATTTGCTCTTATAAACTTTGAAGGAAATTACCAAGGCACACATTTTTATTCCTATTGGTGCCATTGAATGGTAAGCTAAATGAATAAATGCAGAAAGGGAGGGAAAATACCATTTGCAGACTCTTTTCAAATGTCAGGTTTTGCAAATAAAAAAAAAAACAACAACATCAAGAAACCAATTCTTTACTGCACAGACAAGTCTCCATGAGGGAAAAAAAATAATGGAGGCGGGTTTGGGGTTTGATTACTTAGCCAGAGTAGTGATTACATGCATCAGCATCCCTTACATGCTAATTAGTAGCTTTATCTTCATTGAAGACTCTACTTCCTTTGTTTAACTCAGCAAAGCCAACTTAGATCAAGGGCTTGGTGTATAGAAAATCTTTGTCTCCTAATCATCACAGCAGAAATTCCACTTTCTGGGACCAGCTTTCAAATTTATATTTAGTCTAAAGAGTCGTACAACGCTTTTAAAAATAGAGCTGATAACAACGGAAATGATCAACATTAAAACAAATTCTCACTGGTAAAATGTGTTTTATAAATTTTTCAAGAATCTGTTCCCCTGATGGAGCCTTCAAATCACACACTCCTTGTTAGCAGATATCATACTACTTACTCTTGGTCTGGAATAAATCAAAACATATTTTCTACCTCCTAAATAGAACGGATGGCCTTAGGTAAACCCAGAACATTTCTATTTGGTCTATTCGAATAATCTGAAGCTGATAGTTCTTGTCTTACCTTTTTCTTTCTTGGTCATCTAAGAGCCCCCTTCATGTATATGCATCACACATACGTAATACATATGTATCTATGCAATGTGCCAGGCGCGTATATGCCTATCCACACCTGGCACATATACACACACCTGACACATAGTAAGTACTTGATATATAATTGACTAAACAATTTCTTTTTAGACTTGTTCAGATCAGTGCTAGACACGGTGCCTTCTATCTCTAGAAACAAGTAGGACACACGGAAAGAATTAGACAAAGGGAATAAGATAAGCAATCTACATGCAGTCTAATCCTATCTTTAACCATCTTCTTCAGCAGATTGCTCTTTCCTTTATGTCTAATGTCAATCTTTTCCATTTACCAGTTCCTTCCCTGCAACCTGTAAACATGTTCAAGTCTCCTCTGTCCTCAGACAGTTCTCACTAGAAACTGCTTTCCACGCCAGCTACCTCTTATGTCCCAGGCTCTCTTAAACTCCTTGAAAAAGTTGTCAGCACTCTGTGCCTTTACTTCCTCTCCATTCACTCCCTTCTCAGCATTTTGCAACTTGGCTTGTGATCTCATCACTGAACTGAAACCATTTTCTACAAAACTGCCAGTAGCATAATTGCCAGATCTAACAGACTTTTGTCAATCCTTCTTCATCAGGATCTCAGCAACATTTAAGACCACTGCCTATCCTCTCTTCCTGGATGTTTTCTCTTCTCTAGGTTGTTGTGACAAGGCTTTCCTTTAGGTTTTCCTCCTATATATCTTACTACTCCATCTCAGTCCCCTTTTCTGGTTCATTATCCATGTCATGGCTACTAGCTTCAAGTGTACCCCAAGATATTGCTCTTTTCTATTTATACTCTAAATTGATGACCTCATAAGCTCCCATGGGTTCAATGATCAGCTCCATACCAATGACTCCCAGATCTCTATATCCAACCCAGTCTCTCTCTTGAGGTCCATAGTAATCTCGAACTCACTATGTCCAAAACAGAACTTATTTTTTTCTTCCCAAACTCACCTTTCTTCCAAACCTCTCTATTACCATTGAGGGCACAATCATTCTTCCAGTCACAAAGATTCTTAACATTAACCTTAATATGGAATGAGCAAGAATGAGGAGTTGAGGTACTAATCCTCAGCTCCTCATTCTTGCTCATTCCATATATCAAAGCAGTTGCCAAACCTTGTCATTTCATAACAAATCTGCAATTACCAATCAGAACTCAGAAATGAAGGACAAGCTGACCTACTTTTCCATCAGGATTTTTGTTTTTTTGGCTGGATCCTTTTTTGCAGGAAATCCTCTAGTATACAATGTATGTAAGCTTGGAGTCTATTGATATATGGCAAATAAAACACACAATTTTTAAAATTATGAATGATTAGGAGAGGTGACAGAGTGTTGAATCTGGCAAGGAAACAGTTGGACCACCTTTCTGAAGATGACCTTTTAATGAATTACATAATATTTCATTGAGAAAGGGAGGTACTACATGATAGGCCAATTCACTTGTAAGATATCATATAAAGCATTTAAATAACGAATATGACAAGTTTGTCTTCAGAATGCCCCAAATAAATGGTAATCACTGGGCAAGAAGAAATGAGATAGTAGATTAACAAATTAAGGTAAGTATCAGGGGATGTATTCATATATTATTCTTCTAGTCTCTTAGTTTCATAACCTCGGTGATATCTTTGTCTTCTCACTTTCTCTCAATTCACATATCCAATTAGCTGCCAAATTTTGTCATTGGTACTCCCACATCTGACCCCTTCTCTCTACTCATACAACAACCATGTTAGTTCACCCCTCATTGTCTCATGCCTAGATTATTGCAATGGCCTTCTAATAACTCTCCATGCCTCAAGTCTCACCACACTACTCTGTCCTAAATACAACTGCTAAAGTGATTTTTCCTAAAGTACAGGTCTGGTCACATTACCTCCCTATTAAATAAGCTCCAGTTTCTTCTAATTTCCACCAGAAACAAATACAAAATTACTCTGCTTGGCATTTAAGACTCTTTAAAATCTGCTCTTTCTTCCCTCTCCCATCTTCTTACACATGACTCCCCTCCCTTATAGTGCTTCAGTCCAGTCCCACTGGCCTACTTGCCATCTCCCATCTCTGTGCCTTTGTTCTGGCTCCCCTTCAATGTTGGCATGTAACTTGGAATCACTAGTGTTCTTGTTCCTGTTGTTCTTCACCCACACTTAGCTCAAACAACATCTTCTGTGGGACGCCCAGCTGCTTGTGACTTCTCATCCACACCATATACCTGTTTTTTATGTGATGGGCATATAGGTAGTTATGTACATGCTCTCTCTTCCATTAGAATGTCAGCTTCTTGAAAGAAGGACCAGTTTAATTTCCATCTGTATCATTTCAGTCTGCTTAGCACACTGCCTGCCACCAAGTAGGTCCTTCTTGATTGAAGAGAAGGGGAAAGGAAAGGGAAGGAAATAAGCATTTATACAGCTCTCACTATGTGTCAGATGATGTGCTAAGCACACTTAAAAATACCATCTCATTTGATCCTCACAACAACCCTAGGAGGCGGGTGCTATTGTTATCTCTACATTGAATAAATCTGTTAAAGTTGAGGAAACTGAGTCAAAGAGAGATTAAATGATTTGCCTGGGGTTACACAACTAGTAAGTCTGAGGCTAGATTTGAACTCCAGCCTTCCTTACTCCAGGCTCAGAACTCAGCTCACTGTGCCTTACCTGTCTCTGAACAGACGGAGTGAAGGGCGGGAAGGTTGAAGGTTCAGACCTTTATTTACACAGTGCTGTTTTTCCCCCTTACATCCCATATTCAAATATAAGTTCAAAAATACATTCCAAAACTAAACCTAAACTACTTGGGAATTATCTATACTGTTACTTCTGTCAATATAAGTTCTTTGTTATGCAATTGTTACTAATGATCAAGCAAGTTCAATAACCAAGGTGCGTGTGTGTGTGTGTGTGTGTGTGTGTGTGTGTGTGTGTAAGGGGATAGTAGAAGGTGAGAGACCTGGGAGTAAGTGCCCTATTTTTCTCAAAGCAGAGTAAAATAAATGCAAAAGTGCTTGATTTAGAAAAGTTGTACAAGATTAAATCTGATTAATAGCTGTTCATCCCTCTGCTATTCCATGCTGGCATATACCCTGTATCTATCTGATGAAGGGTGGGAGGAGAACTGGGACACAGATTCACAAACACAGTTCCTCTTGCATGAGTGCTCAATGAAGAATTAAGACTGACCAGCCAAATACTTGCTCCAGCATCCATACTCTCTCACTCCTATATTACTTCCTGAATTGCTTTATAATGAATAGACTCACTCATGCCACTGTTCTGTCTCCATGTGTTGACTCACAGATTCCTAAGCACTTAGCACCAACACTCTCTCAGCCACACAGGCTCTTCACAATTGCTGTACCATAATGACAACATGTAATACAGACTCTTTTTGTCAATCTACCTTAGTCTAGGACACATCTGGTACCCTTAAAATGGCCCTGGAAATGACTTAACAAATAAGGTATGAGTGACCCTAAAACCTTGAGAGCTCATCTCTTCCTTCTGTCCCAGAATCCTTAACCTATGACAGTTCTTGAAAGCACGTACTGTATTATCTGTTTTCCTTCCTTCCTTCCTTCCTTCCTTCCTTCCTTCCTTCCTTCCTTCCTTCCTTCTTTCCCTCCTCCTCTTATTCCTGTTCCTCCTCTTCCTCTCTTCCTCTTCCTCCTCTTCTTCCTCTTCTTCTTCTCCCTCCTCCTCCCCCTTCCTCTCCTCCTCATCCTCCTCCTCGTCCTCCTCCTCGTCCTCCTCCTCGTCCTCCGCCTCCTCCTCCTCCTCCTCCTCCTTCTTCTTCTTCTTCTTCTTCTTCTTCTTCTTCTTCTTCTTCTTCTTTTCTCCTCTCTCTCTCTCTCTTTCCCCCCCTCTCCCTCCCTCTCCAATATATAGTTGGATACACAGCACACTGAGTGAGGCCATCAGTCTATAGATCTTGAACAGCTATTGCAGGAGTGCAGAAAATTGAAAAGGAAGAAGGGAGTAGGCTACATTGCATTTGGGGAATTGTGTAGGACTTTTAGATATTTCAAGCTGTTGCTTCATATAAAAACCCATCTTTCTAACACCAGTATTCATCCTTCTGGTGTTGCTATATGATCACAAATCAAGGAACACAAAAACTTCTGAAGAATAAAAATTGTGAGTGATCCAAAGAGCAATGGAGAGATTTATTGTGGGTGTAAGTAGGCTGCATGCAATATATTATAAAAGATGATTTTAAAGTTTAAGAGTTGGCACAAAAGATATTACACAAGAAAATGTATTATCAGAAATGGAAGTAGGTTGAACATATAGGGTGACTGGGGAATAGTGGATGGATAGCCAAGCCTACTGCTTCCATGGAATATTATGAGACCCCAAGGAAGGCTTTCAGCACATGGAGCAGATAGTCTAGGTAAAGTGTATGGGATACATGGGTGAAAATTACAAAGGAAAAGAAGACACATATTTTGTTATGATCTCTACCATTAGAGAAAGTAAATATGATAACAAGATAATGGATCTTTGAAGTTCTGAAACATCTCCCACAAGCCCTAGTGGCTGCTTATTAAAGATCAAATTGAATTAGTACATATGATCTAGAGCTGACTGCTTAAGAAATAGGCCTTATGCTCCCTTAAATTTTCCTTAACAGCAAAAAGAAACCAAAATGCCTCTAAGATTTCTAAACTTAGTGATTAAAACATTTAATATTTTCTATTAGATTTTAGAAACATTGAACTAGACACTTAAAGGCTTATGTAACACTATCCTCACAATATCCCTTGCCTGATAGAGATCATGTAAGAATTCCTTCTGTTTGTGTGTCGAAATACCCTGACCATGGAGGACTCTTCCAACTCTCTTATTCTGTGATTACTGAAGAATTATTACACCCTCCTGCAAAAAAACAACAGATGAGGAAAACGAGCCCCTGAGATAGCTAGTGAGTCTCTATGGCAGGATTCAAACACAGTTCTCCTCATTCCAAATATGGCATTTAATCATTTTACCACACTGCCCGTCAAAGTTATGAACATTTAGTGTAGCTCCATCATTTCACAGATAAAGACAATAGGGCCAGGCATGGGGAACCTGCAGCCTCGAGGCCACATGTGGCCCTCTGGGTCCTTTCATCCCATTTGGATCTAGTCAAAGGACCGCACTTGAGGACCTAGAGGGCCACATGTGGCCTTGAGGCTGCAGGTTCCCCACCTCTGCTAGGTTAAGTGATTTCTTTAGAGTTATAGAACTAGTTTGTTAGTTACTGACATAACACATGGATGTAGGGAGGAGAAGAGGCTGTTTATATAACCACGGGGCATTTTAAGTTAGGCATTTGTAAGCAGAGATTCCTACTTTTTAAAAAACTGATTAAAAAATGTCAAACATTGACATAATCAATCAATAAAGGTTTGATAAGTGCCTCTTTTGTGCAGGGCATTGTGCTAAGTGCTATGGACACGAAATGAAACAAAAGACAGTCCTTGCCCTCAAGGAACTTACAATCTAATGTGGGAAACAACAAGCAACCAAATAGAAGCCAAGTGAGCTCTCTATAGGACAAAAAGGAAATAATTAACAGAGGGAAGGCACAGGAATTAAGAGATGTTGGGAATAACAACAATATCTAACATTTATATAGTCTACCATGTCCCAGGCACTGTGCTAATTGCTTTATAATTATTATCTCATTTGATCCTGGGAAGTAGCGGTGATCATCATTCCCATTTTATAGATGAAGAAACTGAGGCCAACAGAGGCTAAGTGACTTGGCCAAGGTTGCACAGCTAGTGTCTGAAGCCAGAATTGAATTCAAGTCTTCCTGATTTTAGGTCTGCTCCACCAGCTGCCCTGGAATCTAGAAGGCTTCCAGGAAAAGGATTTTAGTTGGGACTTTGAGGAAGCCAGGAAGTTTAGCAGTCAGAGTGGAGGAGAGAGACCATTCCAGGCATTGCAGAGGACAGAGATGATATCCAGATCTGAGAGATGGAGCCTCTTGTTCATGGGACAACCAAGAGGCCAGTATCATTGGATCCAAGAGTACATGTGAGGAGGAGTAAAGTGTAAGAAGACTGGAAAATTAGGAGAGGGCTGGTTATGAAGTCATGAAGGCAACTAGGGGGCACCATAGTGGATGGAGGGCCAGAACTGGAGTCAAGAAGACATCTTTCTGAGTTCAAACCTGGACTCAGACAGTTACTAGCTCTATGGCCTTGGACAAGTCTCTTAACTCTCTTTACCACAGTTTGTTTATATCATCTGTAAAATAAGGAAATGGCAAACCATTCCAACGTCTTTGCCAAGAAAACCCCCAATGGGGCCAGGAAGAGTCAGAAACAATTTAACAACAAAAAGGTTATAAAAGGAGCATTTTTAAAATTTGTCCCTAGTTGGGAGCCACTGGAGCTTACTGAGTGTGTGTGTGTGTGTGTGTGTGTGTGTGTGTGTGTGTGTGTGTGGGAGAGAGAGAGAGAGAGAGAGAGAGAGAGAGAGAGAGAGAGACTGAATCTGCACTTTAGGAAAATCATTTTAGTGGCTGATCTAGAAAAGAGAGAGAGAAAGGAAGAAAGAAAGAGAGAAAGAGAGATGGAGAGGGAGAGAGAAAGGAAGAAAGAAAGAAAGAAAAAGAAAGAAAGAAAGGAAGGAAGGGAGGAAGGAAGGAAGGAAGGAAGGAAGAAAGAAAGAAAGAAAGAAAGAAAGAAAGAAAGAAAGAAAGAAAGAGGTTTTACTTGTTCCTCCCTCCCCTGACCTGTATGGGCTCACAGAATCATAAAATTTTGTATGTGTAAGGGATCTTTGTTATCTGATCCAGCCCCTTACACTTGTCCTGTCTCCCTGGCAAGTTTACTTCAACCAAAATCACTTGACTGTTCCTTACACATTATGAGTACCTTTCCTATGTCTGTCCTACATGGCTAGAATCTATTCCTCTATCTCTTTGGACCCATTGTTTCCTTTCCTGCTAGCATCTTTCCCTCTCAAATTTTACACTGTATTATTTTGAATGTACTTTTATATACTTATGCACATGTTGTCTCCATGATAGAATTCAAGTTCCCTGAGGACAGTCCCTGTTTCATTTTTGTCTTATCTCTAGTGCCTAGCACATGCCTCCTGAGTAGTAGGTATTTATGAATATGTGCTGATTGATTTAATTTGCATAAAATGTTGAAGTGGTTTTTAGGAGTTGGCGAGCGATTTCTCTACATCTCTTATATATATTTTGAAATATTCACAACAGCAAAACTGAATTATTTTTATTCATAAATATTGGGCCAAAAAGCCCTTATTTCTTTACACTGAGGGCTAGTTGTATAATTAGGAGAAATCTACACAGATGGAAAACAGAGTTGATTTTAGAACATAGGAGTCTTTTATCTTCTCTAAAGAAAATTGTAAAAAATATTTCGTGAAACATAAGTTCACTAATTCTTAAGTATAGGAGTATGTACTTTCTAGATGAGTTATTTTTTGTCTTTCATTCTGAAAGAGGACCTTGTCATCAGGGAGCTGATGCCATGGCATGCCAAGTGAACTGGATTTAAGTGAGGGAAGGCTGTGCAAAGTCACCAGTCTCATTTTCTCCTCTGGAGTCATCTGGTTCCAGTGGTAAGATACAGATCAGGAATGACTGGAATTGGCTCTGGATGCAATGGGAGCCTTGGGATTTATAGGACTTCACCTGGGGGTGAGGTGGGGAGAGGAATCCTATCAGGATCTGGTATTTGTTTTCTGGGCTGGAGGTTTCAAGGAGAAGCAGGGAGGCTTTCTCTTGTCAGAATTAGGAATTTCAGGGGTTCCTGTCAGGTTTAGAATTGTAGGAATGGCAGGGGGTGATTCCCAGTCAGTGGTGGGAAGAGAGGGTGAGCTCCTTGTTAGGTTTAAAAATAGAAGGAGGAGCATCCTATCAGGACCTGGCTTGTTTTTTGTTTCTTCGTTTTGTTTTGGTCGGGGTGGGAATCCAGGCCCAAAGGTTTCAGAACTGGTGGTTCCAGGAACTTTTGGCAGGACCAGCACCTTGAGGAGGTTCCCATCAGGACCTGGTATGGGGTGGGATGGGGTCTGGGGTATGTCTTGTTAGGACCAGAGCTTTCAGGAAGCAGAGTGGAGAGCGTACTAGCACAGTGCCTGGCACATAGAAGCTTCATACACACTTGTTGACTGACTGATCAAATGGATTGGTTACAAGAGGAACAGGAAAAGGCATGAAGTCACTATATTAGCAATTTAGGTTATATGCCATTTTTCATCAGTCTGAATTTCATCAATCCTCCTCAGTTCTATAGTTAGTCATTCAAACCTTCGATTTTTATTCCCACAGATGGGACAACAGCTGATGTACTGGAAGAATAAGAACAGTGAATTAATTAATGATCGTTTTTATATTTTGCATAATCTTTGTGTATCTACCACCCCTCCTCAACAACAACAACAACAACAACCAATTCCTGGTGACTCAGTTGACCATCGTTGTGGACTAGCTTCTCAGAGAAGGGGTAGAAGATCTTTACTTAGATATTCAAAGTTGTAATACAAAAATCATTCTAGAATATGCCACAAAGAATAATTTTCACCAGAAAGGGGCTGGGGGCATCCATTACTTCTGTGTTCTTCTTATGTGTTTTATCCCCTTGTTAGAATGGAAGCTCCATGAGGCTAAGTACATTTAATAAATACTTATTTAATTGAACTGAATTAAAATCAAATGACAGATTAATTGAGCAGAATTATCTTAATTTTCTTTTTCCTCTTCTTAACTAGTCCCCCAAATGAATCAGAAAGCATGCTCTTCAGAGGTCATGGTAGCAAAATGGCCAGGCTTTTTTCTAACCAACAACCATTTTGGTTGTGTTTTTTGAAAAGGTCATTACAGTTCTAGATGAACTTCCTTTATGCAACCAAGAACTATATAACAGAAAACAACAGTCCTTGAGTATAAGGGTTTTCATTCATGAACATACTCAATGTGCTTTTCTTTGTATTCTCACTTTGAAAGGAGGAGGTATTCAGGCTAAACTGAAGCTGAGCATGCATCTGAATATATATTAGCATGGAGAATCAAATATCCATGCAATATTTTACATAATTCTTCATCGTGGAAAAACAAGAAAACAAAACTAGCTTGCTAACCCAACAATGGAAAATCAAGAGCTGTAACTTCAGTGCAGACACATAAGAATAAGAAACAAATTATTGGTTCAGATCTGTCTAAGTTTGAAACGGATTCTGTGATGAATATTGAACTCTTGTTGTTGTTGTTCAGTCATGTTCAATTCTTCATGACCCCAGTTGAGGTTTCCTTGGCAAAGACACAGGAGTGGTTTGCCATTTCCTTCTCCAGCTCATTTCACAGATGAGGAAATGGAGAGAAACAGATGGAAGCAACTTAGCCAGGGCCACACAGTTAGGAAGCATCTAAGCAAGATTTGAACTCAGGTCTTCCTGACTCCAGACCTGGCGCTCTAACCACTGTACCACCTAGGTGCCCAATTCTATAGACATTCAAATCAGATCTTTACTTCAGACACTTGATGAGTCACTTTTTAGCCTATTGTGTAGGGGAGACTGTTTGAAAATGAAATGTAAGACATTCGCAGGGCTAGAGTCATAAATCATGTCTAACGTTTTATTCATGGTATTTAAAACTTTATTATGATATTTATCCATGGTTGGATTTGTGACTAAAATGCCTTAAAGACATGTTAGAAGCTTTAATTCAGCTATTAATTTTCCAGGAAACCCAAAGAAGCATGTAGGGTACACAAAATTGCTAAAGAGCTGTGATTCTGTCAATATGGGGAATTCTTAGCATGAGAAGTCCTACTAACAAAGCAGATACCAACTGTGGATAGAAAGTCAGGCCTGGCAAAGATGAATCTTCCTGAGTTCAAATCTGGCCTCAGACACTTACTAGCTGTGTGACCCTGGGTAAATCACTGAAGCCTATCTCAGTTTCCTCATCTCCAAAATGAGCTAGAGAAAGAAATGACATACCACTCCCATATCTTTGCCAAGAAAACACAAATGGGATCACAAAGAGTCAGCCATGATTGAAAATGATTGCACAGTAAGAAGAAATATATTATATAAAATTATCTATCCATCTATCTATCACCTATCTATCTGTCTATCTATCTATCTATCCATCCATCCACCCATCCATCCATGCATCTATCTATCTATCCATCCATCCATCCATCCATTCATCTATCATCTATCTATCTATCCATCCATCCATCCATCTATCTATCTATCTATCTAATTATATTATAGAGCACCTACCATGTGCCAGGCACTGTGTTAAATCTCTCCTTTTTTTAAGCTTCAAAGACGGTGACCACTGGTAGCAGCTTAAGGATAGCCTATAGAATGCTAAGTTATCTTATAAGGCAAGGCCTTCTTAACTGTTTCTCACAAATAGCATCCCATCTCTCATCTCTGTGCCTTTGCATGACTTGAGCTCTGTGCCTGGAATGTGCTACTGCCTTTTACAATCTCTTGTCATGTCAAGTCAACAAGCATTTATTAAGTATCTACTGAGAGCCAAGCACTGTGCTAAATGATAGGGACACAGCAAAAGACAGTCTGTGCCATCAAAGAGTTCTTGATCTAATGGGGGAGACAACATGCAAGCAGCTATGTACAAACAAACTATGGGGCAGCTGGGGGTGTGGTGCATGAAGCACCCCACCTGGAGTCAGGAATATATGAGTTCAAATTTGGCCTTAGACACTTACTAGCCATGTGACCCTAGGCAAGTCACTTAACTCCTACTTGCCTCAGCTCCTCATCTGTAAAATGGGAACACACTAGAGAAGGAAATGGCAGACTACTCCAGTATCTTTGCCAAGAAAAACCCATGGAGAAAGTCCATACGGGATCATATAGCATTGAACATGACTGAAAGATTGGACAAAAAAGGCAGATGTTTCCCTCTATAAGAGGGAAGGCACTAGAGGCAGAAAAGGAGGAGGTTAGGACAAGGAAAGATCTCTTGCAGAAAGCAGGATTTTGTTTTCTTCAAACTTCTCTTCAAGAACACCTTCAGCATGAAGCTTTCCCACATGATCTCTACACACCCCCTTGGTGCTAGTGCCCTCTCCCATCTGAAAAATTTGTATCTGCCTATTTATGCACAGGTTTTCTTCCTAATAGAAGGCAAACTCACTGAGGGAAAACAGCTTTATCTCTTTATCCTCAGTTTCTGGCAAATGGTAGATGCTTAATAAATGCTTGCTGATGGACTGGATAGCTTATTGGCAAGATTGATAAGTTACTCAAGGCATTTTTTTTTTTACTCAAGGCATTTCTTGTTATTCAGGCTCCTGAGCTCTTTCTGAGAGTTTCCAATGTAAGCTGTCCCCTATAAAATATCCTTCCTAATGAAGCCCATGAGAGATGGGGCAGTGGATGGGGGAAGGGGGAAGGCTATATACTAATGTTTCTGGATCAACTATATTTTTTCTTAGCCCTGAGCCTGGCCATCATCTTCCCCTTGATTTGGACAAGGTGCCTTAATGGTATTTTATGGAAGGGTTGCTTAAAGTCATAAAAAGAGCCTAGCAAGATTTGAGGAAAAACAGTTGCACTTGCCTGTGAGGGATGTTAAGCTACCAGGTTGTATTTTCTTTGATTCTTTAAATCACATAGATAAGACTTTGCTCCCTTCTGTGCTACAAAAGTCCTGAACCCGAGAGTAATACTTCTGCTCAAGTACCAGCAGAGGGAATAGTGGGGCATGAAGCTATGCTGGTTTCTTGGCTCTATAAACAACAATTCCTACTTTCCCCCACCCCAGTTCCTTTTAGAAAAATCTGAAACAGAAATTGGCACTTTTAAAAAGAGAAGACAACCCCTGACATGTGACTTGGGAACGCTGTTGCTATTCTAGTCTTTGACATTTCAGATGCAGAGACTTCTAATCATGCACTACACCCCAGCCGTGCAGAGGCAGAGGCAGAAGACAACTGCACACAGCGAGCCCACCTCCACCACCCAAATTGTAGTCACTCACTAGACTAAATCAGAATTTGTTCTTGGGCTCCCAGAAGAGAAAAAAAATCCTGAAATGTTGAACTGCCGCCCTACGGCACCAGAGCTTACCAGCCCGAAGTGCAAAAGTCTTTCAGAATGCCTTTTAGGACTTTTCACCTTCTGATGAATCGAACTCTACGCACTGCAGTAATTTGAAAATATTCTTCTTTTAGCATTTTTACTAACTGTTTGGTTCCAAAGCTAAAAAATCTAGTAGAATTCCTTCTAAAAAACTTCTAAGATGTAAACAGTTATTTTCATTACCTAAATAACAATATAACTCCAGATATGGTGACAATTGCCTTTCTGCCAAAGTTGCACATACTCAGCATAGCTTTTATTCCACTTGCTTTTGCATGCTCCTCTCACAACAACCAAAATATGTTGTTGTTACTGTTGTTATTTGTACTTGAAGAGGAACAAAATGACATTATGATGTCAGGATCAATATAGAATGTGTCTATGGAATCTTTATTTTTTCTTTTGTGGCAACCAGGGTTAAGTGACTTGCCCAGGGTCACATTGCTAATGTCTGAGGTCAAATTTGAACTCATGTCCTCTTGACTTCAGCACCAGCACACTATCCACTGCACCACCTAGCTGCCCATCAGTGTGTTTTACTACAGCTGATCAGACCAATATGAGCTCAGAAGCCTCTACCACAGCTCTGGCACAAATAATCCATAAGAACATTTGGAGTAGAGATAGCTTTAAATTTACACAATTCACATTTCTTTTTTGAGCTACTGTAATTTTGCTTTGCTCATAGAGAGAACAGAGCCTTCTTTGATGTAGGCACACCATGCTGAGTAGTCTCCCATGTCTCACAATGATACCAAAGTTCTTCAGAGACCTTGAGAGTGTCCTTCTATCACTTCTCCTGACCACCATGTGAATGCCTGCCTTGTGTGAGTTCTCCATAAAATAGTTTTTCAGGCAAACATACATTTGGCTTTAGAACAATAGAGCCAGCCCATCGTAGTTGTGCTCTTTGCAGTAGAGTTTGGATACTTGGCAGTTCAGCTAGAGAAAGGACATCGGTGTCCGGTACTTTATCCTGCCAGGTATTTCAGAATCTTCCTAATGTAATTCTGAAGAAAGAGATTTGCTTTTCTGGCATGGTGCTGTCAGTCTCTGAGTTTCACAAGAGTACAACAATGAGATCAGAATAATGACTCTGTAGACCTTCCTTTTGGTAGGTAATCTAGTACCTCTTTTCTCCCAAACTTTCTTTCAGAGCCTAAGTGCTGAGCTAGCTCTGGCAATGCATGCATTAATTTCATCATCTAAATGTACTTCTATGTACACTCTTCTCACAACAACCATAAAATATATACAGGTATAAAAGGAAATATAAAAAATCTTGAGGGGTTGTACGATTCACTGTTCACTCTTTTTCAGAGTCACATTACTCCCATTAAGCTTAAATGAGATAACAGCATATTTTCCAAAACCTAAATTTAGCAAGGAAAACACAATTACTTAAGATTTCTCCATCAGTCTAGGAGAATCACAGGAGACCACTTTCTCTATAAAGTACCTTCATAACCAAATTGGAACAAAATGAAAACAAAAAAACTAATGATTTTACCTACCCCGACTTGCCTATCTCCTTGTACCTTTCAAATCTATTATTCTGTTTGTTTTTACAGTTTAACAATGACATTCATTAAAATTAATAATTGTAATATTAAATTTAATAATTTATAGTTTAACAATTTAATAATAATAATAAGAGGCAGAATTAATTTCTACTTCCTCAATCCATTGTAAAACTTCGTAGTATTCCTTTCCTTTAAAATGGCCTTGGTCATATTGCTTACTGATGACTTTTTAAAGTCAAAATAAGTCACAGCAACATCTATAACTGGTAGATTCCATTTCTTGTTCAAGACCTGAAGACCACATTATAACAGTTAAGGTTTTTTGTTTTCACCCTCACCCTCACATCAAATTTTCATCCTTCCTTTGGGCTGCCTAACAGTTAATTGCTTTGGTTTCTTTTCCTTCTATTCTCAAAGTAATTAGCAAATAAATTAAGCATATAACTCATCCACAGAGTATACCCAATGTCATTTCATACTTATCTAGACTTTCTTATTTAATGATACAGATTTTTTTTCTATACACCTTCCTCTATGCATATGACACTACAACCAAACACCCATAGCTGCTGTTACAAAATAACTGCCTGACATTTCCTGAATGAAAATGGTTCAATTCTAGTTGAAAGGTTTGACATATGCCAGCCTTTCCACTTTGGATGCCTACTTCCGCATCCTTTGCTGAAAGCTTCACCAGAGGAGTGGTGAGATTTATGGGGCAACAGGAAACAGTCCTGCTACATGATCTACCATTTTACTTGGTTCCTTTAGCTTTAGACTTAGTCCATGGTTCAAATGCATACAGCACTGCAAGACATTTCAGTCTCACTTCATTTAGACTTTAGTAATAAGGCTGATGGTCCCCAGTATGTTCCTTTTGGGAAGAGGTAGCAGATTGCTTGGTAGCTAGGTGGTTCTGTGAATAAAGCCCTGGGCCGGGAGTCAGGAAGTTCAAATCCAGCCTCAGACATCCAGTAGCTAAGAGATCCTAGGCAAATCACTTAACCTCTGTTTTCCTCAATCCACTGGAGCAGGAAATGGCAAACCACTCCAGTATCTTTGTCAGGAAAATCTCATGGACAGGGTTGGTGTGCTACATGAAGAGTTGGACACAGCTGACCTGTACTCCTAGAAACTACTAAGAGTAGACTGATCAGGTGAGATAGTTCTGTCCTTAAAAAGCTGTGAATTTATCTCACTGATTGGTGACTGAACCCATAATTCTTTTATATATCATCACCTAAACCAGTCGTTTTCAACCTTCCTAATGCCATGACCCTTTAATACTTGTATATGGGGATATCTGCATGTGGATGGACCTGCTTAGAGATGGATAGAGGAGCCGTGTCTCGGTTCCTAAGACTATCAGAAATATGTGTTTTCTGACGGCCTTAGGCAACCCCTGTGAAAAGGTCATTCGACCCCCAAAAGGGGTTGCACCCCACAGGTTGAGAACCGTTGACCTAAACTAATCTGTATGGACATCTCTGATTGCTCTATTATCTGCTTGCTTTGATCAATATGTTTTCTTGCTGTTCTGATTGTCTTCTGTTTAATAAACATTTTATGGTAAGGGAAGCTAGGCTGAGGTTAAGTGAACTATTACCCTCTAAGATAGGGTAAATACTATTCCATCCCCTTCCCCTCAGCTATCAGGAAAAGTGACTTTTATCCTGAACCCTCCAAAAGAATCATACCTCTGGACTTCAAACATCTCAGCTATAAGATACAGAATTCAAAGCCCAATCCAGCCCACTTCTGCAAGTTACAGAGATAACAAGTACTCAAGAAAGAATCTGAACTTAATTTCTTTTCTTTTAAATGCACTGATCTTTACATGTCACCACAGCAGAGGAAGGTTCTCCAAGGCCCTCAGAGAACAGGAAGGCAGAAGAAGATACTGATTAGAGAAGAGATATGGTTGAATTTGCTGAGTGTGACCAAGTATGGAAGTAATAGATGGTTCAGTCAGTGGAGAGCCATCTTCACCACTCATCCTAGCTATGGTTAAGCAGCTCATCCACAGACAAGAGTGAATGGGTAAGGTATAATATGCTTGTATGAAGGTTCTGTGGGAAAGGGATGCAACAATGGTCATATACTCTGCTGGGTAGCATCACAGGCTTGAGAAAGAGCATCTACCAGGAGGGTAGCTGGAACTGGGTGGGGATGGAAGGGCAGGAGGTGTACCCCCTCAAGTGGACAGAATTATGTACCTTGGAGTTTTGGTATACAGGATACAGCCCAATATCCTCTTGCTAGTACCAGCTCTGTGTCTTATGTACACCCTCAAATTTTGGAAAGCTGATTTTAACAGGTTCAAAGACATCAAAAATAGGATGTCATGGCCTCAAATTTTATAGGAGAAGTCAACTCTGTAGGTATAAGAAGTTCTCAACAATGAAATTCTGAAGATACAAACAGAAATAATTCTAGTGTAGAGGAAAAGAGGAAGTTGCTTAAAGAGAACAGTGTGTGCATGTACTAGGAACTCATCAACTTGGAAATAAGGGTAGCAAATAATAGAGCAGGAATACAAAAGAGTGGCATAGTACTGTGAGTAGCATCTAGAGGAATAAAATCCAGTATAAACTGATTTTGGTGATGAACGCTAAGGGAAATCCAAAGGTGTTTTTTTTTTTTCTTTTCAGGTTATGGAGTAGAGTACAGGATTCAAGGTATTACTGAAAGATGGATAACTTAGTCCTGGAAAGGAGTAGAAAATGAACTTTGGTTTAGTAAATACTTCAAAAATCTATGTGTAAAGAAAACCAAATACAACTAAGTGGTACAGTGGATAAAACAGCAAGCCGGGAGCTAGGAAGACGCGAGTTCAAATACAGGTGTGTGACCCTGGGCAAGTGACTTACTCCCAATTGCCTTGCCTTCCCCCCTCCAAAAAAAAGGGGGGGGTGACTGTAACTTGAAAGAGCTTCATTAGTGTAAAAAAAAAAGAAAAGAGGATTTCTCAAGTTAGAGAGCTGTGAAGATCAGAAGGGGAGAAGTTCTCGAGAAGCAATTTCATGTGTTACAGATGTTCCTGGATAGATCAATGATTTTAATGTCTACATTCTAGGGTTGTGGTTATCCCAAACACATGAATTTTTCTAAGTTATGTGTCTCCCTGCCAGGTTTCTCCCCTACAGATGCCAAATGCACTCTTTGGTGGAAGAGTGTGATCTAGTTTATGTGTGGATTATATTAATTATTTCTACAGTGGCTTACATATTGATATAAGACAACAGAATATAATTATTATTTATTTTTTCTTGTTGCTAAGTAAATGCTTTTGTTAAAGATGTAAAAGTGTCATCATTGTGAGTGCTTGGCTTTGTTTAAATAGAAGCACACTGGTGAGGGTTCAGCAACTAAAGTGGTGAGTAAGTAGAATTAATTCCCCCTCAGAAGTGTTACCCTTAGAACCTAAGAGAGTTTTGGTATAACTACGTGGTAGGGGTACTTCTAAGCAGACCCATATCTTTGACTGTGAGGGGAGATCAGAGAGAGTATGCCAGTTCAAAGAGTGAAGGAGTAGGTCATGTCCTTTGCCAGAGGAGACCGTTGGGGACTGGGGTCCAAGTACTCCATGAACCTGATACATTGAGAAAAAGCAGAAGCTCAAAGAAAAGACAGAACACTGAGCAGGGTAGATGAAATAATTGAAGATAATATGAAGGTACTTTTACTTTACTTCTCTTTAAAAGAAAATGATCTTTGGGGTGGAAAGGAGAGAATAAAACTCACTAAAGGGAAGTTGAAAACTGAAAAACTAGGCAATAAAAAAGGAAGCACCTTGGTAACCTTGATGAAATCAAGTTATTGGAACCAGAAGAATTTTATTCCAGATGGATGTGATTGCTGACTCAATGCCAATAGTTTTTGCAAGATCCTGGAGACCAAGAGAATTGCTATTAAACTAAAGATGGAGAGATGTTTTCCTGACTTTCCAAAAAGGAAAAAAAAAGGACACCTGCAAATGGTAAGCTAGGGAGCTTGATTTGGTTCTTGGTAAAATTCAAGAAACTCTTTACATTATGTTTACTGAGCCTGTGGAAAAGGAAGTCGTGATTAAAAGAGCCAGCATAACTTCTTCAAGAATAGAGCATACCAGAATGACCTGATTTCCTTTTCTGACATGGTTACTAAATTTCATTAAAAAAATTGACAAAGTATCTAACATTAGCATTGGGAATAATAATGAGATGATAGGAGTTAGGTGAATTTAGAATTGGTGGTCATTCATGCTTCTTTGTCAGTTTGTAGGGAGATCTATATAGGAGTAATCCAAGGACCTGTGCTCTCTCCCATATTTAACAATCACTTGAATAAAGGCATAGATGGCATGTTCATTGAATTTTTATAGACAATAGTAATATATAGTCATACAGGACTCTTTAAGGATCTTTATACACATCATCATATTTCATCTTCATAGCAGTCATGTGAGGAAGGTGTTACAAGTACTATTATTCTCATTTTACCACTAAGAAATCCGTGTCCTGGAAAGGGTAAATGACTTGGCCATGGTCAATTCAAGAAAAGGAATATTATTAAATGTTTATTTTGCATTATGCACAATGATAACTGTTGGCATTTCAAAGAAAGGGAAGGTCATACACAAACTAGTGAGAGACAAGAGTTCAGACCACCACTGTTAAGTGCCTTGATCTGAGACCAAAGGTCTATAGACAAAGACAGGATTGGCACAGAAGGACATAATGCCCCCAGACCTAGCGATGACAGCTCCATGATTTTCTGCTTTGGTAAGAACATACCTGTAGCATTGGGTTCAGTTCTGGGCCTCATAATTACAGTAAGGACTCTGCTAAGCTGGATATGACACAGAGAAATGCAGCTAAGAAGACAAAAGGCCTTTATTCCCTCTGATGATAGGTTTAAGGAAGCTGGGATGTTTATCCAGGAGGAAAGAAAACAAAGAGGAGCAAGATAGCGTTCCTCAGGTATTTGAAGGGATGTTATGTGAAAGAGGGATTAGATTTGATTCCCCTGGTCCTGGAGGGAAGAACTAAGTGCTATAAGTGGACACTGCCATTATGCAGATTTGCAATCTATGTAGGGAAAACCCCAAACTGAAACCTTCTAAATAAAACAATCCAAAAGGGCATGGTGTTGCCTTGGGAGGTTCCTGCTCCTCCAGGGGTCTTTGACCAAAGTGGACTCATTGCTAGTGAGAAAGGATCCTTGGTCAGCTACCAGTTTTATGAGATGGTCTCTGAATTTTTCTTTTTCCCATGTTGGAGATACTGTGATTGTTATTCAATTTCTACTTTGTATTTAATTCTGATTAAAAAGAAAATTCTGGAAGGTCTGGTGATATGGAAATGATTGGAACCTTGGAGGAAAATGATTGTGTCATTTTAGATTTCTGACACTATCTGTGTGAATTAACTTCCTGTCCCTCAGTTTTTTCATCTGTAAAAATTATACCTGCAATATTCAATACCTTTTCTAACACACTTTTCAAACCTTAAAGTACTATATTGTTAGTTGTTGTTGTTATTCCTGTCATCACAACAACCTTCTGGGAGGCTGAGGGTAGTATTATCCCAATTTAACAGACAAGGACATTGAAGTACAGAGAACTCAAGTTGTTGAAGGTCATACTGCTACTTAGCAGAACTATAACTAGAAGCAAGGGTGCCTGAAACACCAGTCCATGCGATCTCGTTCTTCATCCTTGCTACCTCATTGATCCAGGAAGAAATCAACTCCTCCAGAAGGACTGGGATCTTTATCTAAAAGAACATTTTCCAAATTCTATTGCAATTTAGAAACACCAGTAGCAAATTGTGCTTTCAATGAGATTTCCTAGGAAATGAGCCATCATTTGTCTATA
>CM053580.1:407451618-407494042 GCA_028627135.1 Pseudochirops cupreus
CTAGAAAGTTAGGGGGGGGTTTATGGGGGAGAATATAAGGGAGAGCAGATTGGGGGAAGGGGTATTCAGTAGGCTTGCTACTTTGGGGCGGGGTAGGGGAAAGACTGGGAAAAAATTTGTAACTCAAAATCTTGTGGAAATGAATGTTGAAAACTAAAAAATAAATAAAAGATTAATAAAAAACAAAAAAAGAAGAAGGGCATGGAGAGGAATGACAAAGGGTAAAGGATGGAGAAGGGTAAGAAAGGAGAGAAAAGAAGTTTTAATTTTGACAGGATCCTCTGAACATTTTATGTGTATCTAACTCTGATTTAACTGGTTTTCAAAAATCAGAAAGAAGCAAAGTTTTCATAGTTGCCAGTTACTAAGGATATTTTCCTTCCTTCCCCTCAGTATACTGGTGGGGGTACGGGGGCTAGATGTCTCTGATATAATAGTAGGTGAATGGAGCTTGAAAACTTTACTCACTAATATTTGAGAAGCAACACAAAATGCCAATTGGTAACAAATGCCAAGTAGGCACCAATATACTAACAGAGTCACTAGAAACGAAAGTATTAATGGCTTTTCAGTGGAGAATGGATTGTCTATAATGGATAATTGAATCTTTGTAAAGAAAGCATATTTTGCTACAAACAAGGAAAACATAGAAATTAAAATATGAGTTGGGACTGTCATTTTTTTCTAACAATACTAAATTAACAGTTGAAGAAAGTGGGTTCTGAAAGAGGGAGTTTCCAAGTTACATATTCTAGGTACAGCAGGAGCTGTGATCAGTTTTCATGTAGAATTTTTTTTTTTAATCTTAGGCATTCAATTGCAATCATTCATTCAGAAAGAACAGAAACATGCCACAGAGCAAATTCATTCTGCATGGGAAAAGACTGTTTAAAATAGGTTCATGTGTCAAAGTAAATCATGGAGAAGTTTTTTCAAAAGCCCTATGAATTTGATATGTACCTTATTTTTTTAATGGGGCTTTTCCTTCCTTTTGTTAGCTACATAATATTTCCCCAAGTACAGTGCTAAATTCAGTAACAGCATTCTATATCTTTGTTCAGTAGAGGCAATTATGCATCTCTGGTAACTGTAGATTTCACACATTAAAAATATGATTATAGTACTTACCATTTTTATGTCACTTCCTACTTTATAAGTGTTTTACGCCTGCCTCCAATGATTCAAGTAAGTAGAAAAAGAAAGCCTGATAGGTGGGAGCTAACTTTAGTGTTTGAGTCTTTGAAAAGACAAGCCTGTCTGAAAAAGTTGGGTGGGATGGAGGAAGGCAGGGTGAGGGAAAATGTTATCAGTAGACCCTGTCCAATTTAATTTGCACAGCATCCTTTGAAGCAAATAAACTACCACTGTGGGGCAGAGGTGAGGAAACTGAGATGGAGGTTAAATGAATTTCAAGAGTACAGAGATTATCAGTGAAGTCATTACAAACAGTTCTTTGGCTTGACTTGTAGTATAACATGCCAGCCAGTAGGTGGTGCAGTGAATAGAATGCGCCTTGAGTTAGGAAGACTGGAGTTTAAATACCGCCTCAGACACTCACTAGCTGTGTCACTTTAGGCAAGTCACTTAACCCTGTTTGTCTGTTTCCTCATCTGTAAAATGAGCTGGAGAAAGAAATGGTAAGCCAGTTTAGTATCTTTGCCAAAAAAACCCCAAATGAGGTCAACAAAGAGCCAACCTTCCTTGTGAGAAGTTGAGATCTTCCTTGGGAAGTGACCCAAGATTGAGAGACGCCAAGCAAATATTACAGGAGAACATACACTGGCTCTGGAGGTAGAAGCCCTGGATTCACATCCTACTTCTAAAGCTTATTTCCTTGATGGCCTTGGGCAAGTCATTTACTCTCAATGGATCTCAGCCTCCTGATCCATGCAATATAGGGACAAGACACTAAGCAAGACTGATACTACAGGTGCCATTCCCTCCACCAACCTCCTGCTTTTCCCAACATTCGATACCAACGTATATTTGGTCTTTTTCAATCTAGGTGTGATTGCTGTATGGGACATAATGATTTTCTCTTTAAATTACAAATATGAATACTCTTTGATACCATTTTCAAATAGGATTACCTTAATTCTTCTATAGTTGTGGAAAATTATATTAGTGTCTCTGTTTAATGTGTTGCACATAAACAGCATGTAAAATCCTTTTGAGTCATCCCTTCACTTTCTCTGCCTTGCCTGAGGGTATCCCATGTGTTCTTATTATGTACATGAGTGTTGACTGAACCTCAGTCATATAGTAAAAATGTAATATTTTTTTTTTGCAGGGGGGAAGATAGGGCAATTGTGGTTAAGTGACTTGTCCAAGATCACGTGGCTAGTTTTGTGTTAAGTGTCTGAGGCTGGATTTGAACTCAAGTCCTCCTGACTCCAGAGCTGGTGCTCAATTCACTGTGCCACCTAGCCACCCCAAATCTGATATTTAAAATTCAAAATCCTTCACAAGCTGGCTTTATTCTAACTTTCTAGTTTTTCTTAAGAATATTTTCTTTCATACAGTCTACACCAGGGGTGAGGAACCTGTGGCCTCCAGGTTGTTTGGATTCAGTCAAAGGACCATACTTGAGGATCACAGGTGGCCTTGAGGCCAAAAGGTTGCCCACCCATGTTCTGTGCTTTATCCTCTGAGCACGTTCCCTCTTTTCATGGACCTGGATCTTACCTCAAGCCATTCCTCAAAAACGGAAACATTTTTCTACCTTCTTCATCTCCACATTCACTTTGAAAGCCATCTGTTCCACAAAGCTTTCCACAATCCATCCCTTTGGTTGTGTTCACATCAAATAACCATCATTAAATGAATTTAAGATCCGAAATCCAAGCTCATGGCACTCTGCTTAGGTTTTTCTTATGTATCTAAATTCTAATTTCTATTATAGTCATTTTTAAATGTCTAGTCATTCATTGAGTTCTTTGACGGCAGAGACTATGTCATCTTTTCATCTCCCAAAGTACTAGTCACAGAAGCATGTGTGTTATAACATGTAATAACTGTTGAATGAATGAGTTAATTAATGCAGGCTAATATAATCTATAGCAGCATAATTGAGAGAATGGAAGATAGTTTCTCTATTAGACTGGATAAAATGGTGACGTGGAAATCATTACATTTTCATAGATTTAAAGCTTTAAAAACATCTTAGAAGTCATTTAGTTCACCAACCTAATTTTAAAGATAGGGAAACAGAGCCAGAGAATATAAGCAACTTGCTCAAAATCACAGAGTTGTTAAATAACAACACCAGCATTTGAGTGCCCGGCTCTCTGACTCTAATGCCACTGCTCTTTCTATACTGGTCTCTCTCTCATTGAGTCATTAAAGCTAGGAGCAGCTAGGTGGTGTGGTGGTAGAGAACTGAACCTAGAAGACCTGAGTTCAAATTCTGCCTCAGAGCTATGGTAGCTGGGTGACACTTGGCATGGCATTTAACCTCTATTTGCTTCAGAGTCCTCACCTTTAAAATGATGATAATAAAACACCTGCTTCTCAGGTGAGTTGGGAGGATCAGATAAGATATTGGCAAAGGCCTTTGCAAAATTTAAAGTGCTATAGAAGAATAACTATTATCATCATTATTTTTATTATTATAGTTATATATAATTTATATTATACATAGTGATTATATTAAGTGGGAGAGTCCATTTTGGTCCCTTGAATGTAAAAAGTAGAATAATTAGTAGAATGTATTATTTTCATGGCCTTAAACACAAAATCTTGATTTTCAGCAAACCGCTACAATTTGCAAAAAAAAACCCAAAAAACGGCCGATATTGCAGTTGGTGACTGTGAAATCATTAAGATTTGTGCTTATAGTCTGGTTTTGAATCATCCCACTAATCCATAAGTCATAAAGGATTTGCAAATTAGTGCTGTTTCTGATCCATATTGCAAACCGAAAATCCCATGTTTCAGCTGTGCCAGAAATACTTTGGGAATACAGGGCTCCTTATGCTATGTGGGAACTCTGATTGTGTCAGACATCTGTGGGACAACAGAAACCTAATCATAGATTGTTGAGCTTACTTGTCACATTCTAGAATCTAGATCAGTGTATAACTATTATAATAGAAAAGATGCTAATGTATTCATTATTGTCATGCTGACATGACATTTGACGTGGTCTATCTAGGCTTGCAAGACAATGTGGCTACCTGTATGTGACCAATTAGTAATGACATCAATTATATACTGTTTGCTCAACTTTCTGAAAATTGGGAAAAAAAATTAATCATTCTCTGAAAAAGGACAATCTACGTGGTCATTATAATGTAGCCATTCCTAAGAAATACAAGGGTTGAAGGGATTAATACTAGCCTACCTTGGTGGTACAAGTTTATTACTTAAGAACACTTGAAAATGAGAGGTGAACGTTTGACTAGCCTACTATTTTTTGTTTCCTCAGAGATTCAGGTTAGAAACATGAGGACATTAGCAAAAATGAGCAATTTTAAAGCTAGGAGGAATACACTAGGCACTGAAATCAAACAGCTGGCAAAGTGTGGCAACTTGAAAAAGTCAAAGAACTTGAAAAAATACGTTAGACTTTATCAAGTGCTTTTAAGAAAAAAAACCCACTGTGAATCTGTAAGGCCTAGAGTAGGCCTTCCCCACATTGCTCTGTGTCTCTGACTTTAGTGACTCCGGATCTGGGCAGAAAGAGAGGCAGTCTTTTCTGAGATGATGAGAGGCCAAGTTGAAAACAGTCAAGCTAGAGTACTTTAAATTACATTTTGAAGCCCATATGTGCCCAGCACAGCAAGTCACACAGGGGTATAATGTCACCAATGAGGCTAAACCTTTAGAGAAATTGTATTTAAACAACCACCAAGAAGTCAGTGGAAAAGTAATTGGGGCTCAATAACAAAGTAAAAGTAGGATGACACAAGTTAGGTAATTAACTAAAATTAATTACTCTTTTTATAACTCGAACCTGGACCATTGATGAAGCCCTCAAACCTTATAAACATTAAATACAGAATCTCCCTTCTTCTTTTGCCGTTCTTGATTAATGTGGAGACATTTCCAAAGAGCCTCTTTATTTTTCATTCAATTTCATTATTTTCAGCTAACAAAAATCACTTACTCTACTCCCACTCCCTCACCATTGAAAACAAGGAAAACAAAAACAAAATCTTTGTGACCCATATGCATAGTCAAATAAAACAGTTTTCTATAATGGTCATGTCCAAAAATATGTCTTATTCTGTATCCTAAGTCTATCCCCCTCTGTCGGGAGGAGGGTAGCAAGGATGCTTTATCATCAGTCCTTTGGAATCATGGATAGCCACTGTGTTGGTCAAAATTCTTATGGCTTTCAAAGTTGTTTGATTTTACAGTCTTGTTACTACTGTATAAATTGCTCTTTTGATTTTAATTTCTTCACTGAGTCAATTCATATAAATCTTCCTAGGTCTCTCTGACACCATCACCTTCATAATTTCTTGTAGCACAATGGAGTTCCATTATACTCATATTTCATAATTTGTCCGGTT
The DNA here is from genome assembly GCA_028627135.1 of Pseudochirops cupreus. NCBI lineage: Eukaryota > Metazoa > Chordata > Mammalia > Diprotodontia > Pseudocheiridae > Pseudochirops > Pseudochirops cupreus. The sequence goes on from CM053580.1 coordinate 407,457,135, forward strand.
ATTCTCCCTTTCACAGCACCACAAAAAAGTATAAATATTTTTGCAAGTATTCATACTTTTTCTCCCTATTTGATTTCTTTGGTATATTGAATGAATATTGGTATCCCTGGGTCAGAGGGTATTCACAGTTTAGTTTAGAGGGCAGAGTTTCAAATTGCTTTCCACATAGGTTATACCGATTGAAAACTTAAGCAACTAAATTCCCCCTCCAACATTTGTCATTTTCCTTTTTTTTGTCAGTTTTGCCAATTTTATGTGTGTGAGGCAGAATGTCAAAGTTGCTTTAATTTGCACTCTTTAATTATTAGTGATTTGCAGCATTTTTCATATAACTTTTGATAAGTTGAACTTCTTCCCTAGAAAACTTCCTGTTCCTATCCCCTATTTGTCAACAGGGGAATCTTTCTGTCTTGTTCATTTGAATCAGTTTCCTTTACATATTGAAAATGAGAACCTTATTGGTATAATTTCTTGCAAAAATTTCTCCCAGTTACCTATTTTCTTTCTAATTTTAGCTGCATTTGTGTGTGTGTTTGTGTGTGTGCATAAAGTCCTTTTAATTTTATGTAATCAGAATTGTCCATTTTTATCTTCTATGTTCCTTTCTATCCTTCTTTGGCCAAAAACTGTTGCCTTATTCATACATCCAAAAGACAACGTCTTTCTTACTCTTCTACTTTGTTTATGATGCCATCTTAATGTCCTAAGGCATGTATTCATCGGAAGCTTCTCTGGGCATGTAGTATACAATGTTGGTCTATACTGAAGTTTTTGCTAGACTAATGACCAGTTTTCTCAGCTATTGTTGTAAGTACCCAATACCTCTTATCTTTGGGTTTATCAAATCCCAAATTATGTTTGTTTGTTACTATGCATTGTGTGCCTAGTTTACTGATTGATCTCTTTATTTCTTATAGAGAGCATCTTTAGTTTGAGCTAATATGAAAAGAACAGGGCACTATTTATGTAACAGGGTAGCCACTGTGCTATCACTAGATCTTATTCAATGTCTGGGTCTCAGATCGTAAGCATCCAATTTCTTCTCTTTGGTTTGGCAACCATAAACTGCCTTGTACCAGCAGACATAAACAGAGAATTGGGAAATCCATTATAATAAGGCTAAGACTTTGCCGCTCTACTGAGGTATAATTACCTTGTATGTATTGGCAAACACATCCTATTGTCTTTTACTCTCTGTCTACAATACTGTTCTATTTAATAATGTCTTCTGTGGGGAAAAAATACTACCTGGTAAGGCAGATTTCCTGATCAAAGACCTCACAGGGCCTTAAAGAACAATGAGAAATGAAAAAATACAAACTGAAACTGATATCGAGATTTAATAAGACATGTATTTTGATATATTCTTTGGAGGCTCAGGAACTTTAAATGTTAGGCAAAGGGAAATGTTACATTAGGAATGTTAAGAATGTTTCTTCATCTCAGCCCATTTCTATGGGAGAAAGTGACGAAACTCTACTACTTGCATTAGTGTTAAACACACAGGTTGGCTTGGCTCAGTCCCCTGCTTCACCTCTGACAAGTCAGGGCTAGATCCTGTCAACACCAGCCCAACACCAGCATCCTTAGGCTTTTGGCCGTCTTTGTATATAATCCCATATTCTATGGAGGAAATCACTTTGTTCTATTGATTGTCGTTTTACCTCTGCCCTTTCAGAACTTTGGTGGAGAAGATTGGTGGGGGTGGAACTGGATGTCACCAAGATCTTTCCCTTCATTATCTTAACCCTCCAATCTATTTTTTACATGATCATTTGTAACTTCTCTACATAGATCTTTCACTCCATTCAGACTGACATGCTCATTATTCCCTAAAATCATCTTGTATTTTCCTGATTCTAAACAATTGTTCCTGTCAATCTTTTAATTTTGAATTCCTTTTGCCCTCTTCTCTGCTGACTGATGCTCAATTATCCTTTAAGCCCTCTTATCTTGGTTTTACTTGCTTTAGATTCCCACAAAAACTAATACAGTGACTCATACAGTAAGCGTTTGACAAATATTTTTTACTGATTAGTTTATCCACTTTGTTAGGTTTGAATTTTAAGGATTATTTTGCTTTTTAATTTTGGCTACAGAATGATTTTAACATCTGATTCTTCTCTATGGAGTTTCTAGGATACTGATAGATGTCTTAATTCAATTTAATTCAATAGGAATTTATTAAAGGCTACTATGCTAGGCATCAGAGATAAAAGATAAAAACCAAACCAGTGCACCTGACAAGAAGCTTATGTTCTATTGGAAGTCCATATGTGTCATATAAGGGTTGTAGGTCGCACAGTGGATAGAGTACTGGAACTGGAGTCAGGAAGACTGATCTTCATGAGTTCAAATCTGACCTCAGACACTTAGTAGCTATGTGACCCTGGGTAAGTCACTTCACCCTGTTTGCCTCAGTTCCCTCATCTATAAAATGAGCTGGAGGAAGGAAATGGCAAATCACTCCCATATCTTTGCCAAGGTTTTCTAAATGGGCTCCTGAAGAGTTCGACACAACTGAAATGACTGAACAATAACAACAAAGTTGGATTCTGGTTTCAGGTAAGATAAGGTGACATTTTACTTACTAGAGTTCTGGAAACTAGAAGTATAGTCTAGGTGAGTCAGGGTTAAGGAGGATATTCAAAGTGAAGGCCCATGGTTTGGAAAGGAGGATTTTCTTGTGCCTCACTCACAACTGGTGGCTTAAACAGACTTGCCAGGGGGAAAGAATGGTTTTTTTCACCATTGAATGAAAACTGTATTTGAACTTTAGAGAAACACAAGTACACAATCATAGATCCGTACAGACAATCTGGGAGAACACATTCATAGTATCAGTGTTCCTGACTGGTTGTCCCAGGTGACTGGAACCGTCCTGGACACATACATACTCAAATATTCATTTATGCTTTCTCTGATGTGGGCATTCTTTGAAAGACGCAGAACACAACCCTGTATTTGTCTGCTTATCAAACACAAGAGAAAAATACCCAAGGACCTTTGCCCACTGTGTTTATACTGCTATACAACTCCCATGAGTCTTAGCTGACATCTATTTCTACATTTATTTGACACTACTTGCTTTGTAAACCAAATTTAAGCTGCCTCTATCCATCTCCTTCCCCGTTTAAGTCATATGCTGGCTGAATCCCCATATGAACAGAATCCAAGGGATGTAGAACCCTCTGGGGCCATTTCTTAAACTCACCTCAATCTCCTTACTTTCCCTCTCCCACACAAGCACCTGTAAGAAAACATGATGTCTAGCAAATCACATTTAGAACTGAACATTATTTAATCAGAAGTGATCTTTGACTAGAGTATAAAAACAGTAATGTGAGTTAATTCTTTACAAAGTTAATTTTTTTGTCTTTAGATTTTACAAATTGAATTATATTTTCTCCTCAATTAAAAGAAAGCAATGCCAAGTGAGTTGGGAACTGATAATTTTGTTCTAAAGATGCAGAGATGAAACTGAAATATTATCTACGTATATTCAGAAACCGTCATACGTACATGGCCAAGACATGTATTCTTTCCAGAGGCTCTGTTTGCTTATATATTATTATTTAAGGAGAAGCCTGCCTGTGGATTTGGGGAGATTTTGCATTACCTCTGTTCTTCCAGAATACTGGGAACCATGGTTGCACATGAAATCATCCTGTTCTACTTGAATCTCCCTTAATTCAAAATAGCTTGTGCAACCAATCTCTATACTCCTAACTCTCTTCAGAACATTATTACTGATTTGTTGTTCATTCAGACTCTTTGTGAACCCATTTGGGATTTTCTTGGTAAACATACTATACTAGTTGGGCATTTCCAGCTCATTTTCCAGATGAGGAAAATGAGACAGAGTCAAGTGACTTGTCCAAGATCACACAGCTAGTAAGCATCTGAGCCTGGAATTGAAGTCAGGAAGAGGAGTCTTCTTCACTCCAGGTCCAGTGCTCTATCCATTGTGCCACCTACCTGCCTTCTCTCATTGATTAGAGACATATAAACATTTTTTCTACTGGGATATTTACAGGGCTCATTCTAGTCTACTGTGGTTTGGACAGGGTTAGAGTTTCAGAAAGATGTCAACCACGTGCTCACGTTAATGAACAGCAGAGGTAGTAGGGTACGGCAGAAAGAACAAGGGGTGAGGTTTTAATAGACCTAGGTTTTTATCTTGCTTCAGCTATTTACTAGCTGTGACCATGGGCTCATCATTTAATTTCTGTGAACTTTACTTTCCTCATCTATAAAATGTGTCTAATAATGCTTGTATTACTGACTGCACATGGTTATTGTGAAGAAAAGTACTCTATAATCATAAAACACTATATAAATGTGAGATATTATTATTCTATTTTTCAAAACTTGATTTCATTGTTATAAGCCTGTAGGAGGTATGGAAAGATAATCAGCATCACTGACAATGTAAGGAAGGAGTTTTCTAGAGTACAAGAAAAGAAGAACAATTGCTGACCCTCCCAAATCTGAAGAATTCATGGATGGAAGAGTATTTATTAATTTCTATATCCCAATTTTGACAAAACTTCATATTCACTTCTGAATTGTGTAGTAGGATGTTGGATGGCATTTGCAAATCTTCTTAGGCTTTGACACTGTAGGAATCATTCTTTGCTATGTCATTATTATCAGCACCATGAGGAATCAAGCCCAAATAGTTTAGGTTTGATGGAAAACCTCTTGCTAGGCTAATTTATGGACATTCACTTTTAAAAATGGTTGTCCTTGAAAGAAATGCGGATTTCTCTTAACACACACATATCCCCAAATTCTCATTCTAGCAACAAAAAGATCGTTTACTTAGCCCCAAGATCCTGGTTTGGGGAATGAGCCTCATATAGAGCATTTAGTGTAACAGTTAAAATAAGGTAAACTGAGGCACACATTTCTGAGCATCATCAAATTATTAATAAAGCATGAATTTATCAATAAATATGATCTCTGCTTCATCAGTAAAACTAAGACCCCAAATTAGGGGGGGCAGTTCTTTTTTATGGTTTTGGGGAATACAGAACAAAGAGCAGGACCTCATGGGTGGAGAATTTTAACAATTGTTTAAAAGAGCATGGCATCATGACTGGTAAAATCCATATAAGTGGTAATAGAGCTGAGCTGTGGGGGAAATATGCTTAGTTGGAAATTGGGAATGAGGGGCTAGCAACAATCCCCTCCTTTACCCCTGTGACTAAGAAAAGTTCATTATTTCAATCCACCTGAGACAGTGGACCTGGCTTCTTTGGATAGCAAAGTAGAGGTTGTAGAAAAGATACCAGAGCAGATTCCCTAATGTCCACCTGCACCCCTCAAGGATAACAGACTTCTTTGAAGCAAGAATAGAAGTATGATTAGCTGAACTAGATTTCCAGACTTAACTCATTATAGGACAGATGAATTTTGGAATGAAGTTCAGAGACAAAAAAGCTCCACTTAGGCAGCTACAGGACAAAGATCAATCAACTATAAACAGTATCAATGAGAAAATGATACAAGATCCGTCTGCTCATTTTAATAGTGAAAGGATTACCGGATTCTGGAACAATAGATTTCGAATGAAGAGATACCTTCAAGGCTCTTGAGTCCACATTCTTATTTTATAGATGAGGAAGCAGTGGTGAAGAGGTTAAGTACCAAGAAGAGGGTCACATAGCTAGTAAGCGTCCGAGGCGACATTGGACCATCTAGAGATCTTCCTGTCTTAAAGTCCATGTCCACAGTCCATGCACTATGCTATTTGGTGATCAATAACTATTTGATTGATAGATTTTTCCCTACCTCATCCTCGAGGTGCCTTGGGGAATTCCTATAGGCCTAGACTTTCTGAAGAAAAATATCATACATCAGTAAAGTGGAGCTGCCACAACCCAAGCAGATTCCCACGGTCGCGCAGGAGAAGTGTGGAGGCAATTATAGAGCTTCAGAGTGGTTGACGATGCTCTAGGTATGGTCCCCAGGGACCACATGCCTTAAGCTACCCTGTCAGGAAGCAGTGATATACCTCAGAGACTCTCAGGGCCAGAACAAGATGCCTCTTGATGCAGGTTATAAAGAATCTGCAATCACTCTCCTTGCCAGTCCCACTCACCTTGGTGAAAAGGATTGTTTATCCATGAAACCCAAAGGTCAATCTGCTATGGAAACTTTTGTCTGAATCATCCCTTTTTAAAAATCTTAATTCAGATGCTACCTTTTCCTTGATGCTTTTCCTGATACCCCTTCATGAAAGATGTCTCACTGCAAATTTATGTATGTTTTTCTTCCCTTGACACAAGGCCTTGTTTTGTTGTATTTGGTAGATGTTTCTTATCCTCGTATCCTCCTGAAGCTGTATATGCTTTGCAGGTCACTACTTGTCTTTGCATATTTGTGTAGCACTAGAGCTGGGGGTCCATGGACTCCCAAGGGGGCTGGGTCTAGATTTCAGGGAACCTGAGAAGTTGGATAGGAAAAGACTTCATCTTTATTTTCACTAACCTTTGGTTTCTTTTGTAATCCCCTGCATATAGAGGTAATTAGGTAGCCCATTAATAGAGTGCCAGATTTGGAGTCAGGAAAATTTGAGTTCAAATCCTGCTTCAGACACTTACTAGCTGTGTGACCCTGGACAAGTCATTTAACATCTTTTAGTCTCAGTTTCCTTATCTGTGAAATGAGGATAATAACACAGATCTCATAGGGTTAGTGTGAGGATAAAATGAGATAACTTATATAAAGTGATTTCTGCAAATTTTAAAGCACTATATAAAAACTACTGCATCTTCAAATATTATTCTGATAAGGGAGCCATAAATTTTATCAGACTGACAAAGGGTTTAATAATGTAACAAAAGATATTTGCCTTTCGTAGTAGAGGAATCTGGAGTTAGGCCCTGAAATGGCCACTGATGAGACTCAGTTTAATTAACGCAGACTTCTTCTTGGAGAATGTAGTCAGAGACTCCTTCACCCTGTTTGCATCATAAGGAGCAGCATGAGAGAATGACATGACCTCACAAAGCCTCTCTGCTATAGGGATATGAAAAGGCTTAATTTTCTATAGCCCAAATGAAAAACCATGAATGGAAGCTTTTCCACAAATTTCTCATGATTATTGTTATTATCTATGCTAACAAAGCTTTAAGAAGTTTTTCAACAGAAATTTTTAAGTCCAAATGAATAAGAAATAACACATGTGTAGATACTTAGATGAAAGAGTAAATAGAGGAAAAAAAATAACACAGAATTCTAAACTTATATGGGGCAGAGCCAAGGTGGTGGAGTAAAAGCAGTAACTTGCTTGTGTTCATCCCCCAATTACCTCCAATACCTGTGAAAAATGACTCTAAACAAATTTTAGAGCTACAGAACCCACAAAATGACAGAGTGAAACAAATCTCCCACTGAAGACAGACTGACAGGCTGACAGGAATGGTCTATCATACGGGACTAGAAGCAGAGCACAGTCCTGCGAGGGCTGCACTGGCACAGATGGGGCTAGAGCAGACTTCTGGGGACTGGATCACTGGCAGTTATGGTGGTTTCCAGACTTTTCAACCTACAAACGCCAAGAACAAAGTAAAAGGTCAGTGGGGAAATCCTGTTGGAGCAGGGTGAGAAAACATGGTGCAACCCCTGCCCCCAGGTAGTGGAGGTGGTAGCAGAGGCTGCTTCCAAAGCTCCAGGTCCACAGATGGTGGGGGGACCAAGTGACTCATCAGAGGGCAATTGCAGGAATTTCTTTGCTGGTGCTGAGGCAGGATTCTCTTGCTTTGCCCTGCTTGGATCTGGGTTGTAGTCTTGCTGATGGTCCTGGCTTGAGGAGGAGTACTGGCATGGCAGAGCTTGTGGCAGCTGTGGAGAGGGAATCCTTCTCACAGTTCTGAGGCAGGTGCCTAGAAGTAGCTCTGACAACAGCAGCACAAAACTCCAGAAATTTGAGACAGAACTCTGGAAGCAGGGTTCTACCATAACGGAGAGTTCAAAAGTCAAGTAATTGGCTGGGGAAAATGAGCAAGCAGAGGAAAAGAAATCAGACTATAGGATCCTTCTGTGGTGACAAAGAAGATCAAAACAGAACCAGAAGAAGACAACAAAGTCAAAACTCCTGCATCAAAAGCCTCCAAGAAAAATATGAATTGGTTGCAGGACATGAAGAAGCTCAAAAAGGAGTTTGAAAATTAAGTGAGAGAAGTGGAGGAAAAATTGGGAAAAGAAATGAGAGTGATGCAAGAAAATAATGAAAAACAAGTCAACAGTTTGCTAAAGGAGACCCCCCAAATACTGAAGAAAATAACACCTTAAAAATAGACTAACTCAAATGGCAAAAGAGGTCCAAACAGCTAATGAGGAAAAAAATGCCTTAAAAACCAGAATTTGTCAGATTGAAAAGAAAGTTCAAAAGGTCATTGAAGTAAATAATTCCTAAAAAATTAGAATGGAGCAAATGGAAGCTAATGACTTTATGAGAAATCAAGATATTATAAAACAGATCCAAAAGAAAGAAAAAAATATAGACGATGTGAAATATCTCATTGGAAAAACCACTGGCCTGGAAAATAGATCCAGGAGAGATAATTTAAAAATTATTGGAGTACCTGAAAGTCATGATTAAAAAAAAGAGGGTAGACATCATCTTTCAAGGCAGTATCAAGGAAAACTATCCTGATATTCTAGAATTAGAATGTAAAGTAGAAATTGAAGGAATCCAATGATTACCTCTTGAAAAAGATCCCCAAAAGAAAACTTCTAGGAATATCATAGCCAAATTCCAGAGTTCCCAGGTTAAGGAGAAAATATTACAAGCAGTCAGAAAGAAATAATTTGAGTATTGTGGGGATAACACAATCTATCAGTTTCGACGTTAAGGGATCAAGGGGCTTGGAATATGATATTCTGGAGGTGAAAGGAGCTAAGATTAAAACAAAGAATCACCTACCCAGTAAAACTCAGTATAATACTTCAGGGAAAAAAATTAACATTCAATAAAATAGGGGACTCAAGCATTCTTGATGAACATACCAGAGCTGAACAGAAAATTTGACTTTTAAATGCAAGAAGCAAGAGAAGCATGAGAAGTCAAACAGGAAAGAGAAATAATAAGGAGTTTATTAAAGTGGAACTGTTTACATTCCTATATGGAAAGATGATATTTGTAATGCATGAGACTTTTCTTAGTATGAGGATAATTGACGGGAATGTGTGTGGCGTGTGTACATATATGTGTATATATAGGTATATGTGTGTGTGAGTGCATGTGTGTACATATGTATATTTGTATGTAGACAGAAGGCACAGAGTGACTTGAATATGAAAGGATAATATCTAAAAAAATAAAATTAAGAAGTGAGAGGAATATATTGGGAGAAGGAGAAACAGAGAGATAGAATAGGGTAAATTATCTCATATAAAAGAGAGAAGAGAAATCTTTTACAATGCAGGGGAAGAACAGGGAGGTGAAAGGGAATGGGGTCAACCTTACTCTCATTGGATTTGGCTTAAGGAGGGAATAATATACACACTTAATTGGGTATCTTACCCTACAGGAAATTAGGGGGGAGGGGGATAAGAGGGGGAGATGATAGAAGGTAGGGCAGGTTGGGGGCAGTCAGAAGAAAACACTTTTGAAAACAGACAGAGTCAAAGGAGAAAACAGAATAAATGGGGATGAGATAGAATGGAAGGAAATATCATCTTTCACAATATGACTACAATGGAAATATTCTGCATAACTACACATGTATAACCTATATTGAATTGCTTGTCTTCTCAGTGAGGGTGATGGGGTGCTTGGGTGCCTGTGCTTGAACTCCAGTTTGTAAAATCACATCTCTCCCTAGGCTCAAATCTCCCTAGCCTCAAAGCATCAGCTCTGTCCACTTCTCCCTGTACTGGTACTCTGCCTAACAACCATTCATGACTGAGTCTCAGCCAAATATTTATCTTCCCTTGGTACAATAACATGCTGCACCTAAGAATCCTTCACTAGATTATCATTATCTATAAGTAATTCCCTAGATCATTATATACATCCTGAATCCCTCATTATGTATGTTTTAGGCTTGAGACATATGTATACTCCCAACATCCATCTTATTAAACATGACATTGATGGGTGGCAGCTTGGTGAGCCCTGACCATTAGCTGATTTAGTGATGTTTCAAGCCTAAAACCACACCTCCATGCAGCCCCCCTACCCCTTGGGCTGTTTTCCAGTGAATTCTGGGCAATACACCTGCACAGTAGATATTGAAATGCATGTTCCTTTAAGAACTGACCACTCCTTAACTCCTCCCTAATTCCACCCTGACTCACCAAGTTAGCATATTTGGTGCAGGTTCTACTATAGATTATCCTATATAAACTTTAACTGGACCCCTCTAAGGTTGCAGGTTTCCTAGGAACTCTTGCCCACTGTATAACGGAGCAATAAATCTTTGCCACCTTGACTTAAAGAATGCTTGAGTCACTGAATTCATTCCAGACTGCTTTCCAGGGACTCTGGTTATTGGGTTTCCTAGACTCCCTGACCCCTTGAACTGCATCAGGGGTGGTTGAGGAGGGAAGGAGGGAGAGTGTTTGGAACTTAAAGTTTTAAAAACAAATGTTTAAAAATTGTTTTTATATGCAACCAGGAAATAAGATATAAGCACTGGGGTATAGAAATCCATCTTGCCCTATGAGATAATGGGGGGATGGGGGAGATGTGAGAGAGGGCAGACTAAGGGAAGGGGTAATCAGTATGCTTGCCATCTTGGGGTGATTGGGTAGGGGAGAGATGGTGAGAAAATTTGTAACTCAAAATCTTATGGAAATGAATGTTGAAAACTAAAAATAAATGAATAAATTATGCAGAAAAAAGAATTTTAAACTTATACATTGGTTTTAGTTCTGGGATGAACTAAGAAATAGGTAAAAAAAAAAAAAAAAGAAAGAAATAAGATCAATTTACCAAGCTAACCACAGGATGACACATATTGAGGAAAGATGTACTTAGAAACAGAGGCATGTAGATCCATGAATACCTTTCCTTGGAAGAAACTGAGAAATCAGTAGGTCCCATTGTCAGAAATGTGAATAAATACTTAAGTGGTGCTGGGTCTGCAAAACATACACTTAGGAAGATCTATCTGCAATAGAATGAATTCAATAGGTGCGATTTGCTAGTTAACAGCTCTTTTATAAAGTAAGACACACAGTTTCTCTGGAAAGAAATGATGATTTTTCCCAGATGCACTCAATTGAATAGTGAAAAGTATTTTTTATAGTACATTCCTTATTAAATATATATATAATTCTATTGATACACAGACACCCAAGGCTTTCAGAAGGTAAGATTATTTCATCCAATAAAACCCACACATAGATTTCTTCTAGAGAAGTTCTAATCTAGGCAGTTAATAAAATGTTCTTTATAATAGTCTCAACAATGAATGAGGAGGTGAAGGGAGGCTGGGGCATAATGGAGGAGAGGAATCCTTCACTACCATATGACTCTTCAAACTTACAGGGTTTAGAAATGAAAGGAGGTCTTGGAGATATTTCAGTCCAGTGCCTTCATTGTATGGATGTGGAAACAGGATACAGGAAAATTAAGTGTCTTGTCCAAAGTCATACAAATCATAAACAGTGGAGCTGAGATGAAAGCAGGGGTTCTCTGGCCTTCAAATCCAACGTTATTTCCATTAGATCATGCTTCCTTCTACAAGAGCAGTTTCTTTTTTAAGACCTAGGGAACCACTTGGCTCTCATTGAATTCTCATTTCAAAATCAGTGGGAACTTGGCTTCAGAACCTCGATCTACAAAGGAACTTAGAGCTTATTCATCAGAAAGAGAACCTGGGCTTAAATCCTAGCCTGGCCACTTACTCCTTGTGGGGCTTTTCCTTATTCACAACCTCTCTGGGTCTCAGTTTCCTCATCTATAAAATCAGACTTTAGATAGGAGGATCTATGAAGTTCTTTTAAATTCTAAATCCTAAGATTTGATGAATTCTTCAATTTTTTAAATGATGAAGCAGGTCCACAAAGTTAAATAATCTGCCCAAGATCATAAAACTCATTAGTGGCAGAGATATCTGGTCTAGATTTCCTGACTTCTAGGACGGCTGTTTTCAGGGCTACTCATGGTTGCTCCTTTGTATCCTGGCCAACCCTTCATCTAATAGCCGAAACAGTCCTTCATCTCAGTGTATAACTTCTGTTTCTAATTCCAGATCCTTGAATTTGTCTAAAGATAATTTTTTGCATCCTTTGGAAACCTGTTAAAAAAAAATTCTCCTCCTTAAAATGTTTAAAATGTTATCAAGGTTGGGCTATATAAGGTAGTCTGAAAGACATTTCCAAAATCCTAGGTGACAGGACAAATTCCAGGACAAGCTTTCATGGTATAATTGTGTGGTACTAGGACCAGGTACAATTCTTTGTAGCTTAAAGCATATATGGAGGAAAATTCCTTCCCCCAATTTAAAAACAATAATAACATTTTAAAAAAAATAACAAAATCTAGTATACATACAAATAAATGGATGGGTCATGCAAAAATCTGTCAGTTTGATTCAACATAACATTATTTTTCAGTAATGTCAGACTCTTTGTGACCCCATTTGGGGTTTTCTTGGCAAAGACTGGAGAGGTTTGCTCTTTCTTTCTCCAGCTCATTTTATAGATGAAGGAACTGAGGAATATAGGGTTAAGTAATTTGCCCAGGGTCACATAGCTAGTGAGTGTCTGAGGCTGGATTTGAACTCAGGAAGATGAGTCTTTCTGACTTCAGGCATGACATTCTATCTACTGTGCCACCTTGCCGCACAACAAATTATTTAGGTACAAATATCTGCACATATGTGTGTATATATATACATACACACATATATATGTAACTATATAAACACACACATGTGGCCTTATGGAACCTTTCTCAATGACAGAGACGGAAAGAGAATTGGTATTGTAGTTAGAGGAGATGGAATCCAATCTTCCTTTGCCAGTTATTATATGTGTGGCCACTTTTCTCATATGTAAAGTGAGGGGGTTAGAATGAATGACCTCTAAAAGTTCCCTTATAATTCTAAATCTGTCATCTGATTACCAAGGCACATTTCTTAGGTGATGGTCTCTCAGTCTAAGAAATATTTTTTTGTTCCAACTTCTATAAGAAAGTTTTCATATTAAATTATTAGGTAAATACTTCATATTTAAGCAGTTTTTCTCTTTAAATATCCTTCTGACTCGGGCTCTCAAAATATTTTCTTTATCAATAATTGTAATTCTCTCTCTCTCTCTATTTGTATCATCTTATTTTAGCTAGAGACAGCTTGGTGATATAGCGCATAGAACAATAGACTTGAAGTCAGGGAGACCTGAGTTCCAATCCTGCTTTAGACACTTACAGGTTGTGTGACTGACCCTGGACAAGTCATTTGACCTCTCTGTGCCTTTGTTTCTTAATTTGTAAAATGGGGATAATAATAGCACCTACCTTACAGGGTTGTTGTGAGGATTAAATGAGATAACATGTACTTAGTGCTTTGTAAAACTTAAAGCTCTGTAGAAATGTTTATTATTATTTCTTCTAAAAATGGATCTTATTCTTTTGACTTCTGGTTTCACTTTCTGCTGATTATCAAACAGGAGTTACCTCTAAGGGTTTTCATTGTATGACGTTTAATATTCTGGAAATAGAGACTATATATTTAAAGTTCTTTGCTATTTTTATTTAGTCACTTCATTTTTATGTGTTTTTGTTTTTGTTTTTTTGCTAAGAGTTAAGTGTATGTGTTGGAATCCAGAGGGCAAAGAAGCAGAGTCCCCAATAATCCTCCTCTTATCTCTCCATTGGACAATGAAATCTAGATTAATTAGAATGCTCAGAGAAGAGGATGTATTGTTTAATTTAATTTTCTGGTTAATTGAGGTTTTTTCAAAACTTAATTATTTCAACCCTTACTGTAGAAATTCTTCCTAAGATGTATTAATTCTAATTCCCATCTAAGTAAGAAAAGTAAAACCAGACATAATTTAATCTTGGTGCATGCTTCAGAAGCATTGGGGGGGAAAATCGCTTTTTTTTTGCCAACTGTATACTCTATTCATATATAGTTTCTTCCCATAGAATAATGCTCTTCCTTCTCTCCCCTTCAACTTGCCTCTTCTTTCTTCATTTATCTCTCCCTACACATATCCTTTCCTGCACTCTTGCCCCCTCTGTTCCATTCTTTTCAGCACTCCTTTTATTTTTTCCCCCTTCTACTGACTCATTGACTTTGCCTTCTCTGATCTTCTGCTTTTGGGGGTTTATAAGATGAAGCTTTTCTAGCTTCTGGACTGGTTTGCCAGCTCATCTCCTCCCTCTTTGGAACTTCAGTTCTTCTAGGTTAATCACAATTGCAATATTTCACTGAGGTTCATTAATTTAAAAACAAATCAAAACTCCAAATCATCTTACTGGTTGTGGCTTTTTCTGATGTTTACACTCAAAACTGAATGAAATATAACAAAGTCATGCAATTACTTGAGAATGGCAGTTCTTTCGGTTTTGGTTGGTTTCTATTTAAATATTTCCTCTATCCAGTGGGAACAGATCTGTCCTCAACAAAGGGTAGCTGCATGTAGCTACAGATAGACATAGACTCTTGGAAATGTAAGTTACATGTACAATAAAACCACCTTATAAAGACCTATAGGCTTGGTGATACAATGGGGTTGAATCATATCTTGAATTTACAGTGCACTATAATAATTAGTGACTCTCACACAACTTGGTGAATTCTAGGCAACACACATAGCTACTTCCAATGCTACCAATAAAATGTGGGTGGTAGTACATTTGTGTATATTTATTTCATTTCTATAAAGGATATGATAAACTTTTCTTTTTGAAGATATTTTATTCAGGAGAAAAATGGCAAGATCTATAATAGAAACATGGATAGATAAGAACTGACCTGTGGTTTCTTTGGTATAGAGAACTCCCAGTAAGAAAACTCCCTCTACCAATGCAGGTCAGAAATATCTTTACAACTTAGACAGAACTTTTAAATCACAGGCTTGCAACCCACAGTTTAAGAAGTGCCGAAACAGTGTACCAGGACTGATTTTGATAGACTTAACCCTTCTCAGCAATGCAAGGACCTAAAACAATTCCAAAAGGACACATGATGGAAAATGCCAGCCTTATCCAGAAAAAGAACTATGGAGTCAGAATGCAGAATGAAGATTATTTTCTTTTTTGTTTAGTTTTATTGTTTTTTTTCTTTCTCATGGTTTTTCCCATTTGTTATCATTCTTCTATGCAACATGAATAATATGAAAATGTGAAAATAACTAATATGTGATAGGAATGTATGTGTAGAACCCATATCATATTGTATGCCCTCTTGGGGAGGGAGGGGGAGAAAATTTAAAACTCATGGAAATGAATGTTGAAAACTAAAAATAAATAATTAAAAATAGATGAAAAGCAAAAGAGGAAGAGGAAGAAGAGGAAAAAGGGGAACAAAGGTAAGAAGGAGAAGAAGGGGAAGAGGAAGAAGAAGGGGAAAGGAAGAAGGAGTGAAGAAGAAGAAGAAGAAGAAGAAGAAGAAGAAGAAGAAGAAGAAGAAAGAAGAAGAAGAAGAAGAACAAGAAGAAGAAGAAGAAAAAGAAAGAAGAAGAAGAAGAAGAAAGAAGAAGAAGGAGAGGTGCTGAAGGGATCCTGAAATGGAAAAATCTTAAGAAGCCCTGACTAGAGCACTGAGTTAAGTGCAAGTATGTATCAAAGTGGGGGACTTGAACTCAGATCTTTCTGACTTCATGAACAGTTCTCTATTCACTACACTACACTGCCTCAAATAGAAGCAAAAGTAGTCTTTTAACAATATTAAGCAATGCTGATCCACTCTCGAATTGATTTAATTGTTATAGTATTTCTTATTTCTGAACGCACAGTTCCCCAATTTCAGGACCACTTAAATACTCAGCCTTGTCACTGTGCTTCAAAAAGAGAAAGAATAAAATTCTGTCTCAAACGGACCTCCCAGCATTTTGATTTTCACTTATACTTTGAAACTGTTTCTGACTCTTCTTGATTCTAGCTTGAATCCCATGGACAACATATAGATTCCTGAGCTCCTTGAATGGTTGTTAACCCAATAAACTTTCTACAGTATGTGCCTTCCACCTTCCAGTTATGATGAAACACATTGTTGATAACATCCTTCATTAGACTCTCCTGTGGTTGTTGGTCTAGCAGTTTTCGTCTGGATTTTGCACTTAGACTACCTACTTACTTAGATGAATTAAAATTATGCCCAAATCCCTTTCCTGATCCAGTTTACTACCTTCCTTTAGGGATTACTTGCTTCTGACTCTCAGCTGCCCCCTCCTGGGTGTTGTCAGCACTAACCCACTGGTAAATCTTAACTCCTGGTGAATTCTGACCAAATTGCTCTTTGCAGAGAAGTTCGGATAGGCCCAGAAGCTTTGACTGCTGATACTAGTGATCAAGGTCCTTACTCCCCTAGGTTCAAGTTCTAGCATTCCCTTCCTCAGTGTTGTGGTGTGCATTTGTTCTTTTACTCTGATCTTTGCTTTGTGAAATTCCTCTAGGCAAATAAAAGTTCCGTTCTATTTCATCTGTCACCACAGTTACATTTTATCTTTTTAAGCTCTGTTAACAATCTGACTCTTTGCAACAATGTGTATCCCATCATTTTGTTCACCATTTCCTTGGAATGCCCTTCTCAGAAACAATGGTGATGACAACAAAATGAGTTAATATACGCTGATCTTGGAAAGGTAACCAAGCTGGTGCAAACTTCTCAACAGCTCAGTCAGCAAAAACCACGTACTTAACAGTGCACTGATCACTAAAACAGTAAATTGGAAAAGTTCTTATTTCTGTACTATGGAAAGTAGGAAAAATGCACCCAAAAGGATGAGTTTTCACCCTGTTAAAAAGAGATAAAAGAAAAGAAATAGATTTTACCTTCTTCAGTCTTCCATTTTAGTAAGTTGCAAGGCAAGAGAGGAGGGAAACTTTGCAGAGCTTTTAACAAAGAATCCCTTATAGTGCTGGATCTTCAGCTTTTCTGGAAAATAACCAAAAGGCAGTTGTTAAACCATGAGCCTGAAATGAGGAGAAAAATGAATAGCAATCTCAAAATGATACTCTATCAACTGTTAAATTTATTAATGTTAGTAGTTTTCCATAGTAGTACTCCTATAGACCATTGCATTTTGTGCATTTAGCCATCCCAGAAAATAAAATTAGACATGATCATTTTAATGTGTTTCTAATAGCTTGGTTTTGACTCTCTATAATTTATTTATTCACCAACGAACTGTTTATTAGCAAGGGACATTTCTGATTTCCTTTAAATTAAGTCAGCGAGAAGTATGCAAATATATGATTTTGTAAGCTTAGCCACACTTAAAATATTACATTTTCTTTTTATTATTCATTCCACCACTACCAGGAAGCAGCTGTGACTTCAAAAGGGCTGGGGAAAACATAGAATGCTGCAATACAGAAAACAAAGAAGGGAGCCCTGAAGAATGATGAATCATCATCAGCTATGCTGCTTTGGGCTGCAAGTGCCAAACAAGGAGCTCTTGGCTACTAATGGCATCTCCTCAACATAATGACCGAAAGGAGAAAAATACAACCAAGGCAAGATTCTTAGCTCTTTTCTTATCTGATCTTGGACATTATTCCCTAAGGCATAAATCATAGATTTGGTGTTATTTGAATCTTTAGTGACCAACAGTATCTGGAATATAGTAGGTGCTTAATAAATAATGTCAAATGATTATACAAATAGGAAGCAGTCATAATTCTTACTTTCTGCAGATTTATAGATTTCAGGGCCTGAAAAAACATTAACGATAACTGAATTCAAGGCCACCTTTTAACAGACAAGGAACTAAGACCCCAGTAGGTAACGTGACTTGTCTATGATAGTAAATGGCAGAGCTAGCATGCATTTTGCTCTTGTTATGATACCAGGACTTGATATCCTTTAATAATTAAAGAAAAAAAAACATGGCAAATGTGTATTGTCAATGACTCATGTCTATGTCTTCTGAGGAAATGCTGTGTCATGCACTTTCAAAGAAAATGAAAATAGATGAAGCAGTTGAGGAAGATTAAATAAACAAACAACAGTCTATTGAGTAGAAATAAAATGGTATTCAGGAATGAAGATTTGCATATGGTGTAATCAGCAATTATATCATCCCCTCCTCCTTTTTTTCTCTTTCTTTTTTTTTTAAGAACACCTGTCTCCTAACAAGTTGTTTTACAGAGTCTGTCTAAGCTACACATTAAAATGGAGATGGGTGACAGATGTTGGAATGAGGTGCTGGGAATATTAAATCAAAGGCGGGAAAATAGCAAGGAGACCTCATTTTTGTTTGACAGAGAGGTATTGTCATAGTGTCGGGTGTGGGAATGGAATGTTGTGCATGAAAATTTCAGAATCCACTTCAAGGTTCACCATTTCAGTCTACTGTCACATATCCCAACTCAAGTTGTACCTCAGGCACATGCTTGCTAAACTGACATACCAGCTCTGAGAAATTGCCAATGTCTTTACTTATTATTTCATATTCTTTTGCTTCCTTTACAAAGAACCAAAGGTCTAGTGATTTAGAGTACACTTTTGTACTCTGCCTTCTAGTCCACATCTCTTTCCATTAAATGGCAGAAATTAGTTAGCATTTAGACATATCCCCCAAGAAGCCAAGGTCAGAAACAAAGGTCCAGCATATGCCAGAACATTCAAAGTGGCATTTTTTTTGTGGTAGCAAAGAACTAAAAACAAAGTGGGTATCTTATCAATTAGGAGATGATTGAAGAAATAATAATAAATCCATCTAGCTGAGTATTACTGTGGGGAAGAAATAGTGAATATGAGGAATTCAAAGAAATATATGAAAATATATATGAGCTGATGCAAAAGGAAAAGAGCAGTACCAAAAGAACATTACCCAGGATGATTGCAACAATGAAAATAATAGTATTGCTAAAATGAAAGTGTAGTCTGTAACTGAAAAACCAGTAAAGATCTTGGAAAACATCATGAATAGTCCCTGTATTGGGTATTTTTCCTTGACTCTTTTACTTTGTCATAAGGTAGATTTGACTTTTGGGGTTATGGGAGTATTTCTAGAAGTGATTGTAATTTAAAAATTTATGAATTAATATTTTTAAAAATAGCTAAATAATATGATTGGTAAGATAGTGAAGTGGTTGCTTTTAGTGATCCTCTGCAACCCCCAAAACTCTGAAAAATTAATGATAAATACAGAGTAAATGAAGCTGAACCCACAAGATAAGAAGACTGGAATACCTCACAGGGTAAAAACTTTAAGAAATAATATCAGGGAGATCCATTATTTATAGCAGCACTCAGTGCCCACACTTCCCAATCTGTCGCACGTCAGGTGCAGGGAGCATAAGCAAACTCACAAGGTTATAATTCAGAGCCTGGCTCTGGGGACCTTGGTTGATTTCTCCCATCTCAGTGATCTGATTTGAACCATTGCTCAAACAATAAGAGGTGAGAGACATGGATCTTTATCTGCCACATAAACAAAAAGATGAGTGAGCAGAAGGCAAATGGACTGGTGACCCGCACTGCAGTACATTTTACAAAGCAGAATCTGCTAGGAGAAAGGAGTGGAGTTGCCTGAGTGAAAGGGCCTTAAAAACACAGATGGTGTCTGTCCATGGGGCCAGTTTCCTTAGATTTGAGACCAGGCCCAGTTGATTCCTCTTACCTCATAATACAAAGAAGTTGAGAACAACCAGTATTCCCAACTCTGGGCATCTGTGTATCAATGGAAGTGGTAGGAGCAAAATATGGAGGAGAGAAACTACATGCAAGTAACTTAGAATAAAAAAGAAAACGCTTAAAGACCAAAAGTTCAAGAGAGAAAGTCTGAATTAAAAACCTAACTCACATAAAGGATCATGAAAAAAGAAGGAAATGTGAGTAAAACCTGAAAGAGAATTAAAAATACTATGAATATCTATTGTACTATAAAGTAAACTAATTGAAATTACCCAGTAAAAATGAGAACCCTGAAGGTTCTCTCCAAGCATTAAGAAACAGAAAAAAACAAAAATAAAACAAAAAAAAACCCCTCCAAAATGGTTTGAAAGAGAAATAAAACTTAGGAAAAAATAAAATAGGATGGAAATTGTCAGAAACCAAAACTCTCACCACCTAAATAAAAACACAGAAATAATAGAAGAGGAAATTTTTAAAATGTGTTAGATAATTTCTCCATAAAGTAGATGATCTGAGGGAACAGAATAAGAGATAAGGAAGTGGGGAAAATGGTCAGAATTAGAAGCAAAAGACATCAAATTTTAAAGACCACAAATTCTATATAAGCCAAAGCAAGTGACATTGAAGGCAGGTTGCACAGAGATAAGGATGATTTGTCTCTCAAAAGAACACGACAAATAAAAAGACAAAACCGGAATATTATATTATAGTAAATAATAAAAGAGAACCGACTTGAACTAGTGAACAAAGAATATCGATCAATAGAATCCACAGATCACTGCCAGAAAACAAACAAAAACCAAACTAAAACCAAGAAACACACAGACACACACACAAATTATTAGGTGTATAGTTGCTATATCCCACAGCATCAATAATGAGCAACACATTTTGTGAGCAGAGAGGACCATTAAATACAAAGGAAAGGTAATTAAAATATCCCAAGATTAATTCACAGCAATGACCAAAAGAAGAAAAGATGAAATAAAATATTACAAAAGGCAACAGACTTTAAGCTATAACTCAAAGTCTATTAAAGTGATGTACTTAAATTTAATCATCAGCCAAACAAAAGTGAATCTCAACAAAAGAGGGTCAATTGAGGCATTCCTGAAGGTAAAAACAACAATAAAGGCGAGCAGACTTACAGACACTCCAAACAAAAGGAACACAGGAAAAGTAAATAAATTCCATTATTTAGGGAAAAAACCCCAAATCATCTTCATGCCCCATTTTTTTTAAAGAGATTGGTTTATGGGGTAAAGTACAAAGAAGGATCACCATGGGACAAAAAGGACCCAAGGGCCTGAATATTTGAGAGAAATTTAAAGAGTTAAGGAGCATGGAAGAACAAAATATTGTTTTACTACTCCATCGATTAAACTCCCAGATTCTCTATCAGTGAATCAATATCTTCTGTGGGAAGGGGTAACAGAAACGTGCTTTGTTACTGGGGGACTGGGTAAGTAAGGAGCAGAGGGTAGGGTGAGTGATGGATATATTCTCCCTAAGTCATTTAGCGAATACTGAAGGAATAATATTTTCCTTAACTCTTTCAGTAAAACTGGGGAAAGGACAGAATAGGTTGAAAACAAATGAGAGGAAGGACTTAGATGGGTGGGAAATAGAAGAAGGGTTCTTGTCCTAGAAGGAGAAAGGAATGAGTGTCATTATAGACCACTTACATGAGAGAGGAGATGTAAGTCTGCATTAATAAATAGGGATGTTGAAATGGGTTTTGTCTGGGAGAAATATGTGCATTAAGAAACCACCTTAATTGAAAAAGAATTACTTTCATGGATACTATCTTGACCCAATAGAGGGAAAAGGGAATGTGTAAATCCCAAAGGACAGTTAACATTGAGTGACAAGGGAACTTGGAAGAAGATAGGATAGCACAGCTCTACGGATCATATAAGGACAGGTCCATATGAGGACAGACCTCATAACTTGGGATACAAAGTGATTCCTACTATACAACAGGTTTCCATATCAGGGTTCAATAATTTGATTTTTTTTTTATAAGTTTGGGGCACTGCAGAAAATAGGGAGGATTGTGTAAGATATACAAAGATACTACCATAGAAACGAGAAAGAAGTGCTCAAATTTGACACTTCAGAAACTTTATCTGCACAAGGACACATGAAAAAAAAAGAAAGGATAAATAAGGGAATAATCCATGAATCTGAACATAAAATTTAAAATAAACTGGCAAGGAGAAATAACGAGGACAAAACAAAGGAAAACTTATGGGGAAAGAGTGAAATGAGACAATGTTATATTTTTTAAAAAGGTTGAGGAGGAAGCAGGGAGAGAAGATTTTGAACTACTTTCCCCATTGGGTTGAGAAAGAGAAAGGTCAAAGACAATGAGAAAAAAGTAAATAAACTTTAAAAAGGAAAGTGAAAAATAAGGTTTTTAAGTAAATTTAAAGATCTCGTCATAGATCATGTAAATGGGATTGCAAGGAGAGGCTGTGGGAATATATTAACAACAAAGTAATGCTAGCAATTACAGCAATAAAAAGGAAAGTTTCAAAAATCAATATAATAAAAAATCAAATAAAGTGAGAAAAACAGTAGTAACAATCGTAGTTTTTAATTTAAATAGATTAAGTAATCCAATAAATGAGTGTAATAGAATGGACAAGAGGAAAAAAATCCCACCAATGTGCTCCAAACAAGAACACCTCTAAAAAATAAAAACAAATACAGAATGACAATGAGAGACTCAAAGGAAATTTACTATTCATTAAATGATTCTAAAAAAGCAAGCATTGCCCTTATATAGCTAAGTCACTATTAATTCAGGCTTGAATAATGTGTAATTTGCTTTAGTTTAAATCATAAAATGATACCAGGTCACCTTTAACTCAAGCCAAAATTCAATTAAAGCAACATGTGCAAGCTAATCAAAGGCTTTACCGTGCTGCTGTGGCATCAGTCTATACTTGCCTATCTTTGCATGTGGATGTGCTGTGCTGCTATATACCATGTCACCAACAGTTGTGTTCATTTATTTTAAAAGTCCTAAACAAAATGGACAAAAGGAAGAATACTTCAGATAGAAAGACTGCCAACATAAAAAGATTGATCAATACAAATTTATTGAGTATCTACTTGGTGCCAAGCACTGTACCAAGCACTGGGTTTGAATATTAAATACAGTCAGTCAATGCCCAAGGCAGGTTCTGAATTCAGACTTTTCTGGGTCCAAGACTGAGGTTCTACCCACTGTACCATGTTGATCTTTCCATTAGAAAAAAAGAGTTGATATAATTGATCAACATGAATGTTGCCATAGTAACTCTAAGATCTTAGAATGCCTGGATCCATGATACAAAATTTTATAAAGAAAAAATTCCAGGTAAAATAAAAGAAAAAAACAAAGTTGCATCAATTTTTTTTTTGTTTGCTAACAACTATAAGGAATAGAGGCAGCTAGATGGCACAGTGGATAGAGTACCAGGACTAGAATCAGGAAGACCTGAGTTCAAATTCAGCCTCAGACACTTACTAGCTGTGTGACTTTGACCAAGTTACTTAACCTCTGTTTGTCTTAATCTACTGGAGAAAGAAATGACAAATCACTCCACTATCTTTGTCAAGAAAACACTATGGATAGTATGGTTGATGAGGTCATGAAAATTCAGACATGAGTAAACTACTGAACAACAACAAGATGAAGTAATATAATGAGACAGATGGAGGATCTTTAACTTGTATGGCTTGAAGACCACAATAAAAAATGTATTCCTCTCAGAAGAGTAGCCATTGAGACAAAAGCTTCAAGTCTATTTAAGTAAAGTAAATAAAGTGAAAATGAAGTGCATAGAGAAGAAACTTTTACTGCAAGCATTGGCTGTCTTGATTACTTTAAAAATTGTGTTCAACTACATAATGTTAAAAGTGCTGGAGAACAGGTAGATTTCAGAAAAACCTGGAAAGACTTATAGGAACTAGTGCTAAGTGAAGTGAGCAGAACCAGGAGAACACTGTACGCAGTAACAGCAACAGTATATGATGACCAACTGTGATAGACTTAGCTCTTCTCAGCAATACAATGATCTAAGACAATTCCAAAAGACTCATGAGGGAAAATGCTATCTATATTCAGAGAAAGAACTATGGAGTCTGAATGCAGATCAAAGCATACTATTTTCTCTCTTTTCTTTCTTGTAGTCTTTCCCTTTTGTTCTGATTCTTCTTTCACAACCTGACTAATACAGAAATGTGTTGAAAAATTGTAGATGTATAGCTTTTATCAGACAGCTTGCCATCTTGGGGACAGGGATGAGGAAGGAGAGAGAAAAAATTTGGAACTCAAAATCTTTTTTTTTTTAGTATAATGAACTCTATTTGTTCAGCAATAAATTAAAGCATAATATTCAAGAAACTAAAGCATAATATTCACAACAACATAACAAACTTATTAAGGTGGTCACATAGTCTTAAACAAAACATATCATTCAGTATATCTTATAGTCATCATTAAGGGGTAGCAGAATTACAAACACCATCCACCCCTAGGTCACAGTAAGTCACAATCTCCTCAGTCAATACAGAGTGTCTAATTAAAGTGCTCTTTCATCTTGACTTGAGGCTGGCTTCCAAATCCCATGGCTCCTTCTCCACAGGCTGACCCTGACCTCTCCCAACTCTTGCTTGGATTCACACGTAGACAGCTCTTCACGCCTGTTCCATATCTCAGTTCATGGGGACTGCTTCACTCCAAGCTCTACACAGTTTCTGTTTCTAGGAAAACAAAGCTTAACAGGGCTGCAGCAATATTTACACACATTACTGGTGCTCAATTCACTTTCTGTCTGAGAATCAAGACAGAACAGATAGGATTTCTGTTTAGGAAAGTAACACAGATCAGGAGAGTGCTACCATCACAAACATTCTATCTGCTCCCAGCTCTGCTCATGCTCTTCTCTGCTCCTTCCTGTTCTACCCTATAGGCAAGCTCCTCTCACCAAGGGCTCCCATGTGATTATATTTAGCCTGTTAAGGGCAGGGAAGATCTTCAAACTCCCTTAGGCCTATTAAGGGGAATACAATATATACAGTTTTCAATAAAAAACTCTTGATCCAATCAAAGGTGAGGCTCAAAGACACTTGATTAGCTAAAATTCAATCTAGAAAAATAGCAAAAAAAACCATATCCTATATGTACTTGTGAACCCTCATTATGTGAGGTAATTTTTTCCTAACCTTTCTTTCCCTTCCCCCATAGTGTATTCCTCTTTCTGTCCCTTTCCGTTTCTTTTTTAAGATCATTAAGACATAATGGCACCACTTGAAACTCAAAATCTTACAAAAATGATTGTTGAAAACTACCTTACATCTAATTGGAAAAAAATAAAATATTATTAATTAGTGAAAAATTAAAAAAAATTTTAAATAAAGGTAAAAAAATAAAATAAAATAAAATAAAATTGCTGGAGAGGTGGCCAGCACAGATGAGGACACAGTAGCCAAATATTCCAATGTTTTGAAGAAAATAATCAAATCAATCATGTTTTACATATAATTATAACTTGAAATAGGGTGAATTTAAATAATGAGACTACTCATAGGATCCATTATCTGAACTAATTGGGACCTGGCTACTTTCAGACAATGTCAAAATAAAAATCCACAATAACCAGAAGAGTGAAGGAAAAATACATTACACTTGAAAGAACTATAGACAAGGAAATAATTCAACATTAAACAAATGGTCACCAAATGGCATATAGCATCTAAATTCCAAAAATTAAAAGTTAATGGGATTCTAAAAAGACAAAGATGATTGTAGTAGATTTTAATAACCATCTCTCAGAAAACCAGATAAATATAGCAGAAAGATAACCAAAATGAAAAAAAAAATCCAGAATGACACATATTGTCCAAGTGTATGGTGTGTTCTTGTTATGGGAATCTGAAGATCTTCCCTGCCCCTAGGCCCTTTGCTTAAGTGGCTTAAGTGGCTCTGAGAACCTTCCCTGATTTGAAAGTATACTCTGCCCCCTAATAGGCTGAATGTGGTCACATGGAGCCTGTGGTGGGAGGCTTGTTCTTCAGGAATGTTCATGCCTTATTACTTTGTGATTGGGCAGTGGATCAAGAGGGCTGTGACATTCTCTGAGCCAGGAGAAGGCTATATATATGCCCTGATGAGAGTTTTTGCTTTGGGGCTTACTTTGGAAAGAGTTGTGTGATTTGGCCACACGAGACTCTGGGGAGCCGTTGAGCCCCCTGGCTTTGAAAACCCAGATGCTGGTGCTTCCCTCTCTGGTAACTGAATAGGTAACTGATGTAATGGTCAGACGGTTGGAAGCCGTCTGCTGATCTGTTTCTTTGTCTGCTTATAACTTCTGCTTGTAACTGTTTGTATTCTCTGAAGTTCAGGGTGCTGACTTTTTCCCCCGAACTAGGTAAATGAGATATGTTTGATTGATTAAATAAGATTGTTAACCCATTTTGAGTTGCTTTTCTTTAGAAAAACGGATCTAAGAACCTGTGCTAGCAACCATTCTGGGTATGCTAGAGTGCTTGCTGATGCAGTTCTGTGTCATAACATTAAAGAACATACATATTTCTCAAAAACAAATGGTACCTTTATAAAAATAGATCATGGAATATGTAAAGATAAATTTTTAAAAACCTAAATTTCTAAAAAGTAAATCTTAAGAAAGCAAAATAATAAATAATTTCTCTATAGATTGCAATATAATCAAAATTGTAATTAATCTAAGGAACATAAGCTAGAGATACAGAACTAAGTAGAAACTTAATAATGATATACTGAATAATGATTGGGTTAAAAAAATTCATAGAAAGAATAACTATGTGAAGGTAATAATAATGATGAAAAAATATGCCAGAATTTCTAGGATGTACGTAAAGGAGTTTTTAGAGGAAAAATATACTTCTGAAGGCAGAATAGATAAAAAAAAAAGCATTAATGTACTGTGAACTCAATTTGAAAAAAAATTGAAAGTCAGTAAATAAAAAAATTTACAAGAGAAGCACAAAAGAAGAAACACTGAAAATCAGAGGAGAAATGTGTAAAATGTTCAACAAAATATAGAAATGATAAGCTTTAAATAAGGTAATTCAAAAGAAGAGAAAAATCAAATTATCAAAATAAATTAAATGAACAGAGTAAGCTTGCAACATAAAATAATTAAAAATAGCCACATAATTCTATATCAGCAAAAACTGAGACTGTAAAATAAATGGAGGATTAATATATAAAGTATCTTTATTAACAGAAAATGAAACAGTAATCTTAAATCCATCTCAGAAAAAACTTGAGAGCATTTTTAAGGAATTAACAAAGAAAAGAAAAACGCTAGTATTGATTGGTTTTAAAGGTGAATTCTATCAATATTTCAAGGAAAAATATCTATGCTGTATAAAATATTCTCAAAAATTAATAAAGAAAATGCCTTACCAAATTGTAATGAAAAGCAAAGTGAGAATTTTTGTTGATTTTTGGTGTGTATTATTCAGATTCCCAGCCTCAGTCTTACATGCCTCTGCACTGAGCCAATCAGACATGTGCAAGTGGGCTTTAACCAATCAGATACATACATGTGAGCTCTAGATAATCAGATTCTAAGTAAAACTGTATAGAAAGAGAGCTGGTGTTGAGAAAGCAGGCATTAAGGGAGGCAGCACTGAGCACTGTGCTCAGAGAGAGAAGTGGCTTGAGTGGGGGGAGAGAGGAGACCTCTGATAGCAGATACTTGCTGAAGGAGTCTCTGAACTTTGAAAGCAAATAGAGCTGCAGGGCAGAAAACTGCCTGTGGGAAGGAGGCTTAGTTTAAGCCCCTTTTGAGAGCTGTTAAAGTGAAATGAGCTACTAATACAGAGCCTCTGGACTTTGAAGTTGAATTGAGATGATAGTGCTAATGGTATGTGTAAGTATTGTTCTTGCCTTGTTAACCTTTGTTTTCCCAGAGGCAGAAGCTGCTGGCAGGAGCCTCTGGAGTTTGTTGTTGGGCAGGAGCAGGGAGAGCTTGAAATGGAGCAATCCCTGTGAACTGAGACATGGAGCAGGAGTGGAGAGTTGCCTATGTGTGAATTCAGGTGAGAGTCAGGAGTAGTCAGCCCAAAGAGGAAGAGCCATGGGACTTGGAAGCCAACCTCAAGTTAAGATGAAAGAGGACTTTACTTGGACACTTGGTATTGATTAAGGAGATTGTTCTTATAGTGAGTTAGAGGTGGATGGTGTGGTATTTTCTTCTACCTCTTAGGCATGTGTCATGCTAGGGAAGACCCTCTCTCTAGCCTGAGACTCCCTGATTTTGGGGATGCAATGATATATGCTGCAGAATATGTTGTGCTAGGGAAGACCCTAGCCTGGGACCCCTGATTACTATGAATGTTATGCTTTACTTTATTGAACAATGTTTGGTTCTGACAAAAACAGAGAGTTCATTATACTATAGGATTAGACCCTTGAAATCATTCACAGCAACAGTTCTCTGGTGTGTTGCCATGACTGGTATTACATTTAGATAATTACATTCTAGTATGCAGTCCAATGAAAGATAAAGCAAAGAAAGACATCTGTAGTCTAATAAAGTGAGTATTGATATCTATGTTTTAAATAAAACCCTAGCCAAAAATGCTGTATAGCTATATATGTGTACATATACCATATACATATGTGTAACTATGTATATATATATATGCCTATATAGCTACATATACATATGTATATATGTATGTGTGCGTGTGTGTGTGTGTGTATATATACATATACACACACACACACACACACACACACACACACAGATATATTCTAGTAGAAATCTAATACCAAGTTAGATTTCTAGTAGTAAAGATGTTTCAGCATTAGGAAAGAATAAACATAATAACATTAAAAATAAAAGTACTCCAAAGCACACAATTATATAAAAAGTTTTAAAAGAATACTTTTTACAAAGTATAGAATTAATTCATGCTAAAAACCTTATAAAATTCTTGTAGAGAAGGACATTTGTCATGATTAAAAAGTACACATATAAGATCAGAAACCAATATAATTTTGGCAATTTGGAATCATTCAAGGATATCCCAATAAATATGGAAGTAAAACAAAATTGCTTCCCTTCCTCATTGTTATTTGACAGAGTTCTAGGAATATTAGCAATAGCAATGAAACAAGATAAAGAAATGAAAGGTATAAGTATTAAGCAGGAGGAAGAAAAATTATTTCTCTTAGCCATTGACGTGATGGTTTACTTAAATAACCCCAAGCAACAAAGAAAGAGACAATTAAAAGCTTAAGTAAAGTCATAAGATACAAAATAAATCCATGGAAATTTTTAGCATTTATAAATAGCACTAACAAAACCTAGGAGAAAATAATAAAAAGGGAAATTCCATTCAAAATAACTGAAAAATGGATAAACTATCCAGGAGTCAATTTACTGAGTCACACCACTAGACAGATATCTCAGAATCTGAAAGGTGAAAAGAATAATCCCATTTACACCAAAATATTTATAACAGCTTTTTTGTAGTGCCCAAGAATAGGGAGAAAAATTAGATTCTCACCAATCCAGCAATTGCTGAGCAAACTATGGTACATGAGTGTAGTGTAATTTTGTTTCATTATATACAATTATAAATAAAATTCCTGAGAAACATGGGAATAGTTGTATGAACTGATGCAGAATGTAATGAACAGTACCAGGAAAACTACAACAACATAAATAAAAAGAATTTAAAGAGTGAAACCACAACAACTCTAATGCCTAATGTTGGCTCCAAATGACTGAAAAAAATACATATCTCTCTCTTGACTTTTCCTAGATGTGAGGGACTATGGACATGGAACATTGTATTTTCTCTCAGATACAGTTAATTTAATGATTAGTTCTGCTACACTGCTCTTCTTCTCTTTTAAAATCTTTGTTATGAAGGATGACTCTGGATAATGGAAAGGGAGAGAGAGATTTGAAAAGTAAGGAGATAAGAAAACAAAATGTATCAATATTTTTTTTAAAGTAGGAAGAAGGGATTAGCAATGACTTGAAGAACTAGCCATGGATTAGACTAAGTAGACCTGTATTTAAAGTATAGCTCTATAAATTAGAGATGATAGTAGTTGTACTGTGTACTTTGCAGGGTTATATTGATAAGGGATAGTGTATATGAAAGTTCTTTGTAAACATAATATACTAGGCAGATACAATGTATATTAATAATGTGGAAGGGAAGGCAGTAAGCACCTACTATGTACCAGGCATTGTACTCAGAACTTTTGCAAATATTTTCTCATTTGATACATTTGAGGTAGGTGCTTTTTTCATGTCCATTTTGCATTTAAAGAAGTTGAGGCAAGCAGACATTAAATGACTTGCTCAGGGTCAAGCATCTAGTAGAGTCTGAGGCCTGTTTGGAACTCAGATCTTCCTAATTCCAGGCCCAGTACTATATCCATTGTGCCATGCAACTGCCATTGATACCTTGACACCTCATTGACATTGATAGCTCTTAAAATCCCTCACTGTAAATTACAGCTGTGCATTGGTGATGATGATGATGATGGTGATGGTGATGATGATGATGACAGTAAGACCCAGAATATTTAAAAAGCAATGTTGCCAGCAGATAAAACACCATAAAACAATTGACAGAATACTAAATTTACCAAGCAGGTGTGGAAAATATGATTTCTTTGTCAATTTCATAAACACAGAGCCAAGCGGATGGAATAGCTAAAAATCAGCCCTCCATCACAGAATGCTGATTTTCTTAAGAAGCAGGCTTGTAAGATTCTATTGACCTTGAAAAAGATATCATATGCACGATAAGGAAGAGATTTACTCATCTATCAGGCAATGTGTGCTTTTAGCAGGATGTGTGTATCTCCTTCCTGATGCTCTTATTCTGACACATCATTCAATAATCCTTTACATCTCTCTCAGGCCTCAATTGCAGATAAAAATGAGCTCAATTAGTCATGTTGCTCCTCCTTAATAGCTTTTGGAAAAGACTCAGCTGAGCATGGTGGGTAATATTAGATTTGGAAACACAGGCATACTCACTTTGTAGAGTAGATCTAGTTCAGAAAATCTGCATGTAAAGTCAATTAATTTTATTTTTTTTATTTGGTGGTGAAGCATATTGTTCCTTTATTTCTTTTACTGGCATTTTTACTGGATAGAAATAATTTGTCTTTGGGTGGTATCTTTATGTAAAAGAGGCATCTGGTGGTATAGTGGACAGGCTACTGGACCCCAAATTAGGAAATTCTGAGTTCAAATCCTGCCTCAGACACTTACCAGTTGTGTGACCCTGGGTCAGTTACTTAACCTAGCTTCCTCAGTTTCTTCATCTGTAAAATAGGGATGATAATAGCCCAGTGAGGATAAAATGAGGTATTTGTGAAGCACACTTTGCAAACCTTAAAGTACCATTGAAATGCTAGCTATTATTAATTTGTACTAGATGCACATTAAAGAAAAAAAATCCTGTAAGTAGATTAAATTTAAACATTCTCTTTGGACACTAATTTTTAATTCAGAATCAAGTAAGCCTATCTTCAACTCTGTTTTACCCAGGAAGAAACATAGCTTGGAATAAACTGATTGAGAGGAAGCTGGTAGTCCAGTAGGTAGAGAACTGGGTTTGGAGTCAGGAAGACTCAAGGTCAGATCCAATCCCAGACACTCAAGAGCTGTGACCCTGGACAAGTCACCTAACCAGTATTTTCCTCAGTTTCCTCAACTGTAAAAATGGAGATAATAACTTTATAGGTTTGTTGTGAGGATCAAGAGGTAGTATTTGCATAAAGAGCTTAGCACAGTGCCTGCCCCTAGTAGATGCTATCCAAATGTGTGATTTCTTCCCTTCCCCTCATTCATCTGCTAAACTCCTGTCAGTATCACTTGGTCTCAAAACTGGAAATACCAATAGTTGTTACTTCACAAGGCTGCTTTGCAGATCAAATGGGGTCAAGAAATTATTATACTTTGCAAGCTTTAAAGACCATTTACATCTTTAAAGTCAGTTTATAAATATCTGATATTTATAATAATCATGTATGTATATGGTTTGGAGTAAAAGGCCAGAGAGCCCTTCCAACCCTCAAATTCCATTGCACTTTGTCTCTTGTAAGAATAACGTCCAGCAACTGCTGGGCCAGAATTAACACAGGATCACTAGGAACCTGAAGCGTTAGCAGAAATCTTACTCTACGTTTAGTAAATTTTACAATTGAAAACTGATTTTCTCCAAGCTCTTCCTTAACAAGATTCAGGAAACTCATCAGTGTGGTTGACATGAACTAAAATGTCTTTGTTTCCTTTTTAAGGAGGTGCATATAAAGATACCACCCAAAGGCAAATTGTTCACTTTATTTCAGTGCTAAAGAAGTAACATATTTTCACAGCGCTTTGTAAAAACAAAATGGATGGCATTTCCATGCAAATGAATATCCAGCTGGAAGTGCTACACGATACTTTGCACCCCTATGCATTCAAAACCATCACTTGTTAATTACTAGAATGATTAATACCAATGCTTCTAAAGGACCTGAGAAGCCCCTTCACAAGGTTCATTGCGGAGCTTGAGTGAGTCAAAGGGAAGTCTCTGTTTTCAGTTGATGGTCTTGTGCTGTCACTGATTCTGCCCTCTAAAAAAGAAAGCTATAGGGTGACTAGGTGATGCAGTGAATAGAGCACCAACACTGGAGTCAGGAGGACCTGAGTTCAAATCTGCCCTCAGACAGTTAATACTTACTAGCCATGTGACCTTGGGCAAATCACTTAACCCCAGTTGCCCTGTCTTCCCCCACTGAAAAAAAAATAAAAAGAAAGCTATGTCACTGGCAATATCCAGCTTGTCTCACTAGGCTGAAATTCCAGGATCAAGACTAGGCAATAGAACTGATAACCCAAAAAGAAAACCATAGATCTTATAAATCTTAGAACTGGGTTCTGCTTCCTAGAGTTGCTGAAGGTCAGAGTTAATAGGAATTTGATGATCCATTTATTTCATCCCCTTTATCTTACAACAGAGAAAACTGAGGCCCAGATGGAGACCTGGCTTGCTGAAAGTCACAGAGGGATTCTGTAGTAGAAGCAGACCTTTCTCTAAGGCTTTGGAATGATCTTAATCAAGGACTAGACCCCAGGCCAGCTTGTTCTCCAGGCTCCTGGGAATCAGTATCTGTTTCTGGGAACATCCCTTCCAAGACCTCAGTTAGCCTCTGACCTGACATGGTCTCCTTCCTTTAGAAGCACCCAAAGATCTGTAGAAGGTCAAGGGTATGACCTTTCCCCAGGGCCCATGATGCTCATCATTCAGAGAATGAATGCTTCATCTTCCAGGGGCAGGATTTGCCTTCCCAGAAGAGAAGTGGATGGATGGGTCAATGTACCTCGTTGTCCTCTTTTGCAAACCCATTCTAGGCCCTGGTTCCAATCAAAGCAAGCAAGCCTCACAAGAGGTTATTTAGAAGGTCAAAGATGCAACTAATTGCACTCCATGACAGTAAGAAAAAAAAATTAAGTTGTAAAGTATGGCAAAATGCAGTATTCTCAGCCACAGTATTTTCTTGGCTTGTCTCTGGATTTACCCCTAGTAGATCCCCAGGAAGAACACAAAACCAAGAGTAGCCCAGAGGACAGTGAAGAATCCTTCCAGCAAAGAGTAAGCAAACTATATTAACAGTCTGGACCCAACTTAGGAGACAAAATAGCAATGTTCTTTTAGAATCGCTGGATCTCTTTGAACCTCAATTGCCTTATGTGTAAAACAAAGATGGTTTACCATAGGCCCTCTTTGGTTTCTTCTTGTTCTAAATCTAAAATCCTATGGTTCCATGTAAGTTGACTGCCCCAACTATGAATAACACTGGGAAATAAGTACCTCAAGGCAGATTTCAGTAGCAGAGATTTCCTTTTCCTTTTATGTAAAAGTTTTCTCTGACAGCCTGTCGCTATATACTTCCAAGTAGGGAGTTGGTGCCTGTCTTCTGGGCTGTCCAGAGCACTTCAAGTTTCTGGGCAGGATCAGTCCTCCAAAACGTTCCCTGGGCTCTCCAAAGGCAGAGACTGCTCTGGTACAAGGGCTGCTTCAGAAACCTTCTTTGCAAAATGACCCTGACTGAAAGTTGCATTTGTTGTTGTTATTCAGTTACATCCAATTCTTCATCATTCCATTTGGGTTCGGTTTTGTTTTTCGCAAAAATACTGGAGTGATTTTCCATTTCCTTTTCTAGCTCATTTTACAAATGAGGAACTGAGGCAAAAATAGGTTTTTTAATTTTGATTTCTTAGCTATATGTGATCTATAGTCTATCCATAAAAACAGGGCATTGCAAATTGTTTCAACGTTAAGAGGGCCATTCCTTCTCCTGGCCCCCAAAATTGGTCATGGGAGTACTTTTCATTATGTCACCGACCAACATAAACATTCATATTCTCCACAGTAGGTATTAGCCACCTTTGCCATATGCCTCCACCCAGTTCCTGTGCAACAAGATTGCAAGGCAGGCAAAGGTTGTCTCTGGCATCTTCTCAAAGAACTGCCTCTTTAGATGCCCCCAAATTATTCACCCTAATCCAAACTCCCACTCATCGTTGTCACTGTTCTAAATTACACGCTGAGGAAAAGACCAGAAAATATGGTGAGCTAGTGTTGTGGCAAGAGAAAAAGTTAATTGATGAACAGCCCAGATATTCTGTATACATAATGTAAAAGCAAACTTAAATTTTTTAATGTCATAGACCCCTGGACACTCTGGTGATGCGTTTGGAGCCCCCCTCAAAGTAATGTTTTGTTTTTTTTTAATTCAAAAGAATTCCTAAATTTCAGTGGTAGGTTAGTGAAAATAAAGATGTATTTTCCCCCTTCCACCAAGTTTAAAGTCCTCTTGAAATCTGTTCAAGAACTATGAGTCTCTAATTTAGATGAAAATCCCTGATATATTCTGTGATCCAGTGACACTGGACTCCTTGTTGTTCCTTGCATAAGACGCTCCATCTCTAGGCTTTGGGTATTTTACTGGTTGTCCCCCATGTCTGAAATTATTTCTCTTCTCATCTCTACCTCCTGGCTACCTTCAGATCTCAGCTAAAATCCCAGCTTCGATAAGAAACCTTTCTTGATCTCAGTTAACACTAGTGCCTTCCCACATCAATGATATCAGAGACCCGCCCGCTGAAATGTCACAGTGACTTTCCAAGGCAATCATCAAATTTGTATTGTGATTTTTGAGACCTGATCATATATAATAGTTCTTTCAAATCTGTGCTGTCAGAAAAGTTGGCAATTAAACTTTGATTTCATTGTTTTAATTGTTTGCTCCACAGTCTTTGCTTCCTCTCCTCCCTCCTCCATCACAGTCTTTGGCAGGTTCTCAATGGTGTAAGTATAGCCAGAAGGACTCTCCATGCTGAAGCTTAATGTACTGCCGCCACACCCGCTACGCACTCTGTGAGCAAAATGACTTAGCATTCTGACTGAACAGAAGGTAAGTAATGATTCACGGTGAAATCACAAATGTTCCCCAAACAGATAACTTTACAATAGTTTTTAAACAATCTACAATTCATGGTGCACTCTTTAATTAACATCTTTTCCAACATTAGAGAATGAATAATTAATCTTAGATCACTAAATTTCTGCAGTCTGGGTGTGGTGGTGGGCATGACTACCCTTGTGGAATATGGACATATGGAGTCATAACATGAGAGTGCACAGCTAAAGAATTCTGACTTTTCGAGGAGATTGACTCTCGTGTGTGTGTGTGTGTGTGTGTGTGTGTGTGTGTGTGTGTGTGTGTGTGTGTGTGTTGGAGGGAGGGATCATTGGCACTTTGTCCGTGCCCTAATGCCATTTGTCTTTAAAGGAAATCTGATAGCAGTCAGTAATTGTCTTTTTGAGGAAAAAAACCCCAACAGATTTTGTTCTTGTACTGAAAAATAATAAATAAAATTTGAAGCATATTCCTGATTTTTAGTGATGGAGAAGACACCAGAGACGTTATCACAGTTGTTGAAGAACCTTGCAGCATCCTACTGGCTTGTTTGCCCATGTAGCTACAACCAAGAGAAGCACCCTAAATTTATCCAGTGCTCCATAGTAGTCGCTGCATTAACTAAACGTATTCAGATTCAGCATTATTAATAGCCAGTATGGTTGTTTTAATAGACATTGAATCTTATTCTTTCATATATCAACCTTTAGTTGGTAAAGAAACAGATGCTGGTTCACAATGGGAGAAGATGAATCTAAAAACTGAAAAGTCTAAGTTGTGATGTACCTAGCTATTACTTTGATAATAATGTGTCATATTCATTTTTCTATTTTATGCTTTCCCAATGGAATGACATTGATAGAGATGATTCAATGAAGAACATGCAAGGGATAAAAAAAATCGAGTGGCTATAACATAAGGCAAATGAGCTGCATGAACAGGCTGGCGAAGAAACAAACACCACTCTCCTAGATGCAAATATCCTGGGCACGACCCATACAGGGGCAAGAATGAACAGGTGAGTTGGCAACCAGATGCCCTGAGATCCTGACAAAAAGAAATACGAAGATTAGTTGAAACTAACAGTAATCCTTGGTTCTGAATGGTGATTAGTACACAGAGAAAAGAATACCTTTATCTCCTAAGACTGAGGAGAAATTAAAATCTCTTTGTAATAATTTTTATTAATGAGAAAAGGAGAAATAATTATTGTCCTGTCACATAAGTCCAAAATATAAAAATCTAATCCTAAATTATGTCCTGAGTTCCAGTTCCACATTATTCCCATCATTCTTAACATTTCTATTTGGACCATCAAATTCAACATGTACAAAGTTTATTGCTTTAACTATTCAAATGACAAAACTGAGCACAGAAACTAGATTACACTCTCAGAGTCTCATAGTAGTGAGAGTCACAGATAGGAACAGAACCCAGGTTCTCTGATTCCAGTGCCAATACTCTTTCTATTGTCACTCACTATACCAGGTGCTTAAAAAAGGTTGGTTGAATTGAATTGCAATCCATAGAGTAAATAATATCTCTATTTAATTATATGTCCTCTATCTTTTTTTTTTGGTGACACAGTAGAGGATTTTGGTTTGTAAATTTCAAGATATTCTAAGAAAAATGCATAGTTTTTG
>CM053580.1:407494542-407511623 GCA_028627135.1 Pseudochirops cupreus
AAAAAAAAAAGAATTGATTT
The DNA here is from genome assembly GCA_028627135.1 of Pseudochirops cupreus. Classification (NCBI taxonomy): domain Eukaryota; kingdom Metazoa; phylum Chordata; class Mammalia; order Diprotodontia; family Pseudocheiridae; genus Pseudochirops; species Pseudochirops cupreus. The sequence goes on from CM053580.1 coordinate 407,494,563, forward strand.
TGAGGCATTAAAGTTGTTTGGAGAAAAATTTGGGAGAGCTCATACAAATTCTTGCCTTTTTTCCCCCCATCTTGGCTCCATCCCAGCACAATGCTTTTGTTAAAAAAAAAAAAAGATAAAGAAGAAGAAGAAGAAGAGTGCTTAATTAATGTGTATTGCTATTATGAACCTAATTTGGATCCAAGTCTGAAATTGGAAATCAGTTCCATGTGGCTATACACTATTGATTTATTTTTTCTTCTGTTTTTCTTTCCTGGAATGGTAAAGAATTCATTTGTCACTGAATTTAGGGGTTCATTCCTAGATCTAAAATAATTTTGTCAAGACTTCAGTTAAATACATTTTTGCTCGATAACTGAGGGATCTACCTCTTGTGTATAAGTGCATTATGAACAATTGGCTTAAAAATGACCTTCTCAAACTCTAAAAGGTTATTGAACCAATACATACTCAAAAGCATACAAGTACACACACACACACACACACACACACACACACACACACACACACACACACATACACACACAGCTAGTTTTTATTCTACAAATAAGAAACAAAGATGGGGGAAAGTACATTTATCTTTCCTTTACAAGACAGTAACCATATCAACTTCTCTGAAATTAATAATACACAGGAATTCTGACAAGTTTGAGGTTTCAACGAGGCTAGATAACAATTATAAAAGTATTTTTTAAAAGTTTAAAGACAGAAGCAGCGATTAGAATCTTTGATTGTGCTATAAAACATGTCACAAAATGCATCCATGGAGACCTGCCCTTGAGATGCTTATAATTTTTCATGGATTTGTGATTTCTTCAGTGTGAATATTCCTTTGATGCTGATCAGAATTCCCTCATTCTTTACTAGACAGTCTTCATGAGTTACTAATGGCTCAAAATGTCATCACCCAGTAGCTAAGCCTCTAGTTATGAACCTGCCTCTCCATACATAGAGGGTTATGACTAATATACAATGATTACTTGGCACCTAACTATAGCCTTTCATCTTGGTAGGACCTGCCAAAACTTGTATTCTGCAAGCACAGATTTTGAGAAGAAGAATCACTTCCATGTCAGGATGAGATGGTAGAGAGGATTCTTAGTGGGGCCATTATCATTACACCAAGATAAGTTTTTGGAACTTGAAGTGTGAGTATGAAATTTTCTAGAAACCCAGTTGTCTTTGCCTCCTACAGGACCTTCTTGTCTGGGGTCCTAGTTATCCAGCCTAGGTTCTGGATATTTTGTGTATCATAATTCTCTCCTACCAGTATTTTTTTTTAAACAGTTACAGGATACACAATTGAGAAAAATTGTATTTTAATTAAACAATGTTAATTTATCCCTCTAACATGGGAGAGCTGCTGCCTTCTTTTGATACAATCATAGTCCTCTCTATCAGATCTCTTCCCTATAAATGGTTCTGATTGGCTCCATTTCAGGCATTGTTCTCCATTGCTCACTGCTGGTTGCTACTTTCCACTCCATCTGGTCATGGAATCCATCCGTTTCCATGGTCATCTAATAGCATATGCAACATCCACTTGGAACAATATATTAAAGCTCTTCCATCAACTTTTTGAAGCACCTCTACTGTTCACTTGAGGGATGTTTTGGGTTATAAACCTCTCTCCTGCAGAGGAGGCAGTTCTTTCAGTCTGTTTTAGCAGCCTTCTTTTTTTGTGCCTCAGACGAAGTGTTGGCTTGAGAGCTCCCTGCATCTCAGTCTTCCAACTGAGAGAGGTATTGTAATTAATAATCCCCTCCCAGCAAAGAAGAGTGCAGGTTTATCAGACAATATTCCTATTTAATGAATATGAAGTTTTCTCTTCAGTCTTCTCACCCAGACCCTCCTCACTTCTACCTCTTGCTTCCCTGGCTTCCTTCAAAAGTCAGCTGAAATCTCACCTACTACAAGAAGCCTTTGAGCTCCCCATAAACCCCTGCACTGGACTGCCAGTGCCTCCTTTCTGGGATTACCTACCACGATATGTGCATATGTATATGTATCTATGTGTATATGTTAACAACTATGATAGAGATAGGCATAAATACAGATAAATAAATCAAGGTGATTTTCTCCCCTGTTTTTGTATCCCTATTGATTAAGCACAGTTCCTGTAATTTATTAGGCCCAATAAATGCTTCTTGTGTTGTTGATGATGCTGATCATGATGAAGAAGAAGAAAAACTCTTCTCTGAAAAACCGCATTAGGAAGTAAATACATTTAGAACTGCCCTTTGAATTTTTCTTAGAACTCTTTAATTAATGTAATCTCTGAATGCCTTTTTAGCTGCCTTGTCTTCTACTATCTCCCTTCAGCCCATCATTTCAACTGTCACCTCATTTATGGTGAGAAACACATTTTAATTTTTAAGTTTTATCATATCTCCAAGCTGAAGTAAAGTTCCCTAGTGCTCTACTTTCTCAAATGAAAAAGGTATTGAGAGATATTGTGATAAGGAAGCTGTTTTAATCCCACTTCTGGAGCCACTTTATTCTGTCCAAATGTGTATAGTTGTGACTGTGTTGGCTAGAAAGCTATTGACCTTTGTCCCATTTCCTCCCTTCAACATGACACCTTTTGGTGATTCTCATATTCTCTCTCTCTCTCTCTCTCTCTCTCTCTCTCTCTGTGTCTCTGTCTCTCTCTGTGTCTCTCTGTCTCTCTCTCTTCCTCTCTCTCTTTTTCTCTCTCTCTTTCATTCTCTTAGCTTCCCTTTATATGTTTTCAGCATTTAACAACCTGAGTAGATACTGACAAAGACATTTATGGGCATTTAATTACCATGGCATAACAACCTGTTCAATAAAGACTTTCCCTCATTTTTATTCTTGGAGAAAACTAATGAAAAGTATCCTGGATTTGGATTTTAAAAAAAAAAACATGGATTCAAATACTCCTGACTCTGTCATGTTAAAGATGTGACATTGTGCAAGTAACTTGACCTCTCTGAATCTCAGTTTCTTCATCTCATAAAATGTGTGTATGTTGGAGGGGGAATGGAGGCCAAGAATTTGAAGTTCATTTTAAACTCTAATTCAATTTTTCTAAACTCTTTGAAGACAGAAATTGTTTCACTTTTGTCTTTCAGTTCTCAGTACCTAATATAGTTATAGTACCTTATTTATAGTACATGTTTAATAAATCTTTGTTGTATGTATTTCAACAAATTTCTGAAAAAATAGAGCTATCCAAACCTACAGTGGCTGCCATGGGTGTGGCAGTGGGTAAATGGAAGTGGTGTGGGTAAGTGGAAGCTGGACAGCCATGTGTGAGGTATTTTGTAATGGATGAATCCTTTTGAGTCTTGGTTGAACTATCTGATTGCTGAGATCCCTTCCAAATCTTCAATTCTGTGATTCTACAACTTTGCACATTAAATTGAACAGCCTTAAGTGGAGCCGGTCTGAAAAGTGAGAGTATCAGATATGAACCAATTAGAAAAGGAAAGATTTTCATGAAGCCTTTAACAAGGGAGCCATCAAATAACCCAAAAGCTGATTTTGCTTCATGTTAGTTGTATAGGAATTAGAAAATGGATCATTGAGGTTTTGAGAGATGGGCAAACATAGAGTATAAGAGTTTTCTATGAACAAAAATGTCATGAGCCAGAATCATATGGTTTCCCCTCATTTGTTGATCTTTAATTTTGTGATATACATGTTATGCTATTATAGTGTACTTCTATACCTCTATGGTATATTTTTCAACTAACTGTGAAATTAAAAAAATTCTCCCTGTAGCAGTTTGATATGATGTGTTAGTTTGTGTCTTATAAGAAATAAACTGCTTAAATGCATCTCTGGAGAAGTTTCAGTGATAATTGAAAGCCAGATTCCAAAGTTTAAGGAATAAAGAATGTTTTCAACTGCTTATCTTCTGCATAACTGAGCCAAGAAACTAGTCTCATCAAATGAAATAACAGGGGTCCAATTCTTTTCATGGTCCTTGGTTTTTATGATCCCACTTACTTATAAGAGTAGTAAGAATATTGTTTGATAAATGAATCTTCATGTTTAAATAAATTTAAAAATTCTAGTCTTATAAATAACCTTAGGTGAGATAATCAACCGGCAGCCAGGTGGCATGGTAGATAGAGTGCGGGGCCTGGAATCAGAAAGCCATCTTTGCAAATTCAAATCTAGCCTCAGACACTAGCTGTGTGACCCTAGGCAAGTCACTTTACTCTGCCTCAGTTTCTTCATCTATAAAATCACCTGGAGAAGGACATAGCAAACCAATCCAGTATTTTTGTCAAGAAAACTCCAAATGGGGTCGTGAAGAGTCAGCCATGACTGAAAAATGATTGCGCAAGAGTTGAGATAGTCAAAATAATAGACACTTATAGGTAACAAATGATAAGAGTATTATTTTTTCTTTACATAGCAAGTGTTTATAACTAATTATAATAAGTGAAAATAAATGGATCTTAAAATTTTATCCTGTAAAGTTCAACATCCTTAGCTTATAATTAATGGCTTTCCACAATGTATAACTTAAATATACTTTTCTGGTCCCTGTGTACTAGTCAAAGATTTAGAGTTAGGAGGGAATTCAGAGGCCATTTAATCCAACATTAATCCACTCATTTTATAGTTGAGAAATCATTCTAATACTTATCTATTGTTTATTCAATTTTTTAACAAGTTGCTTCAGGAGGTAATGGGTTCTATTTTGCTAGAGATCACAGATATTTTGCAGGAAGGGACCACAGATATTCAATACTCTCTATTTCCTTGACTTTAGAGCAGTGGTTCTCAACCTTCTTAATGTCACGACCCTTTAATACTCCTATGTGGGCGTATCTGCATGTAGGCAAACCTGCCTGGAGACAGATAGAGGAGCGGTGTCTCAGTTCCTAAGACCATGGGAAATATGTGTTTTCTGATGGTCTTAGGTGACCCCTGTGAAAGGGTTTTTCGACCCCCAAAGGGGTTGTGACCCACAGGTTGAGAACCACTGTTTTAGAGACATCATGCTGTCTTGGTTCTCTTCTGACTACATATCTCTCCTTTCTGATTCTTCATTCACTTCTTGACCTCTTGTTATTCATCCAAGTTCCACAACCATTAGGTTACTGCTTTCTGTCTTATCCTCCATTGTCTCAGTTCCCACCTTTTATCCCAGTCCTTCAGTAACCAGATCCCTTGCTGAGTATCCCTTGCAAGATCCCTTGCAAAATCACTTATTTCCTTTGCTTGATTCCATGGGGCTAAGTTCCCTCTCTTGTTTTTCCCAAGTCTAGACCAGGACTTCTTAACTTTTTTCCACTCTCAACCCCTTTCCCAATTTCAGCAGCATTTATTGACATTGCATTGCCTGAGGGCATGCACAGTACAAAGTGTACATGCTTTGTGTTCAGAACCAAAACTGCAGTGAAGTTACTGGATGCAACACCAGCAAGTGCTGCCAGACATACCTGGGATTTGTTATACGTTTCATTTGTAATTAATTTTTGGTCATTGTACATTCAGAAACTTTTTACTGTTGTCACATGTTTACGAAGCACTGGTCTAGACTATCTTACTGCCTGAACACCAATTCTTATATCTGCCAAATTCTAAGATATTTTGAATAAGGATGCTAAAAAAAAACTCTACCTAAACCTACTAGTCATCAGGAGTCAATGAGATAACTTCTGCAAAGAAATGCTCAATAGACCTATGAACAGAGGATGCCCAGAGCATTGACCATTTCCCCCCTAAAATTGACTTCCTGTGGAACTTTGACTTTCAGGCCTTGGAATAAAATCTCATCTCTGCTTCCTAGGAAAATGGAGATCTCAGGTTAGCACTTTTTTTGCCTATTCAAATAACCAAGTAGACAAATGTCCTAAAAGTAGTAAGAAAAAACTGGAAAACTGGCCACATTTGGTGATATCTGGGGCTTGGGAATAAATTTCTGCTCAAGTAGATTGGCCACAGAATAATTTACTGTCTCACTTAAAATGATTATCTGAAGTGTTGTCTGACTGGTCAGTATATTTTGGGAAGAAGCCAGAACTCTATGCTTGATAAACACATGTGGAAGAGGTATACCATAGCAATCAACAAGCCAATGGCAATACTGTAGTACCTTCTAGGTACCAGGAACTATGCTGAGTACTGGGGATACAAGTGCAAAAAATGAAACAATACCTCCTTGGAGGGAGTTTACCTTCTGGTAGGGAAGACAATAAGACATATTGAGTTTGAAAGGTCTCTGAGACAAATTTGAAATGTCCAATAGTTAATCGGTGATGCTGGACAGAAGTTCAGGGAAGAGATTAGACCTGGATATATATCTGGGAGGTATCTGAATAGAGATGATAAACAAACCTATGGCTGCTACTGAGGTTTTCAAGAAAAGCTATGGAGGAAGAAAAGGACTAAGTCAGATTCTGGAGCCCTGACCAAAAGAGGGTCATTTTCTTTCTTTGGCACATTGCAAAAACCCACAGTTCTCCAGGAAAATCTCTAAATATAAAACTTATATATAGCTCTTACGTAGGTTTCCTCAAATAGGGTCTCCAACTCCCACACATGAGCTGGATATACTAAAAACATATTGGGTATGGTTCAGCCTATATTTCACCCCATAGAAAAAATTACAAGACTCAAAGGAGTCGTAGGAGTATTGGCTCCTACAATAGAGAGAAAAGAGAGGATTCAGGTTGCCCATTAGACTCCACCTAGAAGATAAACATAGGAAAACACAATCTCCTTCTCAAAGACCTGCAATGAGTAAGTCACAGTAACTCTGGAAGATATAGAGCTCTCCACCTTTACCCATTTCCCACAGAGCATGACTTCATTCCTTTAGCCATACAGTGAGTCTTTCTTGGGAATACTCTTCCTTCTGCAAAAGACACTGTGTTAAATGAATCTTCTCCCTCCAAGAGGCTATGTGTGAGCCCAGGGTCATTAGGGGGTTCTGAGTCACAGAATATATAAAGTTTTGATTATACAATTTCTGTCACATTTGCTTTATTATCTTTCAAGGCATAATTGTGGAATCTCTTTTTTTTTCTATCTTAACAAAATAAAAGGAAGGTACCATGATGTAGGGCAGTGGTGTCAAATAGAAACAAGTCCCTGCTGGCTGTATGTTGACTTAGAAAAACACAAATTAACATTATCTACATTGTATTTTTATGTATTTTGCTAAACATTTCCTAATTATATCTTCATCTAGTTCTGGCCATGGGTTTTGCTTCCCACAGACTTGCCAGTTCTACTGTAGGAGATAGAAAAAGGCCAGCTTTGAATTCAGGAAGGCCTTAATTCAATTCCCACTGGTGATGTATCCTTAGAAGTCTTTTAACTAATTTAATTCTCAATGTCCAATTCAGTTCTCTAAGACAGAAAATTGCAGAGTAAGTGATAACCTGAATGAGTAGAGGGAATCTACACACTGGAAATTCCCTATATCAATGAAATCACAGAACTGATTGAAAAATAAATAAATTCCTCTCTCTCTCTCTGTCTCTGTCTCTCTCTCTCTCTCTCATAAAGAACAGGATTTTTCAGTTCTTTTAAGAAATGCCACTATTTGGTAGAGAACAACTTGAAACATTTTAGTTTAAAAGGAATTGAATTTGAGAGCTGTGATGGAAAGTAATTTTATTAGGCTGTGCCAAGGAATGGTATAATTTAACACATGTACTTCCAGAGTTTCTTTTATTGAGGAGAAATGTCATATTTGCCTTTAATGTGGAATATGCTTTTCTTTCAGAATATTTCTTCCTAATTTCTCTGTGGTGATGTAGCGGCTGTTGCTATGCCATCAGCTCTGTTGCTATGGGGGATACCTTGGGTGTTTGCCAGATCAGCACTGGTTATTTCAGTGTCCTTATGTTCTTGGTTGACTTTTTTTTTTCTATGTTGAGCCATGCTGTTTGACTTAATTTGATTGTTAGGCCCAATAAAATAGATCAGCTTTGGAGAAGCTAAAGTTAGCTGTAAAGAGACAGATGCAGAGCCTCTTTGGTAGAAGGCTTGTCATGAATTTAAAGAATTTGTGTGAAGAAAACATACACATACATATATTTACAAATCCACATGCTAGTATAAATGTTTATATATTTAGAAACTAACATTAAATATTATATACACATCCAAGATGTGACTATTAACTAGTGAAACTGATTTCATTTTGCAAAAATCATCATTGTTATTTAATCAGATACCTGTATATTTCAAAAGCAAATATTTAATAATTGAATTTGGTTATATTGACATGTATGCAGTTCTCTGAACAGGAAGGCACCTCAGATGACAGTCAACATTTTGGTCAGTTCCAATCTGTTGTCATCACTGGCATCTTAGATCATGGGTTAAGGTTCAATTTCCCAAAGTTCAGTTCTTTGTTCCTCTGGGGTCCAAAGAAACACAGAGAATTCCCAGTTGTGTGATTAATTAGCTGCAGAACTCAGCTAGTCTGTTATTATACCTCTTGTTTTGTGTGGTTTTGGTAATCTATTTTTGTTCTGTATCTCTGCAATATCTATGGGAGTGATAATAAATTGATTTTGAGAAGAAATCCAGCCAAAGATTACTTATCATCACGGAAATTTCTTTCTATAATTTTTATCATTGATATGCTCCTAGATTGAAAGCTCAAGGGGATTTCAGAGGTCTTCTAGTACAATTACCTCATTTTAAAGATGAATAAGGTCTACAGACCTTAGGGGCAGCTAGGTTACCCAGTAGTTAGCATACTTGGCCTGGTGTCAGGAAGACCTGAGTTCAAATTGGGCCACATACACTTACTAGCCATGTGACACTAGGCAAGTCACTTAACCCTGTTTTTCTTTGTTTCCCCATCTCTAAAATGAGCTGGAGAAAGAAAGGGCAATCTGCTCCAGTACCTTTGACAAGAAAACCCCAAATGGAGTCATGAAGGGTCAGGCATGACTGATATACAACAAGGTTCACAGAGGATAAATGACCTGGCCAAGGTTACACAGATAGCAAAGTAAGAGCCAAGACTTGAACTTGGGTCTTCTGACTACAAAATTCAAATGACTTTCTGCTATCTCATACTCTATTTTGAGTATTAGATTAAGCAACAAAACCTGTTCATTAATTAATCATGCAACCTGGGTGAGTAAACAGAACACAGCCTCCATGTGCTGATGCGAATTAAACCATCTTCAAATGTGTTTCACCATTTGAGGATGAGTCATTTGGAAAAATTATGATCTTTTATTTAAAATATTAGGCTCTGATTAACATTGAAGAACCAATATATTAACAATGTGGCATTTATTCTCACCCATCTATAATCAGAAAATAATACTTAGGCTTGTTTTTATGTCTAGGTTTGGTAAACATGTTCTAAACATCAGTTACAGAGCCAGTTTCCCCATTTGCAAGTTTTGATAGATGAGCAGTGTAGTAACTCCTATGCACCACTTCCTGAAGCAGTGAACCTTTGAACCACTGGATGCAAATGAACCTCATATGTCATCTTATTCAGTCCTTGTATTTGACATGTGAGGAATCTGAGAACAAGAGAAGTTAGGCAATCTGCCTGAATAGCAAAATTGTGATTTGAACACAGGTCTGTAGCTCCAAATGGAGTCTGGGCTTTTTCTCCTGTATCTTGCTGCCTTCTGCGTATATCTAGGGATGGTTTCAAGTAATTCATTTATCTGGGCTCTTCTAGGCCCCCTAAAACTTCTCTTTCTACCTCTTGCTGCATAATGTATTTTTGAATACAAGCTTTTCATCCTAGCTAGGAAATAATAACAAAGGAGACCTTTGAGGTCAAAAAACTTCCCTAGCCTGCTCTATGTTGGTAAAGCAAACAGACATTTGAAAATTCATATGTCAGTGTAAATGTAGGTATACTTTGAAGCCTGCTTCATTGTGCATGCAGAAGCCACAGGAAAATCAAAGGATGCACAAGCAGTATGAAAAGAGTTGAATTGAAAATACATGGCCTTTTGTGCTGTCAGTAGATGGGCTGTTTTGTGGGTTTCCCCCTAAAAAACCCTCAAAGATTACCTTTCCTTCTAAGAATTTTAAAGCATTTCAAATAATATGTGTTTTTTTTTCCTTGCAAGTCTTAGAGACAGGGACAGGCCATAGCATCTTCATTTTAACATAGAAAAGTTTGCAGTGCTAGGAAGTAAAATAATACCTGAGATCACAGCTGCAGAATGACTCATTTGCAGGTTGAAAATTTGAAACAACACTTCCTATTCTACTGTATGTGCACACAGTCCAACACTGATTTAATAGCTATTCCCTTAAAGTACATTTCAGTTTGTTTGCCTTATTTAATATTAATGCAACATCTTGCCCACAGTATGAATAAAATCCTAAGTGTAGGCCAAACACAAATAATCAAATTTACCTATTACTGCGGCAACAAAGGAATAATGGTAATATCTCCCAGTTATGTCCTGTCCCTTTCCCATCTTTTCTGGCTTCTTGCATATTACTCCCCTCCCCCCAACCTGGGTCTCAGCCATGCTGGCCTGCTTGCTGTACCTCATACATGGCAGTCCCCATCTCCCATTTCCCTGCCTTTACACTGGCCATTCCCCATGCCTCCAGTGTGTTCTGATGCTACCTCCACTTAGAAGGCGTCTCAGCAACTAATGCCACTTTCTATGGGAGTCATTTTCAGGTGTAGTGCCTTCCCTTGTAACATTACTTTCTGTCTATTCTGGATGCATTGTGTATGTATTTCTTATAAAGATTTTTGGCTTCCCCATCACAAAGTAAGTTACTTGAGGGCTTTTGCTTTTGGCTATCCCCAGCACTTAGCATAGCTCCTGGTGTATACTGAGTGCTTAATAAAAAGCTGATTGATTGATTGAGTGATATAATGCTTTCATATTTATCATAGCAAGTCTATTAGATGGGTAGAGTGTTATTATTCCCATTTTACAGATGAGGAAACTCAAGCTTACAAGATTAACTGACTTGTCCATGGTCATAGGACTGAGTCAGCAAAATAGTACCCTTTTCTTGACCTCTCTCCAGCCTTTGACATTATTAGTCACCCTCTTCACCTTAATACTCTCTCCTGAGAGAAATTATTGTTTTCTATTCTATTAATGACCAATTATTAAATTAGGATTGAAGTTTTTTTCCTTTCTATTTCCTCATTCAGAGACTGACCCTTTCAGTCATTCAATCAGTCTCTGAAGGACATTGCTCATAGCTGAGATTGCCCAGATCCTCTGGGTACATGCTCTGTGATTTTGGGTAGGACTTTACCCGACTAGAAGGTATTACAAACAGAATCTAATCTAGGTGAATTCTTGCCCTTCAGAAATAAGTCCCTGTTCTTGGAACCCTACTTTAGAATTTAGAGTGACCCAGCTTATGAAGAAGAAAACTAACCAGAGTGATCTGGGCAGAGATGGATTTCTTTGTCCAGATTACTGGAGGCATCTGAGTTTCATGATCAAGTCATACTCTGAGCAGGAGGAATGAAGACTTTTAACCCACCTCCTCATTAATATGCCCACTCCCTCATTAATTGCTCACCAATCAGTACTGATTTTCACTTGTCGGGGCACTTCCTTTTCCAAAGGTATTTAAGCATTCAGGGATCTCCATGGTTTTGTCTTTGGTTACTGAGAGAAACCACTGACCATCAATTTATCGATTATTTGCTAGCCTAATTGATAAATTGTTAATTTCTCAGAAACTGTTTCTCAGGCTTTTCATTTGTCACATTTCTCTAAGTTTTTTGTGAGTCTGATCTCACATGGTTCTTTCCCTACCTATCTGATCACTTCTCAATATCCTCTCCTGAACTTATACTAGATTACACCTTGTAGCTGTGAATATCAAACAAGGGTCTCTCCTGGATCTTCTTCTCCTCCTATACTATCTCACTGGGTGAACTCATCAGCTCCCTTGGGCTCAATGACGGTCTTTCTGTATAGGATTCTCATGTCTCTCTGTCTAGTTGTGTCCCAGTCCCATATCACCAGCTGCCTCTTAGGCCTCTCAAAATGGATATCCTATAGACATCTCAAATGCAACATGCCCAAAAGAGAACTCATGATTTTCCTCTAAAACCTCTCCTCTTCAGAACTTCTCAATATTGTGAAGATCACCATCTTCCTCCCAGTTACTCAGGCTACAACCTCTATGTCATCTTCAACTCCTTACTCCCAGTCTGTTGCCAAGTATTGTCATTTCTACCTTGAAAACATCTCTGAAATGAAAACATCCTACCACTCACATAAACACCATCTCAATACTTCATGCCTGGCTTATTACAGTAGGCTTATGCTATTCTCAGTGGCTCAAGTCTCTTCCTATTCCAGTCCACCCTCCACTCAGCTGCCAAAGTGATTTTTCTAAAGCACAGGCATGGTGAACTTCAGTGGCTCACTATGACCTGCCGGATCAAATATAAAATCCTATCTGGTTTTAAAGGTTCCTGAAACCTGGTCCCTTTCTACTTTTCTAGACCTCTTATATTTTACTACCCTCGTATACTCTGGGATCCTCAGACACCAACCTTCTTCCTGCTCCCTGCACAAGACACTCCATCTTCTGACTTCACGCTTTTTCCCCAGCTGTGCCCTGTGCCTAGAATGGCCTGTCTCCTGACTTCCATCACTTCCTACAAATCTAAACTCGAATCTTACCTTCTGGAAGAGTCCTTTACCAATCCTAGTTTCTGTTAGTGCCTTAGACTCTGTTAAGCTGCATTTCTTAGAAGAAATCCAAGAGTTCTACATACACTTCATAAGATCTTTATTAAAAGAATTTTCTGGAGTTATGAATTATTTTTATCAGTTGAAATAGGGTAAAGGAATATTTTGTCACAATTTCAGATAGAAAACTAAGAGACAGCCAGTGTGGGCAGTGGCTTGTGTGATGAGATATGAGAGACATGCCTAACTTCAGAAATATCGGTCCTATCTGCTTGTCACTCTACCTATAATTCTATTATGAGATTTAACCCTTCTGGTTAAGAAGAATTTCAAATGTAAATACCACTGGGAAAGGTAAGATTGTAGCTCTTCGAGGTCATTCACACCTAATGTGAATTAATTTATTAGAATTTTTTCTTTAATAACTTCCTTAGTTCACAACACTGAGTGGGAGTGTTGATGAATGAAAGAGAGGAAAGAAGAAGCAGAAATTTGGGGCATCATTAGGGCATCATGAGACACCTAGAGTAAGAAATTTCAGAAAAGAAATAGGTGTACAAAAAGAAAAGTTATAGAAAATTTCTAAAAACAAACTCTGTTGATTTGATATTTTGTCTAAAGGTGACCTGCAATTCTAGCCGTTTTTTGTTTTTTTTTTTTTCCCCATCTAGCCCTATGACCTTGGACATGTCCTCACTAAATCTTAGTTTCATCATTAAATAAGAAAGGTGGACAAGATAATCTCCAAAATTCCTTGTAGCTGCAAATTTTATTATCTATGATACAACACCAGGTCTTCCATGGGCTGAGGGGGACATGAGGAGCACTCCTGTCAGCCTCTTCCCATTTAGACCCAGAGTTACGACAAGGTCTAATACAGAAAGAAATGGTGTCAGGGACAGGGGAAGACCCCTATTACCTCTTCACACTTCCAGGGACTTCAGTGCCATGCTTAGGATCACTGCCCACCTCCTACCTTAAATGGGCCTTCTCTCAGGAAGAGCCACCCTGAAATAAGACCTTCTGCTTCCAGTGCCTTCTCCAAGACAAACAAGGCACCCCCACATCTTGTATCCTTATGGGTCTCCTGTACCTCCTTTCTTACTCTATCTGCTGAAATGTCAACCTTCACTATATCTTGATCTGCCAGGAGGCTAAAGTTCAAAGAAGCACCTCAAATAGTCTAAACTCTTGCTTCTTTCTATAAATTTCTCTCCAATCTCTTACCTTTTTCTTGGACAATATTTAGCATGCTCCTACACCGTTGCCTCTCCCCATCCCCCAAATTCTGAAACCAGGCTGTTTATTTACAAACTCTCTTCCCCATCTTTGTATCTACTCCCTCATGTCCTTTTACCCCAAAACCTCTTTGCCCCACAGTGTCCAACTAGAGATCTGCCTACCCCTTCCACTCTATCTTCTAGAATGCTTGCTACACAATTAAAAAACTTACTTTTATCTTAAAACTCTCACTTCTTTCTATTTTCTGTCCCTTACTGAGACCTGACTCCCTTCCTCACTTCCCTTGCCATCCTATCCTGAACTGACTATACTTTCTTCTATACCACACAATTCACTGGTTGGAATACTTCTTGCTCCCCAGTGTGACTTTCAGACCCTTTCTCAATCCTTCACTAAATAATTACAATTCTTGTGATGTTCAGATTATCCAAATTCATCACCTATCCCAGATCCTGGTGAAGTATTATCTATAACCCCCAAAACATTCTCCTTCCTTCCTGAAGGGGTTCAGTATTTGGTTCACAATTTTTTTTCTCTTCCCCTTTTCCTCCCCTTATACTAGGGAAGTATATTCCTTCACCTACTCTAACTTTCCAGTCCTTCAATCACTTAATTCCCATCATCTTTTCCTCTACTTCACCTCAATTGCTCACCAAGGGTAATTGACATTGCCATAACCCACAAGTATTCCACTTCTATGTTCATGGAATCTGAAATTATTTTTTCTGATCATAATCTTTTATCATTCCATCTTTCCTTATGCTTTATAATCCTTAAACTTGTTACTCATCTTCATTCTAACCTCCATTCCCTGAAACCCCTAGTTCTTCCCAAGTCTAATACCCCTGCACTAGATATACTCTCCTCCTTTTACCTATCTCAACACACTAGTGAACCAATTCAACTAGTTTCAACTGGGCCCTCTTTGCAGCATGGCAAATATTCTACTCCTCTCTAATTTATTCATACTTTTCCAGACTTTTTCATCTCTTCTCAAACCTCCAACAGCACCCCCTTCCCCAGACTTCTCAGATTAGGATCTTCCTCCATACTTGACTCCCACCAAAATTGAGACCACTAACTGAGATCTCCCTCTTCTGATTTTCTTCTCATCTCACATCATTCAGACATATTCCTCCACTATCTCTTCTTCACTCCACTCTCAGATGATGTGTTCCTTTTTCCAATACAGACTTTTCTACATGTGCCTTGATCACATCCATCCCTGACTTCAGCAAATTTTCCCCAGTATCATTCCTATTCACCATCTTGTTTTTAACCCAGGCTCTCCCTGACTCCTTACTTTCACTCACCCCATTTATCCAGACTGTGGCCAAGTGCTATCATGTCTACCTTCACAATATCTCTCGTATTACCCCTTTTCTCCACTCATACATCCACCATCCTAGTTTAGGCCCTTATTACCTCTTGTCTGCACATTTCATTGCATCTCTCTCATCCCATTCTAGTCCATCTTCTATTTGGTAACCAAGGTAGTTTTCCTAAAGCATAGGTTTGACCATGTCACCTTCTACTCAGTACTCTGCAATGCCTCCCTAGTATTTCCAGGTTCAAATATAAAATATTGTGGCATTTAACCTGACCCATCTCTACTTTTCTGGTCTTCTTATACCTTATTCCCTTGTACTCCATAATGCAGCTCTAGTGGCCTACTTGCAGATTCTCAATCATGATGCTTTTATCTCCCATCTCTGCACCTTTGCATTGTCTGACCCCCATGTCTACAATGCTCTGTCCCCCAAAATTATTTATTTTCCTTGCATTTCTTAAATATTTAACTCATGTCCCACCTTCTAAAAGAATCTTTCTCTGGTCTCTTAGTTGCTGATGCCTTCTCACTTCAGATTGCCTTTATCATGTGTGAGAACAAGGACCATGTTTTTTTTTTGCCTTTCTTTATATCCTTAAAGCTTAGCACAATGCCTCATACAGAGTACATAGAAACAGGGAAAGAGGATGAATAAGCATTCTTTATGCACCTACTACAGGCACTGTGCTAAGTCCTTTACAAATATTACCTCATCTCATCTTCAAAACAATCCTGGGAGGTATGTGCTTTTGGGACCACCATTTTACAGATGAGGAAAGCGAAGAAGGCAGAGGTTAAATGACTTGCCCAGGGTCATACAACTAGCTAATGTCTGAGGTAGATTTAAACTTGGATCTTGGAGGGTGGAGTCAAGATGGCAGCTTAGAAGCAGGAGAACTCTGTGGCTCCCCCCATAACTACCTCAAAAACCTATAAAATATGACTCTAAACAAATTTTAGAGATCCAGAACCCACAAAATTACAGAGTAACAAAGCTCCTGCTGAAGGCAGCCCAGCAGGCAGATAGGTCATTGCAGCATTCTGGGAGCCCAGACCAGTAGCACATAAACCCACAGCTGTAACTCTAGGTTGGCCAGAACTCTAGGTCAAGCTGCAGCTGGAGCGTTCAGGAGAGCAGATCACTGGCAGCTGTGGCAGTTTCTAGAATTATCAACCCATAAGAAACAAGGACAAAGTGAAAAGTCAGTGGAACTTGGCTAAATGTGGGGGAGAGAGTCTGGCCATCTGTCTCCAGGGCAAGAAGCAGCAATGGCAGCCCTGCAGCTTCTTCCATGTGCCTGCTTCAGAGCTCCCAGCCTGCAGATTGCAGGGGACCTACGCAATCATTCAGAGGCTAAGTGCTCTTGCCTTGGCCTTACTGGATTGGGATTGTGGTGTTGGTGGTGGTCCTGAGGTGTGTGACCAGTGAGCCAAAGCTGCTGGAGGCAGCAGAGACAGCAACCCCCTAATAGCTTTGGCAGCTATGAAAACCCCAGCAATTTGGGACAAAGTGCTCCCCTCTGAAAGCAGGGTTCTACTGAGCCCAAAAGTCAAGTAATTGACTGGCAAAATGAGTAGGCAAAGGAAGCAAAGGAAGCACAGAAATTCAACTTTAGATTGCTTTTTTGGGGACAAAAAGGATCAAAGCATGGAACGGAAGGAAAACAGCACAGTCAGAACTCCTGCACAAAAGCTTCAAAGAAAAATTTAAATTGGTTACAAGCCAGGGAAGAGCTTAAGAAGGATTTTGAAAACCAAATAAGAGAAGTGGAGGAAAAATTGGGAAGAGAAATGAGAATGATGCAAGAAAATCATGAAAAGAGAGTCAACGACCTGACTGAAGAAAATAACACCTTAAAAAATAGATTAACT
>CM053580.1:407512123-407532659 GCA_028627135.1 Pseudochirops cupreus
GAACACTAATGCATTGTTGGTGGAGCTGTGAACTGATACAACCATTCTGGAGAGCAATCTGGAACTATGCCCAAAGGGCTATAAATAATTGCATACCCTTTGACCCAGTAACACTTCTTCTGGGGTTGTATCCCAAAGAGATCACAGAAGCGGGAAGAAGACCCATATGTACAAAAATATTTATTGCAGCTCTCTTTGTGGTGGCAAAAAACTGGAAATTAAGGGGATGCCCATCAATTGGGGAATAGCTAAACAAGTTGTGGTATATGAATGTAATGGAATACTATTGTGCTATAAGAAATGGGGATGAGATGGACTTCATTTTTACCTGGAGAGGCTCATATAAATTGATGCTAAGTGAGAAGAGCAGAACCAGGAGCAATGTGTACACAATCACAGACACATCGTATGTGTGATGACCAACCTTGATAAACTGGACTCTTCTCAGCAATGCACAGCTATAAGACAACTCTACAAGTCTCAGGATGGAAGGAGATTTCTACATTCAGAGAAAGATCTAGAAAGACAGAGTTTGAATGGAGACTGAAGCAACCTACATGCTATCGCTCTTTTCCATGTTTGGTTTTGTTTCCTTTTTCCCATTGTTCACTCCATTGGTTACAACCCTTCTATACAACCAGACTAATATCCAACGTGAAAGTATTTGCAGATTCTATACTTGACTGCATGCCGCCAGGGGTTGGGGGTGGGAGAGGGAGGGCAGAAAATTTGAAACTCAAGGGACTCTGGAACCGAATCTTGTAAACTAAAAGTAAATAAACAAATCAATTTAAAAACAAAAAAACAAAAAAACTTGAGTTTCTTTAAAAACAATCATTAAAGGAATTTTGCTTGGGATTAGGACAGAATTTTCAACAATTTCTGAAATGACCCTAAACACACTCCTGCCATTTTGTACAATGTATGTATGTGAAGCAGCAGTCTCAGCATTGATGATTATAAAATCAAAATTCAATCAACTCTGAAAAATGTTGGAGATGCTCTTTGTCTTGCAGTATCAAATATTCTACCAAAATGTAATTCTATATGTAAAAATAAACAAGCACATTCATCTCATTAGTATGCAAATTTGCTTTTATCTTTAATAAATGGTAAAATGATATGTATACAAAAGAACTGTTTTAAAATAAATTTATGATTTATTATCGGTATATGTTTGCTTTGTATACCTATTTTATATGCCTATATACCTGGCATCACATAAAAGCTTCTTGGGTGAAAAGGGGTTGTGAGTAGAAAGAGTTTAAGAAAACCTGTTTTCTGGGCAGCGAGGTGGTGCAGTGAATAGAGCACTGGCCCTGGAGTCAGGAGGACCTGAGTTCAAATGCGGCCTCAGACACTTGACACACTTACTAGCCATGTGACGTTAGGCAAGTCACTTAACCCCAATTGCCTTGCCCTCTCCTCTCCAAAAAGGAAAAACAAACAAACAAAAACCCCAAAACCAGAAACCCTGTTCTATACAACTTCTTCTATTCTTGGCTCAACTGCTTGAGAAAGCCATCTATTAGGTGCCCCCACTTCTTCATTGCTTCCAAACCTTCTGCAAGATGGTTTTCATTCTTATCATTCAGCTAAAATTATTTTCTCCAAAGTTGCTTTAATGTATATGTAAAGAAATGAAGTTTTTGTTTGGCTGAGAGCAATGGTTCTCAACCCTCCTAATGTCACGACCCTTTAATACAGTTCCTCATGTTGTGGTGACCTCCAACCATAAAATTATTTTCATTGCTACTTCATAACAGTAATTTTGCTACTGTTATGAATTGTAATGTAAATATCTGATATGCAGGATGTATTTTCATTGTTACAAATTGAACATAACCTGCAGGTTGAGAACTGCTGGGCTGAGAGACTTCTGAGACAATTTGAGGTTAGAATAAGATGAATCTAAAAGAAATGCTCTCTTTTTCACTGAAAGAGAAATACTCTTGCTACCTGCTATTCAGTTAAGATTCTGGGAGAAATTCCACTGATTTTTCAAAGGCAGTGGTCCAGAAGGTAAGAGGATGATGAAATATTAAGCCAGAACCTTAATTTTATATATTATGATTTTTTTTCCTTTGGGATTCCTATATGTGTTACCTAAAATTGTCTTGGGGTAGAGAAATGTTAGAGGGCATGGAGAAGCTATGCCATTTTCAATATCTCTCTTGAAGCCAGAAATTACTTGGAATTAAACTAATCTTAAATTAAATAAAATTATGCCAAACACAGAGTATGCCATTAAGAAATTTTTCTTAGACATATGTTAATGTGCCACTTGTAAACTTATGACATAGATTAAATATGCTGCCTGTAATCATGTTAGATTACCAAAGATCTCTTTTTTGAAACAAGTTTTTGATATTTTCTGTTTCTTACATCACCATAGTTATCCCATTTATCCTTTCCTTTCCCCCTCCCAAAGAACCACCCCATATGACAGAGTATTTTTTTAAAGTAGAAAATATAAAAGTCACCAGAACTGATTAATACACTGAAAAAGTCCCAAAACATGTGGAATACGTAACACTTGTGAACTTCCACCTCCATGATGGGGTGTGATAAGGGTATCTTCTTATATTTGTTCAGTTGAGTCTTCCTTGAGCTTTATAATTTTGTTACATTCACTTTTGATTTTTTGGTGTATAATTATTCTGTTCTTTT
Organism: Pseudochirops cupreus; assembly: GCA_028627135.1. NCBI lineage: Eukaryota > Metazoa > Chordata > Mammalia > Diprotodontia > Pseudocheiridae > Pseudochirops > Pseudochirops cupreus. Next base: position 407,514,794 of record CM053580.1, read on the forward strand.
AAATTGCTGTTGTCACTGTGTATGAAGGCAGCTAGAAGGCTCAGTGGAATTGATTCTGGGCCTAGATAGAGGAAGATCTTAGTTCAAATTTGACCTCAGACACTTATTAGTTATGTGGCTCTGGGCAAGTCACTTAATTTCTGTTTGCCTTAATCCACTAGAGAAGGAAGTAGCAAACCACTCTAGTATCTTTGCCAAGAAAGCAAGTTGGACATGACTGAACAGCTAAACTAAACAATGAGTCACTGTGAATATACTCTTTCACCAGTTATCTCTTAATTGTTGAGTTTAATTGACTTATCAATCCTCATCTTTCTTTACCTCTCTGTAGCCTTTGACGTTCACTGTCAATCACTGATCAAATCCTCTTGGATGCTCTCTCTTTTCCACGTTTTCATCCTTTGCTGGATCATTATCGAGGTCCCACCTACTACTCCCCTTGAGGGGACATTTGGGATTGTCCAATACTCTGTGAGTACCCAAGGGTTTGTCCTTGGCCCTTTCCCTTTTCCCTTTATATTATCTTGCTTAGTAATGGCATCAGTTACCATGGGTTCTATTATCATTTTTGTATATGTGATTCTCAGATCTTTATATCCAGCCCTAATCTCTTCCCAGAGTTCCAGTCCCAACAAATGCACTTTGGACATCTCAAATTGCATGTGCCATAGGTATAAAAAACTTAACCTGTTGAAAAATTAATCAACTGAACTTTCCCCCCAAATCTTTTCCTCTTTCCTAATACTTTCAAGCATATCACTAAACTCCAAGTTATTCAGGCTTGCAATCTTGACATTCTCCTCAATTCCTTACCTTCACCTCACATATTTATTGTTAAATCTTGTTTTTCCTTTCATAATCTCTCTCATATACGCTCTCTTTTCTCTGTTCATTCAGTCACAACTCCAGTATGTGGAGTTGAGAGTAAAATGTAAAAAGACTTGAAATACAGAAAAGGGGTAGGTTACAAAGGCTTAAAATATCAGAATATTTTGCATTTGGCGCTGGGGGCCATAGAGAACCCCTGGAGTTTACTGAGTAGAGGGTGTGTGACAGGATGGAGACTTTCCCCCAACTTCTAGGGCCCTTCCTCTGCGATTACCTTCCATTGACATGATATCTGTGTTGTATCTATGTCGTCATTGATGTGTTGCGTCCCTCATTAGAATGGAAACTTGGGGGCAAAGATTATATTCTTGCTTTTCTTTTTATCCCAGACTCTGGCAAATGTGTGGCACATAGTGAATCACTAACCAATGTTTGTTGGTTGGCACATAGTGGGTGAATAATGAATATCTGTTGATTGATTGTACCTCCTCAACATCTCTAGCATCTCCTTATTTCTATAGACATGAAGAAAGCATAAATTCTGGACCTCATTGTCTTTTACTTGGGCTACTAGGATGGCCTCCCAAATGTTTTCCTTGATTTCATAGCTCTTTCCTCTCCCATCCATCTTGCACATCTCTCATATATAACAAATAGATTTTCCTAAATCATAAGCCTGACCATGTCCCTATTGGTCATGAATGGAAGGCACTCTTTCTTCATCCAAGTCTCAGAATCTCTACCTTTGTCTCAAGTGCCATCTGTAACAAAAGACCTTTCCTGAATTGTACCTCCATATCCACAGCTGCTGATGCCCCTTCACCAATGACTTATTTACTGTCTATGTAGACACACATCATACTTATATATGTATATTTCTACATATATGCATATACAAGTTGTTTCCTCCAACAGAAAGTAAGTTCTTGAGGGCACATACTATTCTCTTTCTATATTCCTATTCTTAATGCCTAGCATATATTAGGTGCTTAATAAGCTCTTGATGATTGATTAATAAATTCCAGTGGTTCCTTCTTTTCTCTAGGACAAAACATAAACTACTTTGTTTGCCTTTTACAGCTAGAGCCTACCTTCCCACACTGATTGTACATAGCTCTGTTTCAAACATTATTAGTTACAGAAAACTGTCTTACTTGCTGCTGTCCATACATAGCATTCCTTTGCTAAGGCTGGAAGCCTGGAACATATTCCCTCCTCAACTCCACCTCTCGGAATTACTCTCTTCCTTTGTATACTCAAGAAACATCTTCTACAGATTGGCCAACATGACAAAACAAGAAAATTACACATGTTGGAGAAGATGTGGAAAAAAATGGAAAACATGGATTGTTGGTGGAGTTGTGAACTGATTCAGCCATTGAGGAGAGCAATTTGGAACTATGGCCAAAAGACTATAAAACTGTGCATACTCTTTGACCCAGCAATACCACTACTAGATCTATATCCACAAGAGATCACAAAAAGGGAAAAGGACCCACATTACAAAAATATTTAAAGCAGCTCCTTTTGTGGTGGCAAAGAATTGGAAATTGAGGTGATGTCCATCAATTGGGGAATGGCTGAACAAGTTGTGGTATACGAATGTAATGGAATACTATTGTTCCATAAGAAATAATGAGCAAGGGGTCTTCAGAAAAACCTGGAAAGACTTGAATGAACTGATCCTGAGTGAAGTGAGTAGAACCAGGAAAATGTTATATACAGTAACAGCAACATTGTGTGATGACCAACTTTGATAGATTTAGCTACCCTCAGCAATGCAATGATCTAAGATAATTCCAAAAGACTCATGATGGAAAATGCTATCCACATCCAGAGAAAGAACTATTGAGTCTGAATGCAAATCAAAACATATTATTTTCTCTCTCTCTTTTTTTCCCTTTCTTGTGGTCTTCCCCTCTTGTTCTGATTCTTCTTTCATGACATGACTGATGTGGAAGTATTTAATATGGTTGTACATGTATAACCTATATCAGATTGCATGCTATCTTGGGGAGGTAGAAAAATTTAGAACTCAAAATCTTATGAAAGTGAACCAAAAAAACTAAAAATAAATTAATTTTAAAAAGAGGCATCTCCTATAGCAAGCTTATTCTTATTTAGCTCTAGCAAATTAAATTATATTCTGCTGGCTTGAAAGAGTTAATCAATTTTCCAAAGTACCTAGTTTAATTCCAGGAAGTTACAGGAGCTGGGGAAACTTATGTTCATTATAAAGCTGTCTTTCAGTAATTGACAAAATGTCTCCAATTTTCCATGAAGGTATATCTTTTTTTCCTCAAAAATTTCCTGCTACATTTAGCACATCAAAAGACACATTTACTAGGGAGTCAGATACAAAAGACAATATTCTGATCAAAGAATTTGCTTCTACAGCTCGCAGGATCATCATGAATCTTGATATTCAATGTTCTTTCTTTTTAACAAGCCATGCCAAAATCTCCCCCTCCCCTAAATTTTCATATCAAATTAAGAATGAACAATATGCTAAGAGAAACATAAAGGCATCTTATTTAACAAGCAGAGACAAGAGGGGGAAGAGCCAAAGGAATCATTCAGTGAGGAGCAGAAATCTGAGTCAGGTGTAAATAGATAACACAATTGGGAACAGATTGTGCCACATCTGGCTTGGGTCATCACTAGTTTAACTGACTTCCAGTGGTATGCTTATGAACACCCACCCTCAAGTGTCTGTTTGATTTTATTTCCTCCCACATTACCATCAGGTCTTCATTTAAATAAAACCCAAGTCCTATTTCTATTCTTTGCCCCTTTTCCCCACGTACTTGATGAGTTAATTGACTAAGAGAAACTATAAATGTCTTCCTGAGGCAATGGTAGCAATTATTTTGGATTGCAGGAGTGGGCTGTTCTGAAAGAGAATGAATAGTATCAGATTAAAAAAAAAATAAAAAACCACTGACAAAAAACCTAAAGGCTGCTTCACCTTTTCTCCCAAACAACCTGTGCTTCTTTGAGGGGTACAATCCTCAGCTTTGAAAAGAGAAATGTCCTTGTAACAAACATTATACATAATTTTGAGCTAATGTTTGGAAAGTTGGTTTCATTATCTACTGTACCCACCCAGGCACTGCCAGTCCTTTAACTTAGAAAAGTATAATATCAGAGTCTGACAACAATGATCTGTTTCAAAATGGGAGTATTTTTATATCCTCCATTTAAAACTTGTTGGTCAAGACTGGATTGTTATTGTATAAGAACTTAGGACTCTGACTGAAGCGCTGTTTCACTGGGTTAAATAATCCTTAGTGTGAGAGATAGATATAATGCTCTCATGTGTGTGTCCAAGGTCATAAAAACTGGACCATGACTACATAAAAACCTATGTATTTATAAAGTATAGTTTACTCTGATGGCCTCCTTCATATTTCTGTTATGTAGCTTAAACCCCACTAAATTCCTAATTTTCAAAAAGACAATGATAATTCTCCTGTCATAAAGGGAGACATATTTTACTTCTCTTGAAGGATGATAACAACCACAAGGTTCACTGGGAAGAAGAATGAAATCTTTCTATGTGGGGATTCAGTTTTAACTGCCAGAGTTCATCCCTTACACAGGAAGGCTCCTGTTTATCCTGCTGACTCAGCCAATGAATGGCTTTGGGAAGCTGACTTACTCAGTAAAGTTATTATTCCAAAATAAGATTTGTAAAAGTCTCATCAGCCTCCAGGCTCCTTGCTACTGAAAGTATTTCTTTGGAGCAATCTGAAGAAGTTGAGGGGACACAGGCCACTCGTGGATTTCAAAACCATGAGGAATCCTTCTCTGACTAGGAAGTATCCCTGATGTCAATTTTGATGTTTTCTTCCCTTGCCATTTTCTCAAAATTGGGCAGAAATATTTGAACCTGGGTCTGAAATGTTAAGTATCAGATAAGGATGATTTTATAGTGTAACTGCATTTGCTGAGTCAAAATACACAAGATCCATAGAAGCCATTTTTTGCAAAAATAAAAAAAAGTAGTTAAATTGTACCAAAATTACCACTCTGTGAAACTGCCCTAAGCAAACTTTAGTGAAATAGTATAAGTGGACCATCATTGTTATTACATCTAGGATCTATCATAAGACTAGAGAAAAATAATGGCTCAATTACAAAATAAAATAGTTTTATGCTGTTTTGTGAACAAGAGGAGCTATAAAAGAGATAATAAATGGCATGGATGGTTGACAAGGCAGGGGGTACCTATGCAGCAAGAATGAGAGACAATGGATCAATGCTTCTCAAAAGTATGTCCCACAAGAGTCTACAAGTGTGTCATGAATTGTATAGAACTTAACATTAGAAATTGCATGTGCATGCATGGATTGTTTTTTTCTTGTAGAATATCCAGGATCGCTCATGTCAATGAGAAGCCCTGCAATGGATGGACATTCCAAGTGTTCCTTTACTACCTCTGAGATATTAAAAGGACCAGAAGTAGGTCTCTGGTTGGCACTGTGGTTGAATCATTTTAGGGAAGATTTACCATAGGAATGCATAGTTAAGAGTTTGATCTACCTGAGAAGGAGCGTCCACAATGATGAGATTACAGATCTTTGGAAAGTATGACAAAAAACTGAAGACTGGTGTGATTATGGTAATGCCAAAGAATATACTTTATAAGATTTAAAAGAGATATCGAACCTTGATACACAAAAATTATGGGGCTAAAATATAATCTTTGTACATGCTCATAAATTTCTGTACACTGCTGTCAGATTGAACTTCCCAATGCACACATTGGATCATGTGACTGCACTGCTCAAAAAAAACATCACGAGTTCTCTATCACCTACTGAATAGAGTTCAGATTCCTTAGGCTAGCATTCAAGGCTCATTATAACCCAGTTTTAAACTATTCTTTCAATTTTGTCTCATGATATTCCCTAGCAGATACTCCATACTGAAGACAATTCACTCATTTATCACATTTGTGCCTCTGATCTTGACATTCCCTTTATCTGAAATGCACCCCTCCCATTCCCCTCTGCTTATGTTAAATTTCCACAGGAAGGGGATCAAGTACACGTGATTTCCTTAGAGTTATCTCTCAACTGAATTCAATAACATTTCCACAGTCTCTTATTCAGAGGTTCCACTAAATGACACATCACATATATTCCAAAATATTTAAGCTATAGAAGCATCATTGACAGTAGCAAAAAAAAAAAAATGGAGGCAAGGCATACAACCATTGATTGGGTAATGGCTAAACAAACTTTCATTCATGAAGAACATTACAGAATTTTAAGAAATTATAAATATAAATATGAAGAAGCATTGGAAAATTTATGTGAACTAATGCAAACAGAACAATTAAGGAGAACCAGAAAAAAGACATGTAATGATGGCAACAGTGTAAATTGAAAGAACCTTGACACTAACAGCAAAAAATGAAACTGAATACTGCATAATTAAAATGGTCATGTTTGGCCACATAGGGTGAAGTAAAAAAGTGTACCACTCTTCCTTCACTGAAGAGATGGAAAACTGTGTGTGCAACACTGCAGATACTATCTGACTCAGTTAATATGTCAGTTTTACTAAGCTATTTCTCTTATTGTCTCTAGGTGTAGAAGATGGGAGACATATATTTGGAAATAAATAAGATGTAAAAACAAAAGGATATGTTTACAATGTATACACGTAACATAATTATGTAATAATGACATAAATGTAAATAATACAATGTTCCAGGATAAATCCTAGCAGAATAAGAAACTATCAATATTTTAAACATTTTTGCTTTTATATTATGAAAATACAAAGAAATTTGATTCATAAATTTTAGTGGGGGAAGGAAATATGCATTCAATAATTCAAAATCATTTGAATTTTTTAATTCATTGGCTAACTTTTTACACATCATTTGAGTTGACTGTGACCCTTTGGTTATTAAAAAACAAAAAAAAACCCAACAAGAATAAAATCCCAATGTGTTTCTTTGAAATGATCAATTTTTGATGATTTTCTGTTGCAAAGGAGCAATGTTACACAAAAATAGTATTGTTTTTATTTCTAACAATAGAGTTTTTCTGAGTTCTGGTAGCCATTTCTACTGAGCAATTATCAGACTTAAGAGTTATGATGCTTAGTGTGAGAGACCATAAAAATCCCTTTTATTTGATGAAAAATGATATACAGAACAAAAAAGCCCATATCATTTGCTCTGTGGAAACAAAATATGATTTTGGAAGTTCCTTTACACAAATAGGCATAAGTAAGTTAAGCATCAAACCTCTTGCGAGGTCTTTGGTATTATCGTCATCTGCTTTTTCAGCTTTACTTGAGTTGGCTTCCATTATGTCTCACTCTGCTTTACTAACACGGGCAAAGGAGGTGAAGCAGAGAGAAGTTTGACATTAGAATGGCATATTTAAAAAGGGCCTGAGAGCTCATCTAACCCAATGCATTCATTTTGCAGATGAAGAAACTGAGACCCATAGAGGTTCAGTGATTGCTCTAAAGTTACTCAGATATAAACAGCAGAAGATTTAGGGTATAGAAGCCCAGAGGTAGAATCTATCTCTTTCTATTATACTGTACTGACTTCTTATTTGTGATTTCTGCTCATATATTGTCTAGCCCTCGGCAGATAACAGGTTTTAGGAATGGACTTCTTAGAATGCATAATTCATTTTTATTTGGCAATTGGGCATATTTCTCCAAGGTGAGGAGGTTTGGATAAAGAAGAATAGTTTTATGGATGAGACAAAACAAGAAATTCAACATACTCATGGGTTGTTTTGTGATGTGACGTGTGAGTTTCTTGATAGGGGTAATCTGAATGTGGTTTCTGAAGGCAGGTATAATACTTTGTGTTATTCTTTGCTATTAATTGGGACAACAGAATGGGGGTAGGAGTGCCACTGGTAAATGTGAACTGAACCTATGCACGCTAGATCAGTAATCTAAATGGAAACTCTTTGGGACAGAGGGTATTTCCATGGGACATAGGATAACGTCCGTCCTGGAAGAGTCACAATATTGAAGGATCATAAAGTCATATACTGATAAGGGAAAGGAATTCGTATTTACTAAGCAGCTACTCTGTGTCAGGAACTGTGCTAAGTGCTTTACAAATACGACTTCATTTGATCTTTGAGTTAGAAGGGACTTCATTTTATAGATTCTGAAGTTGAAGCCCAAAGATCACACTGAGATTGCTCAAGACCATCCAGAGATTCCAATCACTGTTCTCTGACTGCAAATTTATGCTCTTTCTATTACCCCATACTACTTCTCTCACACAGTAACATGTAAGATTAGTCATAGGTGTGGACAAAACTTATCCAAAGTAAAGATTCTGATGTTATTAAATGGCTTGCATCGTTTAGAAAACTTTGAAGAATATCATCAGGCTATAGCATGTTACCAACAATGACTTGCAGGTGATAAGTGGCATACAAGGCATCCTCGATTAGCATGACCAATAAAAATGATGAGGTTAATACTTCACAGGGCGGCTAGGTGGTTCAGTGAATAGAGCTCCGGCCCTGGAGTCAGGAGGACCTGAGTTCAAATTCGGCCTCAGACACTTAACACTTACTAGCATGTGAGCTCAGGCAAGTCACTTAACCCCAATTGCCCTGCCTTCCCCCCTCCAAAAAGCAAACAAACCAAAACAAACAAAAAAAACTTCACTAAAGTTTTTAGGACAACATATTCTTATAGCATATAGGTGTCATGATGCTTCTTAGAAAACTCTGAATATCTGTTGTCTCTTCATCAATTACAAGGGCATTCAAAGTCAATATAAATCCTGGAAAGGGCAACAATACCCAATTGTCTAAGAACTAGAGCACAGATGCAGAAGGTGGCTGTTGCACCATGGGAGAGGTAGAGTTTCAAACCTAGTCCTGGGTTCTTTGGAGGGATTTCTCTGCTATATCTAGTTCCTGACACCTGGAAAAGTAGCCTTAACTCAAACAGAGTTCTTATAAGAGTGACATCAAGGAGACAGATGAATAGCTGGCCTTTGAAGCATGCCATTGTGCTAAAGATGACAAGTGTATTCTAATTTTTCTTATTTTAAGTGTGTTGGGCTTAGTGGAGTAATTAGTGAGTTTCATTAGAGATTGTATTTGAATAAAATATCAGACATGGCACTATCAATAAATCTTCAAAACAAAATTTAAGGATTATTGCTGGTCATAATTTTAAAATAATTTAACCTTACAAATGATGTTGATCAAATTTAATGGACTGCATGCAATGCCTAAAAATGTCAGTGAATTCTTAGAATCTTTTAATGTAATCTTAAGTCCAGCTATTATAGTACTATGAAGTCTTTAACAATTCCTAATTAGACAGAAATCTATTAAGATTAAACAGCAGATTTAGGACCTTTGGGCCAAAGTTGTCTTTAATTAAAAAAAAATTCTGCTTACCTATTATTGTACTCAACCTTGTATTGAGTGTATAGTCAGGAAGACCTGAGTTCAAGTCTAATCTTTGACACTCAGTAGCTATGTCACCATGGGCAAGTCACTCAACCTCAGTTTGCCTTAGTTTTCTCATTTATAAAATGGGAATAATAATAATAGTACCTATCTCCCATGGTTGTTGTGAGGATCAAATGAGATAATAAGTGTAAAGCCCTTATTACCATACCTAGAATGTAGTAAGTGCTATGTAAATGTTGGCTATTTATTATTATTATTATTATTATTATTATTATCCTCACACTACATAGATTGGGTTGTTAGCTTGCTGATAATCATGCCAAAAATGAACAAGAACTTTGACATGACAACTTCTTCCTACCTTCACATTCTGATCCCTAAATAAACATCAGAAGCTGCTTTGAGTTCCTGTTGAATCATTTTTATCACTTTCAGAAATTCTAATTCTTAAAGCCATGTCCAACAAAACATTGCTGAGAGGCAAACTAAAGATGTTTTTTCCCCCCTCTTTCAGCTTCTAGGTTATTAGAGAAGCATGGCAGAAGCAGCACCTTTTGTTTTGAAATATGTTGTAAACATGAATCACAGGTACATTTCTTTTCCCTGAAAATATTCAAGCTTCCTTGACATTCCAACAGTTCAGCAAATAAGTTCAGAGTGAAGCTTATGGTTGAAGTAGAATATGAGAGAGAAGTTGGGTAGTTTGTTATGCTTCTGTCACTATGAAATGCTCTTCATGTTCCTATATCTGCTTTTTTTCAATAGGACCATATTTGTCTCTAATTATAATAAATGAGGTTATGGATACAGTCTTTGTGTCTGTTTCAATTTAATTCAATTGTTTTCACATTTATCAGATCTAAGGGGTCTGATAAAGGTAACTAGAGAGGAAGAAGTACTTGGTGATGAAGACCTTAGACAAAGGGATTCATTAACATCTGTATCACTGCAGATCTAGTTTGAATTTGCACCTACCCTCTATGTGTGAGTTGCTATAATTGCCACTAGTAACCTCTGCTGCAAACATCTCTTGCCTTATAGATTACAATCTGTTGCTGTTGTTGAGTCCTGACCAACTCTTCCTGATCCCATTTGGGATTTTCTTGGCAAAGATACAGGAGCAGTTTGCCATTTCCCTCTCCAGTTCATTTTACAGATGAGGCAAACAGGGTTAAGTGACTTACTCATGGTCGTGTAGCCAGTAAGTATCTTAGACTGGATTTGAACACAGGTCTTTCTGTCTCGGGGCCCTCACTCAATCTACCACACCATCTAGTGACCCAGATTACAATCTAGTTAAAGGTAATACAGATTACATGAACATAAAAGAAAACAGGCAAGACAAACAGCCATAGACAAAAAGCATATAACACTCACTGATGCAGATGCGCATCTGTTTCTATGTGTATGAACACACAAATTGGTTACAGTCAAAAGAAATCAGTTTGTGGACAAATTAATAATACTCGAAAAATCAAATGTATTTGTGATATTGACTTGAAAATTGTAGTATTAAAGTAGTATTAAAGACTGAAATCCTCTCATGCCTGTTTATCCTGTGAATCTCTTATACTTATGCTCTGGTAAGTTGGTTGTAGCCAGCCACCTCACATTAAAGAAACCTTCCTTAATGTCTCCTTTAATTTCAAGAAGATCACTAGAGCATTCTGTCTATCTACCTGTCCTCATCTTCACCACATGACAAATACATCCTTTTTTTTCCTCCTGTCATTCACTTGCTTTCTTTTTGTTCTTTCATGCCATTTTTTAGTCTTATTTCATACCTATTCACATCTACCATCTACTTCTCCATTATCTTCCCTACCATTTTTAGTTCTTCAGAGACTGTTATATTCCATGTCTTGGTGCCGTGCATGAACATTAGTAGAATTTTGGTTAAAAAATGTCTTTCTATGGCAAGTTTGGGGTTAAGAGTTTTGATGTTTCCTAAAGCTAATGTGTCCCAATGTCCTCCTGTTCAAACCTGAACCCAACTGGTTCAACTATACTATATGTACCAAATAAACATACTAATGGATAAACTCTATAGGTTATCCATCTGAATATATGCTGTAACCAGGGTAAAGACATTGTACATCAATCAATTTGGTCTTCCTTTTATAGTTGTGGTTTTTTTTTTTAGTCTCAGCCACTAACATTTCATGTTAAAACTAGATATTCTGAGATTGATTTTCATCAAAATGTGTTTTATGATTGACATTATTGGAACACCAATAGCCAAGAACTAAACCACACATATATATATATACTTATGTGCATATACACATATATGCACATATATGTAATGTGTGTATATATACATACATATATATATATATATATATATATATATATATATATATATATATATTTAAGGGTAGATTAACTAAGCTTCCACGATCTTTGATAGTTGTTTTTATATTTCTACATCACTTGATTTGTGCTTTTTGTAGGATTTCATTTGTTGCTGGGGTTTTTTTTTGGAGGGGTGATGGTGTAGGGGAGACAAGAAGCAATCTCTTAACTGCAGAGAAGATTGGTTTAGTTCAATCTTCCTCTTCTTAGAATAGTCAGGCTCAAACATCTCAGAATAAGACTTAGTGAAAGAAATGCTTTGAAGAAGGTCAACAAAGAAAATGGTAGGGAGTGGCATGCAAGCAGAAAGGTATTCCTGAAATGTAGGAAGGTGGGGGAGACATCACGAAGTAGAAGTTTGTGGTAGGAAAACAAACAACATGAGTGAGAAAAGAGGAAGGAAACAACTGCTCCTAATTGATACTAGATTGATACCAAATTTTACAATGTATGTTTCCTCTTGTCAGAAGAAGCTAACTTTACACATTTCTTGAGTCTTCATTATACTGAGGGTCATTAGTACACCATCTAGAATAAGTTTTAATAAAATAGAGTGGGGGGGGGCAGCTAGGTGGCGTAGTGAATAGAGCACTAGCCCTGGAGTCAGGAGGACCTGAGTTCAAATCTGCCCTCAGACACTTGACACACTTACTAGCTGTGTGACCTTGGGCAAGTCACTTAACCCCAATTGCCTTGCCTTCCCCCCTCAAAAAAAATTAAAATAAAATAAAATAGAGTGGGGTGGCTAGGTGGCACAGTGACGGGCCCTGGAGTCAGGAGGACCTGAGTTCAATTCCAGCCTCAGACGCTTAACATTTACTAGCCATGTGACCTTGGGCAAGTCAATCCCAATTGCCCAACTTTCCCCCCTCCAAAAATAAAATAAAATAGATTGCTTTCATTATATTAAAGCATGTCAGTTTTAACACTCCCAAGGGAGAAAAATGATTAAACCCCACTCATAGCTTTTCCTCAGAAGAATGCCATGAGGATTAATTGGGTATATCCAGGGGGAAAAAAACAAACAAAAAACTAATAATGTTTTAATTTCTCAGAAAAAACAGCCTAGAAGACAGGAAAGACAGGTTATTCAGTTCAATTCAATTCAACATTTAGTAAGTATCTATGTGCCATGTGTTGTGCTAAGTGCTAGACAACAATAAAACCATTCCTGTCCTCCAGGAACGTGTGCTCTACTACGGGGAAGCAGCATGTACCGCAATAATAAATGCAAAATGTAAGTGGCCTGCTCCCCTGCAAGTGATGAGCACGGCCTGGACCTGCATAGATCACTGGGGTTGGGTATTTTCCCGTTGTTTCCTGAGGTAAGGAAGCATGATGGTTTAGGGCTGGGGCAAGAGAGAGTCCCTTAAAGAGGAGAAAGAATGTGGAAGAAAAGGGTGCTAGGGTCTTTCCTTAGGCATATGGAGCATCAGCAGGAGCCCCGAATGAAAAATGAGAATTTTCTTTCACAAATCCTACAGTACTGGAGAGGATGAAAATCTAAAAGGGCCAGTGGCAAGGCAGAAAACTATTTTTAATTATGAGCACACTCAGGTGACTGAAGTGATGAAGAAAAAAACTACTGAGGAACTGTTGATTCTTATTCTACATCAGACCCCATTTCAATTTCCTCTGGATACAACTGTCACTTAGATGTGGCTGACCCCATTCTATGAATTTCTTTTGTTCTTGGCATAAGGGCACAGAGGAACTCGTAGGCACACAGGAAACAGTGACTTTTTTTTTTTTAAGGCTACAGCTAATTTAGAGGATTTTCTCTGTTGGTATAATCTCAAGCCATTCATGTGTTTCATAAATGAAATTCCAAAGGCAGAATGATTCTATATTTATGTCTTTAAAAATCTGCCTTATGAGTAAAAAACAACCCAATGTAGCAATTCCTAGTGTTACATGTACAAAGTATAGGATATTTTAAAAGACAACTACCACATGTAGGGTTTATGTGGAGTTGAATGGGTCATTTGGTACACTATACTAGTCCACATTCATACCAAACCCCTCTTACACTCCTCAATTCATTACTTTTTAAAATTTTCATCTTGGATACCATAGCAATCAAATAATACATTCTGGTATTTCCTCAGAAATTAAAAAAAATGTACATAATCTCATTAATTTATCTCTGAGCACACACCCTAGTTTAATATTAATTATTAAATAAACCAAAGAAACTCATGTTCCTCTGTTTACTCACCTTTCTCTCAATAATTAACCCATCTCCACTTCGTTTGATAGGCTTAACTACACATTAAAATTACTGGATATATGTTTTATTAACAGTTAACAAAAATAAAGCAATACAAAAGAATTATTTACAATCATTCAGTATATGAGAAAAAAATTCAGAGAATTCTCTCTTAACCATCATCTCTGGAAACACTTCACCACCACTCAGCCCTCTCAATTAAAGTCTTTTTTCAAGAATTCCCTTCATAATGTTTATTCTCAAGATGAGTTAGACTCAGTTGTATCAAGAAATATCTCTTCCAACTCTCCTTATTCCTTGACAAATAAGTCATTTAGTTTCTGAGGAACCTTGATTGGTCCTCTTTCTCTGTCTTTAGCCTCTCTCCAGTCATGATAATTAAAACCAACTTCAGAATGACAGTTAAACTGCCATTCTCCCAATGGAATCCTCACAGACTATAGTTAAGCTATAACTTTACAAGATTCCATTCCCTCTTAAAGCTATACTAACAAAATCTATTGTCCCTGGGAACAGCTATTGAGACTAATGTTACAAAAGTAATTTCATAGGAGAGAGAGAGAGAGAGTGTGTGTGTGTGTAGGGGGCTTTCAGGGCCATTAGGAGAGATTAAGTAAAAAATTAATTACCCTTTGTGTAGCCTGATCATGCACTTCTTTGACCTTTCTCGGCTGAACTAGAGATGACAAATTTGCAGTTGTTTTGTTTGTTTATAACGAGGCACGTACTTAAAGCTTTTCTAGCTTGACAGGATGTACCATAGTTTAAGTTAAAGATGTGTTCACTGATATTTTTGTAATAACCCTTTATGGAACAGAATAATTATTTGACGTATCTGTGATTTCATCAGGGTCAGTACTCTCTTTAACGAAGCATCACTCAAACTGTGGGATTCTTGTCTGTGTTCCCCTGTATATCTACCACCCGACATACTCTTCCTCTGGTTCTCTTGACATTGTGACTCATGAAACATTTATCCTCCTCCATCAGTTATCCTTTGCATCCACACAGACACAGAGGCATGCACGCACACGCGCACACACACGCACACACACACCTACTTGCGTTACAAGTATAATAGGGCTTTACATTATGCTTTTCCAGATCACTTAATATAAAAACAGTCACAAGGGGGATGTCAGGGATTTGCTTCTGGGAGAAGAAATTCTATATTCTACTACCACTTGGTTGGGAATAGCATCTTTCCAATGGCATAAACACCACTGTTGGGAGCTTAAGCCAATGTCAGAGAACCTAGATACCTCCAAAGTCTTTTTGTATGTACTGGAGAAGCCTGGGAGGTGATTGAGTAGGGACCAAGATGGTCAGTGATATACTCAAAAGCAGTGATGAGGTCTCTATCTCTGTATCTCTGAATATAGATATACACATACAGTAGATAGAGTGCCAGGCCCGGAGTCAGGAAGACTCATCTTCGTGAGTTCAAATCTGTTCTTGAATTAGACACTTACTTGCTGTGTGGAAGGAAATGTCAAACCACTCCAGTATCTTTGCTAAGGAAATCCCAAATGGGGTCGTGAAGAGTTGGACATGACTTAACAAAAATAACATAAATAATTTAAAATATTTTTTATTTATAAAAGAGGCAGTGGGCAAAATTCCAGTTTTCAACACTTTCAAATGTGCCTAGCTTGTGGCCAGGAGATACCTTCTATACTTGTTTCAATTTCAGCTGAAATACAACCCAAATTTTCATTTTTTTCTTGGATCTCATATAATGACAATTTTCTCAACTGGTCATATGTTTTAATATTGATTTCTACTGCTAATCTTTTTGAAGTATAATATGTACAATCAGTAAGGAGATTCAATAGGAGATTCAATTCTCCTTCTTCCAAACTTCAGTTCCTACAAATGATGAAGAACCAGGCTCCCTATCATTTTTAGCATTGGATGTAAGAATTGAGTACATGCCATATATTCCATAATTAAAATCTGGTCAATAACCATACTCTTCCCAGAAAAAAATACACACTGATATAAAAAGCTACCACACATCTGCATTTTCTCCAATATCCAATTTTACTTAATATCCATTAGTCTTTCAACTGTCTGGAAATAATAGCATCAATGAAACTATAATAATTTGACTAGGTATAAAAACTGAATAGCTAAAATATCCATTTAAAAAAACTTTAATAATAGCAGGTCTCAGAATCATAGAGATAGCTATGCTTCCCATAGCAACATGGTAAGAGAGAGGGGCTATTCTCTTCATTCTCAAAGGACGGGAGTCCTGACAAGAGAATTCAATGAACAGAAAGTCATTTTCTTTGGAAGTTTCCAAATTAACAGAAATTCATTCTGATTTTACAAAAATAACACACATTTATAAGGCTGGATTGATAAATTATTTTTAAACTGCATGAAATTTTTCTTTGGTACTATGACACAAATAGTTTCCCTACCCCAATTGACTTCATAAAGGAAAGCTTAAGTATTTTTATTTCTATTTAAATTTGAATGGTACATAATTGACATATAGAAACATTAGGAACTGAAGAACAGACCACTTGAAATTATAATGGAGAAAACTTTAAGTTCTATTAAGATCAAAATCTGTTCATCTCAATATGTCTCTTCAAAGCCCTCCTCCACACTCCTGCAATCTCTTTCCCATCCTGATTCTTATGTTTATCTCCCATGATCCTTTACAAATACTTAAGCTAGGATCTTTCTTTCTCACTATTGCAATGGAATTATATGAGTTGAATATGACAATGCTCTCCCCATATGCAGAGCCCAGGGCTGTGTTGGGATCAGCTTGAGCTAACTTACAAAAGCTGATTATTAGATTTGCTCTGTGAGCATTTGTACCTGAGAAATAGGCAAATGTTATAAACTAGGGATTGATCGATTATTTTGATGATTATCTAGACTTAAGAAGATGATAGAGAAAATGTTAATAATACAGATTAAACTGAAAAGTTTGTTGGGCTTTCATTTTTTTTTTCCTCCAGAAGCATTTGTTAAACATCTGCAAGCACACTTTACTTCTCTCCTAAAATTGGGTGCAAAGTCAATTTGCAATGGGTAAAGAGAACATCAAAATTAGAAGAATTTGAACTCTGGAAGAGAAATTTCTTTCCAATTTCTTTCCAAATTTCTTTCCATTTTCTTTCCATATTTCCATATTCTATAGATTTGGATGCACACAAACAACCACACAAGTTGTACTCTTGTACCTTTTCTGTATATTATAGTCTAAGAATTGTCCATGGTTTTTCTTGTTTTTGTGAGTTTTTCTTTTTTGCTTTTTATTTGCCTATTTTGCCCTTCTTTGTTGTATCTCTAGCACTTAGCACGATGACTGGCAGATTGAAGGGGCTCAATAAATGCTCAATGACTGATAGAGAGCTATCAGCAAACATATCCATATACATATATATGCTTGTGTTGTACACTTGAATTATGTATGTGTATATGTATTTATGTGTGTATTGGTACATTTGGGGCATCTAGGTAGTGCAGTAGACAGAGCACTGGGCTTGGAATCAGGAAGATCTGAGTTCAAACCCAGCCTATGACACTTAGTTGTGTGTGATCTGGGCTGTGAGATCTGTGTGATCCCTATTTGTCTCAGTTCCTCATCTGTAAAATAAGGAAATGGCCAACCCTTTCAGTACCTTTTCCAAGAAAACCCCAAAGACAAGTCCATGGGGTCAGGAAAAGTCCCGCACACATGAACAATGAGATGCATATACACATGCTACTTGTGTATGTGTTTGTATGTATAGTATGTCTGCATATGTGTACATATGTGTGCATGTGTGCATCACAGGTGAGTTGTGCATTTGACACAGGGTAGCTAGGTGACCCTAGGCAAGTCACACAATCTCTCAATGCTCAAAGCATTTCTTAGACTCTTGAAGTTGCATCACAATTTCTAGCATGCTTTGGGAGAGGGGGTTTCTTTACTCAGCAATTTCCTGTGTCAACAAAATCATAGGTTCAGTCTCTATCCCTACATGTATATAAAAAATAATTATAATTGGGGGGC
>CM053580.1:407533159-407558802 GCA_028627135.1 Pseudochirops cupreus
TCCATAAATCTGACAAGTAAACTATTCCTTGCTTCCCCAGATTATTTACAGTATCAGCCTTTATACCTAGATCATGTACCCATTTAGACTTGACTTTGGTGTACAGCGTTAGATGATGGTCTATACCCAGTTTCTGCCATACTATTCAACTCTAAAATTTAATGGTTGAGTAGGATCACAGGAAAAACACTGTGTCCTGGGTAGGGGTAAGGAATCAGGGTGGGGTGGAGAGGGCTTACATGATCTTGGCCTACCTTCAGACGTTGCAGGGTTATTAATGTACATATCCCCTTTTCTGGGGGATGGAATTAAGGGGAATAGAAATGGCCTAATAAGCCCAAGATTTTAACATAAATCAGCTCTGCAGAATAATTAAATCACCTCCAACAAGTTATCATTTGACATTCTTGGCATGACACCATATCACAGTCCATTAATGCAACTTTCATTATAGTTTAGTTTGATGCTTTTTTTTTTAAATAAGCACTTTTGTTCCTTTTGGAGGTCAATTTATTTGATTAAGAAATACAAAAACAAATGCCATGATCTTGTCAAGAAAAAGTATGAGATATCTCCCTCTTCTTGGCAGAGAGGCAAGAGATTTGGACAGAATGTTGCGTAAATTGTCCGAGGGAATGACTTGTTTGTTTTTGCTTAGGTGTTTTCTCTGTTACGACTTACAGCCCTGGGGGGTTGGTTCCAGGAGAGTGAGGTTTACCTGGAAATGACCATGGTCTAAAAACAAAAGACATTAATCTATTTTTTTTTTAAAGAGAGAGTAATGAGAGCCAGTAGGCAGCTAGGTGGTCCAGTGGATAGAGTGTTAGGCTTGGAGTCAAGAAAGATTCATCTTCATGAATTCAAATCAGACCTCAGACACTGGCTATCTGTATGCCCATAGGCAAGTCATTTAACCTTGTTTGACTCAGTTTCCTCACCTATAAAATGAGTTAGAGAAGGAAATGGCAAGCCATTCTAGTATTTTTGCCAACCTCCTCCTCCCCCAAATGGAATCAGGAAGAGTCGGATGTGACTTAAAAGTGGCTAAACAACAGGGCAAGACCATCAGCTGTACCTTAAAGAGCTGTAATTAAGCAAATATTCTTGTTAATAATTAGGACTTCTGACATAAGGAGATGACTGATTTTCAAAGACTCACAATTTAATAAAAATATAATATAATGCGTTTAGAACAGTGGCTATTAAAAACCATACTCTGCATAACTTACTCTTTCTTGAATGATTTGTAGGACCTTGGAGAATCTCTTAATACCTCAGGGTTATCATTATGAACAACAATTTATTATGGTACCATAATTGTGAGAATGTTTGGATTAATAGAGTACAATCCAGGTAAGTGTCCACATAAACCAGCTTTTGTTATATTTCAGGTGATCTTCTCCTTTCCACCCCTCTCAATTAATTAGAAAACCAGGGATACCCATTTTCCAACCAGTCACACTCAGACATGGATTAATTAATTAGACAGTCATTGTGAAGGCATCTGAATGTAACTAGTGGAAACTGTGTGAGAGGGAGGGGAAGGGTGCAAAATTTGACTTTGAATATCTATTTCACACAGAGTGATTGTGTAGAAGGAGATTTTTGATGACTTGTTTGTTCCTGGCAACCTACAAGGGAACACAGAAAGTACTCACAGTATTTCATACCTTTTAGAAATGAAAACTGAATTGGTTAATATTCTCCAATGCAGTTGCAAAATAGCTTTTCTCACTGAAATGGAAGGGTGCCCATCTTATAGAGTTCTTACTTATTAGTACAGTCGAGGAGCTAGGATTGATGAGTAGTTCTGGCTGTCTCTACTGTGGGGAACCTGGGTAATTGGTTTCATAATTTAGGGGAAATAACCCTTTGATTTTACCTCCATCATCAGAGTGATTATGCATTGCGTGCAATATTAAGGAGACGCTGAAAAAAAAACCAACCTCAAATCATAATAAACCTAACTTCCTTCTCTCTCCCCAGTCCATTCTGCCCCCTAAAAAAAAAACAGACAGAAGAGGAAAAGAAACTGCAGGGATAATAGAGTTGTTGAAAATGTCAAGTAATGGGGTCATTTATGTGTTTTATTAATATATCCAACTTATTTCTTGGAAACGATCCTTTGCTTCTCAGTGAGTTCACTGTATGTTAACTTCCCTATCTGTAAGACATAGAACACAGTTGTGCCATCTGTGAAATGCCAAAAAGGTCCTCACTGATGGCTGATAAACACATTGCAATTACTTTATCATATTTATACTTGAAATTATACTTTTTGCTTAAAGAATCTCAATTAATTGACCTAGAGATCTTTGGCCACTGACAGAAGTAACAGTGTCATTCATTAAATCCTTTAGTATGAAATACTGCTATTTATCTCTATTTTATTTCAATCTCCGTCTTTATCTCTATCTCTAGTTCTAGCTGTCTAGTGCAGCTTGATGTAGTGAATAGAAGGATCAGGAAAAAAGAAAGTTTCTGGAGGGCTGGGATGAATTTATTTTTGTTTTGCTTTTTCACATTTAACCATGGTCAGAGAAAATTTAAGTGTAGCTTTCTTCAAATATTTGAAGTGTCTTTTATTTAAAAGGTGCTTCATAAGAGCTCATAAATTATTACTCCATATATGTACGCCCATTTAAAAGGCTATGCTTGGCCTCATTTCTATGACTTACACTAACAAGGAGCTTTTATACAGTGTAAGGAATTACTGGAGAAAGAAATAGTGCTTCCTTTTCTGAGAGTTGTCTAGGGTGATTTTTTTTCCCTGGGACTACTGTGTTACAAGATGGTTGAGGAGATTTACCTCAGTGAAACCTAAAAGTGAATAATTTTTGTAAGGAAAATCATCATTAATTCTGGTATTTTTAGTTTCCTGTAGCTAGTAATAGTGGCATTTTTTGGTTCATTAAAATAGATTGATGTGGTTGCATATGCAGAAACTCAAATGGAAGAAATTCGGCAGTATATTCCTTCTTCTATGGACCAAAGATATCAGTGGATTTTTAATGTTTCAAAGGCAGGACTCAGTAACAGAAATTTCACAGCATAAGTAAAAATTATCTCTTTGTCAGTACAAATCCTCCTAAAGTTGCTGTAAAATAGTCAATTATTACCAACAGCAATAGGACGGTATTCTTGTCTTATCCTAAGGGAAGACAAGGCATTGCTTCAACTGTACCGCCAGATCGTCCCTCTAGAAAAGTGTGCACAGCCACAACAGACATGAAACCATCAAATCATCCAAAGCAGCTTTTAGAAACACACTCTTGACCAGTATGCTTTCATCTTGGCAGCTAGGTAGTATAGTGGAGAGAGTACTAAGCCTAGAGTTGGTAAGAACTGAGTTCAAATCCAACCTTAGACACTTACTAGCTGTGTGATGCTGGGCAAGTCACTTAATCCCTGCCTGCCTCAGTGTCCTCAACAGTAAAATGAAGATAATATGAAGATAATGTAAATGAAGATAATAATAGTAAAATGAAGATAATAATAGCATTTATCTTTCAAGGTTGTTGTGAGCCTCAAATAGGATATTTGTAAAGTCAAAAATAAACATATTTGTACAAGCAGTTCCCTATGCCTGGAGCATACCCACTTCTTACCTTACCTTAAGCATCCCCCCACCTTCTCTCAAAGCACAATTCAGGCATCATCTCATACATGAGGACTTTCTTGGGCTCCCTCGGTCAGGGAGAGGGCATCGTCTCTCCCTCTTGAAATTATGTTGTATTACATGGTACACATTTGCATGTATTTACTTGTATGCATGTTGTATCCTCCTAGTAGGCTGGAAGCTATTTGATGAGTTTCTATGCCTAGGGCCTAAGACAGGACCTTTATACATCACTTAGCCCAGTGCTTGACAATATAAAAATTAATAAAATATATAATATATAAATATAAAAATATTAATAAAATCTAAATTTAATAAATGTTGGTTGTTTGACTGTACAGAGTAGATACTTAATGAATATTTATTCAATTGAAACAGAATTAAAAGGAGGGCACTTGAACAAGATGTGAAAGTTATACAGTGCAGACCTCAAATCAAAGAGAAGCTCTTGAGTCCAGGAATAGAGTAGAAAGATCCTTAGATATGGAGTCAGACCTAGTTCAAATCTTGGCTCTGCCTATGTGACCTAGACTAAATTATATAAACTTTCAGGGCACAGGATGAAGGGGAAAAAAAACGTGGATAGGTTGGTTGTACTGTACGCTGTATTAAGATGATGAGATCACAGATCCATATTCTCTCTCTCTCTCTCTCTCTCTCTCTTTCTCTCTTTCTTTCTCTCTCCCTCTCTCCTTCTCTGTATCTTTCTTTGTGTCACCTTTCTTTCAGTATTGAATAAATACTAGAGATAAGAGAAAAAACTCTTTAGTATTTCGTAAACATTAAAGTACTATCTAAATGTCATTATTAATATTTTATCTACAAATTTATATAAAAATCTATTTGGGTAGCTACATCATGCAGTGGATAGAGTACTGGGCCTGGAGTCAGAAAGACTCATCTTTCTGAGTTCAAATCCAGCCTCAGACAGTTACTAGCTGTGTAACCCTGGACAGTCACAGAACTCTATTTGCTTCAGTCCTTCGTCTGGAGAAGGAAATGCAAACCACTCCAGTATCTTTGCCAAGAAAACCCCAAATGGGGTTATGAAGAGTTGGACACAACTCAGTGATTGAATAACAACAACACCTGAATGCTTGATCATTTAAGTTAACACAAGGCACAATGAAGGTACCAGTCACTCAATGAACATTTTAAAGCACTTACTATATAAGGAAAAATTATATCTCCTTAACTTTATAGTAGTGTGGTAAAGTGAAAATGGGGATATATTTAGAGTTGGGGAGTCTGGGTCAGAGTCCTGGGTCTGCCACTTATTATTTGTGTTATTTTGGGAAAATTAGTTTACCTCTCTGGATCTCAGTTTCCTTATCTATGAAATGAGAAATCAAACTCAATATTATCTAAGGTGCTTCCTGCTCTAAATTCAATGATCTTATGAATGGCAGAGTGAGCTCACAAGATGAAATTTAGGGAGAAATAAAGTTTTTTTTTTTAAATCAACTATGTAAGTATTGGAAAGAGAAACAGATGCAGCTAGATAATTGTCTATGTGAAATAGATCCAGGAGTGCAAGTAAGACAGCAAACCCAATATAAGTCTGCCTTGCTATCGACCTTCAAAAAAATAAGGCAGATTTTATCCTAGACTGCATTAATTTAAATATAGTGCCTGGCAAAAAAGGAATCATAATTTAGAAGGGACACTGACACATGAAGAAGGTCTAGAAAAAGGCATCCAGGATGGTGACGAGAGTAGAGACCATGATATACAAGGGTTTAAAAAAACTGGGAATGTTTAGCTTAGAGAAAAGACTTGGAGGAAGGTCACACAATTGTTAAAAATGCAATAAGGCTTTGAAATTTTTTCCACTTGTCTTTTAGAAGGACCAATGAGTGGAATTTTGAAGGAGGCATATTTTGTCACAATAGAAGGAAAAAACTTCATAAATAAATGGAATGGCCTATGTGGAAGTGAGTAAGTTTTTTGAAAACTACAGACACAGGCTGAATGATCCCTTGTGTAGGTATGATTCAAGGAGATTTAAACTTTGAGTAGAGATTGAATGAGACATCTGAGATTCCTTCTTCTTTTGATGATGAAACTTTTGTTTAGAAAGTTGGTCTGACAAGGAGCTCATCAAATGCAATCAACTCTAATTCCAAAACAACTTCAAGGAATATTGAAAAGGTGGAGGGGGCTACTTTTTTACAAGGACATTTTAAATAGACACTTTGGGAATGAAATACTGCAAGTCTTCTCTGCCTCTCTTTTCCCAGATGAAGGTATTAAAAAAAACTCCTAATATTTCTGACTAAAAGGCATCAAAGGGATATCATCAGAAAATGAATTCATAACTCTCAGTTCTTCTCTCAAGCTTGGTGTCAGGATCTCTTGCTATAGTCACATCTGTGAGACAAGATAGTGAAGGCTGAAGCCAAAAAATTTGCCATATTGAGTGCCAGGTGACTAGGGCTACATTCAACTCAGACTGAGTAGACATTACGGCCATCAATGACCCCTTCATTGACCTTAAATACATGGTTTATATGTTCCAATATGATTCCACCCATGACAAGTGAAAGGAAACTGTCAAGGTTAAGAATGGAAAGCTGGGGATCAATGGAAAGACCATTATCATATTTCAGTATTGGCATCCCACCAGTATTAAATGGGGAGATATTGGAGCCAAGTATATCATAGAGTCCAATGGTATCTTGTACCAGAATGGAAAAGACTGAGGCTCACTTGAAATGTGAAGCCAAGGGGTCATTATCTTGCCCTTTCTGTTGATGCCCTATCTTCATGATGGGAGTGAACCATGAGAAATATGAGAATTCCCTTCAGATTGTCAGTAATTACTTCTGTACCACCAACTGCCTGGCCCACTTGACTAAAATCATTCACAACAGCTTTGGCATTGTGAAAGGACCCATGACCATAGTCCGTGCCATTACTCCTACCCAAAAGACAGCAGGTGGCCCTTCTGGTAAGCTGTGGTGTGATGGACATGATATTACCCAAAACATCATCCCTTCTTGCTCTGGCTCTTGCTGAGGCAAAGTCATACTGGAGCTGAATGGGAAACGCACAGATATGCCATTACATATTCCTGCCCCCAGTGTATCTGCTGTGGATCTGTCTGGCTGCTTGGAGAAACCTGCCAAATATGATGATATCAAAAAAGTGGTGAAGCAAGCATCAGAAAGATCCTTGAAGAGCATCTTGGGCTACAGAGAGGACCAGGTTGTATTCTGTGATTTTAACAGTGACATTCAATCTTCTATCTTTGATCTGGCACTGGTATTGCCCTAAGCAACCATTTCATCAAGCTCGTTTCCCGGTATGACAATGAGTATGGTTATAGCAACCATGTAGTAGACCTTATGGTCCACATGGACTCCAAAGAAATAAAATGGAAAACCATGGATCTTCATTCCCAGTAAAAAAAGGAGTTCCATCTGGGGAGCCCACATCCCTACCCTATTTCCCTATAATGGGGATCCCATGCCCCATTCATATCCTTGCCCCAAAACAAACACCTCTGTAGTAAAGGAGGGGGGAAAGCATAAGGTCTTATAGTGTATACCATCAGTAAAGTGACCATATTCAATGCAAAAAAAAAGTCATTTACCAGTTCATAAATGAAACAAATTTAGAGAGGTACTTGCCATTTTAAAATGTATTGGAGATATGTAAAAGTTAGTTCCAGTTGTTAAAGAGTTAGGTAGTACAATTCATTTATCTATTCCAAAAACTTTTTTTTCAAAGAATATACAAAATAGAGAGTACTTGCCAGGTCCTAGAGGGTTTACTTAGTGTAGGTAAGAAATGATTCCTGACTGTACAATTTGAGGTCTAATGAAAGGATGAGACACAAAGAAATAATTATGACACATAAGATACTTGCTGAGAGGTGCAAACTGCAGTGTTCTTCAGAGAGGAGAAGGGGGGCATCATAGAGGACAGAGCAGTTGAGAATCTTGGGGAATGTCCAACGAATGGAAATGCTATGGCTCTGTTTTCCCTTTTGGCTAGGTAAGTGAGCTAAAAACGTATATTCTAAGACCACAAATTTTACCCCAAATAGGAGCTAAATGTCAAACATATCTTGTTGGTCACGAAGGTGATAAGGTACATGAATTAGCAGAGGTAATTTTACCAGAGGTAAAAACAAAAGTCAATCCAGGTCACATTTTATTTTTGGAAGGTTATTAACTGAATTTTCCTATAAAAATGACAACACATTTTAAAACCGAGATTTTGCCAGCAATGCTTTTAAAATATAGGGGGGAAAAAGGTGAAAATCCATTAAAGACATTTTGGATAAGGGTTGGGAGAGTGAAATGAATTAAAATATCATTTCAATACCTGAGATTCTTGTCCAAAGGTAGCATCTTAGGAAATTATGTCAGGGTACCCATAGGGGTCTTCATGGCAGAATTCAGGATCAAAAATGTAAAATTCTGTTGGTTGAGGCAAGCTTCGGTTTTAATTAGCAATGACACGTGCATCTACTTTCTGTCTGACGAAGTGCTCTTTAAACTAACAACCCTTAAGAACCTCTGCTTCAATTTAATTGCTATTTCCGTTTGACAATAGCAAAGACAAACTTGTGATTCAACACCAAATAATGCTGACATTACATGGTTCGAGTGGCATTGGTTTTCAGTTATTCATCCAATTGAATTTGAAAAAGCACAAACATATGCATACTCTCTTCTGTTTCCCCTTCCCTAGGAGAATAATTTTATGATGGAAATTTTTATCAGTTTTTTTACTCAGGGGGAAAGAAAGGCACCCATCAAATGGCAAATCTTTTATGCTCCTTTCCCCTTTGTTCTTAAAAATATCCTAAACAGCACCATTTCCTTGAGCCAAGTTTCAGCAAGTGCTAATTCTCTCGTGAGGAACAATAAAAAGATATTATTCAGCTCTGATCTTTTCATCATTTTGAAACATCGATGAATCTTCCCAGCATCAATTAATTCTTACCCCATTGATTATTCCTCACAACATTTTTGTTAGATATGGACATTCATTATGCCTTCTCCCACTTCCTCTTCCCTCACTCTAAGATAAGGAGCTAAATGCAGAAGACCTATAGGGCCCATTGAAAGAAGTGATTTGAGGACTGCAACAGCTGGAGCTGAGGCTTTATTTAAAAATAAATCTTTTTGTCATAAAAGATCAGTGACTTGCCAAGAGCCTGCTTCTTTGCAACAGAGTTGAAAGAGCAGGAAATCTGGGTTCAAACATCTCCTCTGACATGCTCTCTGTGACCATGAGCCAATCATTTACTTTGTTAGCCTCAGCTTCTCACCTGTAAAATGGTGGTCTCATTTGTACTACTGGATACTGAGGAGAGTGCCTTGCCAACCTTAAAATGCCGCCATATAAATAGGAACATTACCATAACGCCTGTGGTTGTGGCTATTATTATTTGTAGTCAGAGTCTGGGCTTTAGCCCCAGAATACACAGGCTGACGGCATGTTGATATTTTTCTAGAAAACAAACTCAAGGTGATGGGGAAGCCTGTACCATTCCAGCTTCCTTGATAAATTGCTGGACAATACCATTAAATGGCTCAGCCAGAGCTTAAGGTACTAAGTCTAAAAGTCATCCAAACCACATATCAGCTTATACCAAGCAAACTATATATCTATTCATTCATATGACTTTATTAGCAATAAGGAAATTAAAATGAACACTGCAGTCAAGTATAGAAGTAATAATTTAAAAAAAACAGGCAAAATAGGCATTCGCCTCTGGCGTGAAAGTTGTGGTACAGAGGAAAATATATTAAAATTTCATCTGTTAATCCAAGTACACTTGACATTGGGATGGAGGTACAATTTTATATTCTTGCCTCAGGCACAAGGGCTGGGCACATCCAAAATAACAATGTGTTTTTAGGGCACAGCACCGTTGCAGGTGGTGTGATAGTTTGCTGAGTAAAAGGAATAGGAGAAATTCAGGATATAACAAATTCAATTAAATTCGACATTAAGCATCCACTACATGTCCTGCATTACAAGGCCAGCTAGGTGGCAACAGTGAATAGAACCTGGGTTGGGATCAGGAAAATTCATCTTCATGAGTTCAAACTGGGCTTCATACACTTACTGCCTAGTAAGTAACTTAATCCTGTGTGCCTTAGTTTCCTCATCTGTAAAGTGAGCTGGAAAAGGAAATGGCAAATCACTCCAGTATTTTTGCCAAGAAAAACCCAAATGGGGTCAGAAGAATTGAACCACAACTGAATAACAAAAACAATAAAAATTCTTTCACTTACATCATGCTGCCTTCCTTTTATGAATCTGGATTTTTCTATACTTTACAGAATTTAAATTTTACAAATAATTTATAAATAATTATAATCATAAATAATTATGATTAGAAATAATTTATATATTTAAATTTTATTTTATCTGGGTAATTTTCAATATATTTTATAATTTAATTACTGTATTTTCTAACTTTTTTGTTACTTTTCTAACAAATTTTCAACAATAATAGTAAAGTTTGCACAGTATGCAAGCCTGACAGAGTGGAGGGATTATACAGTACTAAAGGGATACCACTCTTGCCTCAAAAATCACTCTCTGTTTAGTAACCCCAAGAGTTAGGTAGTATGAGTGGTGCTATCCTTATTTGGCAAACAAAGGTATTATGGTTCAGAATGAAAATAACACCTAGGTCACATGGCCAGACCCAATAAGAAGAAAATTGAATTTAGGTCTTTTAATCTAAATCCAGTGCTCTTTCCCCTACAAAACATAGGAAAGTAATCTCAATCAACCTCCCTTGATCGTTATAGTCTTCCCCTGGAGGGCCTGAAATGACAGGGTGTAACGATACTGGGATTTGAAGATCTTCCACGCCCCTTGAGCTTGCTGACATAGCAGGAAGAGGTGGAGCAAGAGAACGCCGGAACCAAGCTAGTCTCCGTGCGGTGCTGACTGGAAGCGGCGTCAGAGGCAGTGGCTGCGGTTGCGAACTCCTTTTGCTTTGAGCAGGGCAGAATCTCTGCTAAGGATTCCTGCTGAGGACTGCCTGGGGTAAGAACTGCCAGGGGCCAGAGCTGCTGGGACCAAGCTGCCTGGACGCTGAGCAGTTGCGTGCGTGAGGAGGGGAGGATCTTTGCCTGAGGTAGCCTGTCCTGTTTGAAGGCTTGAGGATGTGGGTGTTTAATACTTTAACCACATGTGCCAACTTCATCACTACTGGGTTGGCTTTGACTTTCTGGTTTTGGGACTCAGTCTTCTGGTATTTAAATGAATGCACTATCTATATTTCTTATGTAGAGAGCCTGTTCCATTTTCTGATTAATAACTATATCAGCATATTTATAGTTACTGTAGGCATTGTGAATACTGCATTGCTGATACACAGGGCAAGACAATGAGACTTTGCATTTTCATTTTATACCTACTGTTGTTGTTCATCCTTTCTTCTTCTTCTTTTTTTTTTTTGAGGGGCAATTGGGGTTAAGTGACTTGCCCAAGATCACACAACAAGTAAATGCTAAGTGTCTGAGGCCAGATTTGAACTCAGGTGCTCCTGACTCCGGGACCAGTGCTCTATTCACTGTGCCACCTAGCCGCCCCATTAATTTTTTATTCTTGCAGAGGACTAATGACATCAGCAGGGTGATGGCCTGACTTGCAAGTGATTGGGATTTAAGTGAGGCAGGGCTGTGCATATTCATCAGTGTCACTCTCTCCTCTAGAGTCATGAGTCCAGTGACAAGACATAGGTCAAAATGACTGGCAATGGCCCTAGATGCAATGGAGCTTAAGGTCTTTCCCAAGTCTCAGATTGTCTGAGGTAATGCCCATTCAGTAGTTAAAGGCTAGGTAAGAATTGAATCAAAAGATGGCCTTGTTTGCCTTCATAAAAGTTCTAGTCTGGGAGGGGAAGATTCTCAGGGTATTTGGCCAGAACACTACTGGAAAATCTAAGTTCCCTGAGTGCAGGGAATATTGCATTTTTCTTTGCATCCTTAGTACTTTTGTTGGTGCCTGACATATAGGAGGTGGTGAGTAAAAGTTTGATGAATTGAACTGATTGTTGAGATCTAATAGTTGTGAAAGGAAGTTAGCCCACTGCTAGCCCCAGATCTTTCAGATGACCCCTTCACAGATTTATCTACACCCTGGCCAAGTAATAACTTATCTTGCCTTTGGACTTTACATTGCACAATCTGCCTTTGTTTTATATATTTCTCCTGTATTACCTGGTACTGTGATCTGTGTATATATCAAATGCCCTAATAGACCATAAACTCCATCAGGATAAAGAACATATTTTCGCTGAACTTTGTATTTCATTGAGCATCCAGCACAATTCCACACACAAAATCTCAACAAATGTTTGCCAAATTGAATTGCATGCCTAATTCTTGAACAATCTCATCAACCAGTATTTAATGTGAACTTCAAATACCATGGTTCCTGTAGTTTAAATGTGTAAGAGTCAGAGACATTGAGATACCCATGCCTATAGTTATGGTTTGGTGATCTGAAGTGGAATGCCTCTAACTGTGGAGCATAGAAGAAGTATTTTACTAATAGTTGAAGCACAATTTCAGACAGTAGAGAATAGCTTTATGCTACAGAGAAATAAGAGTTATGGAAAGATCCATGAGGAACAAAGTATGCAGGAACAGAATGGACATTTTGTGGCAAAGGTTTCAGGGAAACTCCAGATCTAAAAAAGCAGATTTACGTACAGCAAACCAAGTTGGAAAAGAGAAGGGATGTCATTTGCTGCTGTGGAAGACATGCTGTGGGAATACCTGTAGTAAGAATGTACTAATAGTCCCTTGATGTCTTGAAATGATGAATGCACCTGTCTATTTCATTCACCAACTGAGAGAGTGACATAAATAGACACCGAGGACTAGGCAGCCTATGGTTTTTGGCAAAGTTATTCCAAACAAGTAAATCACTCAAAGAAGAAAGGTTTTGCTTTTGGTGATTACAGATAACATAGGGAAACCTGAATTATTTTAGGATTTAAATACTATGTGAAGTTTATTTAATATAGATCAAAAAAGACAGTGCGGGTTCTAAGAAACCACTTGGTTTTTCTTGTTTGTTTTAATAGCTTTTCATTGACATAGTATAAAATAGATACTAAAAAGGAAGAAAATTGAATAAAAAGTGATATAAAACATCTTAGATAGTTACCTTCCCAAACTATATCTAGCTGCTAAATTGTATGGTGTTCTATCTAAAGCATCACTGGAGAACAAAATGATACAACACCCCAAGGATGCTGGCTTCATCATTGCACAGCATAAAGTGACAGCTGGCAGTTGCCTACAGATTTTCAGTATTTTACTGTGATCCAAGCCTGAAAATTAGTTACCAAATCACTGAACTAATAAATATTTATTAGATTAAAAAGAGGCCTAGAACGCCTCTATTCTGACCTTGTTTTGTGAAGTTGAAAACGTGGTATTGACTGCCTCTGGCCATCAGAGGTTGGAAGCAAGTACAAACCGCCATATTGGGTAAAAACAACAGCCTCCATATGGATGAAGAGACTTGCTGTGTCAGAGTACCGAAGGATGCTTTGAAGGGGGGAATGGTTATAATCCATGATACTGCCAATCACCCTCCCAAACCCCTCATATTTATTCTGTTTTGCATATCCTTATATGTGTATGTTATTTCTCTGGGCAACATGTAATTCCTTGAGAGTATGTGTTTGAGTGTGTGTGTACACACACATACCTATATATATAATATGCATTTATATGTGTTATATATAATACATTATAATGTGTGTAATGTATATTAAATTCAGCATGGAGGAGTGGGAAGAGGTTTAGAAAGACTGGGTTCAAATTTCACCTCTGATACATATTGGTTATGTGATTATCTCGAAGACTCTGAGTTGCAGAGAAGGTGCTAACCTGCATTGATTAGAGTAGTTCTTCACTGGGAGTTTCCTACAGCCAAGTCATATGTCCGGCTCCTATTCCCATGCCTTATTTTTTTATTATCTAACTTTATTTCAGCCAAACTATCATTATAGGCAGGTTTTGATCACCAGAATCTTTCTTGTTCCTGATCTGAAATTAGCTTTGTACAGCTCAAAGACTTTAAGAAACCAGGTATCACTGTTATTATTCTTTATTACAAATAGAGCAAAATTAAGTTGCTTTAGGATTATGCCACTGGGAGTACAATTATACATGTCAAGTTTAAAATAGTGCCAGTATATGTAACAGCTTCTACAAGGAGATTGGGTGAAAAAAATATACATCAAAATTGTGACAAAACTCTCGTGATGCTTAATGTCATATGTGCACATGTATCTGGAGATAAGGAAGGAAGATAATTAAGGAAGTCGATCAGTTTTCTAAAGGGTCACGACAAAGATCTCCAGTGATGGCTGCCGCTATCAGGCCTGGTACCAGGCCATTTGCTATCTTGAAATTCTGGCTGTTATGTTGTGTGTTGCCAGTGAAGCCTGAATTAGCAGGGGGCAGAGGAAGGGAAGGTAGGGGGTGTTACGTGCGCCAATGGACAAGATAAAAGTAACAAAAGAAAAACAGGTTCCTATTTATAAAGAACAGGGCAGTGAGAGCAGTGAATGCTGGGATAAGGATGCAAGTGGAGAGCATAGATTAGGAACTTTATATCATCTGCTACTTTACTTTTCTCATTCAACCTCAAGGAAAAAAAATATACCCCTTTACCTTTATTGTCCTGTACCTGTAGTGATGGTGCTGGGAGGAAAAAGCATGAGAGATTAGAATGGAGTATATGAGATATTGTCTATTTCTTCAATGTTGTTGTTGTTCAGTCATTCAGCCATGGCCTACTCTTCATAATCTCTATGGTTTTTTTTTTTTTGTATTTGTTTTTAGCAAAGCTGTCCGAATGGTTTACCATTTCCCTCTCTAGTGGATTAAGGAAAACAAAGGTTAAATGACTTGCCCAGGGTCACAAAGCTAGTGAGCATCTGAGGTCACATTCGAATTCAGATCTTCCTGAGTTGGGTAGGTAGGTATTGCAGAGTGCTGGGACTGAAGTCAGAAAGACTCATCTTCCTAAGTTAAAATTGAGTCTTAAACAATTACTAGCTTTGTGACCTTGGGCAAGTAACTTAACCCTTTTTGCCTCAGCTTCCTCATCTGTAAAATGAGATAGAAAAAACCCTAAATGGGGTCACAAAGAGTCAGACATGACTAAAAACAGCTGAACAATAAATTCCTGACTCTAGCCCAGTGCTCTATCTACTGAGCCACCTGGCCGAGTGATTTGCCCAGGATCAACAGCTAGTAAGTATCTGAGACCAGAAGTCAGGTCTCATGACTCCAGGCCCAGTGTTCTATCCATTGCACCACCCAGATGCTTCTATTCTTCAATAAACCAGACTAAAATTAAAAAAGAAAATAATTGATCTGTTTAAGGAGGACACAACACAAAGTACTATGAAGATTAAAACAAAAACTGAGTTATCGTAACATAAATCATTTTGCGATTATGTCATAATTGTGGCTAAATGACTGACTGTGAACATTGTGACTACAATGTCATATACCTTATGGTGAAAGGTACTTGATTAACAAGAGATTCCTTTAAATTCTTCACCTGCAGCACAATCTGCACAAACCATATGCTTTGCAGTGTTATAGGCCTCATGCTTATCAGCTGGGACAATAAATCTAAACTATGTTTCATTGAAGACTAGAGTCTAAATTGATCTTTTTATGTTAGTAAGGAACATGTTAACAACATCTATGACTACAATGACTTTAAACAGATAAATTGAAAGCTTGATTCTTATTTGAAGACTAGACTGTTTGTTTAACCTCCTTTAAAAATATGAGTAACACTAAAGTAATTCTTTGTTTCTATCTCTTTTCTCCACTTACAGGACCACCATCTCAGTTCAAGCCTTCGTCAGCTCCCCCCTAGACTATTGCAATGGACGGCTAATTGTTCTTTCTGTCTCTCGTCTCTCCGCTTTCTGATGTTGCCAAGTTGATATTTTATAAGCATGGAACTGACCATATTACTTCCATCCTCAAGAAGGGGTCAGTGACACCCGACTGCCTTTAAAATGTCACTCCTTTGTTTACAATTTAAAATCCTTCACTATTTGACTCTAGCTTTTTTTTCAAATTGATTTCACATTATTCTCCTCATGCACCCTAAATTGCCACCAAAGTAACCTACTTTCTGTTGCCATATACTATTCTAGCTCCTACCTCCAAGGCTCTGCACACACGGTCTCTGATGCCTAGAATATACTTCCTCCTCATCCCCACTTTTTACCTTCCTTAAGCTTCATCAAGACTGCTCACGTCACATGCTATAAGAGGTCTTTCCTGAGATGTGGTCGTTACCTCCCTTCCTTAAGCTTCATCAAGACTGCTCACGTCACATGCTATAAGAGGTCTTTCCTGAGATGTGGTCGTTACCTCCCTTCCTCACTCAAATCACTTTGTATTTTTTCCCCCATGTTTTGCATTAATTACTTTGTATACACATTGTTTTCCCTCAGGTACCAGTTCCTTGAGGTTGGCAATTTTTTTCATACTTGCCTTTGTATTCCTGGTATCTTTCATAATGTTTCACACACGCCATTTGTAATGACATAATATGCTTATCAATAAGCAATAATGTTTAATAAGCTACAATAACAAATATCTTCCCGCTCTAATGGATGAATGAATGTGGGTTCTTATCAGCTATGTTAAGTAGAATATAAGCTTCAACATATTCCATAAAACTGCAAAATTATGGACCTGTGTTTCTGTTTTCCAAAGATGAACCTAGCTAACTTCAGAAAGGCTCTGATAAAAATTTTGTATGTCTTAATTAAAAATTGCTTTTCCCCTTTGTCTCCCAGTGCAAATTATTCCAATTGGTCTGACTTCAGAAACACCGAAAGTATTTTCAGTTTGAATGTGGTTCAACAAACCACCACTGAATTTATTAGCCCTATTTAGGATCACTTTCTTAGTTATATCTGTTGAAACTCTTTCCCCATGCTCTATTCATCTATTTTAATCTCTTTTTTCATCTTCTTAGTCCCTTGAGCATGTCATGTATGCCCTCTAAAGGGACAGTTTCTCTTAGGTATAATTTATGTGTTACATAAACCATATAACAGCTGTGTGCTAAAAATTCTTAATTAACAAAATAATTCTTAAACTAGTTACTAGGTTAAACCAAGCTTATAAATCAATGGTTTTTTAAGAGCAATGCAAATCCCAGAGAGATTACTTTTGAACTGTATTCCAGTCACTAGTGCATTTTTTTTGTTATAAGATTTGTATCCCCCACATTCCAAACTTAAATGTATCTTTAAAACATCCATTTATTCAACAAAATTCAAATGATGCCTGCCAGGTCAGCAAGAATTATCAACACTGTACCTCAGTTCTTTATTTACCATTAATTCTCTTATCAGTATGGAAATACAAAGGTCAAAATGAAAATATTTTATTGAAAAAAGGGCATTTGAATAATAGATGTTACAGGCTTTTAAGAACTATTTTCCTGGGAACAGGAGAATGCTAAAAACTCTAAGTTTAATAAAAATCATTAAAATTAAAATTTTGTGTAAATATAGGATGTAGTTTAAATTTGTGGCAGAGACTCTTGAAGAGGCAAAATATGAACATATTTACTTAAGCAATTTATGCTCAGTGGTTCATTGCACATGGAAATGTCGATAACTATGGAAATGAGACAAGTAGAATAAAATCATAACTGTCCTAATATGACTCATACTACCTGGGCAGTCTGGAACGATCTAACTGTGATCCTTAAAATAACCTAACCTTCAGTTCTGGTGTGTGCTAAGATATTGAAAGCACCGGAATTTTAAAAAAATTGTTATGATTGGAGAATTTCATCTGTATTTCAAGGGCATGCTGCATTCCTACTGAGAAGATGGATAATTTATGGGAATTTCATCTTTGAAGCATGCTTCTTACATAGTGATGTGCCCTTATGCTTTCATTTCTGTTAAACATCCATCACTAACAAAAATATAATTGATGTATACATGGCCTCTGACCTTAGCAATAATAAGCCCTTCTTTCACTGTCACATTACCATGTATTTGCATAGAAATACTAAGAATTAACAAAGAAAAATCTGGAAATATAATTTCTCTCATTTGAGTTAATAAGTTGAGAAATCTACAGAGTTACTAAAGTTAGAAGCATATAGATATGACAGGCTTCTATGTTCCGGAAGCATTTAATTCTAGTGGATTTATTTTCCTGTGCAGAATGGACAGATCTTAAATAGACATCTACCAATGAAGATACACAGTAAGTTAAATAACAGGGCTATCTCACAATGTGACCTTTAAATCTTTTCTTCTCCCTACACCTGTTTTCTCATCTGTAAAATCAAAGGGTTGGAACTGATGATTTCTAATAACACTTCAGGTCTAATAATTTATGATTTTATGAATCCAATATCCCACTATGTTCATCCCTTGGAGCATAGTGAAGTGGTCATCTCCTAGACCTTCAGTTTCAGATTGGAGCACATCTATAGGAATAAGATTTAAGGAAGTCCTAAAAGAGTCAACTCAACATTGTGACATCCCTAGGCTAGATTAATTCTAGAAGTACCCTAAATTCTTAGATTTGTTTTATTGGGATAGATGATACTCTATGGAGAGGGAGAATAAGTCCAATCTTAAAAGCATTCTTAAGCCATGACTGAGTGATATGAGGCTGGGACCTCTGAGATTACCCTAGAACTCAACCTGTATCTCAATGCCCATGGACATTTTACTTTGTGTTACAAATTTCACCTAGTATCATAGCAAGTTAGAGCTAAAAGAGACCTTAGTCTCTCCTAGTGACCATTTATTCTACTCCTTTATTTTACAAATGAATAAACGAAATTTAATGACCCTAAAACCTAAGTAGCAGAGGTGGGGTTTGAGGACAAGTTAGCATTCTTTCCATGACACTACACTGCCCCTTACTCAACACACTACTCCTTATGAAGTGAACTTGAGAGATATTCCTACCACTAATATTCTTACTCTTAGAATAGCTATTCATCACTCCCTCTCTCACAGACCAATTCAGGCTTTATCATTACCAGACATGTAGGCTGGTGAGACTAAAATGGCAGGCCTCAGGAAACTGGCAAGGGATTCTTTAGGGGAGGAAGGAGTTAGGATTGGTGCCTATGAGAGAGGCAGGATGGAAAAACCATTCAATCTAGCTGGCATAGTGGATAGAGTACCAAGCCAGGAGTCAGGAAGATTCATCTTCTTGAGTTCAAATCTGGCTTCAGATACTTACTAGTTATGTGACCCTGAGCAAGTCATTTAACCCTGTTTGCTTCAGTTTCCTTATCTATAAAATGAGCTAGAGACAGAAATGGCAAATTACTTCAGTATCTTTGCCAAGACAACCCCAAATGGGGTCACAAAGAGTTAGACATGACTGAAAAATGACTGAACAACAATATGTAGGGCCACAAGGAAGGCTAGCAGTAAATTCATTATGGCTAAGATGTGAAGTCTGATTAATTTCATAAATAGGTGATACATGAACTAAATGGATCTTAATATGTGAATAATTTGCATATAAGAGACTTTTCAGTCCATTTATGAAAAAGGCAGCTTCTTCAAAAGAGAAAAGGAAGAATGCTCATTTGTCCCTAAGGAGATTAAAAACTAAGTTAAACTCTATTACGGGTAGAGAGATTTTGAGAAGATCAAATTAGATAATATGTGTAAAGCACTTTATGTACCTAAGGGCTGTGGATTAGATCTATGATTTCACTGGTATAGGGGACATTCCCTCTACCAAGGCAGGTTGGAATCTTCTCTGTCTTGCCCAGAGCACCAAAGGGTTTAGTAACATGCTTATGGCCACACAGCTAGTATTTATCAGAGGAAGGACATGAACTCAAGTCTTTCTGGCTCTGAGGCTAATGTTGTATCTATTATATCATGCAGCATCTCTTATAAACCTCAACATGCCTTTTGTGCTTATTATTATGTTTTATTAACTATTTTTTCTCTTCGACTATATCATGAAACTTTAAATCAGTGGTTCTCAACCTTTCTAATGCCGCAACCCTTTAATACTCATATGGTGTATCTGGGTATATCTGCATGTGGGTGGACCTGCCTGGAGATGGATAGAGGAGTGGTGTCTCGGTTCCTAAAACCATCAGAAATATGTGTTTTCCGATGGTCTTAGGCAATCCCTGTGAAAGGGTCATTTGACCCCCAAAGGGGTTGTGACCCACAGGTTGAGAACCGCTGCTTAAATTATTCTGCATATTTTGTAAAGTTTTTACTTATAGGTATTTTTAAAAATACATCTCATGTTCTTAGAAGGCAGGAGCTGTTATTTTTCATCTTAGAAGTCCTAAATGCCTTACACATAGCAGATGGTTACTAAATGGTTGCTCAATTAAATTTGTTGACTTGAAATATTGGAGAAATAAATGCAGAAAATAATACTTTAAGGAAACTATACTCTTGAGTCATGGTTCTCAAAGTGTAGTATAGGGAACTGTAGTGATTCCCTTGCATAGGCACTATGAATTCAAAACTATTTTTAGAATATTATTAGTATCTTCCCATTTTTAATATGGTAAACATACACAAAGATAACCAACATAAGCAAAGGCTGTTTGAGTTGCTCTCAATAATGTTTAAGGGTATAAAGGGGGGGGGGGGCGGGAGGCTAGGTGGCACAGTGAATAGAACACCAGCCCTTGAGTCAGGAGAACCTCAGTTCAAATCTGGTCTCAGACACTTAACACTTACTAGCCATGTGACCTTGGGCTAGTCACTTAACCCCAATTTCCCTGCCTTCAACCCTCCAAAAAGCCAAAAAACACAACAAATAAACAAAAAAAGAGTATAAAGGGGTCCTGAGACCAAAATGTTTAAGAACTGTTGTTCTAAAAAGAATTTTCTTGATAGATTTCTTAAGTAGATTAAGGGAATTTAGAGGAAAAAGAAAGATGGTTTATTAACAGATTTATTTAGTGTGCCTCTTTATTTTGAAGAAATAAGATAAACAGAACAATTTATCAGGAATCTTATCCTAGAAAACTTGCATTTGTCTTTTTAAGCAGGAGGTTTGTATTTTAATATAAGCAATAGTTACCAGAATATACTGCTACAATAATAATAAACTACATCCTAAGAGTGATTTGTTGACCTTATAGTAGTAAACCATAATACATGTCATCAGTAGCACATCTAGTAATGCTAGTCTCTCAGTGATAAGGAACAATAGCATTTCTTTCATAGTAGAGTTTCTTAACCTTTTCTTGTGTATGTGTCATGGATTCCTTTGGCAGTCTGGTGAAGCCTATGGATCCCTTCACAGAATAATGTTAAATGCTTAAATTTATATTTATAGGCTATATAGGAAACTATCTTGTAATTCAGTAATCAAAATATTATTTTAAAAAGTTCATGGACCCCTGGGCAAGGACTCTAGCTTTAAAGCAAAATTAGATTTTTTAAAGGTCGCTTTACATGATATGAAAATATGCTATCACATTATATAACGTCATCTTATGAGATGTGTTGCTAACAAGGAGATCAGATTTGGGGAAATTATGCCTATATAGGGTGTCTATTATAAAAAGCATTAGTCTTTGAAGGCTACTTTCAAGCCTTTGAAAGCTTTATCGATAAAGAATGCTGGAAATACGACATGCACACATACTCTCACCCCCACTCACTCAAACTTGTCATTCTCAGCATTGCTACTTGGGAGGTATTTCAATTAATCTTCTGAAGGAGTACACGTCACTTTGAAGCGGATTAAGTTGCTTTTATGTCTTATTTGTTACTGTTGAAGAGAATACCAAATATCTACATTCCTCACATGCAAGTATAGTAAAACATACAGAGGTTTTTGCTTATAAAGTTTTTCCTATAGCAATGTGCTAGGTGACCTTGAAGGCTTTTCCCCTACCCCAGTTCCTATAGTAATAATAAAAAAAATTTACAAATTAAAATTTTCTAGGCTATAGAGAGCTATATTCAAAGTTTTAGGCAAAGAAAGGTAAAGTTTATTCATGATCTTAAGATAAAAATATGTCCCCCTCCCCTCCAAGATACTAGGCTGAAGTTCATTTTCTCACTCATATAGCTTAGGGCAGGAGTTAACATTTTCGTTGTTGTTTCATAGAACTTTTTGACAGTCTCATGAAACCTAGACCTCTTTCTCAGGATTATGTTTTTAAATAATTGTAGGAAATGATAAATTTCAGTTAAAAGTTAGTGAAAATAAAAGTTAGTGATAATAAAGATGTGTTTTTTCCCATCCAAGTTTACAGACCCCAAAATCTAGGTAGTCCGTAGATGCCAGGCCAAGAACTCCTTGCACGACAGAAAATAGATTAATGATAATCTAACCATGTCTGATAACAATACTCTTATATTTGTATGTGTCTGTGTTTGTGCACAAACACATATAATATCTCTATGCCACACATTTAGCTAAATAAAGAAATAATTTCCACAATGGTTAGATAGCTATACTTTTGAATTACAAAGCATAGTAGTGCATAGTTTCCTGTACCTGTAAGAAGAATTTAAATCTCACCACTGGCATGTGCTATCTTATATGAGATGGGAAATCCAATTAACTTCTAGTCTCCCTCTGTCTAAGCAGTCTCCAAGTGTTGTTTATTCTACTTCCACAATATCACTCACGCACACAGCTATTAATCTAGAGCTGTATTAAGGGTGAGGGATGATTGAATAAATCAATAAAGTCATTCTACTTCACTTAAATCAAATGACAAGATCACAATCATGGATGGTGGAGTAAATGATAAAGTCCCTGGAATTGGAATGGTGGTGTTCAGAGAGACAGAAAACTTGGTCATGCCTTAGGTGGTGTCTATAAAATATCAAGTGAGTTGAGAAGTAGAGTTATTTCAGTGACTGAAGCAATTATTGTATCACAGCAAAACTCCCTCAAGAGGAAGCAGTTGAAGAAAGAGAGAACTTAACTTTGGCCTAGATCTACATTCTGCCTTTGGCTGGAGAAGGACCCTGTGAAATCTGAAGGAATTTTTAACTTTTTATTCATGTTCTAGGGGCATCTCTGGATTAGCAATTGCCATTTTGTGCATTGGGAGCCAAGAGTAAACTGCATGTAGATTCATGGCTTCAGAAGAATCCTAGCAAAGAAACTATACCATGCCTAAGAGGACATTCTTGAGTACTGCATGAAAGGAAGAAAAAGATTTTCAGTGACTAGGAGCTGTAAGTTACCCCTTGGTCACACTTGCTTTCTATGAGCCCATTTTCCCCTGAACTGTGTGTATACTACTGCAAGAGCATGATTCACTTTCGTAGAAATGGATCTTTACCAAATCTTATTGTACTACATGAGTAAATCTTTCTTTAGACCACATAAGGTTTATCATAAAAACAACGAGGCCAAGTCACTTGACTCAAATGGATCCCATCCCAGATAACAATTTCCAGGTCCTCTGTAAGACTGTATTCCTAAACCTGTATGTCATAAGCTCCCACTGGTACACTTACTTTCAACAGTTATGCTGTGGACAATTTAGCCCAAAGTAGAGACACTAATGTGACATTGTAAGAATAAAAGCGAAAAAAAGTTGCCCCTTCAGTCCTGGGGTTCACTCTCCCAAGATCACAAATATAAACAGAGGAAAAAGTGGGGATACACATAGAGTATGTTAATAGAGAGGTATATGGGCAGGGAATACAGGTGACCTAGGCAACTTGTGTCTCTGGTTCTGCAGGGTTCCAATGTCTTTCACTTTCTCATGGTGTCTTCATGATGCTTCCCCTCTACTCCTTGGGGTGACAACATTGTTGTTCAGACCATTCAGCTGGGCTCTCTTGGCTCTCTCTTCATAGCTCAACTCTTGATAATAAGGGATAATTATCATTTTGACTCATAGAAATCACACTCCTCAGAACTGTCTAGTTTTGCCCAAAGGGACCTGCTTGCTATTGCCTGTATGTAATCTTTCCTCTTGGGCTAATAGTTCCTCCACAAGCTCAGTGGGACAGGGAGAATTCTTTCCTCCACTCCCCAAGTTGAGAAGTGATTCCCTTTAAGCTGACAGACTTCTGTTTTCAGAGCCATGTCCTTCCTTTACTCTCTCCTTAGGGCAGCTCACTTTCTAAAGGACTACCAGGGATGTGGACTATGCTTGGTTATTAAATCATTATTTGCCTTCTAATTCCATCCGTTTTGATCAGAGAACGTGACACCGTGCAAACTCTAATTCTAAGTCCTTTTATGTACTTTTTGACATACTTTTTTCCCTCTCTGTTATCAACCCTGTATCTTCCTTGATTTCATCAACTAGGCTAGCAGTGAAATAAATTTTTATTATAGGTGACTCCTCAAATAAGTATTGGGACTAGACCTATGTTTCACTGTTTTGGGTAACTCTTAGATGAGGAAATTCTCTAATAGTATAGCTTGTCACCTTTTCTATAAATTATCATCTTAGAGAGCTGTCTAGAGCACTGAGAAATTAAGTGATTTGTCTCCAGATCACAAAGCCAATATGTGTTAGAGGTGAACCTTGATCCCAGGCCTTCCTGGCTCTGAGCCAGCCCTCGTCTATTATGCCATGGTGCTCTATTCTGGCCCCCACTCCCACCTCCATCAAACATGGAAAAGGAAACAGTAACCCAAAGATTGGAGATGAGCAAATGTCCTGAATTTCAAAAAGGGGAAGAAAACTGAATATACATAGTATAATCCAGTGAATTTGGCTTTGATTCCTTAGAAAATTCCTGACTGTATTATCAAAAGTTACCTAGGAAAGGACAAAATGATCACAAAGTGTTGGCACATCTGCATTAGGAACACATTGTTTTGGACTAACTTAATTTCTTTTTTGGAAAGTTTTACTGATCAAATGTGAGGTGTTCCATACCCCTCATATCAATTAATGTAATGACAGAAGCCCTAGACATTTCTATTGAATCAACCAAACAAATAAGTAAGCTAGGTGTGACCAAAGCCTTAATTAGTTTGGGAAGAGTGAAACACTTTGACCATTGAATTAAATTTGATATCACATAGAAAATGTATTAGGATTGGTTGAATCAGATACATCTTTAGGTCTAGGCATATTATGGTAAGCCAGTTCAAAATTGGACATTTCAGCAACAAATCAGTCTTGTAGTAGTTAAGAAAGCTGCCCTAGAGGTGGGGTATGGGTAGAGTTCTCTCTCCTCTATCCCACTAACCAGAAGACAACTTTATGAACTTCAAAAAATAAAAAAAAATTGGACTTCTTATCAGTGTTAGTAGCAGTGTCCCTGGAGCAGCAGTGACTGATGGATA
The DNA here is from genome assembly GCA_028627135.1 of Pseudochirops cupreus. Lineage (NCBI taxonomy): Eukaryota > Metazoa > Chordata > Mammalia > Diprotodontia > Pseudocheiridae > Pseudochirops > Pseudochirops cupreus. Next base: position 407,558,081 of record CM053580.1, read on the forward strand.
GGCAACCTCAAGAGCACCAATCTTTGGAACCTTTGAGAACTTTACCTATGGAGAGGTTTATGAGGATTCCCCAAAAGGAGAAAAGGACTTCTATTAACCAGGAGCTATGAATAGGTCCTTTTGCCAAATATGTTATCTAGTCATGTGACTCACTATTGTTGTACTTTAAGGTTGTGCCCACTTTGGAGGATTGTGTTTTGTACACAGTATTCCTTCCATGCTATTTCAGTAAAGACTCTTTCCTAAAACCTAACTGAGGTGATGGGCTGATAATCATTGGGGAGCACACTGGATAGTAACACTATTCTTGACTTTTAAATTAGGGGAATTTTATAGAAATAGTTTGCCAAGCTTTTACTAATGGACTTGACAAAATCTATGATGCGCTCCTTGTGGACAATAAGGGGATATGGGGGCTGGATGATAGGATAGTAATATGAATTCATTCATTCATTCATTTACTCATTCAGAAAGCAGGGATAGTTATAAACATGGTACTGTTAACATGTACATGCATGGAAAGGACAATTAATGTCTTATCTGCCTTTCTAGCTATGCTTTCACAACATATTGATCTCCATAATTGTTATGGGAATCTGAAGATCTTCCCTGCCCCTAGGCCCTTTGCTAAAGTGTCTACGTGACTGAGGACCCTTGGATATTTGAAAGTATACTCTGTTCCCTAATAGGCTGAATGTGGTCACGTGGAGCCTGTGGCGCCA
>CM053580.1:407559302-407576314 GCA_028627135.1 Pseudochirops cupreus
AAGGATTTTGAAAACCAAATGAGAGAAGTGGAAGAAAAATTGGGAAGAGAAATAAGAATGATGCAAGAAAATTATGAAAAGAGAGTCAACAACCTGACCGAAGAAATTAACACCTTAAAAAATAGATTAACTCAAATGGCAAAAGAGGCCCAAAAACCCAACGAGGAGAAGAATGCCTTGAAAAGTCAACTTTGCCAGATGGAAAAAGAATCTCAAAAGCTTTCTGAAGAGAATAATTCCTTCAGAATTAGAGTGGAGCAAATGGAAGCCAATGACTTTATGAGAAATCAAGATACTATCAGGAAAGATATTATCTATCCTCCTTCTTATAAGGCTAACACCTTTCTCTGTATCCTTAATCCTGTGCCCTTGCTCCATTGATTTTTCCTGCACTCTTAATCATATTAAATCCATCCTTTTTTTTTTTTCTAGTGGGTTCATTTCCTCTGGCTAGCAATATATTTAGGTTTTCCCTAACATTAAAAATAAACAACCCCCCAAAACTTTTTCCCTTGACCTGTTCATCCACATAATTTTAAGCTATAGTACTCTCCACTATAAAAACCCAATCTGACAATATTACATTCAGTCTTATTCAGCTACAATTCAGTTCATCCTCTCCCTCTCCTTCTCCTTCTCTCCAAAGGAAGGTAAATTTTGATGGCTGGAAGCTGCCCACTTAGGTTTTACTCATTAGTTTCCTTCCTTCCTTCCTTTCTTTCCTCCCTCCCTCCTTTCTTCTTTTCACAAAACTTTAAATCCAGTTCATTGGGAAGCAAAAGGTCTCTGCTCTGCTCCAGGCTTAGAGTGAATGTCAATGGTAACTGTTTCTCTTTGGAACAGGAAGCCTGGGGGTCTCCCCCTCCCAGTTTGATGTTTTTTTCTTTTTTCTAACTAAAGGGAACATTCCTTGACTCACTTCTTAAAGAGGCCTATTCACTGAATGGGCATTACCTCCCTCTCAGTGAGTACCTGGAAAGGACTTAGCCTAAAAGGGCCAGGGTCTCCCATTTCACCCTGGATCATCTCCAGTCATCCCGATGAATATCAGGTCCCTGGATCCAGATGGCTCTGGAGGAGAAAGTAAGGCTGGTGACCCTCCTTGCAGAGCCCTCCCTCACTTAAGCCAAAGTCAACTCCAAGTCAGGTTGTCATTTCCCTGATGCTGTGGTCCTCTTGGAACATGAAAGACAAACACAACAACAACAAGCTGCAATATATCCTTGATCTCGGCTATGATACGGACAGTAGCTATACACACTTTTGTATCCCTAAGCACCTAGTACAGGGCTTTTTACATGCATGTGCTTAATAAATGTTGACTAAATTGAATTCACATTCACTGAGCATTTTTAGTGTCATTTACATTTACGTATGAACTGGAATAGATGACCACTGAGGTCTCCTCCTACTTGCCAATTCAGTGACTGAACATTTTCGTATGAATAACTCTTTAGAGTCAGACAGAAAATATCCATGGGGCTTTTAAAGAGGGTGTAGGAACAATAGTTAAGTATTGAATTGCACAATTGACTACTTAGAGAATAGCACTACTGTGTATCCTAGGGTCTAAAATGTGTGTGTGTGTGTGTGTGTGTGTGTTGCTAAGCTGAAAGATCTGTCACCAAAATTTTCTCAATTTAGTGCTTTATTTTCCTTTTTTTTGTGACAGTAAAATATGGTCATTAGCAAAGAAGCCTCTTATGTTGTTGCAAAATACTGTATTTGTAGAACTGACTATATTTTAGAGTTCAAAAAGTTAATTGCCTGCCTAATAATTTCTAACTTGAAATTATACTAATCATTTCCAATAATTATTTGGATTTAAGCTCATGCTCAAAAACCAACATAAAAGTAGGCATCTGAAAAACAGATTTCTCTACCCAGTTTAATTTCCATGACTTAAAAAGAGTACAATTATCATGGAAAGGATTCAAAGGATAGTAGTCAGCATAAAAATTCTTGAATAATTCTTGAAAAATTCTTGAGAATACAAAGCTATGATTTGTGGTAAAGGATTATTATAAATAATCAAAGAAATTATGTGTTTTAGAACTTTCTATCTCTAGCTATGTTTTATTGTATTTTCATGGATAGATTAGCAATCATAATTCTTAGAGACAGATAGATACACACACACACACACACACACACACCTTTTTCCCCCACTGGAGATAAGTAGATCTAATCAGTATTTGTACATTTAAATTTCAATAGTTTATACACAGATATACTCTCTTAGATAAAGTTAAATAATGAGGGTTCTGAATAAGAGCAGCTTGTGGGACCATTGCTGTCAAACACAAATCATTGACCAGCTGTTCTCTGTCTTTGCAGAGCAGAGGGAAATGGGCTTACATGGCACCAAGCAGAATTTCTTAGCCCTTCATTCAGTCAGCAAGCATTTAGATTCCTACTACAAGGAGTCCTTGTCCTCAGAGAGCTTTTTTTGCTTGCTGGGTAAGGTGGGAGACAATGTGCATAAAAATAATGAATGGAAAAAAAATATTTAATAAACACTTTCCATGTGCTGGGGATACAAAGAAAGAAGTAAGAGTGCCTGCTGCCCCCAAGGAGCTCACATTCTTATGAGGGGGACAGCACATAGGGTACATTTTAGCTGCAGGTTAGATAGAAAGACCCAATGGCCCTTAAAGTACAGCAGCAAAGCTGAATACACCTGAACATGCCTGAAAAGGGTATTTCTCAACTATCTGAAAAAATCAACTTGCCGGATTGCTGCATTTCCCAAGAGTTTTTGCTGCATTTCAAATGAATAAAACAACATTTACTAAATATTATATAATTTATGCATTTCATTATTAAGACTTAACCTTCTGTATACACATTTTTTTTACTTTTTTTGTATCCCTAAGCACCACTACAGAGCTTTTTTGTTTTTGTTTCTACTCATTTTTTATCATTACATTGTGAACTCCTTGAGGGCAGGTACTATCTTTGCCTTTCATGTATACCAGTCATTTTCCCTGATAAAATCATATCATTTCCAGATATTGAACCATTTCACACTGTCAAGGCTTTGGTGGCAAGAACTCTCTTCTCTGCAGCAGTAACACCTGTAGGAGTAGTGTCAGGCTGCATCTCCACAGGGGTTGCTTTCTAAGAAGATGGCCATATAGGTGTAAGGGGAGCGTGGCTGTTCCTGAGTTTCTGGGGTTTAGGGCCTGGAGCTATTTGTATCAGGGTCTGATGCTAGTAAAGGGAGGGGTGGTGGTTTGACTTGTTTGGCACATCCTGCCGTCTGTCTCACTCAGGGTATCTTGCTGCTTTGGTGAGGTTGGTTTGTCTACCTAGTATGTGGCAGTCAGTTTGCCACCAAACTGTTGGTGGGGATGGCTGGATGCTTCTCTACAGCAGTTGCATCTCCAGCAGATAGCTATATGGGCGGCCTGGAAGCAGAATTGGTCTGGAGGGTACAGCTATTCAGCATTCTGGTGCCAACCTGCCTGTGTGTAGCAATGGTCAGGAGTTGCTACTGCTGGTGGTAAGGAAGGTGGACTCTGTCTCTACAACAATTTCTATGCTCAGTGATGACTGTGGAGGCCCAGTTAGAAACAGGTCTGGTGGCCTGGGGGCTATTGCTACACTTAAGGCTCCTGAGCTGTCTCTATAAGGATCTAAGGGGGAAATTAAAATGGCAAGTCTTAACAGAGTGACCACAGAGTCCGAATGAAAAGTTTTAGAAGCTTTATTTTGCCAGCTGGGGCTGTCCCGTGCCAATCTGAAGGGAGTAGCCCCTAGCTCAGGGGTACAGAACCTTTCATACAGTACATTGTTATGTTTACATATCCAACTAACATAATTTGTTACTAAGCAGGTTACTATGCAGGTGCAAGCAGCCTGGGCGTGGTGAGGCAGGAGGCTGTGATTACTTCCATAGGGTAAGCAGTGGTGCATAGGGCATGATGACTGAACAAGAAGGAGAAAAATGGAGAAAAAGACAAATTATGCTCAGCCAGTTTCTTGACTCCTATCTTAAGCCCATGAAGTTTTCACTTAACTAGTTCTTGGCTGTTTCAAAATGACCAGCAAGGAGGTCGGGGTGGTTATCATCTGGCCAGCTTGGCCCACAATGCCTCTCTCAGGGTGCCCCCCTACTTCAGAAAAATGGATACAAATACATACACAAGGTAAAGGTAAAGTAATACGTGAAGGACTCAAACAACTGGGTTTTTTGGGAGATGAGGAAAGGCCTCTTGAAGCAAATGGCACTTGAGTTGACCATAGGGATTGTAAGAGGCAGAGTAAGGAGTTCCTTCCAGAAACTAGTGGTAGATTCTTTGATCAAGAAAAAAAACAAACAAAAAAACCCCCAAAAAACCTTACTAACAATTAGAACTGTCCAAAAGCAGAATGTGATGCCTTACAAAGTACTGGAGTCCTGCTTCGTCAGAGGTCTTCAGGCAAAGACTGGACATCAAGTTATCTGGGAGGCTGTGGAAGGAATTCTTTGTGGGTTGGACTACATACCTCTGACGGCTCTTTCCACTTAGAGATTCTGTGTAAAGTGGAACAGAGAAGGAGGAAACTATAATTCTTCACCGAAACCATAGAGACAGAAAGCAGGCACGGAGCCTCCTAAAGAGTAATGGTCCCCACTGAATAGTCAGAAGCAGGATGCAAGGCCAAATAGGAGTAGAATTACTAGAATAATAAGCAACACAGTAATGTCAAAACCTTTTTGTCTAAGTCAGTCCAATTCAGAATTCTGGGATAGGCAGCAGGCAAAGTCTTTCAAAATGGTTCCACTCTGAGCACAAAGAATGTCATAATATAATGATAGTGATTAATAAAACCTATTGTGCTTTCAAGTTTACATTTTTCCTCATGTAATACCTTTCCCCATCCCATACAGCTGTGGGAGTGGATAGGACTTAGAGCTATAATGGAAGAAATAGTATGGGGGATAAGGAGGGAGCACTTTGGTGGGCATTATGTAATGCACCTGGGGACAAAGCAGAGCTTTGGAGGTGAGTGAGAAGGAAGAGACCTATGGAAAGGCAGCAGAGTACAGAACATTAGACTTGGAGTCACAAGGACCTGGGTTCAAATTCTGTGTCATAATTACTAGTTGTGTGACCCTGGGCAAATCACCTAACTTCTCTCAGTTTCAGTTTCCTCATAATAGTAGCCACTTTACTGAGTTTTTGTGAAGATCGAATAAGATAAAAGCACTTTATAGACCTCAAAACACTATGTAAATATTAGCTGACATCTCATCCATGATAATCTTCCTGTTCTGTGGAACATGGCCAAAAATGAGAGAAATTATTATTAAGGAAACAGCTTAGTAGCACACTGGCTAGAGTGCCAGGCCTGGAGCCTGGTGGAGACTCATCTTCCTGAGTTCAAATCTGGCCTCAGACCCTTACTAGCTGTGTGACCCTGGGCAAGTCACATAACCCTATTTGCCTCAGTTTCTTCATCTGTAAAATGCAATGGAGAAGGACACGACAAACCACTCCAGTATCTTCGCCAAGAAAACCCCAGATGGGATCACAAAGAGTTGGCCATAACTGAGCATCCATTAAAAAAAGTGGTGGCACTCTCTTCACAGGAAGGTACAGGATTGTAGACTTGCGGTGAGTTATTTGACTTAGGTTGAGAAAGTGACCTAATCTCTTTACACTTCCATTTTCTTATCTGTTCAACTGAAGAAAGTATAAACTGGTTGATATTTAAGGTCCCCTCCTGCTCCAACATACTATTATCCTACGATTCTGTGACATCTTAAGAGAAGGACTAATGTTCATCCATCCATCAGGAATGATTTAGGAGAAGCTATAGTGGAATCAGAAGGGTAAATCACTGAACACCTCTAGGTTCCTTTCCACATCTGTTTCAATCACACAAATTGCAAAAATGCTTACATTTAAGATGTAATCGAAGTTTTTAAAAAATTAGTTGTTAATATAAAATAAGAGTTAAATTCAGTTTGATTCAACAAGAATTATTAGAGCCTAATGCATGAGAAGGCTACTTCTCTAGGCATTGGGAATGTGATAATGCAAAATGGCATAGTGCTTGCCTTCAAAGAAGTTATTTTCTACTAATCAAATAGGAAGGGAATGATAAACATACAGCTAAATACAGTACAAAGAAGTGGTGGTGGGAGTAAAGGAAAGATACAGATTAAGTGCTCTCAGAAAATTTGAGAAGGAAAGGTGGGGAAGGTGAAGGAAAACTGCCCAAAGAAGCTGAGTTTTGAATAAGTGGAAGGTTTCTGATAGGTGGAAGAGAGAAGGGAGCACATTTCATATATGCAAGGTAGCCTTTGAAAATGCCCAGAGGCAGGAGACAGCATGTCAAACTCAGGTAAAAGCTAGCTCAGTATAATTGGAACATAGAGGATTGTAAATGTGTCAGAACCCACAGTCTGGTTGCCTTCAGCTCACTGGAGAAGGGGGTAGACCTAATCACTGGTGATAGTTTATGGTTCATGATCTTAGCAGAAACAAAAAAACCAAAAAGGAATATGTGTTTGAATCATATTCTAATCTAGAGATCTAAGAAAGTAACTATTAAGTACTTTTGAAACTAAATATAAAAAAACACACAAATATAATTAAGTTGAGGGTCTGGTTCATGAAATATGATATAAACCCAGAAGCAACAGGTTTAAATCTGGAGGGAATCCACACTGGACAATATCTAGAGAACACCATGGAGTACCAGGGCATGGGTTGTTTTTTTCTCTCACACACAAATGAAATCTAAAATAGCATCTTTTAAGACTGCACAAAAGACATCCCCCCCCCCCCAATCCATTAAATGTAAGGTAATATTGGATATGAAGTGATCCTGATGACTGCCAAACATTCTGATATAAAATGCTTACTTCATGAAACACTCAGTGGAATATTTGGATAATACGTGCTTTTTTCATTGCAGTTTTAAAATATTTACTTAATCATGTTTCTTAACATATACATTATGTTATAATGGTGGAAATGTTATAGAAATCTAAGGTTAGTCTTCCACTATTTTATAAGATATTCTCACTATACTTCATTGATTCATTTTCTTTTCTTGAGTAGATTCCACTCTCCTGGCAAATACTTTTAAAGGTTTCAGAGTCAGTAGAACACCACGGATAAACTAGAAAAGATCTTTTATAATGCTGTACTGGAAATTCGGAGACTGTGATTCATTAATGAGCTATCTATCATGTGAAGTTGGGCAGTTATTTCAATGTCTGAGTCACAGTTTCCTCATCCATTAAAAAAAAATGATTGGAATAGAGTTCAGGATTGGGGAGCCTGTGACCTCGAGGCCACACTTTAGGACCTGGAAGGCCACATGTAGCCTCAAGATTGCAGGTTCCCCAACCCTGGAACAGACAATATCCAAGTTGCTTTCAGGTCTATAGTTACTTGATTCCATGATAAATCCATGTTGCCAAGATAAAGACTTACTCACTTGTTAAAGAGCAAACTGAGTAACAAGTATACTACAACACATTCTCAAAAGCATATACCAGTAATCTTTTGGAAAAAATGAAAAGATTTTTTGAGGCAACTGACATCCAGCTTATAGACCTGGAATAGTAAAACCCTATTATAGTGCTTCACTCTACTCTTGATTCAGTTCTACTATGGGTCAAATCACGCTTCCCAGATATGTAGCCCTATACAGTATCTCTTTCTCATTGAAAGGGAGGCAGCATCATATGGTGAATAAAGCATGGAGTCAGGAAGACTTGGGATTCAATCCACCTTTGATACTTACTATTTATGGGACCATAAGAAAATTTCTTTAGCTTTTGGAGCCTCAGTGTCTTCATTTATTAAATGATCAGAATTATACCTTAGAAAGTTGTTGCGAAGTTCAAATGAGAAAAAAAAGTGTGTGCGTATGTATGTGTATGTTTAGCATGTTTATACACACATGTAATTTGTACATATGTAGAGAGCTTATATATTTCTCAGTAATGAATATCATCTTTTAAAAAATTGGCCATATTTTGGGTATAAGGACTTCATCCAAAATGCAGAAAATCAGAAATACCAAAAATATAATTTACTGGTCACAATGAATTTTTTTTAAAAAATCAATAAATAGCCTTATAAGAAAAAATTAAAATTAATTTCACAGAATAATTTAATCCTAAAAAACTGATAAGTCAAAGAATAAATCATTAAAATAATAGAAAATGTCATTAAAGATTATGACAATAATGATATAACATACTAAAATTTATTGGATGCAGTTAAAACAGTCATTAGAGAAACATCTGCATCTCTAAATGCTTTCAGAGGCAGTTAGTCAGCTTAATAGAGAGGCCTGACGTCAGGAACCCCTGAATTTAAATCTGACTTTGAATACTTACTAGCTATATGACCCTGGGCAAGTCACTTAACCTTCGTGTGCCTCAGTTTCCTCAACATACAATGAGGACAATAACAGCACCAACTACACAGAGTTGTTGAGATAATATTTGTGAACAGCTTAGCACAATGCCTGGAACAGAGTTGGTATTTCACTCCCTCCCTTTCATGAACAAAAGAGAGAAAGAACAATTCAATGAATTGGGAATACAACTAAAAGCTACCTGGAAAACACAGCAAATCAACCCTTCCCACAATTAAACAAAGAAGAAATTATTTAGAGAACCCTAAAAATCAACTAAAACATTATAATGATAAATTATTAGAAAATAGAGCTATATCCTATGTATTATTAAAAAAAAAAAACTAAAAGGAAGAAATAGAGAAATTCCACTTAAGTTAACTAAAATGTATGAAAGCTTAGGCGTCTACTAGCCAAGACACACACATGAAAATAAATCTAACTACAAAACTCCATATACAGAAATCAAGACAGAACTAAATAGAGAAATGTTAGTTGTTCAGGGACATATCCGCCAATATAACAAAAATAACAGTACTACTTATATCAGTGTACTCATTTAGTGCCACACTGATCAAATTATCAAAGGATTATTTTATAGAGATGATGAAGATGAAATTTATCTAGAAGAATAAAAGTTCAGGAATCTTAAGGGAAATAATTAAAACAAGGGGGAAATTAGAGGACTCAGCAGAGCTAGATCTTACAGTATCCTACAAAGCAATGGTGATCAAACCAATTTGATACTAGTTAAAAAATAGAGAAATTCATCAATGGAACAGGTTGGGGAATACAAAATATAGAAGGAGACAAGTACATAGCATAATATTCAATAAGCCCAGAGTCTCATCTCAAGATAATGGTCAAATAACTTCGTATTTGACAGAAACTGTTAGTTGCATTATGAAATGCAAAATGGATAATTTTGATCACATTAAATTAAAAAAAGTTTTGTATAAACAAATCATGCAAGCAAGATGAGAAGGAAAGCAGAAAGCTGGGAAACAATTTTTACAGCCAATGTCTCTGATAAAAGGCCTCCTTTCTAAAATATATAGAGAAATGAGTCAAATCTATAAGAATATATGTCATTCCCCAATTGATAAATGGTCAAGGGTTATGAAGAGTCAATTTTCTAAATCACTATTTATTAGAGAAATGCAAATTAAAACAATTCTGAGGTATTACATCCCACCTATCAGATTGTCTAACACGAAAAAACAGGAAAATGATAAGTATTGGAGATGTGGAAAAATTGGAACACTAATTCATTGTTGGTGGAGTTGTGAACTGATCCAAGCATTCTGGAGACCAATTTGGAACTATGCCAAAGGGCTATAAAACTGTGCATACCCTTTGACCCAGCAATATCATTTCTAGGTTTGCATCTCAAAGAGATCGTAAAAAAGAGAAAAGGACCCACACATACAAACATATTTTGGATTTCAAAGTCTAAGGGACATCCATCATTTGGGGAATGACTGAACAAGTTGTGGTATATGAATGTAATGGAATATTATTGTGCTATAAGAAATGATGAGGAGGAAGACTTCAGAAAAACCTGGAAAACTTGCATGAACTGATGCTGAGTGAAGTGAGCAGAACCAGAAGAACACTGTACACAGTAACAGCAATATTGTGTAATGACCGACTTTGTTAGACTTATCTCTTCTCAGTAGTGCAATGATGTAAGACAGTTTCAAAAGGCTCATGATGGAAATGCTATCCATATCCAGAGAAAGAACTGTGGAGTCTGAATGCAGATCAAAGCAGACTATTTTCTCTTTTTTTGGTTGTTTTTTAAAGTTTTTTTTCTTTCTCATAGATTTTACCTTTTGTTCTGATTCTCCTTTCACAACATGACTAATGTGGAAATATGTTTAATATGATCATAAAAAAACCCTACTAGTTACACAAAAAGCAATCTGGCAGAAATTGGTGAACCAAAATCTCACATCACAGAACAAGATGAGCTACATTTGGGCATGCAATTTAGATATAAAATGTCTTAGAAGTAAGTTATAGGAGCAATGAAGAAATTACCTTGCACATCTATGGATAGTTAAGTTGTTGACCAAACAAGGAACAGAGAGGATCAAAGAAAATTAAGTGAATGATTTTGATTATATAATATTTTTTTAAAATTGCACCAAAAATTAACACATTTAAAATGTGAAAAGAAATAGGTAACTGGAAAATTTTTTTAGTAAGTTTCTCTGATAATGTATAAAGTAGTTTTTGAGGGCTTATTAAGTATTAAGCACTGAGAACATAAATATAAAAATAATTCAGACTCAGCTTTTAAGGAGCTCACATTTTAATGGGGGAGAAAGCACATATGGTAGGTTTCAGATTCAAGTAAGATCAAAAAGTCTCTAATCCTTAGAGTACAGTGACAAAGCAGATGTTAATTTCCCTTCAAATGATATATAAGGAAGATAAATAAGAAGCTGACTAAAATTGATTACTATAAGAGTCATTCTTGGTAGCTTTCAAAATAAGAACTTGAGTCTATAAACTAGCAAATAAAAAGTATTTCAGATCACTAATAATTGGAGAAATTTAAATTAAAGTAACTCTGAGGTTCCATCTAACACTCATCAGATTGACAAAGTAGACAAAAGAGAGAAATGACAAATGTTGAAGGGGATGCAAGAAAACAGACCCACTAATGTGCTTTTGGTGGAACTGTGAATTGGTAATCCATTCTTGAAAGCATTTTGAAACTATGCCCAGAAAGTTTCCAAACTACACATATGATTTCATCTACTCATACCACTCTTTGGCCTACAACCCAGAGAGAAGAAAAAATAATTGTGATCAATACAATAACAAGTCAATATTGTAAATTATCTGCTTGATGGATTTCAAAAGCATAAGGAGTCAATCTTTTTATTTTTTAAAATATGGAATCAATAGGGAATTAGCTTTCCTGGAAAATAAATATATATGTTAGGATTCAGTTTTCTTCCTCTTCTACCACCTTTGAGGTGTGTGTGTGGGTAGATGCTGAGAAAGAGAAAGAAATTGCTTTTTAATTGAAAAACATTGAAAAATATCATTCTTCTTCTTGCATCCGTGTCCCCACATAGCTGAATTCCTGTCTTTGCATCTGGATCCCTGACACTTGTGGTTGGATCTCACTTAGATCAACTTCCTGATGATTTAGAACTCTGGATGATCCCTGTTCTCATATCTTTGTTTTTTGAGGATTCTGGTGCTTGGACCTCAACTTTGGCTCAGACTCTACCTATCTTTTCCCTTGGTTTGATATCATGGTCTCATATCTACTTTCTAAATTAATATACCTATTTGCTAGTCTTGACATTAACAGTCCCTTGGTTGTGTCTTTATATCCATCAGGTTCTACCCAACTGCTCCTGATTTCTTACTTCATCCCCACCCTGTGACTCTCTGATTGGAGGGTGAGACCATGAACTCTAAACCTCAGTTTAATGAGAGAGCTCAGCTCAGATATCTCCTCATTTTTCACCTGGCTACACTGCTTTGGGACTTCTCTGACTGACTTCATCATTCCCAGACTTCAGATACCTTTATCCCTTGTCATCTCTTCCTTTTGTGTCTTGCCTTCCTGTATTAAATTGTAAGCTCCTTGAGGGCAGGTATTGTCCCTTTTTGGATTTGTACCTCCAGCACGTAGCACAATATCTGGCACATCAGAGGCACTTAAGTGTTTATTGATTACTGACTACTGACTAGCTCATGGGCTTCAAGTCTTAGCATTTCTTGTTCTGATCTTGCTGACCACTAACCACATCCCCATTTGACATCTATGTCATTTTCCTTTTGCTCTTTTCATTACCAAATCAAGAGCAAGGATTTAAATTTGGATGAAACCTTAGAGATCATCTCATTCAACTGCCTTACTTTAAAAAATGAAGACAATGAGACCCAGAGACCCAGTGATTTGCCAACGAGGCAACTGATTTCTTCTCTTTTATGTTAACAACCAATTACTAAATTAAGATAAAGGTCCCCCCACTTTATTTCCTCATTCACGAACCAGCTCTTGCAGGTCAGTCAGTCAGTCTCTGAAGGACATTGCTGATAGATGAGATTGCCCAAATCCTCTGGGTATATGCCTGTAATCTTGGGCGGGGGACACCCAATTAGAAGACCTTACAAACAGATCAGTTTAGGTGAGTTCTTGCCTTTAGGAAATAAGTCCCTGTCCTTAGAACCTTCCATTTGAATTTAGGGTTACCCAGTTTATGAAGGAGAAAACCAATCAGAGTGGATTGGGTAGAGAGACATGAATTGTCCAGCTTGCTGGAGGTGACTGAATCTCATAATCAAGTCATATTCTTAGTAAGAGGAAGACTCTTAGTTGACCTTCTCATTTAATACATCCAATCCATTTTCTACAGGTATTTAAGCATTCAGGGATCTCCATAGGGGAGAGTTCTTTGGTTATTGACCATCAATAAATCGAATATTTGCTAGGCCTAGTAAAAAAATTGCTTATTACACAGAGATTCTGTCTCTCAGACTTTTTATTCATTTCACCCAAGTTCACAGAAGTAGTGAGTGGTAGGATTAAGATTTGAACTTCTCTATCTCCAAATGTAGGGTTCCTCCCATTATACATACTGCATACTTGTCCTTTCATTCACTCAACAAGGCAGGGAAAAGACTCAGATAAGGAGACAGAGTTGAATTAGAGAAGCCAGTGGGGCTTCTCAAAGATTTTAAGAGGTACACAGGCTGCTAATAATAGCCTCAGGCAAGATTTCAAAATAGGAAGTTTGTATTAGTTCCTTCTGACCTCCTTTTCTGAACTCTTGTTCCACAATCTGCCTCACCTCTTTGCCCTGATTCCTAAGAGAGCAGTGTGCTCATGCTCTCCTCTGATGTTTCAAATCCCTCCATTCCATGCTTGCCTAGTCCAAAAAATTTGCTTGTTCTTTGAGACTTGCTACTGATGTCAATTAAGTGAAAGGAGAGGAACAATTTGGACTGTAGGAGCCCTGTCCCTATTCCAAGTCACTAGCTTCAACCCACTTCTAGAATCTTGCTAAGTAATGCTCCTTAGGATGATATGCATGTAGTTAGTGACAGCAGCCAGATCTATAATAGGAGTTAAAAAGAATTTCATTGTATCGACCCAAAGAGTAAGCCAGAGGAACATGCAATTAGGAAGAAACAAAATAGGTCAAAATACAGACTTGACTAAAGAGTTTTGCTTTGTTGTTTGTTCTGGATGGCTGAGTGTGGATATGGGTCTAATTCACAAAAGAGCTGAAAGGATCCTACAACTATGGGCTAGAATTGTCAAAAAGAGTTATGTGACCTCTTATGGAAAGGGAAATTCTACAGTAGAGGCAATTCAGTTGGAGAACCAGGAGGTGGCAATATCACAGTGAAGACCCAGTAGATGGAGACACAGGAGAGAAAATTGGCTACTAGATGACACCAGAAGCTTATAGCTTAGTGAAGAAAGTAACAAACATTTTGACAGATGGCATTACCAAACAACAATAGCTCATTTGGAGAGCAACAACCAGTAATTCTGGAAGCAGAGAGGTGTTCCAGTTGGGACATAGTTTTAGGAACTTGATATTGTTTTGGTTATACATATTCCCTACATGTGTTCTCCTCTCACTCTTTTTTTGTGTTCACTGAATATGTGTGCATGATCATAGAAATGAAGGGTACCCCTGAAGACAAACAATTAAACAAATATAAGATAACTATAAGTGCCCAAAATTATTTTCTGCCAAAGTAAACATTTTGGGTGATACTGACATTCATTCAACTCTAAATGACCCAGGGGCTTAGAAACCTCACCCACCAATTCTCTGCTTCCTTCCCGGTAGCTGCCCATTGGTTATGTCGCTTCTTATTTCAAGCTCAGAAGAAGGAGAATGTGCAGAAGAGAAGTCTGAAAACTGGAACTAAAATTCCTTTTACTGTAACTGCACTTTAACATGTGAAACAGGTTGGTTGGGGGAGAGATTGAGAATCACGTCTAAAATGAAATTGGGGAATTTTGTCTTTTGCGCATTCTCTGATCACTGCAATGATCTAGTAGTCCATGGTATTTTGGAAGACCCATTCCCTGTGATATTCTTAACAAACTTTCTGAAATCATTATGCTAAGATAATAGTATTTTACAGATAGAACTGCCTATAATTTTGTTCTCACAAGACAGTTACATCGATCTATACTTTTGTTGCTGACTACATTTTGTCACTGTGACCTAAGGCACAAACCCCACAACGAATCTGGTATTTCAGTCTACTGCTGTCCTAATGCTACGATTAATTCTATGAAATGCCTCCAGCCTATTTTCCTAATCTCTAGGTCTCCTAATTTATACCAGAGGCGGATAGGCTATCCGTAGAGAATTTTAAGGATTACTTCCTATTTATCTTTTTCTTGCAGAAACATTTTACTGATCAATGAATTTCTTCTGTAAAACCTTTGTGGTTACAATGTCTGTTTTAGCCTTATCTGGAATCCTTTTAAAACACACACACACACACACACACACACACACACACACACACATCTACAATTCAACACTTTTGTTTCCATACTTTATTTCTATAGTTTATTTTATAAACTAAACTGTGAGAAATTACTAGGTAAGAATGTTTTGTATACTGTCAAGATCTGTCATGCTATGATAGTGCTAATATATGTCTTTGTAAATTATATTTCAGAGAAACTCATACTTTGATCTTGATCCTGTTCCTCAGCATTTGGTTCAAAATGAAACTGATTTCAGGTGGCAGAGGGAAATTATTCTATGTGTACAAAGAACAGGAGAGAGAGAGAGAAAGAGAGAGAGAGAGAGAGACAGAGAGAGACAGAGAGAGACAGAGAGAGACAGAGAGACAGAGACAGAGAGAGACAGAGGGAGAGGAAAGAGGGAGAGAGGAAGGAAGGAAGGAAGGAAGAAGGAAAGAAAGAAAGAAAGAAAAAGAAAGAGAAAGAAAGAAAGGAAGGAAGGAAGAAAGGAAGGAAGGGAGGGAGGAAGAAGGAAAGAAAGAGAAAGAAAAGACATCTACAAAAAGATTCCTCAGTTTTCTTTGGACCATTCAACATCACCACAGGAATATTGATGCTAAAAAAAATGGCCCTTGTTTAATAAAGAAGTTTGAGGTTATTAAACACTTTGTGTGATTTCCTAAAGACAATCCAACCTGTTTTCAGAGGTTTCAACCTTTTTATTTCTTGTAGCAGCGTACTGCCAGTCCTCAGCATCTGTCCAAGATTTATGGGGCAGTACATTCAACTAAATAGCACAGTCTGGACAAGAGACAGTCAATCAACATTTTTTTCCTGTGTGGAGTATTAGACTGAATTATTTTAAATGATTATAGATCCATGTTGGAAAGGGTACCCTCCTAATAAAATCCTATACTGCAAAAGGAACATTTCACGTTTTGTTTAACAAGGCTACTCAGATGCCCAAAGAGACATATGAAGAGATGAAGTTCTACTATGACTCCGGATTTTCCTGGATAATACAGATGATCAGTACTCCAAATTGCTTTAGATGATGATAGATATATTTGCACCAAACTAGAAAAAATAGTATTTCAATCTTAGTTACTCAAAATGAGTTGCAAATATAATTTCAGTGGATAAAGTATGTGCTCTGGTAAACCAGGCCTTGCAAAATTAAATTGGCAAATATGTAAAAGTACATAAATTCATCTTAAAGTGGACTCATCATTTTCCATTCCAATCCAAGTCAAATAATATATTTCTCCTAGATTCAGAACTGAGACTACAGAACATATTTATGCCAGCAGCTAAATGCTTTGGTTCTGAAAATAAAAAAAATAATTTGTCATGAAAACATTAGCAAATCTTTAACTATATTTGTCCATATAGCATTGCTGAAATTATATCCTCAAGAAAAGAGAATTTATGTTTCTCTGAAGAAATTACACAACATGTGGTGAGCACAATAAGGGTATAGCACTTTGTACACATAGAATAATTTCCCTCTGCCACCTGAAATCAGTTTCATTTTGAACCAAATGCTGAGGAACAGGATCAAGATCAAAGTGTGAGTTTCTCTGAAATATAATTTACAAAATACTTAGGAACAGGTCATGGAATATTCTTTACTTTAAAATATTTTTCAAAACTTTACATATTTCTCAAGGTGTTCAGACACTGGGTTAAAGTTTTTTAAATTTTTTTTAATTTTTTTTTAAGATCAGAAAAGGTCTTTATTCTTTCTCATGAGAAAGGACTCTGCCCCTGTCACTCAAATGGCATCTGCCAGGAAGAGAGCAAGCCCATGGTTATATAACCTTCTGGTTTGTTTTTTTTTTAATTTTATTTTTTGCTTTATTTTTTATTTTTTAAGTTAACTTTTGTTAATTTTTAGTTTACATCATTGATTTCCACAAGATTTTGAGTTACAAATTTTCTCCTCATCTTTCCCCTACCCATCCCTCCAAAATAGTATCTTGATTTCTCATAAAGTCATTTGCTTCCATTTGCTCCACTCTAATTCTGAAGGAATTATTCTCTTCAGAAAGCTTTTGAGATTCTTTTTCCATCTGGCAAATTCAACTTTTTAAGGCATTTTTCTCCTCATTGGCTTTTTGGGCCTCTTTTGCCATTTGGGTTAATCTATTTTTTAAGGTGTTATTTT
>CM053580.1:407576814-407626403 GCA_028627135.1 Pseudochirops cupreus
ATTTTTCTCCTCATTGGCTTTTTGGGCCTCTTTTGCCATTTGGGTTAATCTATTTTTTAAGGTGTTATTTTCTTCAGTCAGGTTGTTGACTCTCTTTTCATGATTTTCTTGCATCATTCTCATTTCTCTTCCCAATTTTCCCTCCACTTCTCTTATTTGGTTTTCAAAATCCTACAAGCTCTATGGCTTGTAACCAGTCTACATTTTTCTTGGAAGCTTTTGGTGGGGGAGTTCTGACTGTGTTTTCTTCCTCCTGTTCCATGCTTTGATCCTTTTTGTCCCCAAAAAAGGAATCTAAAGTTGGATAGCTAAGCTTTCTTTGCTTCCTTTGCCTGCTCATGTTGCCAGTCAATTACTTGACTTTTGGGCTCAGTAGATCTCTGCTTTCAGAGGGGAGAGCTCTGTCCCAAATCTTTGGGGTTTTCCCAGCTGCTGGAGCTATTAGGAGACCACAGTCTCTGCAGCCACCACCAGCTTTGGCTCACTGAAAATGCACCTCAGGACCACCACCAAAGACCATGATCCCGATCCAGGCAGCTCAAGGGAAAGGCACTTAGCCTGTGAATGATTGCTTGGCTCCCCTGCAATCTGCAGGCCCAGAGCTTCTGAAGCAGCCATGTGGAGGTGGCTGCAGGGCCACTGCTTCAGAGTGCTTCTAGCTCTGGAGGAAGTTGATTGGACCCTCTCCCTGAAATTTAGCTGAGTTCCACTCACACTTTCCCTTTGTCCTTGGCTCTTATGTGTTGGTAATTCTGGAAACTGCCACAGCTGCTGGTGATCTGCTTTCCTAAAACCTCCAGCCACAGCTCATCCTGGACTCCCTGGGGCTAAAACTGCATGGGGCTAGGGGAAGGAGAGGATAGAGGCAGACTAGCCTTCCTAAGGCCACAGGTCCAACTGCACCAGAAGAGAGACAATACATACACTGTTTATCTTGAAAATACTTGAAGGGTGACAGAAGGGTTATAGCTTATAAATTATTGTGGTCTGGGTGCTCTTTGGTGTTTCTCCCAGATGAAATTATGCATAAGCAAACACAAAATTCAAGTTATGGGCAAATAATTTCTTAATATACCAATCACATTGGAACAAATTCACATTTTCAAAACAAGTATTGTAGCAGTACTGACTGTACTTATGCTCTTAATTATGTGTTGTTCCTCATCAATTTTTAAACTGGTGGATATAATTTGGAAAACTATTGATTTATATTTTGAAATATAGCAAGGCTGAGCCCAGTTCCCTCATATTTTTCATACTTAAATTGTATACTTTTTATTCTTCCAAATGAATGTTGTCATTTCTGTGTCATTATATAGAGGATCCCACTGGTAATTTGATTAGTATACTACAAAATCTGTACATTTATAATTTTTACTATATTGACATGAAACAATACTGAGTAATAACTACTTATCCCCTTATTTAAGTAAAAAGTTATTTTGCAGCCATATTTGTACAAATCTTTTGCATGTGTTGATTATTTTGTAGTTGTTTTGAATATAATTTCTCTTATATTGTTTTGTCCTGGCTCTTGTTAGTAATAAAAAAAAACTGATGATTTCAGGATTTAGTTTGTATCCTGTTACCTTGTTGAAGCTATTCATCTTTTTTTTCCCCTGTACTGTGCTTGGTTTCTGGAACTTTCAAAGTACATTATGTTGCCACCTACAGATCAGGATAATTTTATCTCATCTTTGCTGATATTTATATACTTGACTCTCTTGTCTTACTACTCTAGCTATTATTTCTAGGACTATATGAAATAATAGTTTAAAAGAATGCTTCCTTGCTTTATCACTTTTTGTACCATGAAAGTTTCCAGTATTTCTCTGTTACAAACAATACCTGACTTTGGTTTTAAATAGATACTTTGATCATATTAAAGAAAGATTTAACCGTGACTATGCTTTTTCTAGTTTTAACAGAAATGAGTGATTGGTTCAGAGTTTTTTTTCAATGAATATATTAAAATAGTCACATGATTTAAAAATATTTTTCTGTTTATATGATTAATTATGCTAGTTGTTTTTGCTAATTGTGAACCATCCATTCATCCCTGAAATGAATTCATCTTAATTAGAGTGAAGAATTATTTCCTTGCTATATTTCTGTAGTGTCCTTGCAAGGATTCTTTTCTCTTTATTTTTTACATCAATACCAGTGAGATTGGTCTATGCTAAAATTTGGATTCAGTCAAAAGGCTACACTTAAGGCTCTAGAAGGCTCTGTATGGTGTCAAGGCCACAGGTTCTCCACCCCTGGCTGCTTTTTCTCCTTGGTTTTCAGTATTAGAACTTTATCTATTAAAGAGAATTTGCTAGAATTCCTTCTAGGTTTATTTTTGTGAGTAATTTTCTTAGTGTAAGTGTTGATTTCTCTTTAAATGTTTAAAAGAATTCACTTGCAAATCCATCTGCATTTTAAAAAGCCCTGGATCTTACTCTCCTTTGTCTACTCCTTGACTCCAGTGAAGATGTAGCATGTGTCCCTGCTGAGGTCAATCTCTCTTCCACCATTGATTCCACCCCCTCTTGTATGTCTCTTCTAGTAGAATGCTGGCACAGTCATCTCACCTCTTTAATTTTCAATTTTTCCTTATCTACTTGCTCCTTTTTTGCTTTCTAAAAACACGCCCAAGATTCTTTCACACATAAAAATGCCTGAACTAGACCCAGCCATCCTCTAGAACTTCATTCTTATATTTTCCTTCTACCTTTGCAAAGTCAAATATATTCATTCTGTGACCCATTTCCCCTCCTCTCTTATACTTTTCAACCCTTTACAATCTGACTACTTTATCGCAACAAAAAAAACCTGTTCTTTCCAAGGTTAGACTATCTCTTAACTGCCAAATCCAGTGACTTACTAGTCCTCATCCTTCTAGACATTTTTGCAGCATTTGACATTGCTCACCATCCTCTATTCTTGAATAATCTCTCTTTTCTGGGTTATGTGATACTGCTATCTCTACTTGTCTGGTCACTCCTCATTCTCATTTATAGGGTAGGTTATCATCTATTCCCTACCTCTTAATTATTGAAAAACCTTAAGGTTCTGTCTTGGGACCTATTTGCTTCTCTCTAACTTGATGATATCCCTAGGTTATTTGGGTTCCTTTATGATCTCTATCTGAATAAACTCCAAGATTTGTGTAGATAGCCCTATTCTCTCTTTTGAGTTCCAATCCCATATTATTAACTATTAGACATTTCAAACTGGATGTCCTATAGACACTTCAAACTCAAGGTCTATCCATCTTCTTAACATCCCTATTTTTGTCAAGAGTACCCCCAGATTTCTCCTAAATTTTTGTGTCATTCTTAATTCTTCACATTCCTTTGTCCCACAGAGCCAATCAATTGCCAGGTCTTGTTGTGTCTGCTTATGCAACATTTATTGCATTTCTCCCTTTCTACTCACATGTTTACCACCTTAGTTCATACCCTTATCTACTCATGCCTGGACTAATGAAATAGCCTCCTAACTGGTCTCATCACCTAACATTTCCTCCTTCTCCAATCAATCCATCCATCATACGACTGCCAAAGTGATTTTCCTAAAGTGCAGATATGATCATTTCATTATTCTCCAACTCAATAAAATCTATGACTTCCTATTGATTCTAAGATTGAATATCAACTCCTTTTTTGACATTCAAAGCTCTTCAAAACCTGGCCCTGAGTCTAGTCTAATTTCTAGTCTAATTAAACTGCGATACATTGCTTCCCTTCACATACTCTACAGTGAGGCCAAAATGGACTACTTCTTATACCTCACACATGATATTCCATCTCCCATCTCTTTGCTTTTGCACAATGATCTTTCTTTCATGCCAAGGAAGCACTCCCTACTGATCTTCATTTTTTCCCCCTCTGAAAAACTTTTTATTGTAGGTGCAGTGGGACACAGCTGGACACATCTAACACAAATTAGATGATTCCAATTTTGTTGCCAATATCTAAAGCATTATAATCTGGAGAGAGTCGGACATAGACCTTCTTCTCTCCATCAGGTGGGATCATTGTGTTGACCTTGGCCACATCGATGTCATACAGCTTCTTTACAGTCTGCTTGATCTGATGCTTGTTGTACTTGATGTCCTCAATGAAGAATAGGGTATTGTTATCCTCCATCTTCTTCATAGCAGACTCAGTGGTCAAAGGAAACAATGATGGCATAGTGATCAAGATTGTTTCTCCGAGGGGCACTTTTCTGAGGGTATTTGGGCTGCCTTCGAAGTCTTGGTGTCTTGGGTCACCAGAAGATGGGGGATGTTTGGATCTTTTTGTGGCTATGGACACCCTTTAGCACTGCCTTCTTGGCCTTCAAAGCCTTGGATTTGGCTTCTGCCTTGGGGGGGGATAATGGCTTCCTTCTTTGCCTTCAGTGCCATCTTGGGGGAAAGGGTCTTCTGTCGTGCTTCTCACTCTGATCTTCATTTCTTACAATTCCTAATTTCTTCCAAAGCTCAGTTAAAGTCCCCTATCCTACCCAACACCTTTCTGGACCCTTTTCAACTGGTAGTACTCTTACTCCATTAACTTGCTTTTGTGCTAATATATCTTTTGCATCCATTTATAAGCGTATGTGTTATTTCCCTAATTAAGAAGGCACATAAGCTTCTTGAGGGCAGGGCCTTTCATTTTTTCTTTCTATACCCAATGCATAACAGAATGCTAAACATATGGTTGGCACATAATAAATACTTATTCTTTGATTGCATGAGTGATTGAAGATAGTGAATTTTAGGTATGAGGGAATCACTTGTGCAAATTTATTGATGTTTACATTCCAAACTGATTTTTTCCACTGTCTGATGCTCAAATATTTGTTCACTGTAAAAGTAATCAAATTAGTAGACTCCTGCCAGTGTTAACATTGATACTTTGTTTCTTAATTTAATGGTTACTTAACTGAAGTCTGCTCTATTAATTAGGAGAGAGTGTTCTTAGGTTGGTTGAACCAAATGAGTGATAATTGATTAATTGCCACTATTATCTATTCTGGTTGAGTTAAAATGTTTTGGGATGGGGGAAGAAGAGAAAGGCAAGGAACTTCAAGGCAAGATATCTTTTTTGTTTTTGTTTCTTGATGACCCAATAGCCTTTAATGAGATTCTCTGTCTTCAGATCATTGTTTTGAGCTTGAGAGCGCCATTAGGCATTATATTCTAAACTGCTGATTTTAGCTATGACAAATATGTTCGTTAAAATCAAGGGGATTTTAACTTGAGAGTTCTGTCCTTTGCTAAAAATATCAGCATTCTTCTGTTTCCAATACTTATTTGAACATGGCTGGCAGCTCTGAGAAAATAAAGACTCTGAAGAAATATCACACATTGAAGGCAAGACAACTAAAAGGAGTTTGACAATAGGTCTCTAGGATTAGACAAAGACTTCTGGGATTTTTCATGCCATTGCTAAGGATAGGAGCACCATGAAAAACTGGATTTAATACTGATTTTTCTAATGATTTTTGTGAATAAAAACTCTACCAGGAAAAATACTTTATAAAAAGAAGAGTTTTCTGTGTTCCCTTTTGAGCTCTTTTCAGTTTTATCACAGTGACATCTCCCTGAACTGTCTGGATTACAGTAATAATGGAAAATCTTTTATGGAAAATAATTAGTGGCATTTTTTCACCATCTCCTCTCCCCTCCTCACAGTAAATAAATAAATGAATGAATGAATAATGTAATAGTAACATATGCAATAGCAAAATGGTCTTTGGCAAAACTGATACAGAATTGATTTCCTTTGCTATTTAAAATTCCCCCATAGCTACAAGACACTGTTCCTGGCTTAAATACCAGATGATACCCACCCTCCTTCAAATGAAGCCTGCAGAAGCTATTCTTACTCTCAGATTCCTAATAAGACTTGAGTCCAAGGTAATTGTGTCATTCTAAAAATACCAAAGCAGATTTAAGGTAGAATGAGCAATTTTAATCTTTAAGCAATTTCACATAGATTAAATTCTTACTTGGTATGTGAAAGGGCAAATGATTAATAATCAAACAGGAAGCATTTATTAAGCACTTATTATATGCTAAGTACTTTGTTGGAAAAAAAGAAAGACAGAAACAGTCCTTTCCCTTAAGGATCTTACGTTCTAATGAGGGAGAAAATATGTTGATCATAATGATAAAAATATAATGTCTACTCTGTACCACGCACTGTGCTAAATGTTTTACAAATATTACCTCATCTGATACTCACAAGAACCCTGGGAGGTAGGTGCTGTAATTAGCTTCATTTTACAGATGAGAAAACTGAGGCAAACTGTAGTTAAGTAACTTGCCCACAGTCACGTAACTAGTGAGTGTCTGAGATCAAATTTGAACTTGGGTTTTCCTTAGTCCAGGCCCTGTGCTCTCTCCACTGTGTTACCTAGCTGTATAATATTAGGACATAAAGTTCAAGTGACTGGGGGTCATGGTGTTACTGGGGAATAGGGGACCAAGAAAGGAGAAGTGGCATTTGAGTTGAATCTTGAAGAAAACCAGGGAAAATATCCTAGGTATGGGCAGGCATTGAAACAAGAGATGGTATCCTGTGTAAGAAAAAGCAAAGTGAATCAATTTGGCTAGATTGCAGATTTTGTGGAAGTGTGAGTAAAGCATAAAAAGCCCTTATGAATGTATAAGGTTGGGAACAATCTACAATTACATGCTACAATACTTTTGTATTGTACTTTGTTGTATTTCCAACTGAAGATGAATTTACTTACAAGAAATATTACAAGTCAGCTACCTTGAAAGAAGTGCTTTTTGCTATGAAGAATTGTCAGTTGAATTTTAAAATCACTGTGGACTTAATTAATATATTATTAAAGCTTGCCAATATGAAGATAATCTAGGCATAGAAGAAATAGATGTACTTTGCCTGTTACTGGAAATAGATGATACAGTAAAAAACTTAGAAAAAGCCTACATGCCTAATGATTAAGGAATGGCTGAGCAAATTATGGCAATATAACATAATATGATTGTTTCATAAACATGGCAATTATAGAGACTAAAAATGGGGAAAGACTGATGAAGTGATGCAAAGTCAGGACAGCTGATGTAGAATAACAGATATGTCTTGACTAAAAAAAACTTATATAACACAGCTGAAAAGATATTAGAAGATAGAAAAGAAGAAATACATCATTACTATTTTGCTAGAGCTTATATTAACATTATTGTCTTTTTTATCCTAATATAAATAGTTCAGATTTTATAGTTCTATTAGGGGTTCAATCCCATATATTCTTTTATATTGTTGTATGTATCAGCTGCTCTTACTAATAAACAAAAATTCCAACTGAAAAAAGATGTGTACTAGCTTTTTTTGACTTCTATCCCAAGACATTAAATTTACTGACACATTAAACAGTCAATTTCTGAAATAGTTATTTGGTTGCAGCAATTAAAAAATAATCAGTGACACCTGCCTCCTAATGAGATCATCACATTCAGTATCTACTTTCACTTAGCATTTCTTTCATGAGACCATAATAATATGTCAAAAAACAAATGATAAGTTAAGAAAGAATTGACCTTGATACTAGCCCATTTGAATTCATTTGTTCAAAATACTGAAGCCTTCCATCAATTGAAGAATGCTTATGCAAGTTATAACATGGATGTAATGGAATCTTGCTTAGACCATAAAAAATGATAAATATGAAGAATTCAGAGAAGCATAAAAAGACACATAATTAATATAGAATGAAGTAAGAAGAAACTAGAAAACAGTATGTACAATAACAATTATGTAAATAAAAAAGAAAATCCAAAATTGGATGTCGTATGATAATAAGAACCAAGTTTGTCCTCCAAAGAAGCTATAAGGAAATTCAGCTGCCTCTCTTGTTTGCAGATGTGGGAGTCTGCTGTTGTGAGGCACTGTCAGCCTTCACTGATGTATTAAATGCATTTGGTTAGTTTTGTTCAACTGCTTTTTTTCTTCTCTTTATTTTTAATTTTTTTTAAAATAAGGAATAACATAATAAGTAGTGGAAGGACATAATTTCAAATGAAAGTACAATAAAGATTTTTAACAAATTTAAAAAGAGGGCCTCGGTTTGTTTCCCATTTAATACAATTCCAGGTCAAACAGAAAATATAGCACTGAATGAGAAACAAAGAGGATGCTCCAGGGAGGGTAACTGGCTACACTTTAAGGATTTCCCAGAGTGGGAAGCTGCTTCCCCTGTAGCCTCTCTTTGACCAGTCTTTTCTCAGGATTCTGAGTACTTTTACAAAGCAAATATTCAGAAGCAGTAGTTTGGACAAACCATGTTTTCAGCTGTTAAGAGAATAGAGAAATTTAACAATGATGGCATTAGTTAAAATTATGAATGGCCTTTTATAAAGGTTCCCTTCAAGTTTGAACATGGGGGCTGAATATGATAGCTAGGGACTGACATACAGATCAGATAACCCTGTAGCATTGTAAAGCCAGTTGTATTCTTAAAGTTAGGAGCACTAGTCTTGGCCATTCATGAGAATGACCATGGAGAAAGGGTCATTTGAATGTATAAACAACATATCCAGATTACCCATACATCTCATTTTACCCAAATAATTTGATTTCTTCATTCACCGACCCTTTTATTAGAGTCACTAAAAAGAATAAACAAAATCACTATAGGTTTAATTCTAGTGGACAGCCTAATTAATAAGTAGTGAAACTAGTAAAAAAAAATCAGTCATTAAATGGCAGAAAGAAAAGGAGAGCATGCTCTGCCTAATAATAATAATAAACAATAATGACCATCCACAAACTAAGATAATAATTATCCATACATGGTCACATTTTATGAAAACCAGTCTTTACTGTACATGCATTAGAAATCCCCAAATATTAAGGAGCTTAATAAGAAGATAAATGTTTTAGGTAGGAAATGAAGTTTCCTTGGAAATAACATCAGTAAAAGCCTACTTCTCCATAAACAGTCAAGCTACATTGGCAAAGAAGAAACATGATCTTGTAGAAGGAGCTCTGTGCAAGGGCAAGGGCTCCTTCTAGTAACAGTCCTGACATTGACTGGCTGGGTAACCTTAGGCCAAATATTCAATTTGATTTAACAAGCATTTACTAAGAAGTTGCTGTATGCACTGCTCAATGCCTTGATTCTTTCATATGCAAAACACTTTTTAATAGTTGCTCTTTCACAGAGTTTGTGTGGAGTACGAATACGTTATTTCAAAATGAAGCACACTAAATCTTCAGTCTTAGGCTTCTTAAACTTTTTTTTTTCTCCCTGTCATGAACCCCTTGGGCAGTCTGGTGTAGTTTATGGACCCCACCTCAAATTAGTGTTTTTAAATGGATAAAATAAAATACATGAGATTAAAAAGGAAGCCAAATATATTGAGATAAAGATGCAACCCCCCCTTTCCCCTCTAAGTTCATGGACTCCTGAAACCTATCCACGGACCCCTTAAGGATCCATGGCCTTCAAATTAAGAAGCCTTGATCTAGAAGAATCCACCCTCCTCCACTTCAGAATGCAGATATATTATATCCATTTTTACCACTAAGACATACATTAATATAGCCTAAGCTAATCTTCTCAAATAAAAAAAAGTGTAAGACTTTTATAACATCTTCAATAAGTGAAAATTTATTTTATAGAAAATTTTACCTGAAGAAGCTTTCATTTTTGTGAGAAGGGCTTATTCATCCAATACTGTGACATGTCCTGTCCCAAAATTTTACTTGCAATAACCAAGGGAGAACCAGCTATTGATGTCAACTGTCATGATACCTTCAATCCTGTTCTCATGTCTCTGAGAGCTCATGGCAGGAAAAGGATTTTTTGTTTTATTAAATATTTGTACTATTCCAACAGCCAAATCAACTATCGGAGCTCTCTGTTTTTCTCCTGTTGGTGACAACTACATTATTCACATATTATTTTGGGTTTTGAAAAATCTTTCATTGCTGTTTTCCCTCAAGACAATGGAGATACACAACCTGCACAGATCAGGAGCCCAAAGTATAGAAATCAGGGAACCATGCACTGCTTTCTTTGTAGAAGACAGCTTGATTTATCTACTAGCCTAGTTCCAACAGTTGTTACTGCTCACTTGACATTGTCTCTGGAGATTAGGATGGTTTCCCTGCTGACAAGTAATGATGAAGATACCTCGCGCTCAACTAAACTACAGCTCTGACCACAAACCAGACATATTTATTTAGGGTGACTATAATTTGCTGTTAAGTTATAATTCAAAATTGCAGTAAAGGCCCAGTAGCTCAGTATACTGGGTTAAGGACAGATATGATATGCTGGAAATGAGGTTTTAACACTATTCTCTATTACTAACTTCTTGTGGGACTCTGATGGAACTAGCTATTCAGTTATTCATTGTATGAAATAAAAAGCATGAATTGGATTCTGTATAGGACTCACTTATCTAGATGTTTGTTTTAGCAGTGCAATTTTGCTGACTTTTTCCCAACCTCTCCCTTAGGACAGAAATTTTTTTCTTTTTATATTCATATGAATGCTTAAAGGGAACCTCACAGAGAGGTTAGAGAGCAAGACTGAGAGCACTGTGACAAGCTGTGTGACCCAAGTAAGTCATTTAAACTCTCAGTTAATTTAAAAAAAAAAAGAATTCAGGGAATTTCCTAATCAGGAGGTCCCTGAACCAATGAAATAGTCTAGACTGAAGGCTGGAAAAACGTGCACAAAGACATCAGCTTACCTACTAGAGCAACTCTCCGTAGTGTTAAAAATGTCTGCTCCTCTTTCATGCATTAGTAGGTCCTAAAAAATCTCAGGGCACCATCTAAATGTTCTCAAACAGTAACAATCCCCCTCTTTAGATGCCAGACTAATAGTAACCTCAATAATTAAGAATCCAGATGTAAGTGAATAAGAACAAAAATTCCCACAAAAAAACATTCATTTTACTCTGTAGGACAAGCATGTAGGTACCCTTGGGCTCTTACGTTAAATCCTATTAGAGGAGAAGGGCTATTGATTTCACAACCCTGGTTATCTGTTTTTCCCTCCAGAAATTTTAAGATCTTCCTTTGTAGCAGAGTAGAACAGAGTGAAGTTAGGGAGTACAAGAAATTGATCAAAGAAATCTATCGGTCAATGATTTCTTAGCCATCTACTGTGTGCCAGGCACTTTGCTAAACACAGGATATGCAAATACAGCGAAGAAGACAATCTCTCTCTTAAAGGACCTTACATTCTAATGGAAACTCACTTGTGATATTCACAGTGAAGGAGATAGGAAAACCACTAAGTGGAAAAGAACAGTAATCTTTGGTAATTGAGTAAAGGGGCAAACAGTTGCCATACAAAGCAACTCTTCTCCAGGTTATCATATCATTTCTCCTCTAGTCTTAAATACTGAATGGGCACTGCCTCAGTCAACCTGAGACCTGTTAAAGACCTTAGCCAAGGTCTTCCACTGCATCCATGGCCATCTCCAGTCATCCTGATCTATATCTTGCCACTGGACCCAGATGGCTCCAGAGGAAAAGGTGAGGTTGGTAACTTTGCACAGCCCCCACTTAAATACGATTTATTTGCATGTCATGACATCACCTTTCTGATGTCACAACCTCTTCAAGAATGATGGACAAATGATGACAATCATAGCATTACAGGGCACTGCAGTCATTGATGTTCATAGTAATGAATCTGGGTCAACAAGAAAAAACTTGGAACTCTCAGTTTTCTCCAACTAATGTCCTATTTCAATTCTTCATTGTCATGGGAAAGAGAATCTAGATTCTTGAAGGATTTGAAGAGCATAAACTCCAGAAGATCTTCCCAAACTGGAAGAACATTGAACACAGCTCAATGATAGATGGTATGCCTGAGGACCAACTTAACTGAGCTCAGAGATGCCTATCACCAGAAGGCTGGCCAATAGGGGACAGAGGCTTTTTCTGTGAGTTGGGGGTTCTACAACAGCTCATGAAGACTTCTTATTAAGGCAAAGTGGATATGCAGTCTGCACTGACAAAGAGAGTAATTACAATGATAAAACCCTAGCTCCTGAAAGCATTGAAGTGTATGCTATTTAAGAAGAAAGTGGGAGGGTATGCATAATACACACAATTCTTAAACAAAATTATTAGAGTTTTTAAAATATTTAGAGTCTAAAGGAGTAAATTTTGGTTAACTAGAAGATTTCATTCATCTAGAACACCTTATTCTCCAAAGAGGATGGATAAAGTTTTACTACTTCTGATTTGTGCCTAAACTTTATCAATCCCGATTGAGATGTTATGCTATTGTACAAATGATGATGAATAAATTTTATAAACAATTTTTTGAATAAATTGCAAATGACCCTCATATTCTAGGACTTCACAATATTTTATAAAGGATGAGTATTCAAATGTATTTCATAGTTGTAGATGTTGCTTCCATAGACACTGTTATCCATCTACATCTGCCCAAACTTGGTAACTCTTGCCCATGTCTTCCAATAAATTGGTCACAGGAGTTCTATTCAATGTGCTTGGGACTTTCTTGTAGGTTATCATCAATAAACTACCACTGGAGCAGTCCATCAACTTGTCAGCCCTTACCCCATCCTTGCCAACTGACTAATCTTATCAATTCCTTGGTGATATCTTTTACTCAAGTTCTTCTTTGGAGTTCACATCAATTATATGGCAAAGCCTGCTCATATTCACCATGCAATCTTTCCATTTCCCCCTGTATACTATTAATTTTTACTTCTTCATACACTGTTGTTGTCTATGCTCCACTGCCATACCATACTAGTAGTAGAATGTTGTTATTGAAAAAATAGGTCTTTGTTTCCATGGGAGTCTCATGGTTATTAAATGACCTTTTTCATTTTTCCAAAGGCAAATCTTCCTACTTTTGTTCAACTCTGTGCTCAAGGCATTGTCCATTTTTACTCTCTGTTCCATATAGATAGGTAGATAGACAGAGAGATAGATAGAGAGATAGACTGATAGATAGATAGATAGATGATAGATAGAAAAAGATAGACAAATGAGTCATCTATATAGGACGTTTATCCAAATACATGCCACAGTATGAGCAATGATCATTCTTTTTCCTCTTGCATTTACCCATGGGGATAGTTTAGCTAAACTTGTTTGATTACAAAATTTTTCCTAGATTCTTTGTAACATTCGAGGGTTTGATGCAATCAGCACATTTTCATCCATAAACAGCAGTATCTGGAAGAATTCATCATCATACTGTGAATTATTCTTCAGCTTATACTTTGCATTGGATTTCGATCATTACAGTAACAAACATCTTTAGTCAGTGTACATCTTCTTGTTTTGTGTCTTCCCTAATATTTACTATCAGAGTGTTACTGAATTGGATTATATCTATTGTTTTATCTTTCAGAAATCTTGAATGATGTTAACATATACATAGAAGATACTGTTGAAAAAAGCCCATAAGGTAACATTTTGGTCAACTTTTTTCATAATAAACAAAAGCAGAGTAGAATCTTAAATTTTCTATATATCTTTCAGTCAATTTAAAAGTGACAAAGATGTGTTCTGCTTTTGAATACTGCTTACAAAATCTTGCTTGTTTCCTACTTATCCCTTCATCTAGGATACCCTTTATTTGTGTGTTAATGACTTGTATGCTTTGTTTTAAAGAAAGATAGAGAGATTGACACTTACTAATGGTCTTTTGATCATCTCTTTTTGGTATTAAAGAAATCAGATTTTTTCCTTACATTTCTTGTATCTTTCCCATCTTTACCCCCCCCTCTCTCTTTCTGTCATCTATCTATCTATCTATCCATCCATCTATCATCTATCTACTATCTGTCTTATCTATCTATCTACCTATCTAATCTATGTATCCATCTATCTACCTATCCATCCATCCATCAATCTATCTATTTATCTCTCTGTACTAGGTGATGAAATCTAGTTGTTTCTCCCATTTTCATTGATACTTCATCCTCCCCTATACGTATATCTGGGACTGGGATGTTAAAGTTAAAGTGTGGTGGTTCCACTGTCTTTAAAGGAAAAAAAACCTGTCAGAATAATTTTTACATAACTTTTTCATTTTTCTTTGGTTTATTGTCTTCTATCCACTTTCATCCTCAAATGACCTTTGGTTGTTTTGCTTCACTAGCTATCTTTTGCCAAGCTTTCTTCAAGTTGGTTTTACCCTCCAGTACTCTTCTCTGGTTTATAGGAAGATACGGCTCTGTGATCTTCCATCAACTTTTTTTTATAAGACTTTTATAATCAAGATCATAATATAACTTTGTCCTCCTTTTGTCAGTCATCTCTTTCCATTTGGCAGGTAGGTCATATATTTACCTACTAAATACTTTGTGGGTTCTCTTGTTCTCCTTATTGTAGTAATTAATTTACTTTGGTTAAACTCCATAAAATTATTATAATCAGTGTTGATATTTCAGTAGATCATCTGTGGATCCACACTGGTTCCTAAACTTTCCTCTTAGAATGCAATACTCAGAAGCAAACATACAAAGGCAGAATACACCGAGTCTAAAATTGTTCTCCACTTTATACTTCTACTAATATATCCTAGCTTTTTAAACAGGTAGCTCATATTAATTCATGTAATTTTGGACTTATTTTTAGTGACTTCATTTTCACATAAATTTCAGTCTAATAGCATCTCCCTTATCCTTTACTCACACAGTTGATTTTTTGAACTTAAGATCAGGCTTTTATATATATGTCTATTAAATTTCATCTTGTGTGATTTATCCCATATCCCAGACTGTCAGTATTATTTAAAAATTCCTGATTATGATCCACTTAATTCTTTTCTTCTTTAAGTTTCAAGTCATCTCCAAATGTGGGTATGCCATATAAATCTTGGCCATATTCACAATGAAAATGTTGAACAGGATGGGGTGACAGAGAGAACGCTATGCGTATCCTGAGAGCTCTTTCCCCAAATTGACATCAGTTCATTAATTAGCACATTCTGGATATTGCAGTTCAACTATTATGAATGTATCTAAGCAACTCAACCTATATTTTCCAATCTCATCCTCTCAGACATCACAACTCACTTTGTCCAATGTCTTACTGAAACAATTAGGCATGACTTCAATGGATAATAGATAAGAGAAGGGAGTATTCTCTATAGTTATCTAGTTTAAACTCATTTTATACTTGAGAAAATTGAGGTCACCAGACCTTAATTGACTAGGCCCAAATTACATAGCTTGTAAATGGCTGAGCTGAGATTGAAATTTAGGTCCTGCATTCTGACTCCAAATCTAGTATTCTTTCCAATGTACCATAATGCCTTCCTATTTGTACTTAGTGAAGCCATTCTG
Organism: Pseudochirops cupreus; assembly: GCA_028627135.1. Classification (NCBI taxonomy): domain Eukaryota; kingdom Metazoa; phylum Chordata; class Mammalia; order Diprotodontia; family Pseudocheiridae; genus Pseudochirops; species Pseudochirops cupreus. The sequence continues at coordinate 407,592,122 of CM053580.1, forward strand.
ACTGCTCTTGATAACTGCTTTCTTTCCCAGCAATTACAAACCAGTTATTTAATGAACTATTTCAGAATTTTCAAGGAATCAGCATTCACCTTCCTTTTAAAGAAAAAAAATAATTGGGAAATATGCATGTCTCTAGTCTTCCATCACTAATCCTGTTCTCTATATTTCCTCAAAATCCCTGACATGGGTTCAGTGAGCCCATCGGCAGATTATTTCAGTCCTCGAGCTTGTAATTAACCTAAGACAGGGGACGTGAACCCATTACTGAGCAAATAACTGACCTTCTATTGACTCATGGAATATATCAGGAAGTTTAGATGCCTCACATGCCTTTTAAAAAGTGCATCTTCATTTGTCAGATTTGTCATGTACAATGAATCCAGTTTAAAAGGATTATGTTTTATTGAATGCAAAAGTCATCATAGATTTTACTTTTTTTCCTTTTCAAATACCAATTACTCTGGCAAAGAAATCTCACTTCAGGACTAAAAAAAACCATTTGAAATATTCTAGCCATTCTTTTTTTTATGATGTAATCACTAAAGGTTCTAATAAAAGGAGAAGAAATAATGTTGGCTACTAAAGTTTTTAAGTAATGAAACAAATTTGATGTGCCACATATTTAACAATCCTAGGAAATGGTAGTATTTGAAGTTCAAGAATACATATTGACAATTGACACCAATGAGTTGAAAGGAAAAAAAAGGTTATTAGAGAAGAACATAGTGTCTCTAGCACCAGCAGAGGGGTGTTTTGTTTTCTTTTTACTTTAAATAGACTGCAGCTGTGAAAAGGGTGAGCAGAAATACAGATTTCCCAGGGATGATCTACTTTTCTTTTTAATATTCTCTTTTGCCATGGATTTTTTTCTGCCCTGTTTCCTCAATAATGATGCTGTGTCCAATGCAATAAATGACAGTGAGTCCAGAATATGACACGAATTTTCTTCAGGGGTGAGTATTCAGATTCTTGTTTTCACTGTGTCACTGTTCACTGGGGACATCAATGTCAGCCAAGACACTTGATCTGGCCATTTTCCTAAAACTAGTATTTAACATAAATAAAGCAAGCTTCTAAACAGTTAACATTTCAGCACTGTAAAAAAAAAGTGAAGGATTCTTTGACAAATAGCTTGAATACTACATAATAATCATCAGCAAGTGACAGTCAAAAAAACTGTGATAATGAAATATCCCTACTGAAGAGCTAGAAAGATCACATTAACAGCTGCCTCTAAAAATAGAATGGATAAAATGGTTTTAGAACTCAAGAATTTTTCCAATTGATGCCCACTATCTGACCCAACTTCCATTAAAGTAATGCATATGGATTTATAGTGTCTGCAATCCTCAATAACTACATTTAATGTTTGATCAGTTTTACCTTGTAAATACAATCCTAAGTACAGAAATGAGTTTTTAGGGTACATCATTGTCCATTTAAAATGTTTCTTTTTAAATTCTGGATGAAATAGAAATAATAATAATATTAGTATGTAAAAGATATATAGCACATTATGCTATTTCCTTAAAGATAAATGACACCTGCCTTCAGGGAGCTGATTTATCATAGTAGCCACTTTTATATAGTGATATATAGATAATATTACAAAGTGATATGGTCACCATAAATATTTTTGAAATATATTTATTATATAGATGTGCTGTCTTTAAGGGGTTATGCAAATTATCAAAATTAACAAATAATCACTTAGAAATATGAAAAAGACTTATCTGCAGCAGCATGGTGATCACCCAATAATAAATATTTTGTTTACTACGTTTTAAAACATTCATCTGATTCTTATTAAAAACACAGAACTATGTTTATTATTATTATTATTATTATTTCTGACTTACTGTTAGCCTCAAATAAATATCTCTTTGCAAGAACAAAGTTCTAGATAACTGAACACTCAAAATAATGAATGAGACTTATTTCAATCCTTATTCTTTACCTTGGGTTGTATTTTTTTTCATTAACATTTGCCTCTCTGTTTTGTGTTCATGTTATATCAGCACTGAAGCACACTGAAAATATATTAGTAAATGTTCCTGAATCAAATAATTCTATATTATTTTAGGTAAGAATCGGTTGTGTAAGTTCTGATTACAATATATGAAAATGTCTCTGTATTGAATTTTAAGTGGAAAAAGTCAAGATTAAGTTTCAAATAATGTTACTTGATATCTCAAAAATTGTTGTAGCCACCTCCCACCTCTTTCATATTTGAGTGGCAATGGAAACAAAAAAATTGAATGTCAGGGAAAGCCAGAAAGGCGGTCGTTACATGGGCTTTCTAAGCTCCACTCTAATTCTTATTTGTTATATCCTTTTCTACTCTGATTATAAGAGTTACTTTTGGATTTAGGAGAAGATGAAGCAGGAGAGAAAAAGGAGAGGGGAGACAGAGATGGTTGGGGGCCTGTGATTACTGGAAGTGGTAGGATGAAGAATAGTGAGGGAGGTGTAGGGTTTGTGGGAACAGCAAAAGTTAGAGTAGTGCCATCTCTCATAGTTCTATTTTTTCCCCAGATAAGGCACTGATATGATCACTGCACAATGCCAAGCTGACAGTACACAGACACTATTTGTAAATTTCAGACTTAAACCATGCTCTTCTGGCTTTCTTGTCATCTTTTCCTTAAACACTTGCTTCTCTTTTTGTGAGGCACATCACAGAACTTCACAAGGTTTAGTAAAATAAAATACTTTTTTATGCTCTTTTCACAACTGCATTAATTTCTCAAGGTAAAAAAAGGGGGTGAAGAACTTTCTTGGGTTCATTTCATCCTTTATTCTTAGCTTTAGATATTACTATGGTTACTTCTTTTCTAATGTGGAGAATCCCTTTTCTCTCTACAAATATCTCCTCTTTGTGTCTGTATATGTTAAGGATTTATAATTCTAAAACACCTGTTTTTTAAATTCCAAAGTGGATTCAGTAAAATGTATTTATACAATTTTCTTCAAAGTACTTGCTATGTAATTAAGGAAGAAACAACATATCTAAATAATGGGATGCATAAGATTCAGTGTACTTTAGTAGAACTTAGTCAGAGAAACTGGGTTCAAATTTAGGTTCTACTCATCATTGAACAAGTGATTTTGATGAATATAAATACCTGAATTAACTATAAAGTACACGTGAAGAAAGATACTATCTGCACCCAGAGAAAGAACTGATAAATAGAAATATGTGTACAATAATTTTACATATATATTCCTGTTTCCATCTAATGGTAGCCATCTCTAGGGTGGGAGGAAGGAAAGAAAAAAAAAAGAAATTTATATGATACCTTTACTATAAATTTAAAAGAAATGGCAAATTGTACATAAAAGATATGCAGTTTCATGTGCAATTGTCCTTTTTATTATACTATGTTATGGAAATGCTTGTTTTATTCATAAACTAAAAATAAAATAAAAGTTAAAAAAATTGAGATTATGCAACTTCCTAACTATGTTACTATAAAAGACTCACTAAATTTCTTCTGATCTTGGTTTGTTCATCTATTAAATGATAAGATTGGATTGGTGATGCCTAATTTCTTTCCAATTCTAAATTAATCTCCATTGACCAAGTATGTGTAGCATTATCTGAACAATCATGTTACTGTAAAAATGTGGACTAAGTAATCATGGGATAGGCAGACTAGGAAAAAACAGTATTGAAGACCCGACAGGTACATGGGATTGGGCAAGGGCTGGGTGTATACATGAACGAGGAAATATATCCATTATTCCAAGGAATAGGCACTTGGGGACATAAGTCCAAAAGGAGGTCCAAAACTGGGAGATTAAACGAAAAGGGGCAGAAACTATTTTAAATCAAGTTGAAGATTCAGAATCTTGTCCAACAAAAGGTTAAGTCAGGTACCAGTAGAGGTCTGTTTCCAGTCATCTTGATCTATATTTTGCAGATGGCTCCAGAGAAGAAAGTGAGGCTGGTGATTTTCCACAACCTCCCTCACTGAAATCCAATTCACTTGGAGGTCACAGCATCACTTTCCTAGTGTCATGGTCCTCTTCAAGAATGAAGGATAAACAACAACATACAACAAGGGGAAGGTTATAGGACAGTGGCTTATGTCAGGAGAGTCTAACAAGTCTCAAGGAACCAATCATAGAGAGACTTTCAGTGTCAAGAAATCAAGTCACTCAGATGACTTGAGAAGAAGGCTCAGAGAATTTTAGTTCAGAATTTTTAAAAAAAAATCTAGTCCTAGAGCAGCTTCTTCATCTGTGTTCTACAGGCTCAAAGATTGAGCACCTGAGGATAAAACAGGAAGGTAATTATCAGGCAACTAGATATAAAGAAGAATGTGATTAGAAACAATATGGAGTCCATACTAAGCTAATGTTTTCCACCTACGTCTTTTCATATTTCCCTTGATTAAAAAAATAAGATTGATTCAAGAATCTGGGCCACATTTGAAGTTAAAGGTGGGAATCTAGCAGGTCCATATTCCATGGTTAGGGAGATACTTGTGCCATAGAGAAAAGCAATAAGATGGGTTATGATTGGAATCTCCTAGTTAAAACTGACATTATTGTGTTTGTTCATCGTGATGTCTACACGTGACTGACTGACTGACTGAAAAACATTCTGCTATTTAAATGAATCATGGTCAATTTCATACTTGTAAAGTGTTTGTTTTCTTCATTCAGATTTTTGTTTCTGTTTTAGATAAAGCTTTACCCTTATTAAGAAACTTACAATAGAATAGTCAGAAGTCAATAATTTCTTAAGTGGACTCATTCAAATACATACACATTTTTTTTCTTCTTCATAAGAGATAACACTTCAGGTTATTGCTAGACTTTGTGACAGGAAAGGAAAGAAAATGGAAAAGAAGAGATAGTGCCAACATACAAGCTAGTACTTGTTTTAGCATGTCTTTTAATGTCAGCTTAAAGAAACTTCTTGTTTCTCACTCTCCATTTTTTCCCCTTACATCTTAAACTGATAGCAACTAAACAAATTTTCCAACTGTCAGCTCATCCTGACCTGGAATTACAGTAACATAGCACCAAAGGTTTTTGTAGAGATGAGGAAGGAAGAGAAGGAAGAACAGTATTGTGGAATTTATAAGTTAAAGGGCAGCAAAATACAAGAAAAAGTTATTTGTCCATGAATGGACCAAAAAAGATAATCGTAGCAGCAGCAAGCAGACAACATTATGAAATTCTAGATGTAGTGAGTTTTTAAAGGAAAATTATCATAGAATTTTAGAGTTGGAATGAACCTTAGAAATTATTTAATGTTCCTATTTTACAGATGAGGAATTTGAGTCCAGAGATATTAGTGACCAATAAATTTACCAATATGTTTTATTTTTACATTAAAAACTTTTATAGGGTTGGCTAGGTGGTACAGTGAATAGAGCACCAGTTCTGGAGTCAGAAGAACCTGAGTTCAAATCTGGCCTCAGACACTAAACACAAAACTAGCCATGTGACCTTGGGCAAGTCACTTAATCCCAATTGCCCTACCTTCCTCCCTCCAAAAAGCAAAAAATAAAAAAATAAAAAACTTTTATAGATTGCCTCCTACCCCTACACACATAATACCTTTAAAAATAATCATTGAATTAATAAATAAAATCAGGGGATGCTTTCTTAACTCATGACTTTTCAGGATCATCTCATATTAATACTAGACTCAAACTGAAATGTGGTCTTCTTGTTCCCAGTCAAATGGAATGTATGAAACATCATGGAATAGAAAGTAGACAGCAGGTCTTAGAGACAGCTGGATTGGATTCAAGCCATGTTATTGCTATGTGACCCTTAATAAGTCTCAGGGTTCCAAAATCAATCTCAAAGACCATCAATTATAGAACTACAATGATAGGTTTTTTCTTCATTAGGAATTCCCTATACCAATGAAATCACAGGCATCATATACATAACAGCTAACATTTACATAGTGCCTACTGTGTGCCAGGCACTGGGCTAAGGGTTTTACAATTATTATCCCATTTGATCCTCATAACAATCCTGGGAGGGTGGTATTATTATTATCCCCATTTTACAGAGAAGGAAACTGAGGCAAACAGTTATGTGACGCCCAAATTCACACAGCCTAGTGTCTGAATCCAGATTTGAACTCAGTTCTCCCTGACTCCAGGTACCACCTAGATGTTTTATACATACATATATGTATATAGTCATGTTATGTATTCATATAAACATGCACACATCTGCACAATATAAATGAATTATGTATATATTTGTATATACTATGCCTGTATACACATATTATGTATACTTGCATACACATTTTTGTGGATAGGATCGTTGATTTAGAGTTGGTATCTTTGTATGCAACTATGAACTTAAACAAAAACACTTAAAGTTTTAAAATACCTTCAAGGTACCAAAATCTTTAACATTAGAAATCCATTATTATTCAACATACATTTCCTTCACAAATGCTAAATTAGGAAATGATTATTTATGATATGGAAGGATTAAAATATGATTGCATTTATATACCATTCTTCCTGGAGCATATACATTGAGTAGAATGTTATGCTATAAACCAATATTGCTTAGATCTCACAAATTGTGAGTAAAGTTCAAATCCAGTCTACTGTCCTCTGGTAATTCTAATGATCAAATAAAGCAGGAGATTGCAATCAGGAAAGCAAGTAAAAACAGGACTAGCTGATCGATTTATATGAAGGGACAAGTATTAAATGTCAGAAACTCCCAGTACAGGCAGGTAGAGATTTCATTGTGTAGCTAAAGTGGCGACCACTGAGGCAGAAATAACTCAATGAAGTGTACTTCATTTCAATAAGAAACAAAATTTTGCACAAATCACCCTGAGAACCCCTTTCCCTCTGATTATGTCTATAACAGATGTTATGCCCTAGTGAAGTACAACAATCTATGACAAGTTGTTCTAAATTATAAGTAGAAGCACAAAGTAGAAGTGACATAACCATACATCCTTTTCGTGATTACCATGAAAATTAAGTTTGATTTTTGTCCAGTTTTGTTTCTCTATATTTGAATTTTTGCTAACAGTTTCTGAGGTCTATTCCTAACTCCCAGCAAATTCTCCTGAAATGATTTGTGAGATTTTTCCATCCTTTTTAACTGCCATGAAGTTAGGAATGACCAAGCATGATTTCTCTGACAAATGCTTTTCTCTCCTAGATGAATTACCAGGTGATATTTGCTACCGATTTATTTTTGAATTGAACTAAAATGAAATAGTTTTTTTTTAATTATTGTGGGATGTTACACATCTAAACTAAAAAATAATGATAGTAGCATTCTAAAAATTTTAGATTTCCCCAAAATTTCACTTAGACAATTTTCTGCAACCAGTTTTCTTGTTTCTGAAATAGCACGTTATCCACTATCACCACCATAAACCACACGCCCCTCCTATCCTACCACCATAGACCACACAGGCTGGAGTACTCTTCTCCTGAAATTGTGCATCATTCACTACTACCAATTGATCTTCCACCCACTGCTTCCTTCTTTATAGAGTGTTTCAAAAAGCAAAACGAATAAGCCTTAAGCAAGCAAAATCATTGTGACCTATTTACAGAATGTTTTGGGAGTTGTTTTCTATTTAAATTCAAGAGGGAAAGCCAGTAGTTACATCCTGGGAATTAGTTATTTTGTTGCCAGTGCATACATTAAATGCTCAATGTGGATGTTCAATTTGGGAACTGGAAAAATGGGAGAGAGAGAAGGAAACGGTCATAGGTAGAGATATGCATAAATCTTTCTATCTGTCTGTCTACATGAATATATAAATGTATATCCATATATCATACAAGGAAGAATAACAGAAACAAAGAGAGATATAAGCATGCATCAATGGTGTTAGATTTCAGTCAATCCACAAAGTAACCCTTTTCATATATAATCACCTATATATTGCTTGTGAGCTACTGTCTGGGACTCTTCTCTTTTTTTTCTACACTCAAAGATGAATGGAGGCTCTTCTTTTAAATCATACAATATAAAGGTGTATTTCTATGCTAGATACATAACTACACACCCACACCCACACCTACACATACACACAAACACATACATTTAGGTGACTAAGGCTTAATTGAAATTACAAAAAAGAAAGAGAGTAAAACAGAACATTTTAGTAATGTCAGGATCCCAATGGCAAGACTACCCCTCTCTTTTTACACCTCTCTTTTTTACCATTAGAAGACCTTGTTTTTCAGACCTAAGGCCCAAGAAATAAGCTTTTCCCTGAGCCTGGCATAACAACAATCCTTTGCACTCATCCTCTCGATGGACTCTGCTGCAGCAAAATCACAGAATCATTCCATACCAGCTCTAGATGGACCCTGCAGTATCCATGTTTTGGTTTTGAAGCCATGTTATAAATCAAATGACTCTTTGTTGCTATTAGCCTCATTGCCACAGCTACAGTTTACTTTACGTTTCTTTGTCTTAGCCACTAGAATATGTATCAAGGCTCAACCTTGCTAAAGTGAGCCTCCTCCTAGAGGAGACCTTGGCATGCATGCCTGGTCTCCCTCCTCCAATGGAATAATGAAGGCCTTTTGTCTATAACCTCTGTGAGCTTTTTGGTCATTTTTCTTCTTTTTTTTTAAGGTTTTATAAATTGATTAATTAATTTTTAGTTTTCAACATTCACTTCCATAAGTTTTAAATTTTCTCCACCTCCCTCCACTCCCCTCTCCCCAAGATGGCATGTAATCTGATACATATACGTTCTTACTAAACATATTTTCACATTAGTCATGTTGTATAGAAGATTGAGAATGAATGGGAAGAACCATGAGAAAGCAAAAAAGCAAAACAAAAAAAAGAGAGCTAATTGTATGCTTCAATCTGCGTGCCGACTCCGTATTTCTTTCTCTGGATGTGGATGACATTTTCCGTCATGAGTCTTTTGGAGTTAAGTCCTTGCATTGCTGTGAAGAGCTAAGACTATCAAAGTCAGTCATCACACAAAGTGGTTGTTACTGTGTACAATATTCTCCTTATTCTACTCACTTCACTCAGCATCAGTTCAAATAAGTAATTCCAGGTTTTTTTTGAAGTCTGCCTGCTCATCATTTCTTATAGCCAATTGTTTTCCATTACATTCATAAACAACAACTTGTTCAGCCATTCCCCAATTGATGAGCATCCCCTCAATTTCCAGTTCTTGGCCACAACATAATGAGTTGCTATAAATATTTTTGTACATGTGGGTCCTTTTCCCATTTTTATAATCTCTTTGGGATACAGGTGTCAAAGGATATGCACATTTTTATAGCCCTTTAGGCATATTGGTCATTTATTTTCATGGTTTGACAGCAAGATACTTGAAGAACATTAGTTTAGTTACAGAGTTGGGTAACAGATGCACTGTGGGAAATTGCTGCTACGTCCAACAAATCAATTGATTTTCTGTTTATAACTAGCAAGGAAATTAGCTTATGTTTTTAAGACACTGGAAGAAATTTTGGTGATTAATTGAAAGAGTGTTTTCTTGCTTAAGTAGTATCCAAGAGAATAGATATACTGCTATTTGGGATTGAGCTTGAAATAATACTGCTTTTTGCCCTCATAACTTTCTGAGGGATACACTGAGAAGAATCATCTTGGTGCCAACAATTATTACCATGTGGTACTGCCTCAGGGAAACCTGAAGGGGAAAGTTAAAATCTAGGAAAAGAAATCCCATTTTGGCGTGGGATCATTTATAGATTTTACATTAATCATTGTCCACCCAGGTTGCTATGAGTAGATGTTATTAAGCATTGGGTTAACTGCTACACCACAGAAAAGGAAAGTGAGGGGAAACATGATTCTTTCCCAAGAAAATATGAAAAAAAAATCACACAAACACACTTCATCTTATTTACCATTTCAATGAATTGGCACAAACTCCATTTCACTGGGTAGTTAGAATGTTTCCCTTCCCTCCAATGATACTCCATTACACAAATCCAATATAAAGATCTATTGCCTTATTGAAATATATGACTAGCCTCCCAGTATTTTTTTACTTTACTTTTTTTTATTAGTGTTGTTTTGTTGTCTTTTAAAAATCTTTATATATTATCTTTGGAACCATGTGTTTTTATCAAGGTTCAAGTTCCTCTGATTTAGAAAAAATTCCTAATCAGACAAAAATGAACCTCCAGAGGCATTTTAATACAGTATAATAAAAGTTTATATGTATAAATGTATGTATAGTACAATACAATAAAAAGTTCTATTTGTATATTTATATATTCTAGCACTTTGTAATTTGCAGAACGTTTTCCTCCCAACAGCCTTAACAGACAGCTAGTATAAAACCATTTTACTCATTCCATTCAAGTATATAAATTCTCAAATGGATTTATGACTTCAAACATTTGAACGTTTCCTTCAACATTCAGATTGCAACCCAACCATGCCTGCCCAGCCAGTGTGGTCAAGATAACAGTGGAGCACAAGAGTTAACTGTCAAGTATCCGAAGGCCTCCTTCTGTGACCAATCCATGTTCTTTTTGAATTATATATATTTTAATGACATCCATTATTTCACTTTACAGATTGGGAAACCAGAGTTTGGAATGGCTCCTGTAAATAAGCTGCCTACTGACAGAGACTAAGTTACAAAGCCTGGATCTGAACACTATTCTTTTTTATATCAAATTCATTGCACTTTCCATGACACAATGTTATTGATTATAATTAATTTTTCAATATATAAATATAATAATCAATTAATAATGATTATGATAATTACTTCCATTTATATACAGCAACACTGGCTGATGACTTTGCGGAGCTCTACCTCCTTAAATCCAATTCACATGCAAGTGAAGACACTACCCTTGTGATGACAGTGATCCTCTTTGAGAACAAAGGATCAACAATAACAACAGAAATATTTTCAAAGTACTTTATTATTTCATATGAGCCTCAAAAATCCCCTAAGTTAGAGGTGACAAGTGGTACTATCCTCATTTTGTAGATAAGGAAATTTAAATTTAAGTGATGTGTCCATGGTCTCACAGATAATATATAAGGTTTTTTAAAAGGCAACAAAAACACTACTTAAAAAAAAGGTAAAGTCAAAACTATAGTTTTAGGTTAGTCTTAAATAACCAAGACCTAGTAAGCACGGAGTTTATACATAGTATAGACTATGTTACTTAAAAAACCCCAGAAAACGTTACTCGTTACCGCCAAATACTATCTAGAATTTTAAAACAACATTTGAATTTTTTCATGATGGCACACATAATGACAGCTGAGCTTTTTGCTTTCAGTCCAGCTCAGACAAAGGATATAAATGGAAACTGAATTATAGACGGACTAGATGCCAAGAACCATTAGAAATAATAGACAGTGAAGGCTCTTTCTATAGCCCACTATAGGGCCCCAGGCATGTCTCCAGTCTGGTCCAGGGAGATGGATCCTGAGGGGCTTTTGTTTTTGAGTGGTTGGTGGTATATGCATGCATGCATGCAATGTATATGTTTATGTATGCATTCATACATATGTCTCTATATGTATGTATTCATGTATGTGTGCATTAATACATACATACACATACACACATGGTTGTCCTGAAAGTCTTAGTGCAGTTTTAAGCTTAAAGCTAAACTTAAAATGGCACTAAGACTTCTGGGGTACCCTCTATATGTATTGCCTTTATCTAGGCACTCACTCTCAAGCACATCTTGAATTCAATGTTTTTCGAATATCTACCTTTCCAAGTAAGGTGTTGGCTAGTACTATCTGTAATTATAACAAAGTACCACTAGTCTGGTAATACTTGTATCATGCTATTTCATTCATATGAAATCCAGAGTTTTTGATTGTTGATACAGACAAAATATGCTATTAATATGTTCTTTAAAGGCTAAGGCCAAAAATTTTCTTTGTCCTGGTAAGTTACACAAGCTGGAGCGAGACAGAGAGAGAGAGAGAGAGAGAGAGAGAGAGAGAGAGAGAGAGAGAGAGAGAGAGAAGAGAGGCAGAGAAAATGAATCTTAATGGATACTGCGAAGTTTGAAGTATATATAGACCCTTATTTTCTAAGAACAGGAAACTTTTAAAGAAAAGAATTTGATAAATGCAGAAAGTATTTTTTTATAAATTCATAATAAGATGGATGGACAAAGCATTCTTTACTCTGTCTCTTGGTACTTTTCATGGAAAAAACATTCTAAACAGATATTTCTTCAGAGCTTAGTTTTAATGATTGTTCCCCTTTCAGAACTTGTCCTTTCTGCATAAAACTGGGTGCTTTAACATTGAAACCATGACTTTTATCTTTCTTTTTAACCTTTAATGTAAAGATCTGAAAACCTCAAGGGAAATGGACTTCCTTCATTAGAAACAGTCAGCAGCAATAAAGGGAGCAGAATACCATGAAATATACCTATCCATGGAAATGAACATGTTCTCTTCTCTTTATCTTTAAGTTAATACATTGAGAAAATCATCCCATTGATGGGAGGAGGGTTGTAGCTGGGAGCAAGTCGTATGGCTTCCTTCTCCACAACAACGATTAGGAATTTTTGTAGCCGAGAGAAATTTGGTTAAAATAATGTTTAAAAAAGTGTATCAAAGGAAGTTATAAAGGTCAAAGAGATCCTGAAATTGCAGCCTTTCTGCTGGGAAAAGTTGGGGTAGCATTGAAGAAACTAGTCAAGGGAAACAGAAGGGAGAAGGAACTTAATTGTGACTTGATTTTACGGGTATGAGCCTTAGATTCTTTTTAAAAATTACTGATTTTTTCAAATCAACTCTGTGAGTCCATCATAATTATGAACGGGCAGTAATAGCCTTAATGGATTCTCTACTTTGGGGATGATTCTATATGTTTGTAGAATATAGACAATTAGGAGTGGCTAAGTGGCACAGTGAATAGAGCACTGGCCTTGGAGCTAGGAGGACCTGAGTTCAAATCTGGCCTCAGACACTTAACACACACACACACACACACACACACACATCACAAACGCATGCTGTGTGACCTTGGGCATGTCACTTAATCCCAATTGCCCTACCTTCCCCCCTCCAAAAAAAAAAAAAGCAAAAAGAAACAAGGAATATAGACAATTAACTATAAAAAGACCATGATATATGGACATTCAGGAAATACAGGACACAGTAAATAGGGGAACAGATTTTTGCTTGCTTGTTTTTTAAAATTAAATTTTATTATATTTTCAGATCCAGGTCCTTTAGATTTTTATGGATAACAGCTTGTTACACAGTAAATAGACAATGTTATCTGATATGAAAACCAGGGAAAGAACCTGAAGATATGGTTTAAGGAGTTATCACCTAGAGACTTTCTTCCTTGGTTCTAATGTCTAGGAATAGCCATGCTATAGTGTGCATGTTGGGCTGGGGTGAGACTGTTTGAATAAGAAACAAAAAAAGAAATGGGGGTCTAGTTCCTATAGTAGAGAAAAGAAGTCATGGCCCATTTGAAAAGGGGGGATACTCTTTTGTATAGGAAAGCAAGAACTCTATGATCGCTTGAATATGATCAGAATGTCCCAATCCTCTAATGAGTGAATCCAGCTCTACCTGAAACAGCAGAATTTTCAGAATGTTCAGAAAACAGTTAACATGAAATTTTATATTTGAGAGGAATGTCTTCATTTGTGTATGTCTAGAAGAAAAAATGTTTTGCAGAATTTACTTGTTAAGGAAATTCAAGTACTCATATTTACAGAAAGGAAAGAAAAGCATTTGACAAAATCATTTTTTTTTTGCCATTTAAATGTAGCTTTCTTTTTAGAGATTTCCTTTTGTAGAGCCAAAGGGATCACCCACGGGACTCGAAAGTTTCCTGAAAGTGTACATGATTCTATAAAAGAATTTTGTACTGATGAAACAGAACAGAAAATATTAAGCACTTACTACGTGCCAGTTACTAAGAATACAAATAAAAAAAATGAGATTAGACCCTGTTGTGTCAGGGACCACACATTCAAATTGGGAGAAAACACATCTAGAAGAGCTCAGTTTTGAGTTCAGTTTTAGGAAGGCCCAAGGGTCTTTCTGGTACATTGTTTGAAAGGGGAAATCCTGTTGGTATCTTAGTGTGGTTTGAGCAGGGTCAATTAGAGGACATCTGATGGGGTCATTTTCTTATACCATATATAAATATAATTAATTGTATAATTACATACAGTATGTATATACAGTATGATAAAACACCAGAGGGGGAAAAACAAAAAACATAACAAAACACTGAACCAGGGTTAAGTTGGGAGACCAGGGTTCAAACCCCGTCTCAGCCATAAACTACATGTATAACTATGGGTAAGTCTTATAACTGCACATTTCAATTTCTTCATCTATTAAATGAAAACTTTGGCTACATCATGGTTCTCAATCTTTTATACTAGAAAGATACTTTTCTTAATGTTGAATAATTTCATAGATTCCTTCCCCTGGGGTAGTAGTTGTAACACTATCATCTGTCAATTTAGAAAATACTTAATTTACTATAGGTGGAAGTAGAATTCTTATCCAAACAAGAGATCACAAAAGATAATCATTTCAACCACACAAAATGTAAAAAGCTTTTGTTCAAACCATATCAATGCAATTAGAATGGGAAAATAAATTAAGAGGAGAAAAAATTCTTTGCATCAAATAACTCAGGGAAAAAAAAAACATTCTGACAACCAAGATGTGAAGGAAATTTGGCAGAAATATAGACTACCCAGAGTCATCCTCTAATACATAAAATGCCAAAAGATATGAACAGTTTATAGAAGAATAATTTCTAACTATCAAAAATTACAAGTTAAGATTCTCCAAATCACTAATGATAGAAATGTCAAGTAACAGAAGTCTAAAGTTTTATTTCCACCCAGCAAATTGAAAGAGATGAAAAAAAAGGCAGATACAGTTCATTTTGGAAGGACTCTAGGAAGATATGCTAATAATAAGCTGTTGGTGAAGCTATGGATTGTTTGAAACATTCTGAAAAACAATTTAGAATCATGTTTGAAAAGTCACTGAACTGAAATTGTTCAGCTCTTTTGTTATAATACTATAAATTCTCTCTCCTCCTTCTTTCTGTCTCTCGAATGTATGTCATATATATGTATATGTCTATATCTACACACACACACACACACACACATACACACAAAGTGGGTCATCAAGGGGGGATATCTAACCAAATTATAGTATCTGAATGTAAAGGAATGCTATGGCACAATCAAGAAATGATATGTCAGAGGAATTCAGGGAGGCATGGGAAGACATACAAACTAATGCAGAATAAAGTAAGAGAACCAGGAGAATAATATACCCAAGGATCTTTTGGGGAGAATGTAAACAAAGAGAGGCAGAATGGTGTAGTGGACAGGGCATCTATTTGCTTTGGATTCAAGTAGATCTGGGTTCAGGATCTGCTTCTGACACATGCTAACTTTATGGACATTAGTAATCTACTTAACTTCTCAGTGACTCAAGCAATTCTTTAAGACAGTTGACTGATGTGTTTCCAATCTAAATTGGTGGAGGGAACCCTCTCACTGGTACTTCCTCAGATTGATGAAATCATAGGTAAAACACTTTCCTTCCAAAAAAGAAATTTCCAAAAGTAAACAACATCGAAAGAGAGCCAACTCTACCATATTTTAAGAGATAAAGAAACATACTTCCCTTTTTAGGGAGTTCAGTTTTGCAGATGCTATCAGATGTTGTTGCTTTGTTAGCTGATTTTGCTTCACTGTTTTTGTCTTTGTTGAATGTCACGGATGAATGGAGAGGTATATATTGGGAAAATACTGTGGTGTAAAAACAAGATGTTTTTAAAAGACTAGTTTTTAAAGTAAACATACAATGGCAGAATAACAATGGTTGATGTGCATATGAATTCCCAAACATCTCGCAAGGTGTCCATGGTCCCCAAGGGTCCATGTTCTATAATAGAGCCACTGAACTAAAAATTCTTTAAGATTCTAGTTCCAAGATCATAGAGCCATTCCTGTAACATTCTACCATTTAAGAAGTATATATTATGGACAGTTAGGTGGTGCAGTGGACAGAGTACCAGCTCTGAAGTCAGGAGGACCTGACTTCAAATTTGGCCTTAGACACTTGATACTTGACTAGCTGTGTGACCCTGGTCAAGTCACTTAACCCTGATTGTCTCTAAAAGAATAAAGAAAAAAAAAGAGGTACAGACTATAGGCACTATAGAAGTTCAGATGAAAGCGAGATGAGGTGAAATATCCAAAGAAGGCCCAACCTGAGCTGGGCCAGGAATGGAAGTTAGGATTTGTATATTTTTTGGCGGGGGTTGGGTGTAGATTAGGAGAATGAACAAAGTCTGGTATTTGGCAATGAGCATGGCATTCTTGAGTGGCAATCAGGAGCATAGGATTATTCAGTCATATATGTACTTCTGGAATAAACATCAGTGGCCATCTAGTCGAAAGTTTCCACTTTACAGATGAAGAAACTTGAGTCTGAGCAAGGCTAACTGCCCTGCCCAAGGTAATAAGAGGAAAAGGCGGGATACATCCTGTGATGCTCTACCTCCAGATCCAGTGTTCTTTTAACTGCAATAACTAAACTCAATAGAGCACAGAGTTCTTACTAGGGAATAGTATGAAACAAGGTTAGAAGTTTTTTGGGGAGAATATATTGTTGAAGGCCATAAATTCCAGGAAACGGTATTTAGGAGCAATTAATTATTGCCACTTCATTAATGTCTTAATCCAATAGCTCCTTAAGGCTTGGAGGTGATTTCTGGGTCCTCAAGGGCTGTTTCAGGGGAAGAATGTCTGTGTGTTTAAGGATGGGCCTGGTGATGCACTGTAGATCATGACTTTAGGACTGATCTAGTCAATGGCATCGAGACTAGGACTATTATCCATGGCTTAATCATTAGGTGGTAAGATTCTGACTCTCAGTGAACCAGAGACCCAGAAGGATTATGCATTAGTGGATGAAATCAAATGTCCTTCAAAATATCGAAGTGTCAGGCTGGTGGCCACGTGCAAGAAGAGTTGTGAGGCGCTGGTGACACAGTAGTTGGAAGAGGTGGTCAACACCACTTGCAGGGCTGCATCCCAAAGAGATCACGCAAATGGGAAAAGGACCCGTGTGTGCAAAAATATTCATGGCAGCTCTTTTGGTGGTGGCAAGGAATTGGAAATCAAGGGAATGCCCTTCAACTGGAGAATGGCTAAGCAAGTTGTGGTTTATGAATGTAATGGAATACTACGGTGCTATAAGACATGAGGAGCAGACGGACTTCATAATAACCTGGAGAGTCTGGTATAAACTGATGCTGAGCGAGGGGAGCAGCACCAGGAGAACATTGTACACAATGGCAGACACATTGTATCTGTGATGACCAACTTTGATAGCCTGGGTTCTTCTCAGGTTCTAAGACAACTCCAAAGGACTCATGATAGAAAAGGGTATCCACATCCAGAGAAAGAATTACAGAGTCTGAACGAAGATTGAAGGAAACTACTTGCTCTCTCTCTCTTTTTCATTTTGTTTTGTTTCTTCATCTTTGTTCATTATGTTGGTTATAATTCTTTTTTTTTTTACCTGACTAATGTTTAATATGAAGGTATATTTAGAACCTATATCAGATTGCATGCTGCCATAGGGGGAAGGAGGGAGGAGGGGGAGGGAATTTGGAACTCAAAAACTTGTGGAACTGAATGTTGTAAACTAAAAGTAAATAAATTTTAAAAAAGAATAAATGATCAAACGCTTATAGTAATAATTCAACATCTGTATAAGCCGTGTGGTATTCTCAGAGACCTATTCCTCTCTTTTTTTAAATTAACTTTAAATGTAGCTGTGTTCTTTGGAGAAGTAACATTCTACCATACCAATTCTTGATTTACCCATAACTTTCTTGCATGATCTTCCATTTAGGAGCCATTGTACCCAATCCTGTCTCTTTAGGAAATCTGTCATTAGAGCTGAAAGTAACATTCCCATAGAAAAGGCACAGAGATTAAAATATAATTTTTTAACATTTTGAGAAAGAACAACTTAACCCAAAGACATTATTCTAAACAACAGGCAAGACAATTCCAAGCCACTCAAATGGGCCATATGCTCATTCATATTTACAGAGGGAAGCAATCTCTGTTGCAATTTGCAAAATCCCTAAAATCTGCAATTTGGCTAGTTTGTTGACTTTCAATCTTAAGTCATTTGAGAGTCTAATTTCAGTTTCCCTCCATACTAAATCTTTCAGTTAAAAACACTTTCAGCTCGGCTATCTTGATTAATACATCTGTAAGATCTACATTCTCTGTTGGATAAAACATTTTATGTTCAAAAGTAATTCTCTTCCTCTAGACACTGGCAATTTCATCATCAAGGGAATGAATCACTAAAGCTTGGTGCTGCCATTCACATGGCAGGACTAAAGACATAATAAATGACATTTCCCTATCTTGTGCCATCACCTGTGAATTATTATAGTTGAGTCAATGGCTTACAAAAACATAGTTCACCTATGCCTGCCAACAAACATATTTTGTCCTCAAATTTTAGATAGGTTTTAATGTCTCAATCATCACTCACTCAGAAACACTAAATATTTGGGTGAACATGGGGAGGAAAGGAATTTTAAAGCACTCCTCAACCCCATGCTGAAACCTGAACATTGAAACTCCCCATTTGGAAAAGAAGCAATGTTTTTCCCTCCTATATCAAATATGCATTGGTCTTTACATACTTGGAGGAGCAAAATTTTAAGGGTGTGATAGCAGAATACATTATAATCACAGTGTGATCACCGTTTAGGTTTCCTTTTCCATGCAAAAGAATTTGTGAGAGGAGCTACAATATGGCAAATTCATGCAGTTTTTCATCAAGGTACTCAAAACACTTAGAAACGTTAAAATTGACAGACTGCTGGGAAATATAATTATCAATATCCTTCTTTTTGTAGTTGGGTGAGTCCTAGAAGAAAGAGACCGCATAGCAACCTCACAGAACTACTCAACTCATATCATCTTTTCAGGAATATTTTTTTAGTGATGTTCTGATGCGGAACTATAAACTTGCACTAGTATATCAATCAATTCTAAGTATTTATTAAATTCCTACAATGTGCTAGGCCTAGGCACTGGGAAGACAAAAACAAATAGAAGAACACGTCTACCTTCAAGGAGCTTACATTCTATAGGGAGAGACAATATGTACATATATGCCAGTATGGGCAGCTAAATATCTCAGTGGATAGAGCACTGGGCTTGGAATCTGAGTTCAAATCTGCCTTCAGACACTTACTAGCTGTATAACCCTGGGCAAGTCACTAAACCCTTTTTGCCTCAGTTCCTCATCTATATAATAATCTGGAGAAGAAAATGGCAAACTGTAACAAGCACCCTAGCCTACCCAGGATAGCTGCCAGTACAGGTTCTTTGATTTGCTTCTCTAAAGGAAAGCAACTCAAAAGGGGTCAATGATCTTTAATGAAACACACACACACACTTCACTTAGTTCAGAGGAAAAAGTAAGCACCTTGAACTTCAGAAAATATGAATAGAAATTACAAGAAAACAAAAAAAAAACAGACAGAGAAAATAACACAATTCAATAGACCAATGGACAGGGCCTCTAGCTGTCTGACCATTACATACAGACATAGTTACCAGAGAGAGAAGCATCAACGTACAGGTTTTCAAAGTTGGGGGACTCAGTAGCTACCCAGAGTCTCATCTGGCCAAATCACAAAACTCTTCTTATAAGTGAGCCTCAAAGCAAAACCCTACCTGAGTATATATATATACTCTCCTTCAGAGTCAGAGGACATCATAACCTTTGTGACCCACCGCCTAATTACAAAAAGGCCTGGGCCTTCTTGAAAAGCAAGCCTCCCCCTAATCAAGCCCCTCCTATTGAGTTCCACTTGAGGCCCATTAAGGGGCAGGCAAGATCTTCAAATGCCCTTACCATTACATTAAACAATACAGTATCTTTGCCAAGAAAACCCCAAATGGGGTCCTAAAGAGTCAGACATAATTGAAGTGACAGAACAACAACAATGGCAATATACAAAGAATTTTCAAAGTAATTAAAAAACAATGTTGGTGGAGGAGGAAGGGTGTTTCATTAATACTTGGAAGGTCCAAGAAAGGCCATATAGAGAGAGTGGTACCTGTGCAAGTTGCATCTTGAAGGAAACCAGTGATTCAAAGAGGGCAGAGGGGAGATGCTCTTAGGAAATTAGCTAGAAGTCAAAGAGTCAGAGGAGAACAGGTAGATCATGGACAGGAGCAAAGTATAAGACAGTTGGAAGGCAGGAAAAAGTCAAGTTGTAAAGAGTTTCAAGTGCCAAACAGAGGACTTTATACTTGATCCTGGGTTCATTAGGAGATTATTGGAGCTCATTGATGGGGTGGGGAGAAGGGTGATGTGGTCAAATTTAGAAAAAAAGAATAGAAAAAAAATTTCATTTGTAGCAGTGTGGAAGATGGATGGGAGTGGGGAGAAATCTGTGTCCTATTTTGGACATGTTGAGTCTGAGATGCCTACAGAACATCCAGTGGGAAATGTTCCACAGATAACATGGGATGTGGGACTGGAGTATAGAAGAAAAGATAAGACTGATTCTATATATTTGGGACTCATCTTAGTAGAAATAACAATTAAACCCATGGTGGTTCACTGAGAGAGAGTATTAGTCGAGAAGAGAGGACCCAAGACAGAATTATTCTTCTCACATGTCCTACACTACATCAACATCTTTTAACTCTATACGTTCCCTGGTTATATTTCATGCCTAGAAGACTCTCCTGTCTTATTTCTACCTCCAAACTTTTCTGGCTTCTTCCAAGTTTCAAGTATAGCTCCACCTTTTACAAGAAGTCTTTTCTACACCTCTTTAATATTAGTACCTTCCTTCTGAAATCTCTGCCAAGTGACCTCTCTTGGTACATGCCTTTTTGCCTGATGCTTCTCCCTTAGCCCATGAAGCTCTGAAGAGCGGACGCTATCTTTTCCTTTTCTTTCTATCTCCAGTGATGCCTGGCAAAAAGTAGGCACCAAATAAATACTAGTTGACTGACTCAGTCTTAAGTATCATGCTTAGGAAAAGTTCAACCCCCAAAGTAGTTATTTAGTAATGGAAAAATGTAAAAGTTAAACCAGACTTTTAATATGTAGAATTTTTCAAACACACAGTTTTTATTTAAACATTTCTAGGTATGGCAGGTTATTGTTTTTATCGATGCCTCCTTTTAATTTATCCAATTATTTATTTTTAAAATTCTGAACTTAAATAAAACAAGTGTGTCCATAACATAATACAATAGAAAAAAAAGATGAGTACACATGAAACTGCAAATCTATTATATACAACCTATTATATACAAATACAATCTATTATATACAAACTATTCCTTTTAAATATATAATAAAGTTATCATGTTACTTTTTTCCCCTCTCTCCACCCCCACCCTAGAGACAGCTATCATTGGACACAAATATGTGTATATGTGTGTGTGTATATATACATACATACATACATACACATACACACACACACACACACATATATATATATATATACACACACACACACACTTCTATTTATTAGTTCTTTCTCTGGATACAGACAGTATCTTCCTTCATAATCCTTTGTAGTTAATTTGGGTATTTATAACGACTTCATTGCTCAAAGTTGTTCTTAAAACAATATTGCTGTTACTATCAACAACATTTTCTGAGTTCTGTTCATTTAGCTCTTCATTTTTTTCAAAATGCCTCCTTTTTATATCATCACAGTCATTTCCCAACATAACTGGATACTTCACTAAACCCTCCCTTTAAACAAACAAACAAGCAGTTAAGCAAAACCATCTGACACAGAAATCATGATTGGTGAGGAAAACAATATTTTGCACCCATAGTCCTTCATTTCTGTACCAAGGAGAACAACGTGTGCTTCATTTTCTGTTCTTCATTACTAAAATTTTTTTCATTTCAATTAATCTAAGCTCAGTTGCCTTTTAGAATTCTTTTGATTGACATTATTGAGCCCTTTGAGTAGATACATATTTTTCTGGTTCTGCTTTCCCTGTTCTCCATTAATTCTTGCAAATATACTCATGTACCTCTGAATTTTATGTCTTCACAATTCCATTACAATGATATATTAGATCATATGCATATATCACAATTTTTAGCCACTTCCTAATTGATGATATGTCACATTATATTCATTAAAAAAAACTACAATGAAATGAAGAAGAGAATCTAGCATTTGTTAAATGTCTACTAGTGAATGTGCTAAACACCTTACAAATATTATTTCAGATAATTCTTACCACAATGCTAGGATGGAGATGCTATTATTACCCTAATTTTACAATTGAGGAAATTGAGGCAAGCTGAGGATAAGCGATTTGCCCGAGGACACACAGCTCATAAATGTTTAAAGTCAGATTTGAATACATATTTTCTTGACTCCAGGTCCAGTAGTCTACCCACTGTCCCACCAACTGCCCAAGAACAGAAAAACAAGCAAACAAGTTGTTAAAGAAAAAAAATCTAACAGAAATAGTTGGAAATAGGGGCCTAATAATAAGACATTGATCTTACACTAATTTAATACTCATCTAAGGAGCTTGATAAATCTCTCTCTCGTATCTGTATCTATATCTATATATCTTTCGTATACACACACACACACACATATATAAATGTATACATATATACCTTCTGAATATATAGTGTGTATATACATACATATACACACAGAGAGACACACACATATGAACAAAATGTTAGAAAAACAGGCCCATAAACACATCTGAAGTAGGATGTTAAAAATACACATACCATGTTAAAGCATTCATAAACACATACAGAAAGCCCAAAATTCTTAAATGACTTTATAATCCTTTAAAGACTATCTAATACAATTAAAATAATAATCAATAATGAAAATAGGAACAAAAGATACAGATCTAAATTTGGACTAAAAATTATATAAATGATGACTGGGTCAAAGCAAAACCCAAAGGGAAAAAAAGGAATAAAGATGATGAGACAACATGTTCTAAAATCTTCTAATATGGAAGACTTTTTTCCACAGTGACAAATCCTAAGAAAAGATGGCCCCAATTTCTTCCATTAGTCCAACTGAGCAAGCACTTCTTCCCAGATTTCACTCAGTGTATGCTTTTCAAAGCCTCCATTTCCCTTCTTGCCTCTGCTTCTGACTCTCCAGACTTCATTCCCATGTCCTAGCTTTCTTCTCACTATGAAAGTTTCCTTAGTCCAGCTGACCTGTTTCTCTGATTGGCAAGTCATTTTTAGAACATCTAATCTGAAGAGCCCAGGCCACATCCTTCATTCCTTTCCAAACTTCCGTGAGTGGCACTTCCCCCCCTCTAGACTACCCTATTTTTCAACCCCTTATTGTGTGCACCTCTTCTCTCTTATGTAAGCTCCCTGAGGCTAGGGACTCTCTTTTTTGTTTGTATTCATATCCCTGGCAGTTATCATAGTATATGACATACATAAGAAGGGCTTAAACATGTTTGTTGACTTCTTGTTGACTCACATTCATTCACGAAGGAATGTTTAACATCTTCATGCGGAAAAGAAGGCATGTTTAGAAAATAATCACTTAACCTTATATGAATCCATACTGAATAGTAGACCACATCTTTTCTTAAAAAATAAATAAAAAAGCTATTTCTTTCACCTCCCATTTTCTCTGTAACTTGGCCTGGTATGTTATTACCAAGAGCTTTATATTATATTGGATTTGTCCCCTCCCGCCTTCCTTATCTGTTTCCTTTGGAGACACAACACTAAACAGTTAAAAAAGTTCAACAACTAAAGATCCATAGATATAAATGTCTCATTTGAAACCTGCTACATTTCAATCAGAGGAAAAGATGCCTCTCTCAGATACAGGGGGAAGTAAAGGCATTAAGAACATAGAATTGAAGGCAACCAGAGGCGTAATAGGAGACAAACCAAGATCCAAGATGTGCTGCTGAGTTTTGCAGGAAATATTTTATACTTAACAAGAGGGGAAAGTATCTTATATTACAAATACTATTGAGAAGAATAAAGTTATTAAATTGAGTTGAATTTATGAGGAAGCAATACAAATAGTTTTCATGTATGCACTGAAAAAATTTACAGGGAAAGATAATATTTTTGGAATTTAATTTAATACTTTGATATTACAGTTTTGCTTCGATAAAGGAACAACTAGGAAAGATTAATACTTTCACAGTGACTCTTTAGATATAATTTTACATTTTTTCAGTAGCAATGGAAGTCATGTATTGTGAATCTCTAGTTAAAGTCTTACATTTGCTAACATGTTGAAGAAAAGAAGGAAAGTATATCATGCTGACAAATGTTTGGAAAACTTAATAAAAATAGATTCTACTCTTGGTTTCTTCCCTATATCAATTAAATTCCACAAATTTTTTTTTTGTTTTGTTTTCAGTCACTGTGCAAAATGATGTCATGCACAGGATTAGCATGAACTGATTAGCAAGAGAACTAGCAGAACAATTTATAATATTACATCAATATTGTGAAAAAAAACAATTTTGAAGATATTTATAAACTGGCAAAGAATGAAACAAGCAAAACAAGGTGAAGAGGTTGTATAATAACAACAACTTGGTAAAATCCAACTTTGGAACATTGTAAGAGCCATACTCAATACAATTATTCATGATTCCAGTGGACTGGTGTGGCTAGGTGGTACAATGATGAGAGCACTGGGATTGGAGACAGAAAACTTGAATTCAAATTGAGCCTTATATACTTATTAGCTGTGTGATCATGGGCAAGTCAATTAACCTCTGTTTGCCTCAGTTTCCTGAACTATAAAATGGGGATAATACTAGCATCTACCTCCGTGTTAATATGCTGTGTTTCAGGGAGCATTAAAGTATTTTTATGCAGAGTATTGTTGCTTCTCATTGCATTTCTCTAAAGCCATTTGTTGTGAAGATTGAATAAGTTAATATTTGTGAATTACTTATTACAATGTTGGTGCTTAATAAATGATAACTATTTTGATAATGATGCAGAGGAAGAGGATTGTATCATGCTATTCACTTCCTGAACAGAGAGGTGATGAATTCATATTGATATATATGTATATATGAATATATGTATATGTACATATACACATGCACATATACATATATGTATATATCTCTGTATACATATGTACATACACATTGATACATATGTATACACACAAGGAGGCAGTTTGTGCTTTACTGTATGTCTGTTATGAAGACTTTATTTTTCTACTTTTCAATTAGGTAGGGGTTGGAAGGGAAAAAAAGATTTATGTTAATTAAAAAAAACTTTCATAATAAAACTTCAATAGCACTCATGTCATTACTTCATGACTTGCCACCTTTGCTAATGAAGTTTTTGCTAAATACCATATATTACCCTCTTTACTTTTCACTCATCTGCAAAAAAACATAATTGTTGGCATTTACAAATGTTCAAAAATTTTCCAAGAATTTCATATACTTTGTGTCAACTGACTGTCACAACAAGCATGAGAGCTGGGTGCTTGTAGGTATTATCCTCCTCTTTTACACATGAGGAAACTAAGGCTTAAGGAGGCAGATGGCCACAGTCACACAGCTAGTAAGCATGAGAGTTGGAACCTGAGAATAGATGTTCATGACTATGGTTATGGAACTTATCCACTCGGCCATCCTGTCTTTCTCAAGAAGTTCTTATGTTGTTCATTTCTTTCAGTTATGTCCTATTCTTTGTGACCTCATTTGGGGTTTTCTTGGCAAAGATACTGGAATGGTTTGCCATGTCCTTCTCCAGCTCATTTTACAGATGAGGAGACTGAGGCAAACAGAGTTAAGTGACTTGCCCAGGATCACATAGCTAGCAAGTGTCTGAGGTCAGATTTGAACTCAGGAAGACGAGGCTTCCTGACTTCAGACCCCATACACTATCCGTTGTGTTTCTAGCTGCCCATCATTTTTGAGTATTCCATATAGACATATTCATATGTACCTATGTATATGTATATATGTGTGCAAACATATACACATATATGAATATATATGTATATGTGTGTGTATATATATATATATATATATATATACACACATATATATGTATACACGCACACACACACACACACACATATATCCAGCAATTTTATTTTGTTCATTCAAACAGAACTTTCTCCAGGGAAAGTTTCTTTATCTAATAGAGTATGATGGTACAGATCTCTGTCAGGCTACAAAACTTACTCAAATTCCCACCTCTGGCATTTTTATATAGTCAAAAGTTCTCAGTTCTAAATTTTAAAGATTTTTTTTCTGAAACCTCTTAGTTCTATTTGCCCACTCACAGCGTAGGTAGCCATTATCTCCACAGTTTTACATTTTTGCTAAAGGAAAACTCAAGCCATATTTAGCCTTTTCTGTTTATATTTTCCAAGCTAAATACTGACACCACTGACTTAACTAAGTGCTTAGATGTGTTACCAGTGAACATTCTGTACTGCTTGAGGTCCCTTTTGGTACTTGGAGTAACAAAGGCATTATATAATCTATTTCCAAAGGCTATAATTGGAGAAATTCAACTTTATTAGCTCAATAAAATTGAATATGTATATCTGCCTTGATTATGACTTAATTGGAAATTTTGATTTTCATACCCTTGTTTTTATGGTCTCTTCAAAACCTTTACTTATATTCAAGAGAGAAAGTCAAGAATTCATTAATTTCTTACCAAATTCTGTAGGGGAAATACTATTTATTTATAACATGAATAAAGTAAGTCATCATTTGCTAATCTGGATAAAGGCTTAACAGATTTAAATCATTTCTCACTGAAACATTTTGACATTTCTTTTGGATAGATAACTCACATCCTAAGTTTTAAGGTAATATAATTTGAAGTAGACATGAAAAATCCCCAAATTAAGTTTAGAGAAGACTGTCAACTAACTATGCCATGGCAATTCCTATTAAAATCGTTTTTTTTCCAAGAGTAGCCTGAAGCTCTTGTCTAACTTCTGTACTATGAAAATGTGACTTTACAGAAATGCAATGAGAAATAATAATACTGTCCATGAAAATACTATTATATTCCCCGCAACATAGTGTTCTAACATGCAAACCAATGCCAGACCAAAATTTGGATTTACCATCGAAAACTTTATGAAGTATCAGAAAAAAGTTCCCAAAATTCAATTTAGAAACTCTGAACGAGTCAATTCAGTTAAACAGCCAATAAAGCTATCATGAGTAGATACAGTGGAAAATTGATTTAATGATGAATAAGCCCGAATTCACTTGCTTTGTGCTAATTTTTTCCTTCCTTGACACAGAAACATGTAATCTGGAAGTTGGAAGGCACCTAAGAGATCACTTAGTCCAACCTAAACAGGAATTGCTTCTCCTTCTCCAAGTAGTATTCAATATTACTAAAAGATCTTTGAGTTATAGGGAACCCCTATCTCTAAAGACAGTCTATTCTAATTATTAAGATTTCTCATTTTAAAGAAAATTTTCCTTCTATTGAGCCTAAATGTGCCTTTCTGAAACTTCCTAGCCTTTTGCTTTCTGATACTAAGCAAATCTAATCTACAGAATACTTTTCCACAGAACAGTTTGCCAAACACTTGAAGCGAACTATTAGATCTCCCTTTCTCCTGTCTATCCTCATTTTCTCTTTTCTAAGATACACACACACACACACACACACACACACACACACACACACACACACACACACACACACACACACACACTTAGTTTCAACCAATCTATTCTTACATAGTAGAACTCCAAATCCTAGTCACTGTCCCCTGGATTGGTTTCTATTTATAAATTTGGGAGACATTTATCTCCTTTGTTCTGATTGTTATGTTATTACTATTACTACTATTATTTTAAATATTTGAAAAGTTTTCATGTAGAAGACATAAGAGATTTGTTTTACAGGCTGCAAAGAGCAGAAATAAAATCAATGGGCTTAGTTGCTTTGGATGAGTGAATGCAAAAATACTATGTGATAGGACTTCTGCTATGCACTGTGGTTATAGATACAAGCAATAATGCCAACAGTTAACACTTAAATAATACATTAAGGTTTGCACAACACTATATATACATACAACATATTATGTGTTACATATGTATGTATATGTATATATGTGTGTATATATATATATATATATATAATATAAATAATTTTTACCTCATAATAACTCTAAGGATGGGTTATATGATTTGCCTAAGGTCACACAGTAAGAATCTGAGGAGGGATTTGAACTCAGGGCTTCCTGACTCCACGTCTATGCCTCTATCCACTATGACACAGGATAGTCCCTTCCTCTCTTCCTATAAAGAGGCTACATTTTACTGGGGGAAGATTACACATTTAGGGAAGCAAGAATTAGAAAAGTAGAGTAGATGATCAGGAAGTGGTTAGTAATAATCAAAGCCATCAGAGCCCACATCTCCAAGGTAGAGAGCCTGGTAAGAGGAGGAAGAGAACCAGTATGCAGCTGTATTAATTTGAAGCTGGTTGGAAATGGTGCAAAGCTGTGATTCAAGTGAAGATAAGGTGGAAGCTCACCTATTAGAGTCAAGATCCTAGTTTTGATGAGGGAAGAACACAGTGTTGGCAATATGATTTAGAACTACCTGGGAAGTGAGCAATTGTTTTCTGACTAAATCATCCTTTTTCACTGGTGACCCCTTCAGCGCTTCTTAAACTGTAGATCAAGACCCCATATAGAGTTCCAGATAACACTATCTCTGTAAATCACAGTAGCCATATAAATGCTTACAATGTCTTTCAGCTGCTCCTTGTATCTTTGAGTGGCACTTTTAATGAAAATACTAGCAGAATTATTGTTTTCCCTTGTTTTCCAAGAGGACCAATGACATCATGCAATGATGTTTTTTTTTTTCTTTTTGGAGGGGGAGGGCAGGGAAATTGGGATTAAATGATTTGCCCGAGGTCACACGGCTAGTAAGTGTTAAGTGTCTGAGTCCAGATTTGACTCAGGTCCTCCTGACTCGAGGGCCGGTGCTCTATTCCCTGTGCCACCTGGCTGCCCCATTCAGTGATGTCTTGACTTAAGTGAGGCAGAGTTGCGCAATACTGTTAGCTTTACTCTCTTCCTGAGTCATTAAGTTAAGTGGCAGGGACAAAAGTCAGAATGATTGTCAAAGACCCAAGAAGCAGTGGATGACCTTGGTGTGGGGGATTTTCATAGCCATTGGAGCAAATTGTTTTCATCCACTGAGGACAGTCTTCACATGCCCGGTGCAGGCATCCTCATGCACAGGTTTGAAGCCTATTGGTTGCCCTCAATGTGGGTTAGCCCATCTGCTAGGACAATTTACTAGGATGTGAGTGCTGTGCATGCTACAGCTTCTTGGAACCACAGCTGTGAGTTGGGTGAATCAGGTGAACAACAAAAGGTAGAAAGTAGCTCTGAAAAGAGCTTGTCAAGCCTTTACATAGGAGGTGTTAGTTCTCCTAAACACCCCGTAAGAGGCATTGCTCTTAAGAAGGAAATTCTGAGGACACAAAATAATTTCAATGAAGAAGAAAAGATTCTTTCCTCAATCTGAGTTTTCTCTCTTTGTTCTCCCCCAATCTGTCTGAATATCTTTTTTTTTCTGTCTCCTTTGCTGGTTCATTATCTGTATCATACTCACTAATTTGTTGGCATACCCAAAGGGACTATCCTTAACTCTGTTCAATTTTTCTCTCTTTCTCACTTAGTAACCTCACTAATGTTGTCATATTTAATTACTACTGCTACATGAATTACTTCCAGATGTCTAAATCTAGCCCCAGTCTCTCTTCTGAGCACTATCTGTGCATATCTAACTGCCTATTGCCCATTTTGGTGTGGATGCAGACATCTCCAATACAACATATCCAAGACAGAAAACTATTTTCCATTTCCCTAAATTCACCCCCTTTGCTGAACTTTCTTAGCTTTGCTAATGATATTACTACCCTTCCAATAACCCAGATTTTTAAGCTCATGTTATCTTTCAACTCCCCATACACACCTCACAATCTTATTACTGTTTTTTCATCACTACTCCTTCAGATAGGGCAATAGCCTCTTAATTGGTCTCCCTGTCTCAAGTGTTTTTTCACTGCAATTCATCCTGTACCTAGCTGCTAAAGTGATTGTTCTAAAGCTCAGGTTTGACCGTGTCACTTGCCTGCTCAACAAACTCCAGTGGTCTTCTATTGCTTTTAGGTTAGATATAATGATTCTTTATATAAGATTTTCACAAACTGGTACTAACTTACTTTTTTAGCATTATTATAGATTTACCTTTCCCACAATCTAAATTTTAATCGAACTGGTCTTCTTACTGTTCATGTTACATACACTACTCCATCTCCAATCTTTGTCTTTGCAAGTCCTTGAATGCATCTTCTCCTCCCATCCATTTCCTAGAATCCCTTATTTCCTTCAAAACTTAGCTCAAGTGCTACCTTCTACATAAAGTTTTCCTGCTTACCCTAGATGCTAGCGCCCTTCCTCCAAAAAATTAGATTGTATTTACTATATGTATATAATATATTATAAATATAAAATTATGATCTAAATACATATAAGCATGTTGCTGTTGTGCCTTAACTTGTGTGTGAATTGGATTTAAATGAGACAGAGCTGTGCAGAGTTGTCAGACTCACTTTCTTTTCCTGAGTCATCAAAGTCCAGTGGCAAGACAAAAGTCAGGACAACTGGTGATGGCCTGGGATGCAGTGGATGGCCTTGTTGTCTTTGATGTCTGACCAAATCTAAGTTCTTCACAGAGCCTGCTTCGGTTGTTTTCATGGCCGATGGAACAAATTGTTCTTCTTTGCCTATTCCGCCATGCAGAAATCTTCCCATGGTTGGAGTAGGCATTGCCTGCCTCACCAATGGATTGGAAATCTGTCAGCTACTCTCAGCCTGGTTTAGATCATCTGCTGAGATGGTTTATTGGGATATGGCTGCTGAGCATGGTACAGCTTCTTGGAGTCGCAGATGAGAATTAAGTGAAAGATGGACACCAAGGGTGGGTGAGCAGCCCTTAGGGCTTAGCAACTCCTCACACCAAAGGCTCTAGTCCTCTCTGAACACCCCATAAGTGTGCTTATATACATCTAATATACACAGTGCCTAGCACATAGTATGCCCTTAATAAATATTTTATAACATATTGACAGCCTTAGATTTTTAAAAGCTCTGTACAAAGGGCAGTGAGCATTTTTGTATCCATGTCAGGACCCTGATGTTTTGGCATGGCTTCATTTGCCTGACTCACCTCCCTAGAGTCAGATGGGGAGGTGAAAAGAAAGACTGTAGAACTGTATCTAGGAGATTGCACCTATACCCTTATCACTGTGGACATTAGACCATTAAGTTGTGCTATATGGGTTCTGATGCAATTTTGGAAAGTGATGCTCTATTTCAGCGCTAAAGATGTAGGGGGAGAAAGGAATTCAGTCAGTTTTCTGATCCTGGGAAGTAACAATGCCTGATGCCTTGAGTCTGCAGTTTCCTTTCTTTTTCCCTTCATGTGCAACCAGAAGAGATATCCAAAGTTCAAAAGAATATTGGAACCTTCCTGAGTCAAGTACATGTTTTAAGATACAGTTTTGCTGGGAGCAGGGATTTTTATAACCAGGTACTGATTCTTTACTAGTCTAGTCTGATGGTAGGGATAAGACACAGATCCAAATGCTTGGAATGGTTAATGTCTCAATTTGTGATACTCACAAGAAATGCTTTGATATGAATGTTTACATTTTTTTAATCACTTTGATTAAATTCTTAACGACAATGAAAAAGGTGACTAAATCAAACACATACAAAGAAGAAAAGGAAAGGAAGTGGTGGATATGTGAGAGCAAAGAATATAGGAATTTGATTGGGAAAGCTACCAACACACCCTAAACAGACAAGAGAACCCAAACCACTCATGCATGATGGAAACCAATTAGTTATTTACAGCCTGACAGAGAGGAAAGGAAGGGTGGAAACTTGTTTTATTCCCTGTAGCTGCCTGCTTGTGATTATCAGGAACAGTAAAACTTCAAGAATTGAACATTTAGAAGAATTTGTTACCGTTAAGAATTAGGTTCAAAACAGCAACTCCTCTTGCTGCTTCTTCTTTGATCATAAAATGACCAAATCAAAAACGTATTGCTACCTGGGCTTTGAGATTGTCTCCAGTGGATGTACTGATAGCTTAATTCCTCCATTACATTCATACAATATTATGATTTCATGACAGTTTTTTTTTTATGTTGCCTGAACTCATTATCTGTTTCTTCCTTCTGGTCAGTTAGTAAGTAGTATACATTCATCACAATGTCATTTCAATTTCTCCCTTGCTTAATCCTTAATTGAATGTTTTATACTATGCTAAAACCCTTTAGTTTTGGTTTTTTTTTAAATTTCCTCAAATGAGAATACTTGGTAAACTGTAATGCTATGACCATTTTTATCTAGTTTGTTCATCTGGAATATGGTATATACTTCCATACCCATTTACACCTTGTATATGTGTGTGGTATGGTTGTTGTTCAGTTATGTTCAACTCTTCATGATCTCATCTGAGGTTTTCCTAGCAAAGATGCTGAAGTGATTTGCCATTTCCTTCTCCAACTCATTTTACAAAGGAGGAAACTGAGGCAATTAGGGTTAGATGACTTGCTCAGTGTCACACAGCTGCTAAGTATCTGAAGCTGGATTTGAACTCAGGAATATGAGTCTTCCTGACTCCAGGCCTGGCATTCTATGGACTATGTCACTCACAAAGATATATAGGACAATCATTTTGTTTAATTAGTTAAGAACTCGTTTGCCTTAATTATTTCCTATACTCTATACATTTTTACCTGGGGCCAATGGTTTTCCTACCACTTCTATTTTTAAATAATTGTTTCCTGAAAACTATTTGTCCTTTCTCATATTTTTATGACCTTCCCACCTGTTTCTCTCTTTAATATTTGACATGGAAGACATATCTGGGGAGATTTCACTTTCTCCCTTAATTGACAGTTTAATGAACTTTTGATCAGATCCTCAACTTGACAGAAAACAGTGCTGTCTACTACAGACAATAGGAGTAACTGATTATTTTTAATCAGGGGTGTGATATAGTCAGGTTTGGGCCTTAGGAATATTACTGCAGCCACTGTTTGAAAAATAGATTGGAGATGGTGGAGTAGAAACAGGAGAACTCCGCAAGCTCCCCCCAATACCACCTCAAATACCTATAAAATATGACTCTAAACAAATTTTAGAGCTCCAGAACTCCACAAAAATGATGGAATAACAAAGCTCCCACTGAAGGCAGCCTGGGAGGTGGTCATCACATGCTGGAAGCACAGCCCAGCCCCATGTGGTTTCAGCCCCAGGGCGTCCAGGAGAAGCCATGGCTGTAGTGTTCAGGAGAGCAGATCATCAGCAGCTGTGGTGATTTCCAGAATCACCAACCCACAAGAACCAAGGACAAAGAGAAAAAGTCACTGGAACTCAGCTAAATTTGGGGGAGATGATCCAGCAGAATGGCCTCCAGAGCTAGAAGCCACCTGAAGCTGCAGCCCTGCAGCCACCTCCATGTGGCTGCTTCAGAAGCTCCCAGACTGCAGACTGCAGGGCACCAAGCAATCATTCAGAGGCTAAGTGCTCTTTCCTTGAGCTGCCTGGATTGGATTGCAGTCTTGGGTGGTGATCCTGAGGTGCGTTTTTAGTAAGCCAAAGCTGGGGGGGCTACAAAAAATGGCAGCTTCATAATAGCTCCAGCAGCTGTGAAAACCCCAGCAATTTGGGATAGAGCTCTCCCCCCTGAAAGCAGAGTTTTACTACTGAGCCCAAAAGTCACGTAATTGACTGGCAACATGAGCAGGGAAAGGAAGCAAAGCAAGCCCAGCAATCCAACTTTAGATTCCTTTTTTGGGGACAAAAAGGACCAAAGCATGGAACAGGAAGAAGGCAACACAGTCAGAACTCCTACACCAAAATCTTCCAAGAAAAATACAAAGTGGATAGAGGCCATAGAGGAGCTTAAAAAGGATTTTAAAAACCAAATAAGAGAAGTAGAGGAAAAATTGGGATGAGAAATGAGAATGATGCAAAAAAATCATGATAAGAGAGTCAACAACCTGACTGAAGAAAATAACACCTTAAAAAATAGACTAACTAAATGGCAAATGAGGCCCAAAAAGCCAATGAAGAGAAGAATGCCTTAAAAAGTCGAATTTTCCAGATGGAAAAAGATCACAAAAGCTT
>CM053580.1:407626903-407651499 GCA_028627135.1 Pseudochirops cupreus
TGCCACTGAGAAAAAAGTATATTCCTTTCTATCCCCATTCAATTTTCTCCAGAGGTCTACTATATCTACCTTTTCTAAAATTCTATCCACCTCCTTACTTCTTTCTTATTTATTTTGTGGTAAGATTTATTCAGTTCAGAGAGGGATAGATTGAGGTCTCCCACTAGTATAGTTTTGCTTTTGATTTCTTCATGTAATTCATTTAACTTCTCCTTTAATATTTTGGATTCTATACCACTTGATGCATAAATGTTTAGTAATGATATTGCTTCATTGTCTATGGTGCCTTTTAGCAGGACATAGTTTCCTTCCTTACCTCTTTTAATTAGATCTATTTTTGCTTTTGCTTTGTCTGAGATTAGGATTGCTATCCCTGCTTGTTTTTACTTCAGCTGAAGCATAAGATATTCTTCTCCAGCCTTTTACCTTTACCCTGTATGTATTCCTCTGTTTGAAATGTTGTAAACAACATATTGTAAAATTATGATTCTTAATCTATTCTGCTATCTGCTTCCATTTTATGGGAGAGTTCATCCCATTCACCTTCACAGTTACAATTACTATTTGTGTCTTTCTCCCTATCCTATCTGCCTGCTCATTTATGCTTCTCTTTTTCCCTTTCCCTCCTCACTAGAGTTTTGCTTCTGACTTCCACCTCCTTCAATGTGCCCTCCCTTGCAACAGCCTCCCTCCCTTTT
This sequence comes from Pseudochirops cupreus, assembly GCA_028627135.1. NCBI lineage: Eukaryota > Metazoa > Chordata > Mammalia > Diprotodontia > Pseudocheiridae > Pseudochirops > Pseudochirops cupreus. Next base: position 407,627,602 of record CM053580.1, read on the forward strand.
CTCTCCCTTTTCCCTTACTTCTTCTTTCATCCTTTGCATCCCTCCCTCCCTTTTCTTTCTCCTTTCCTCTCCAACTGCCTATAGGGCAAATTAGATTTCTATACCTGAGTATATTATTAACTCCTCGAGCCAAATCTGGCTCATCAAACAATGTTCATTACCCTCCCTTCTTTGTCTCTATTTTAATATATCTTTGTGCCTCTTCATGTGGTGTGATTTACTTTTTTCTGCCTCCTCCTTTTCTCTTCCCCCATTACAATCTTTTTTCAGGACTTAGTTTTTTTTTTTATCATCACATCAAAATAAACTTAAACCCACTCCATCTGACTTTGTATTTCCCTTCTATATGATGAAATAAAGATATAATTCTCAACAATTATAAGTATCATCTTCCCATGTACAAATGTAAACAGTTTGTTCTAATCGAATAACCTGTCCCCCCCCTCCCCACACATACATATACACATTTCCTGTTCTCCTTTTTATGCTCCTCTTAAGTCTCCTATTTGAAGATCAAATTTTACATTGAGCTCTGGTCTTTTCATTAGGAAAGTACCCTATTTCATTGAATATTCATCTCCTCCCCTGAAAGATTATGCTTAGTTTCACAGGGCAGTTGATCCTTGGTTGTAATCCAAGTTCCTTTTCTTTATGGAATATCATATTCCAATCCATCCAATCTTTTAATGTAGAAGCTACAACTCCTGTGTAATCCTGACTGTGATTCCCCAATATTTGAATTGTTTATTTCTGACTGCTTGCAGCATTTTCTCCTTTATCTGATCATTCTGGGATTTGGCTACAATATTCCTTGGCAATTTCAATTTCAAATCACCTCTCTCAGGAGGTGATTGGTGGGTTCTTCTGATCACTGTCCTCTGGCTCTATGACCTCAGAGTAGTTTTCCTTGATGATTTCTTGAAAGACGCTGTCCAAGTTCTTTTTTTTTTCAATCATGATTCTCAGGTAGACCAGTAATTCTTAAATTATCTCTCATGAATCTGTTTTCCAACTCAATTGTTTTTCCAATGCAGTATTTTACATTTTCTTCTATTTTTTCATTATTTCACTTTTGTTTAACTGATTTTTGATGCCTTATAGAGTCATTAGCTTCCACTTGCTCAATTCTAATTTTTAATGAATTGTTTTCTTCAGTTAACTTTTGTACCTCCTTTTCCATTTGGGCAATTCTACTTTTTAAGGATTTGTTTTCTTCAGTGTGCTTTTTTCTATTTTGTCAATTGTATTTTTAAATTTTTCTTCTACCTCTCTTATTTGACTTTTAAAATTCTTCTTGAGCTCTTTGAAGAAGGCATTTGGGGCTTGAGACAAGCTCATATTCCCCTTTGAAGTTTCAGATGTAGGTATATTAGCCATGTTGTCTTTTCCTGAATTTGTGTTTTGATCTTACCTGTCACCAAGATATTTTTCTATGGTCATTGATTATTTTACTCTTCTTGCTCATGTTGTTTGCCTTTTTTCTGGCTTTTACATTTGATCTCTACTTATGGGGCCCAGAGGACACTGTCCCAGACTTCTTGTGCTTGGGGATAGGGACCTGGTTACTGGTTTTCTGAGCTGGAGCTTCAGGTGCTGGAAGTTTGGATGTTGCAGTGGTACGGTAGTTTACTTGATGCTTAGCTGGAGGTGGTATATTCCTGTTATTGGTACTTGTTTGCTCCTCCCCGCTGGGTTTCAGTATCTCCCACTGATCTGCTGAGGTGGAGTGTGCTGCTGGCTTGCTGGGATGCCTCCAGTCCTATACAGGACCCCTTGAACCAAAGCAAGAGGGACCTTTCCCATTAATCCCCTAGCTTCCAGAGCTAAAGGACTGCCATACCCTATCTTTCTACTGGCTCTGCTATTCAGGATTTTTCCTGGGGCAAAATTCTCTGGGTTTTTCAAGGTCAGCAAAGGAGGGTAAGTGTAACTTACTACTTACTCTGCTGTCTTGGCTCCCAGAAGTTTAAATAGGTGACTTTCAAACTGAAATTCAGTCTGTGAGTTGATAGCCCCAGGAGTTGCTGTTGCCACTGCCACAGGCTCTGTGCAGGATTATGCTTCTCTCTCATCTAGCTCTGACAGACCCCCCCTCCTGCACTGAGAAGTCTGAGAATCACCCTGCTGCTAGTGATACAGTCTGCTGGGGTCTGCTCTGTCTTTGCTAGGGTTGAGTCTGTACTGGTACAGCTTGTGTGCTAGACCATGTTCCTCTTCTAGTCCAATGCAATATGTCCTCCAGGCTCTCTTGGTCTGGGAATCTGCCACACTCTGTCTCTTTGTGAATTTTGCCACTCTAGAATTTGTTCAGATTCACTTTTAAGAGGCATTTGAAGGAGTTTGTGGGAGATCTCAGGTGAGTTTCTGTTTTCATTCTGCCATCTTGGCCTAAAATTCTACTCTTATGCCTCAGTGTCACATAAAAGTTACCCTGGGCCCTCTAAAGTTATACTATAAAAGCCCAAACTTGGGAAGATTCTGTCAACTGGGAAAGGCTTCAAGTCCAGGCCAGGTAATGGACTTTGTGTCCCTGTTGGTCAAGGAGCAGCCTAGATAAGTTCAGAGAGGCTCATTAGTAGAAGTTAGAAGACCCAGGATCATTTGTTTTCAACCACTGAAAGTCATCTTGTTTTGATATGTAGTCTATAGGGATTAAATGTCTTCTGAGCCCTTCAAATGATAAGGGTCTGTGAAGACAGCCTGCGAAGAGAAGGAGCAATAGCAATCTACAATGATGAAGGGAATATATACATTGAGAAAGGATGGATCCTTGAAGCATTGAAACAAAACACTGATGACTTTTCTAAAGTCATCAATGATTTCTTAATTAAATAACTTTTTCTTAGTCCTTATCCTTGACTGAACTGTGTCTGTACATTGTTTCTGTTGAATGATGGGTAAGAAGCAGAGGGGTTTAGATTTATACAGGTTCTTAAACTGTTTTGGTATCTCGAACTAAGAATGTGTTCGCAAAGCAAATAGTATACCATTCTCTGAAGATCAGGATTCTTTATAGGATAATGATGTTGACTTGTAGGTAAGGTGTAATGGCCTTGTAGAACAATTTTTATAAGATTTGTGTGTTGCAAGAGAAGGTAGCAAAAAGCAATAGTAAATTGAAAGAAAGCTATGGTGATAGCTAAAATAGATGCAGCTTACTGAATTCACTGATTGTAAGTCATTTCAACTTATGGAACCTTTCGGGACAGGGCCTCCTAAATGTAACTTTCAATACCATATAATCTGATTTATGGTACTTTGCAAAGTCTCCCACACTTTTGTACCAACTTTGTACGTTACTTTTCAGCTAGATAGTGGGAAAAGATGAAGTGTAGTCTATAGAGATGAGCAATATATTGTTCAAATATAGTATTTAGCAAATGAAGACATTTATGACATTCTTAGAAAAAACAACGAAATTTCAATTAAAAGAAAGAGAACAGTATTTGGAATCAAAAGACTTGGATTCAAATCTTATATGATACTACCTGTGTGGCCTTGGGCAAATCACTTAATTTCTCTGGGTCTCAGTGTTCTCATTCATAAAACAAAGGAATTGAACTACAAATCATCTGAGTTTCCTTTTATATTAAGATCCATGACCCTGGAAAAAAGTCATCTGAATCAATTGTATTATATTGACAATATTACTAGATCATAAAAAAGATTTAAAAAAAAAAGAAAACTTCACCAAAAAAAAAGAAAAGAAAAATCTCTTAGAAATAATGCTGTTATATAACTCAATTTCTTCCAGCATCAAATTTGTATGTCATGTCAAAGATATTCTTGATGAAGCCAGATTAAGTTGACAAATAATTCTTCCAAAGGAATACAGAAAACCAAAATAAACTGTAGCAGAGACCACACATTTGGGATTACTGATACTGTTTAATTAGCATTATTATTTTGGGTCCTGAGTTATTTTACTTTGTATTTTTAGTACAAAAATGTGTGTGTGTGTGTGTGTGTGTGTGTGTAAGTGTGGTAGAGAAAGACAGAGTGAGAGAGAGAGAGAGAGAGAGAGAGAGAGAGAGAGTAAGAGAGAGAGAAAGAGAGGGAAGCTTTTAAGTTTAGGAATTTTTGAGCAAAAGATATAATTTGGAACTTGTACTACAATAATTTCTAATTTCTAACATGCTTGACATAATGAATACAAGTCTATCTGGTGGCTCCTTAAAAATCACAATTGTAAGTATTATATTTGCTTTTTTTGGTGTGGGGGGGAGTTGGGAATTTTAACAGTATTTTTGTACAAATATCCCATCTCCCCCAAATGTGCTCATATTAATTTTCTGCTCTGTAGAGCACAGCAAGAGAGACAGCAAAGCCTAGTGACATTTTACACAGTGTGTGACCAGCCCTCAGATGCCTGTGGCAGTGTTTAAATCCGCAGCAAACAAGCTGACAATCGGTTGGCTGAATGTATTATGTAATTCCTCCTTAATATTCCTTCCTTTAGAGCTTTCATCACTGTCAGAGGGAATTACAAAGGCAGTCTCAGAGACTGTCTGCTGGGCCACACTCAGCTATATGTAACATCTTATTATAGCTAGGAGGCTGAGATAATCTTGATGCTTTTCACAAATGATTTTACTTAACTCCTTGTTCCCATCACTGTACTGCTACAGGAACAAGTTAGAGTGTAGGGGGTCCAGTATCAGGTATGTAGGAGGTATGAATTTTGGGACTAATATTTCTACAGAATTTGTCACAGGCCAACATTAATTGAAAGGTCACCTGGAGTACATTAATTACTCAAATAATAGCACTGCTACCTTTGTTCTGCTAATGCAATGGTTCTGCATATAGCCATATAAATGCAAACCATAAAAATGCAATCTCTGGTGAAGCTGAGTGTAAAGTTAGGGGAACAGAGATATCCGTATACACATACATGATATAGATAGATATTGATATAGATATTCAGATCTGTTTTAGGGTTCTTAATCATTTTTGAGTGTCATAGGCCCATTTGGCAGTCTGGTGAACCTTTCACAGAATCCCTTTTTCAAATGTATAAAGTAAAATATGGAGAATTAAAAAGGAAATCAATTACATTGAAATATAGCTATGAAAAATTTTTAAAAGAAATTAATGAACTCCAGGTTAAGATTCCTTGATATTTATGTGCACATATATTAATGTATAAGAGGCAACATTTCATAGAATAGAAACCATAATAGAAATAGAATAGAATAGAAACCATAAATTAGAATTAATCAATTTTTAAGTCCTGCCCCTGATGCAGTTGCAGAGAAGATGCTTATTTGAATTAAAATACATATACATGTTTGTATCATGTACCTATAGTATCTGAATAACTATCTGCCTGTCTGTTGCTGTCTGTGTGTGTACTTGTATTGATTCATATGCATATATACATATACACACAATAATATATAATATGTGAATATATTTGTTTGATTTCATATGCGTATAAGGAAGTCCTAGGGAGGAACTTCTTACATCAATACAGATAAGCACATTCTCTGCAGCTTATAATCTTATTGCATGGTTATGTGATTTGCCAAGGGTCACATGATCGATATCAAGGAATTGGCATTTATTGAGTGCCTACTATGTACCAACAACTGTGCTAAGCCTGGGAATACAAAAATGTAAAAGATAATCTCTGCCCTCAAAGAGCTTGCAATCTAATCAGGGAGACAACATGCCAACACACATACAGAGCAAGCTGTATATGGGATAAATAGGAAATAATTAACAGAGGGAAGGCACTAGAACTAAGAGGGGCTAGGGAAAGATTTTAGAAGGAAAGATTTTAATTGAGACTTAAAGGAAGCCAGGAAGATCAGTAGGGAGGGGGGACATGGGAAACAGGAAGAGAAAAATGCCCAGAGCCAAGACATAGAGGGGATAGTTTCTGGAAAAGCCAAGAGGCCAATGTCACTGGATTGAAGAGTACATGTGAGGAAGTAAAGTATAAGAGACTGGAAAGAAAGAGGGGGATAGATCATAAAGAACTCTGAATGCCAAAGAGAGCATTTTGTATTTACTTCTGGAGGCAACAAGGAACCACTAGAGTTTTCTTTTGTTATGTGTGTGGTTTTTTGTTTGTTTGTTTTAAATAAGAAGGTGACATGATCAGACTGGGGCTTTACAAACATCATTTTAATGACTGAATGAAAGACGGATTGGAGTGGGGAGATACTTGAGGCAGGCAGACCCTCCAGCAGGCTACTGCAACAGTCCAGTTGTGAGATGATGAGGGTCTGCAGTAGAGTGGTAGCAAAGGAGAAAAAGGGTTACAACAACCAGATGTTGCAAAGGTGAAATTGACAGGCCATGGCAATAGATTACCCATGCTGCTTTATATCTATCTATCTATCTATCCATACACACACACATATATACATACATACATATGCACACACACATATACAATATATGTATATTGTAATAGGATTGGGAATTTGAAGATCTTCCATTCCCCTTAATGGCCCTAAGGGAATTTGAAGATCTTCCATACCCCCTAGCAGGAAATGTAATCACATGGAGCCTATGGTAGGAGGAGTTTGCTGAAGTGTGGGGCAAAGTCCACAAGAAGCTGGGAGTCAGAACAGCCAGAAAGTAGGAGAGAGAGGATGCATCCAGGCAGATAGCTAGGCTTGTGAGTGTTTGCCCCCAGCTTTGACAGCAAGGCTTGTGAGTACTGATTTGTGGGAAGCCTAAAGGATGGTGGGGCTTCATGTTGTGTGATGATGTGTTAACTTCTTTGTGACTATGATGGATTTGACTTTCTGGTGTTGGGAATTTGGTTTTGGGGTCTCTGAATAAATGTTTTGCTTCTGTCTTCTATATGGAAAGTCTGTTGTATTTTGCAATTGAGAACTATGCCAGCATATTTACAGCTGCCATTGATGCTGTGAATATTATATTGGCACTATGTATAATGTATATGTATAATGTACATATATGTGTGTATACACACATGTACAAACATATATAATAGTATATATTTATATATTATATATAAACACATATCCTATATCTATGTATGCATATATGCATATGTATATATATGTATATATGTATATATATGTATATATATATATATATATATAATGAGCATGTGTGTATGTGTAGAGTAGCATAGGGTAATGGGTATATACATGTGTGTATATGTATATACATTCAGACGTATATAAATACACATACATATGTATGTATGTATAAGGTATATTATATATAAGAAATAAGTAAATATTTATTTGTTCCTATTAAAAAGAGCAAAAATAGTTTTTGTTCTACATGTTGCTTGGGCATTAAGAAGTTATATGATTTTCGCAGGGAACCATAACTAGTATTATGTCAGAACTTCAACCCAAGTCCTCCTTATTTTTTAGTAGGTAGCACTGTCTGATGTCAGTACCTGCCTTTCAGGATTGTTGTGAAGATTAAATGAGACAATACATGTAAAGTTGTTTGTAAACCTTCAAGCACTATATAAATGTGCATATGTTGTCTTCCCCTTATTAAAATGCAGTGATAATAGCTAACATTTGTATAGCACTTTTAGGCTCACAAGGTATTTTATATATACAAATTGTCCTAAAAGTATTAGGGAAGTCTTGAGCTCATTAATGCTTAAAACTACCCTAAGACTCTTGGGAAATTGTATTATTTCATCTGATTGCATCAATTCTGTGATGTAGGTATTATTATCCCCACTATACAGATGAGAAAATTGAAGCAGCCATAGATTTAAAATGTCTTGCCCAGAGTTACTTACCCAGCCCGTAAATGTCAAAGGCAGAATTCATACATAATTGTCTGACTTCAGGAATGGTGTGCTAACCACCGTATCATGTAAGCTGCTTGAGGGCAAGGTACGGTTTTGCTAGTTTATATTTGTTTATATCCCCAATACTTAAAATAGTATCTGGCATATAGTAACAACTTAAGGAATACTTTAATTATGTATGTATGTATGTATGTATGTATGTATGTATGTATGTATATATGTATGTATGTATCTATCAGCTATCTATATCTTTCTATCTGTCTCTGTCTCTCTGTGGTCTCTCTATCTCTATCTCTGTCTCTCTCTCTGTCTCTCTCTCCCCTCCTTCCTTCCCAGAATTCTTAGAAACCCGTAAGCAACTGCCTTGCTCCTTGCAGAAGGACCCCAGCCTTCACATCCTCATCAAAAACCTAAAGATGTTTTCTGTTCTTCAACAACTGAAATTTGCTTGTTCTTACTTCTTGCATCTAGGAGAATTGTAGCAACATGAATAGACTGACAAGATTATTTCCATTTCTTAACGAAGTCTTTCATTTTGCTTTTTTCATGCAAACAGAAATCTATTTAGTCTCTCAAAAGTCAATGATTTTATTTGGACCATTTGGTAAAAAATATCTGAGAAAATTGCAGTGTCTGATTCATGTTCATTAAGAGACTGGAACAGAAATTGTCACAACCAGAAACCATAGGTTCTTTCTAAAAATGAAATTATTGCAGTAATATAGTTTTTAATACTGATCTGAGGGGAATAAAGACTAGTTGACAGTGTAAAAAACATCTTGTTTGGAGCATCTTTTCATGTTTTTTTTTAAATTAACAATTTATATTTTCCATCATTTTTTTTCTAAACTGGGTTTCCGATATGTTTTCAGTTTCTGCCCAAATCCCTTAGTGGTTGTAAATGTTCATGTTTCAGTTGTTTTTTTCCAGTTTTGTACAACTCTGCTTGACCGAATTTGGGTTTTTCTTGGGAAAGATAATGGAGTGGTTCACCATTTCCTACATTAGCTTATTTTACAGATGATGAAACTGAGGCAAACAGGACCAAGTGATTTGCCCAGAGTCACACAACTTAGTAAGTGTCTGAGTTTGCATTTCAACTCAGGTCTTCCTGACTCTAGGGCCAGCACTCTGTCCATTATACCAGGTGTGGCACATGTAGTGTGTGTGTGTGTGTGTGTGTGTGTGTGTGTGTGTAAAACAGTTAGTTTCCAAAATAACAAAAGTTAAAGTCAATCTGACATTTAGTTCAATATCATGGGTTCATATGGATAGTGTATTTGTTTACACATCTAAAACTGATTTGTTGACCAGAGGTGCTCTTTTGCGTTTCCCTTATTTTGTCTTTTGTTTAATTGATATATTCTGTTTGAACACAATAGAAACTGAAACAATTCCTTTTCAAAGTATATACCCTGAAAACAGTTTCAACTAGCTGCCCAAGAGAGTTGTTGTGACTGATAGTAACTGTCACTTTCTATTTTGTTGTTGTTTGCTAAAAGATAGGAAGAATTGCATGCTAACATTAGTCATGTGACTCCAACATTGCTCTTATTTGCAATGTGAGTGGTGCTGTCTTTTAGAATTATCTTTATTTACGTGGATGTAGTAATTCTATATACTGTTGTTTGGGCAATCTTTTTATTCACTCTATATCATTTTATAGATCTTCATTTCTTAGGGCAATACTATTCTTTAACCCCCATACACCACAATTTGATTGGCTATTCCATAATCGATGGGCACCCATTTAGTGTCTAGTTTCCTGCTAGTACAAATAATGATGTGAACATTTGTTTGTACATGGATCTTTTATTGATATGATTAACTTCCTTGGGGTATAACCATCTTCCCCACCTCCACTTCCCCCACCCCTTGCAGTAGGATCTCTGGGTCTTGTTCAAGGTTAAGTAGTATCACGAAATATCGAGGGTGGAGTCTGCTTATTAAACTAAGAAAGTTCCAAGTACCATGTTCTTATTCACAGAACTTACAGTGTTCCAAGAATTACCAATAATACTAGATCTTCATTTTTTTATAAAAGCTTCTTGTCAAATTAAAGAAAAGCCTTTGCATTCATACACTTTTGATAGGGAAGGGAATATAACAGTATTGTTGTACATTATGTTTCTCTGGCATTTTATACATATATGTATGTGTGTGTACATATATTTGGATGTATATTTATGCTTGTATATGTGTGTGTTTTGTGTGTGTATACCAAATCACTTTCACATGTTATCTTGTTGTTCATTAGAAAATTCTAAGAAATAGATAATTAGAAATAGATCTGGAATGGATCTTAAGAGATGTTGTTGCATGTGAGGAAACTGAGGTGGCGGGAGGTTAAATTATTTATATAAGGCGGCACAGATAGCAAGTAGGAAAGCTGGGACCATCAGTGCTCATTGGGAATACTCATATAAGGAAATGGCAAAAAGATGAAAGGAGAGGTACAGATACTTTTAAGAATCAATAACCACACAGTACAGTCTAATTCAGAGCTCTGTAGACAGTAGATTCCAAGAATTCTCCAGATGATTTCTTAGCCAGTACTAACTTCCTTCCCCACCCTCTGCAGCTTTAAAACAAAACAATCTTAGTCATTCTCTGGTCTCAGAACCCATCATTATTTTAAATTTTTTTCAATATTTCCTTTTATGAGATTTTGAGTTCCAAAATTTATTCTCTCCCTTTTCCCCCTCCCTCAAGATGGCAAGCAACATGGTATAGGCTATACATGTACAATCATAGTAAACACTTTTCCACATTAGTCATGTTGTGAAACAAGAATCAGAAAAAAGGGATAAATCACGAGAAATGAAAGCAAAAAGAGAGAGAGAGAGAGAGAGAGAGAGAGAATAGTCTGCTTTGATCTGCATTTGGACTCCATCATTCTTTCTCTGGATGTGGATAGCATTTCTATCATGAGCCTTTTGGATTTGTCTTAGATCATTGTATTGCTGAAAAGAGCGAAGTCTATCAAAGTTGATCATCACACGGTGTTGCTCTTACTGTGTACAGTGTTTTCTTGATTCTGCTCACTTCACTCAGCATTAGTTCATATAAATCTTTCCAGTTTTCCTTAAATCTGCCTGCCCATCATTTCTTATAGCATGAAAGTATTCCATTACATTCATATACCACTATTTGTTCAACCAGTCCCCAATTATTGGGCATCCCCTCAATGTCCAATTCTTTGCTGCTGCAAAAAGACCTGCTATAAATATTTTTGTACATGTGGGTCCTTTTCCCTTTTTTATAACCTCTTTATGATACACACCTAGTAGTGGCATTGCTGGATCAAAGAGTATGCACAAAGAGCCTATCATTCTTGTCAATATGGTGCTGATAGTAGAAAACTTTGGAAAAATCAAAATAAGCTACTTCTAAGGTAAAGTTTCATTGTCAAGTTGATGCAGAGTATATTCTGAGCAACAGAGTAAAAGGCACTGATACTGAAGAAGTAATGTCATGTGTCTATTTAGATGGAATGGAAATTTCTGGACTTACAGAGAGGATCATTTAATGACTTATCAGGCTTTAGTTTCTATTTCAACTCTTCCTTCTTCTTAAATCTTCACTTTCTACGTGTTCCATTTTCCAAAGTACTTTTATCTCTTCCAAGTCATGCCAAAAATAAGCCCAAAACATTGATAAAGGGTTAAATGTTAAATTTTAATAAAGAGTAATTACCTTCAGAATGAGATCATATTAATTAGTAAATCTGTCATTACCAAGTAATCTCTAAAATATTACTTAGTCATAGATGCATTTTTGCTTGCCAAAGCTATTTAGATAAACACATAAATAAAAAAATTTCCTTGGTTCCTAAGATAAAGTAAATGAGCAAGGATAGAAATTTCGTATATATATATATATATACACACACACACACACACACACATATATATATATAATTCATTTACTGTGAAAACAAAGGGTAGCTGGTTCACCTGGATATTTGCATTCCCAATAGACTACCCTTCTAAAACTTGATGATCAGAAAGTAGTTTTCTACCAGGAAAAAATGATCACCTGACATATGCCAATAGTGGTAATCAAAATATATTTACCTTGTATTTTAATGTATATATAATCTAAGGTGATACATGAGAATAAACTTTGACTCATATTGAATTTGTGTTCATTTATAAATATTATAAAACATCTAACAATACCAAAAACATTGAACTAATTATAGTATTATTTTTGTTTTGGCTGTTTCTGTTTTCCAGTGATGATTCACTAGAGGGTGAACGGTGCTTTCGGGCTTCTATGGAATGTACTTTTTCTGGGATACTTTATAAGAAGAGCACAGTATAGCTGTGACTTCTTTTCCAGTTCAAGATTAATGGAGCTGTTACGGACCAAAATACTTAAGTCTCACTAAAACCGGTAAGAGTTTAGAAAGGACTTTTTCTAATTTAATGTGATTTTTGATGCTGTGATTTCTTTTAAAATATTTCTTCTTTACTGTAAATTAGGAAATTTCAAAAACAAAATGTTCTATTTTTTTTGCAATGATAAAAAGAGAATTCTCTTTATTCAAAGAAATAAGAAGAATTCAAAGAAAATAATCTTGTATTTCAAAAACCATGCCATCAAATGAGTGCATGTATTTAGAAAATATTGATGTACTAGTTAAATACCTTTTGACACATTATCTGTTTTACCTCCATGTGAGCTAGAATTGTTATTTCTTGCATAGATATGAAAGAAATTGTTAACATTTCATACAACTAGAATGATGTGAAAATGATTATTTCAACCAAAATACAATAGCACTACAATATTGAACCACCCCTAATCTGATTTTGCTGTTGAGTCTGCTTTTCGAATTTCAGTACAGCAAAATGAATGGACAATCCCCTTGATATTTTTAAAATGGAAATTTACCTATGGTATCTCAATAGACTTCTTTTAAAATAGAAATCTTGTTTATTTAACAAAGGTTATTCATAAAATCAGAGCACCTGCTGTTTTCCTCCCGTTGAATTGCAGAAATATCATTTCTATTTTAAATTCTATTATCCTTTAGTTATTGCCTCCTAAATCTAACCTTTTTTTGACTTTGGTTCTTGTGTCTTGCCTTTAAATGAATTCAGTCATGCAACTCCAACATATATAATGTCCTCCGGTTTTAATTTCTTTGACTATATAATTTGTTAGACATGCAAAATATACTTGTAAAGTATATTTTAATTTTAATGCATTCAAAGATTTCTGCCTATAGCAGCAAATATTTATTAAGCGCTTCCTGCCTGGAGAACATTGAGTTGGTGCTGGGGAGAATTAAGAATCATATACGAGACTCTTCATTTGCTGATATTGGCAGGTTATTTTGTTGTTCAGTTGCGACAGTCATGTCTGACTCTTCATGACCCCATTTGTGATTTTCTTGGCAAAGATACTGCAGTGGTTTGCCATTTCCTTCTGCAGATCATTTTACAGATGAGAAAACTGAGGCAAATAGGGTTAAGTGACTTGGCCCAGTGTCACATAACTAGTGTCAGGAGTCAGATTTGAGCTCATGATAATGAGTCTTCCTGACTCCAGGACTGGCACACTATCCATCTCTCTACCTAACTGCCCATGCCACATCACTAAAATAAAGTGTCATTGATTACATATTTCCAGTTGTCATATGTCAATCAGGCAATCAACAGGCATTGTGCCAAGCACTGTGGTAAGCATTGGGGGTACAAAGAAAGAGAGAAACAAAAAACTCCCTGTTCCTTTGTCCTCACTTTCATCATCTCTACACATTGCTGCACATCTAAATCATTCTAATTGGGTATGTCTACACCTTTTCACATTAATTCTTCGAGTATTTGATTTTTTTATCTATTTTTATCTATTTGATGTCTTCTTTTTATCTAACATATTTCATGCCAGTACAAACCTTTTTTTTTTTTACAGGAAAAGATTCAAAGATTTATAATTGGAATGTATCTTAGAGGTCATCTTATCCAACTCCCTCATTTTACCAGTGACAAAAAAATAAGGCCCAAGGATGTGAGTTTGCCCAATTCATGTGATTAACAAATAGCAGAACCAAAATTCGAAGTTGGGTACTTTTATACCAAAGCATTTTTATTACCGCAATAATCATCCTGGCCATTTTTCATATGCTTTTTAGGTGCAAGTAGAGGGAGTACTAGATTTAAAGCTGATTACCTGGCCTCAAGTCCTGCTTCTATCAGGTACCAACTGTTTCACCTTGGGCAAAGTACAGAACTCCTTTGGTTCTTAGTCCCTTAACCTGCAAAATGAGAGGAATTGGACTAGATGACTTCTAATTCCTTCCAATTCTAAATCTATCACCTCTAATCCAGATGTAAGCAGTCAATTTAGAGATCTTTCTTTCCATTAGGAATTTGAAATGCACCATTGAATTTCTAGATCAGTCTGTATTGTTCTAGGCTACCTTTCTAATGGACAGCAATTTTATTTTCTTGTTTTGTTTTTTTTTTTTACTTTAATTTGTGAAGTACATTTACCACACAGTTGACTGTTCTCATCTTTTCTTTACTGCCATAATTAAATGGATCCATGGTCTTATCGATGTGGGTACTCTCTCCACTGACTCAGGTGGCAACTCATCTACATTTTCTTATCCTTTGCAAGTTTTGTCCTTATCTACTCAGAATGCCTCCATAAATGAGCTACACAATCCACTTGTTCTAGTCTTATGGTTCATTTAATAGTTTATGAGTTTAATAATTTATTAAACTGTAGTTTAATAGTTTGTGATACAGTAATTTAACTATCGACCTATTTTCCAATGCTTTTAAAACAAGACTGTCCTACCTCCCTTTTCAAGTCACACTTGTTGATAGCTTTTATACTACTCCCATACAACTCACATATACTGTAATATATTACAGCATTTTAAAGACATCATTCATGTTGCTGTTGGGCCACCCACAATTTGTTTCATATATGGTATTTCATGACTAACAGCCATAAGACTTTACTGGAACTGGTATTTTAAAGGATGGGGTTTTGTGACAACAATCTTGAAGTTCTCTTGCAAAGTATCCATATAATGAATATTTATAGAAAATTAAAAATTTAAACATTATCATTTTCTCTTAGAGGACCTCTGTAAAATTTCTATAATTTAAGTAGGAATTTTATCCTGACAGTAGTCTAAGAGTTCTGAATAAATTATATGAGGCCAAAAAACTCCAGGTTTAATGTCTGAAACACATTTGAATCTGACATTGACCAGAGAAGATTATATGTGGGTGATAAGAACGATGTCTCTATGAATTATTATGAGATATGAGCGTAAGATTTGTGGTAGTTATTGGGTTTCTCTTTCTATCTACTACCATATCAAAATTATTAAGCTTGATTTGTATAGAGGACATTATGCTGGCAACATGATACAAGAATAAAAAGTAGTATGTTCTCTTTCCTCAAAGGAGCTTGCAGTCTAGTAGAGGAAAAGACTTATATTAGAATAATTGTCATAAAAGTTAGAAGGTGATAAGTGTATAAGAGAAGTTCTGTTAGGGATTAGAACTTTGATAAGGTAAATAGCAGTTGTTGATAGGGCTGTCAGAGGAAGCTTTATGGGGAAAAAATGGTGCTGCAGTTAGAAGTTCAACTGAAAGAGAGATATAGAATAAATCTATCCCAGGCATGGGGGAAGAGTACATACAAATGCAAATGAAGAAGAGCTTTGGCAGTAGAGTTGCAATTGATCAACAAATCAGCAAGTATTTATTGAACTCTTACACAAATATGTGAGTGTGTGTATGTGTATACACTGTGATAGACACTAAGGATTCAATATAAAGTTTAAACAATCCATATTCCCGATTAGTTTACCTTCTAATGGAAAAGACAAGAAGTACATATAAGTATTTGTTCTTTACTTGATGAGTAGTGTCTAACTCTTTATGACCCCATTTAGTGTTTTCTTGACAAAGATGATGGAGCGATTTGCCATTTTCTTCCTCTGTTCATTTTATAGGTGAGGAAAATGAGGCAAACAGTATGAAGTGACTTGTCCAGAGTCACACAGATAGTGTTTGAGGTTGGTCGTCTTAACTCAAGGGCTTGCACACTATCCACTAGCCACGTAGTTGCCCAAATATAAGTGTATATGTAACATAAATATAGGTTAAATCAATATATAGTGAAAGATTTCATTGTGCAACTTGACTCTGTGCTCTTGTATTTTTCATTGGTGGGGTATGTACAATGCACATTAATGCATCTTCCCTGGGGGAAAAAAATCCCTTTCTTTTAATAAACATAATTTTTGTTTATACATAAACAACAAGCAAAATACAAAGTAAACAAAATCAAGTTATTTTGAAAGGAAGGGCCCTAGCAATTGGGTGGAATCATACACAAGCCTTTCTCCAGAGGATGGTGTTTGAATTTGCAGAGAGAGAAAGGAATTCTATGGCTCAGCAAGAAATATAAAGCATATTCCAGGCTTCAGTGCAAGGGCATGGAGATTTGAAATAGAAGGCCATGTGTGAACCACAGAGAAAACAGAGACCATTTTAGTTGGACCAAACAGGGCAGGAAGGAGTGTGTGTTCTCTGATTAGGAGTTAGGACCAGATTGTGAAGGGCTTTAAAAGTGTAACAGACTAGTTTGTATTTTATCCTAGAGGCAATAGTTAGCCACAAGAAGGCCTATCTTGTGGAAGTAGGATTAGAGTTGTTCTGCTTAAGAACAAAAGAAAGAAGAAATAAGTTAAGAGAGTTGCAGGTTCAGATTGAGGTTCAAATGTAAGGGAGAAACTGCCTGTAGGTCAGAACTATGTAAAAGTGGTATGAGCTGCCTCAGGAGCTAGTGGGTCCCACTCATTGAGACTCTTCAAGCAGAGTTAGATGAACCACTTTTAAGAAACAGTATAGAAGAATAAAGAAAAATGAGATGACCTATGCCATCCCTTCCCATTATGGGATCCTATACTTTTGTGCATGGAGATGGCAGGAGACAGGACGAGATCGGGAAAATGCTCAGTGATAGACTATATGAAGGGAAGTAGTATTAAATAAATCTAAAAAGGTAGTCGGGATCAGAAAAGTAGAGGGCCTTGAGTGTCAGGTTGAGGAGTTTGAAGTTTATCCATTCAGCAATGGAGAGTACTAGGAACTTTCTGAGGTGGAGTATGAGGTTATCAGACCTGCACATTATGAGGATTACTTTTGACAGTAATGCAGACAACATATCGGCAAAGGGAAAGACTGAAGGCCTAGGAATGAGTTAGAATAATATTACAATATTCTAGGCAAGTCAGTTTCTATTACATTCTAGGTCTTTTAAAAAACTGGCTCAGTTATATGGCAAATATTGACATTAATTCTGTTCAATCCAAAATTCATGTTATGTTACTATTTTACTTTTTCTCCTATAAAGTAAAGTGGTTTAATAAGAAATGAAAAATGGTAATTGCAAGAGATGATGAAGGTCTGAACTACCTTGTTCATGAAATCTGTTGACAAGTCTTTTAGATTCTGCCTTCACTACAATTTCTCTTGCTATTCTTTCTCTCCCTTCCATTTTCACCAAAGAGCTATTATGGAGAATTGATCAGATGTGCCAATTGATTTTATTTGTGGAGGTTAAGAGAAATAACTTTAAGTTTTCAAGTCCAAGTAACTGAAAGAAGGATGCTGCCATCAAACAAATAAGGATGCTAAGAGGAGGATTAAAGTGAAAATTACGAGTTTAGCTTTGGAAATGTTGACTGAGGTGTCATTTCTTATAACAGCATGGCAATTTGGGGTTAAAGTGCTTTAGATTTAGTTAATTTTATGAATAAGCAAGGAAGATAATAGTATGTTAAAGAGTTTTTAACATACTTTGAGTGACTCATTTATGGGACATTTGAATGATTAATTTATGATATGTCCAGAATTAATGCAAATAAGATTTTCACAGGGCTAAGGGATCTTCTTTAATTCTGGGCACTGAGCCAGACATATGACAGAATATGAACAATGTGGTGAAATCATTTCAATGAAACATTTCAGGAGTAAAGACACCTCAGAGAGCTTTCATTGTGGTCATTGAACAGTATTAGAATTCCAGAACAAATTTAGCAACATCTTTTTAGTCATTTTAAACTACTTATTGGGTTTAGGTCAATAAAACTAAAGGAGTATTGCCATGATCAATCTTGCGTATAAAAATTGACTCTTTGTTTATGTTAACAGTAAAATAAAATGCTGATGATTTGATCTTAACAGTATAAAATTTTCTTTCTTCTTTTTCCCTCTCTCAACCTCTTCAATTCTCCATCCCCTTTTCTTTTTTATCTCTCCTCTTCCCTTTTCTACTTTTTTGTTTTCTAATTTTTTCCTTCTCTTCTTCTCATTGTCTTTCCTACCCTTTGCTCTCTTCTTCTCCCTCATTCTTTACTTTTCAAAAAGAAGCTGTCTGGGTATATCATGTGACTAAACCAATTCACTTTTTCATTCTTGGCACTTGTAACTCTTGTGGTCTCTCCTCTGGTGCTTCAGGGTTCTGTGGCTCTAGTGTTGCCTACCCTAAATTCATAGAAAGATAGCATATCACTGAATCAATTAATCAGTGAGTGAGTGCCTTACCCTGTAAGTGGTATTCTACTAGAGCCACAAGCCCAATGGTCTCATCTTTTTAGCCCAGGGGTGGGGAACTACAGCCTCAAGGCCATTATATGACTTTCTGGGTCCTTGGCTGTGGCCTTTTGCCAGAGTCCAAGTAAATCCTTTTATTGAGGGGATTTGTTCTGTGAAGTTTGGATTCAGTCAAAGGGTGCACGTAAAAACTTAGAAGGCCACATGTAGCCTTCAGACTGCAAGTTTCCCACTCCTGCTCTAGCATCTATGTGGGACTGCCTTCCTAAAAGGTGTCAGTGTCACAGTTAGTCACCCAAGGGCACTTCCTAATTGTTCCTAGGTTGCTCCCTTTCCTGGCCTCCAATAGAGTAAATTACTTCAGAGACAGTGATACCTAAAGTCAGAATTAAAGGAAGCCTAGCAGTTAGTAAGCTCTTAGTAAATGCTTGTTGATTCAACTTAAATCTACCCTGATTTGCCAAATTACTAACAACACTACTTCATGATCTGTCCCAACTATAATGACAGTATAACATCCCATGTATGTCTAATATTGTCCCATGTATGTGCTTTTGTTTATGTTATCAACTTTGCTTGGAATGTAACCCTTACTTTTTTCTAGCTTTGCATCCTCTGATGACCTACATGAAATGCTGGATCTACCTCTCTTGTGAGAAAACTCAGTACTCATAGGACTGTGCTTCCTTACTCACTCTCCCCCTGGCTCTAGGGTACCCCAGAACTCATAGGATGACCAGAAGGTTCTCTTGTTGCTTGCCTTTCCTCTTCCCTGCTCCCGCTGCTCTGGCAGTCCAGAACCTATCTGGACAAGATGGGAGATTGACCATCTCTATTCTTTTTGGTGAGATGGAATACTGTCCATTCTGCCACTATCTCTGAGAGTTCTCTAGGCTTAATATTCTGCCCTGCTTCCATACTTTATTTACTCCTGAGACTGTAGGTCATCTGTCCTAATGATGCAAGAACCCTTGAGCCTTAGGATTTCTGGGACTTTCTGTCTTCTCTATAGCCAAATAATTTTATGTCCTGTCAAGAAAAAAGAAAAAGAAGAAAGAAAAAAGAGAAGGAAGAAGAGAAAAAGGAGGAGGAGGAGAGAAAGAAGAAGAAAAAAGAAGAAGAAGAAGAAGAAGAAGAAGAAGAAGAAGAAGAAGAAGAAGAAGAAGAAGAAACATTTACCTAGTGCTTGTTGTGTGCCAGACATTGTGCTAAGCACTTTATATACTACTTTATTAGATCTTCACAACAACACTGAGAGGTAGGTGCCATCTCCATTTTGCAAATGAGGAAACTGACACAGACAAAGATTTGAGTGCCTTGCCCAGGGTCACACATCTAGTGTCTGAGGCTGGATTTGAACTCAAGCCTTTCTGTCTATCCACTGTGCCACCTTTCTGTTCTCCAGGTGCTCACTGTCTAGTTGTTTCTGCTAGTTAGAGAGTAAGCTTCTTGAGAGCAGAAGAATTTTTTTTTCTATTTGGATTCCTAATAGTCAGCATAATTCTTGGCACATAGTAAACATCTAATGAATACTTTTTCACAGCTGCATTCCTTGTCAATTATGATTCTTCCCTTTTTAGACATCACTTTGCATTTGGTTTGAGCTAAATACTGAGCAAGGTTTCATATCAGGGTTATGTGTATTGTTTTTAGATCCCTCTATTGTATCTCAGACTCCTTGATGGAACACACCACCTTATATTGAAGATTTATACCTCAGCCAGTGCCTAGCTCAATAATTCACCGTGTAGTAGGTACGTAAATAAATATGTTGCCAAAATTGAGGTTTCCTCTACTGATAAAAACCACATCTGTAGAATCATGATCTGTTCAGCAAATCCCTGGAGGAGCACAACCAAGGTGGTGAGGGCTTAAGGAACCATGTCAGATGAAACTTGGTTAAAGGAAGGCTTTTAAGCCTAGAAGAAGAAAAAACTTGAAGGGAAGAGAAACAAAATTTTTGTTTTGAAGTTTTTTCAAAGGTTGTTTTGTAGAAGAGACTTTAGATTTATTATGTGTGTCCCCAAAAGACAGAAGTAATACTATTTTTATCCCTGACTATTCCCTAAGTAAATAATAAATACTATTTCTTACATGTTTAAAATTGCGTCACTAGATATGTGTTATGTAAATGAAAGGTAATCTCAAAAGAAGGAGCTGGGGGAGGCGGAGGAGAAAGGCTTCCTACAGAAGGTGAAGTGGGGCTAAGTGTTGAAGGAAGCCAGGAAAATCAGGAGGCAGAGTTGATATGAGAGAGTATTCTAGGCATGGAAACATGGAGCGCAATCAGGGAAAAGGAATGAGGTTTGGAGATATAGTGTTGTGTCCAGGAGCGATGAGAAGCTCCATGTAAGTGGATTATAGACTTCATGGAGGGGAGTAAAAATTTTAAAAGAATGGAAAGTTTGAAAGGAGCCATGTTGTAGAGGATCTTTAATGCCAGAAAAAATTTATATTTCCTCCTGGAGGTACAGTGGTACTTTGACATATGAGTGCACCAACTTAGGAGATTTCCAAGATACGAGTTGTCACTTAGTCAATTTTTTGCTTTGAATTGAGAGCCAAAATTTGAGGTACGAGCGGCTGCTAGTTGGTGGAGTAAATGCCACAACTCAATGCCCACCCAGCATCCTGCGCTTCACTTGTGCAGTCCATGTGTTTACCTTGCCAGTGAAGAAAATTAATTTAAGGAAAGTAAAAAAGATATTGTAGCAATTAAGTTCATGGAAAAAGTGTAACATTAAAACTGTAGTGAGTAAGCGAATAAAAGTGACTGAAAGAGCAAGAAACAAAACTCTAACCTCCTCCATTTATCTCCTCCACCCTCCACCTCCACCAGTATCTTCTGTTAGCTCAAGTTGTCTGATATCCAAGGTAAATATACACTTTATAAAACCAGTTTATTTCTTTACATTCTCTTTTATTATGTTTTTATACACTATTTGTTATTTATATATACTTTTTCTTATTTAAAAATACGTAACAAAAAATACTGGAGTGGCATTTTGGGGGGCTGGGACGGATTAACGGAATTTCACTTAATTTCAATGGGGAAAATTGATTTGATATATGAGAAAATTGAGTTACGAGCTCAGTAATGAAGGAATTAAACTCGTAAGTCAAGGTACCACTGTAATAAGGAGCCAATGGAGTTTTTTGAGTAAGGAGATGACTTAGCTCTATTCTTCAGTAAAAATTATTTTGCCAACTGAATAGAGTAGGAAAAACTTGATGTGGGAAAAGTGACTAGAATTCTTTTGCAATAGTCCAGATATGGAGTGATGAAAGCCATTCCTTGAATGGGCAGCTGTGTGAGTAGCAAGAAAAAGGTATATTAAAGACATGTATTGCAAATGCAGAAGGACAAAATTTGACAATAGAATAGGTATGTGAAATGATAGGGAATTAAAAGTCAGGGATAATACCAAGGGTAGAAGCTATAGGGAAACAGATTTTGTTTGAACATAAAGAAATAATTTAACAATTAGGACTATCCAAAAATATATTTTAAAAATTTAAATTATCTACTTCCATTGGTAGTAAGTTCTCCAGCACTACCAGGGTATCCATTGAGTTTGAATGCTCATTTTTTTTGTGATGGTATAGAAGAATGATAATTGAAGTAATGGATTGAATTAGTGGTCCACTGAAAAGATTGAATTCTATGATTCTTTGAAATAACACTATATACACTAAAAGCTTAATGTGCAGAATCAATAAAGCCTATATTATTCTTTTTGTTCCTCTTTCCCCTGCCCTTCAACATCATAAAAGGGTTTCACTGTAATGTCTTTTCTAGCAATTTAAATTGTATAAAGAAACATTCACACAATTGCTGCTGATTTTCTACTTTGAACATCTGATGGTTGCTTTGAATTTAAATTGCTTCATAATAATTGTTATACTTTTCTGGAAGGTGACCATCAAACCTCACTGTATATTGCTCCCCAATCCAATGTAAAAGCATATTTTTTCCCCTATTCATTCCTTCACTGCTGGATCACAAGACTATTTTTATGACTGTGTTAGAAACTATTCACAGCAAGGCACTTATGGTTTGAGATCACAGGAAGAATCCTTAAATTCCACAAGTGCCTGAAAATAACTACACCTTTCTTTTGAGAAGTGTTTAGATGAATAAAGTTAATCTCTAAATAATCTGAGATTCTCTGAGTTTATAAACTTTCTAGATGCAATTTGCTATGAAGGTCAAGCCAATGCCTACCAACGGAAGTCCAGAACTCCAATAAATATGAATTTATGAAGGGTAGAAGTTGGCTTTTTTTTTCTGTTGCAATTTTTTTAATAAAGTTAAATATATCCAGTGGTTATAAAGTGTGTAGGGTATAATTTAGCATATTTATTTATTTTTTACAAAAATATAAACTTAAGCTTGAAATAACGTAGTTTAATTTGTCATACTGAGGAATTGGGATTGTAAGAGAATATATCTATCTGTAAATCTCTTCCAAGTTCTTATATTCAACTTTAAGATTGAAATAATAAATAAAACAGAAATTAGAAAGATAAAGTCATTATAGCTTATTTTCATTAGAGTCCATCAAAATCCATACATTTTCCTGTCACTGAAATTGGCCTTGTTATGAATGACAATCTAGATAGCTAGATTGTTCAATGGATAGAGCACTAAAATCTGGAGTCAGGAAGACGTGAGTTCAAATGCAGCCTCAAATATTTGCTAGCTTTGAGACTCTGGAAAAATCACTTAGCTTCTATCTACCTCAGTGTCCTCAACTATAAAAATGAGGATAATTATATCATCTACTTTCCACCATTGTGAGAACCCAAAGAAATTATCTTTGTAAAGTGGGGGAATATTTTTGTGAGTGCCTGGCATATACTAGATGCTTAACAAATATTTGCTTGTTTCCTTCTTTCTTTCCTTTCTTTTTTCTTTCATTTCTTCCTTAATCTGAGAACCTTTCTTCCATCAGTGCGAGGGGTTTAAGGATAAAAAACATTTTTTCCTTTAAATTCAACTAAAAATTCTCTTTTGATTAAATTACAATTAAACACTTGAGTCATACACATACTTACATAACATTTTGGATTGATGCTTACCATGTCATATAATACCACTTTATATTTAGTCTGTACTCTATTAATGATTTGTTTTTATATCATCTGTAAAAGTTCAACTTCATGATTTAATGGCAAATTTCAACCCACTGCACTTGATTTTTCTTTTAAATGTTTGGACCATTTTAAAGAGCAAGAGTATTTTTGTCAAAAAGAACCAGATGTGTTGAGTCCCCTGCAACAAATGAGAGAGAAATATTAGCTAAGGGATTTTAAAGACTGCTTACTTTTAGTGGTTTGATAAAGTCAAATAAAATTAAATGTCTTTGAGAGATCTGGAACATACAGATTGCAATGCCAAGCAAAGGCAACTTCCAAGGTTCAGATTACCAGCATAGCAAACCCCATTTATTCAGCAAACATTCACAGGACAGAGAAAGTCAAAATACAGTGTAACTTGTTCATTTAGGAAGTAAGTTCTCAATTCAATTGCAAAGT
>CM053580.1:407657331-407675718 GCA_028627135.1 Pseudochirops cupreus
CACATATCATTTACCTAGTTCAGGGGGAAAAGTCAGCACCCTGAACTTCAGAGAATGCAAACACAAGTTACCAACAAACAGAAAAAAACAGATCAGCAGATGGCTTCCAGCGCCTGACCATTACATCAGTTACCTATTCAGTTACCAGAGTGGGAAGGATCAACATCTGGGTTTTTCAAAGCCAGGGGGCTCAACAGCTTCCCAGAGTCTCATCTGGCCAAATCACACAACTCTTCTCAAAGTGAGCCCCAAACCAAAACCTCACATCAGGGCGTATATATAGCCTTCTCCTGCCTTGGAGAATGTCACAGCCCTCTTGACCCACTGCCCAATCACAAAGTCAGAAGGTGCGGGCATTCCCGGAAAACAAGCCTGGCGCCATGTGACCACATTCAGCCTATTAAGGGGCAGAGTATACTTTCAAATCAGGGAAGGTTCTCAGAGTCATGTAGCCACTTTAGCAAAGGGCCTAGGGGCAGGGAAGATCTTCAGATTCCCATAACATATTGCTATAGTTAACATTTCTAGTACAATATTAAGTAATGGAGGTGATGATAGGCATCCTTGCGTCATCCCTAATTGTATTAGGAAGGCTTCTAGCTTATCCTCATTATAAATAATGCTTGCTGATCATTTTAGATAGATATTACTTGTCATTTCATGTATGCTTTCTAGCATTTTATTACTAGGCTCTCTAGTGATTTATTCCTATGCTCTCTAGTATTTTAAATGAGAATGGGTGTTTTATTTTGTCAAAGGCTTTTTCTGCATGTAATGAGATTACCATATGGTTTCTATTGTTTTTTTTTTATTGATATGGTCAATTATGTGAATAGTTTTCCTAATATTGAACTAGCTCTGCATTCCTGGTATAGATCTCATCTGGTCATAGTATATGATCATTGCACTATGTTGCTGTAATCTCTTTGCTAATATATTTTTTTTAATTTTTGCATCAATATTCATTAGAGAAATTGGTCTACAATTTTCTTTCTCTGTTTTGACTCTTCCTGGTTTGGGTATCAGCCCCATATTTGTGTCGTAAAAGGAGTTTGCTGAGACTGCCAATTTTTTTTAATAGTTTATATAGTATAGGGATTAATTGCTGTTTAAATGACAGAATTCACTTGTGAATCCTTCTGGTGCTGGGAATTTTTTCTTAGGAAGTTCAGTGATGGCTTGTTTAATTTCTTTTTCTAAGATCGCATTATTTAAGTATTTTATTTCTTCTTCTGTTAGTCTGGTAATTTATATTTTTGTAAATATTCATCCATTTCATTTTAATTGTCAAATTTGTTGGCACATAATTGGGCAAAATAGCTCCTAACAATTCTCTTAATTTCCTCTGAAGATGTTAATAGTCAATAAATGTAGGTAGTCCATCCTAGTGTAATTAAGTTGGGAGATGAATAAGCTGAGATTTTTAAGATACACTTTGTATTTATTAGGCCATTCCCTAACATATACCAATCAGTAGCATCATTGGTCTAGATGAAAGACAATATAAATACTTTCACCTCAGTGATTTATGATCTGTATTTGTCGTAGAGAGTCTAAGTACTTGGAAATAATAAATTTCTCATGTAACTTTTCATTTGAAAGAACGTTGGTGTTTGGCATTTTCAACCACCCGAAGCATTGCACATAACTTGATATTATTTGCTGTCTATTTTTTTTGACAATGTTTGTACTTCAGTTATAAGTTTGAAATAATTTAAGATCCTCAGAAATTAAAATGCGAGATTGTTTTTTGTGTTCTGGCCATTTAAATCTATGTATGTGTGTATATGTGTACATACACACACTCAACATACATACATGTATGCATGTGCATATGTGTATACATATGTGCGCATTTACGTATATTTAAATACACAAATAAGTAGATATGTGTGTAACTACATGTATTTATGCATATGTGTGGACGTGTGTATATACCAGGTATTTCATATAAAAGTTTTTGGTTTTGTTTTCCCCACATCAAGTGCACTTGGGACCTAGTGTCTATGGGTGGCGACCAGAGCCACTTTGTCCAGAAAGAGATATGTTTTGCTCTGTTTTTTCCTGTCTCAGTAGTACCTTCTGATCTTTGTCCCGCCAGCAACCAGATAAAGTTGCTTGACAGAAATCTAACCAGAGCACTGCCCATCTCAGTTGTCATTGTTGCTGTTTGACCTCTTGGAGCATCACACAGAGATACATTTAGAAATAAGGAGTTGTAACAAGATTGCTTATTCTGGCTATTGGAAGCATGATCCCAATACAAAAGCCTGTATTTTTCTCAAAGAGCCCTCCTAATTCCTTAGGAGTCCTTCATGATTGGCCATATAAGGTAAACCTTTTCCTCCTTGGACTGTAGACCATTACACCAGAGTAAGGCCTGACCCCATTAATCACTGTCCTACATGCTGCTCCTTTGGAAAACCAATACGGCTAAGGAATTGCCTGTTTCAGTGGAAACTTGTGAGGCTGCAGTTAAGCTTCAGTGTGAATTTAACAAACATGTCATGTAGCTCCTACACTCAAGGCACTGAAGGGTATCGTGGATACGATTACAAAAAAGACAGCAGTACCTACCCCTCAGGAATTTCATGTTCTTTTTTTTTTTTTGTCTTTTTGGAGGGGGAAGGCAGGGCAGTTGGAGTTAAGTGACTTGCCCAAGGTCACATGGTTAGTTAAGTGTTAAGTGTCTGAAGTCAAATTTGAACTCAGGTCCTCCGGGTTCCAGAGAAAGTGCTCTGTTCACTGTACTACCTAGCCACCCAAGGAATTTCACATTTTTTCTAGGAGAAATGTAACATGTATAGAGATAATTAAAGACAAGGTAAGTAAAGAAGAAGTGGGGGACTTATGGACCCAAATTAAGCCTTCAAGGGAAAAAATGATTTGGAGAAGCAAAGATGAGATTATAATGATTTCTAAGCATAGTTAGGGCTTTGTGAAAATACACAAAGCGGGAAAATGCAATATTGAGTTCAGGAAGAAGCTGGTAATCCAGTTTGACTTGAGCACAGTTCATGAAGGGAAGAAACGTGAAATAACTTTGGAAAAGTAACAGATCATGAAGGACTTTAATTGTGCATTCTAGAGACTTCCTATTGTTAATTCCAATTGATCTTATACATAAGAAGTATAAATTATATTATTAGAAATAATAAACTGTATAATTTGTTTGCATGTTGTCTTAGTGTATTAGATTGTAAACTCTCTAAGGTCAGAGGTTATCTTTTGCCGTTTAGCACAGTGCTGACATATAGCAAACATTGGATAAATATTGATTGCCTGATTGATTGGATTGTCAGATGGTTTGATTTTATTCTAGTGGATCATGATAAGTAAATTCCTGGTGATAAAGTCCCCAGCACTAGACTAGACTCATATTCAACATCAGCAACATAGCTTAATCTGAGAATGCCCTCAGCCCCTTGTCTCTGATCATTCGGAGTCCCCAGCTACAGGCAGCATTATGTGCCTTTGCCTTTATGTACTAGCGACCAGTTTTCTGGTAGTTCTGTTTTCTCATCAGCAGTAGAAATTTAACTAATTTGGTCAGGCCTCACAGGATCCAGATTGAACTCACAAACCATACCAGCTTTGTAACCTCATACAAAAATACTAGAGACTGAAGCCCACCCAAAATATAACCTACATAAAGAGATTATATTTGACCCACTGTCTCTGGTATTTCTAAGACCCTATTTATGCCAGCCCTCTTTTGCCTCTGGCTCCCTAAAAGTCCAAGTTCTCTGGCTTAGACTTACAGAGTAACATTGAGATCCTCTTTATAGCATTACTTCTGTGAATTAAGATCAAGAAAATAGTTATTAGTATTCTCCTTCCCCTAAAACCAATAGCAGCCCCCAAATTGTAATGGTAATATTATCCAATGCTTCTTCATGGATTAAACATTTTATGTCAAAAATCAACTAGAGAGCAAGTATCAATATAGCTAAGCATGTCTTTTATCCATTATTGTTTCCACTCTTATGAGATAGAAGATGCTGTCAGCCTCCACGACAATTGGCATCCATTTGACTAGAGACCAAGAAATAAAATATATTTCAATTTTCACATTCATTCATTCATAGAATCTCAAATTTGTTAAAATACCTTGAAGATTACCTACTCCCCTCTATAACATTTTTGACAAATAGTCTCCTAGCCCTTGCATAAAAATTTCTGGTGATGGGAAACTTGCTAGCTCCTTAGACAACACATTTAAAAATTCCTAATTATTAGGAAGGGCAGTTGGGTGGCACAGTGGGCAGACCACTGGATTTAGAACCAGGAAGATTTATCTTCATGATTTCAAATCTAGACTCAGACACATACTAGCTATGTGACAGCTGGATAAGTCTCTTAACCATATTTGCCTAAGTTTCTAATCTGTAAAATGAGCTGGAGAAAGAAATGACAAACCATTCCAGTATCTTTGCCAAGAAAATGCCAAAATAGAATCAGAAATATAACTTAAAGGACTCAACAATAATTAGGAAGATTTGTAATTAGAACTAATTAGTAGCCCTGTGGATAAAGTGCTGGGTCTAGAGTCAGATCTGAGTTTAAACCCCCGTCTCAGGTAGTTACCATCTGTGAGACTTTGAACAAATCACTTAAAAAAAAAAAATATATATATATATATATATATATATATATATCTCTTTTTGCCTCAGTTTCCTCAACTGTAAAATGGGAATAACAAAAGCACCTACCTCACAGGGTATCAAATGGGATACTTTTTTTTTTATAAAAGTGTTTTGAAGTGCCTAGCACTTAGTAGGCACTGCATGAATGCTTTGTCCCCTCTTTTCCTCTTCCTTCCTCTCGCCTTGCTCATTTATATCAAACCAAAACCGTCTACTGAAATGTCCACTCATTGCTTATGATTTTACCCTCTATAGCTAAAAATAACAACTCTTTCGCCTATTTTTCATGATAGCCCTTCAAATACTATTATGTTCAAAGTAAATCTCTTCTACAAGTTAAACTTCTCTAATTCTTCCAACATATCCCCAAATGGCATTATCTTGAAGACCATCTCTACCTGCTCACTCCCTTACAAATGCTGTCTAGCTTGTCAATATTCTTTCTAAAATATAGCAACCAGAGCTGAACACAGACAGTATTCTAGATGACATCAGAAATTTAGAGCAGAAAGGAACCCTTAAAGCCCATCTAGTTTAACTTACTCATTTTAGAGCTCAGGAAATTGAGATTTAGAGAAATTAGCTGCCTTGCTTCAGGTCACATCTGTAAACATCAGAGCTAAGATTAGGGCCCAGGACCTCAGACATGAGAGTTAATGCTATTTCTACATTTCATACTTTCTCTTTAGATAGCATTTAGATAGTCTGGCATGCTATGCCTCTCTTAATACGACATAAAATTACATTATATTTTTTTGGCTGACACATCTTATGTCAAGGATACTGTTTATAATCAATTAAAACTCCATACTTTTTTTTAACTGAGGAATTATACCTCTCCAATCTTATGTCTGTAAAGTTGATTCATTACTTTTGCACATTACGAACATAGCATGACATGACATGCTAATGCAGATACAAAAGAGAATATGAAACAGAATCCCTACCCTCCAGTACCTTACAACCTAGTTGACGAAACTGTTTAGTAACAATGTAAAGCAAATGCAAAATGTGAATGTTACCAGCAAAAGTGCTTAAATAATTGACAAAGAAAGATATTAATGTAAAGATGGGACAAGATGATCTCTGTGGTCATATCCAGCTCTAAATCTATAATCATGGTGCTATGAACTGAATCTTGTAACTATGGGATAAAGAGATTAGGGAGACAGACATTCCAAATGAGAAGAATATTCACTTTAAAATGGGAACTATTCTCAGGACATACAGAAAAGTATAGGGGAGGAGAAAGGAAATAAACATTTATATAGTACCTACTATATTATTCTCAGAGCTTGGGTCACTTTTACCCAATGAGTGGGGAAATTGGACTAAGGTGAAATTTCACTTTAAGGTCTGTTTAGCTGATATATATCAAACTTGTATATCATGAGATATGTAGTGACTTTCCCTCTCATTCATTTCTTCTCAGATTGCATTTCCAAGAACAGATGTTAAGTGCTTTAAGATCCCATTTCTGCTTCTGATTGAATCCCTTATCATAAATTGAAATTGGAGAGCCATACTTGGGGGATTGCAGGTGATACCATTCCTTTTTCTCCTAAGTACACCATCATCCACGTATCTATTTCTAACCATCAGATAGCTTTCACAACCACAGAAAGCTGGCTTTACTTCACAAATTGCATCTAATTAGGTATTAGAATTCTAAAGAAAAGAATAATGAGTTAAAGATAGTTTTTGCTATTTCCTTTTTTTCTTAGTTTTTATCTTTCATATAGAAAAGAAATCTCCTTTTCCCTTTGTATGAAGTAAACACAAATCTCTCTATCATAAGATAAGACTTCAAAATTACAGAGCAAGAGAGTAGGTACAAATACTATTTAAATGGGATTGAGCATCTGTCAACAAAAATGAATTTCTTTGAAAGGTATGAAGAGGTTGTATTGAACTGGGAAATATAGCAATTACGTATTAATTCTTAAAGGACAATAGTTTGAAAATCCTCTTCACTGGCATAGGTTTCAACCCCTACGCTTCTTAGTAGACAACTTTCATACTTTGCTGTTGAATAAAAAACATATTTACCTCTTAACTGGTGAAACTTCTGGCATTTCTCTACTCTGAATTCCAGCCCTACTTCATCACCTATCAGTTAGATATTTCCAATTATAGGCATGCTTGTAGGTGTCTCACAATCTACATCTCTAAAGCATTTGAAAGTAGAATCTTTCCTTGCAAAGTATGTCTGATCATCTTCTGAATTTATCTATTACTTATCAAGATCACTACTGTTCTTTCAGTCACTCACATTAACACCTACAGCATCCTTCTCAGCTTCTTGGTCTCACCTACCCCATATATACATTCTCTTGACAAATTTTGGTGTTTCCACATTGCTCACATGTTTCTTGTCCATTCTCATGGCCACTATTTAGCAGATCCTCATCCATTCCCTCCTAGGCTATTTCCTTAGCTTTCTAATTGATTGTTCTGCTTTGTTTCTCCCTTCTCTAACCTGCCCTCTACAGAACATGCACACACACACACACACACACACACACACACACACACACACACACATACACACACATACACACACACACATGTGTGTGGGCACACAGATAAAGACAGAGAGACAGAGACAGAGAGACAGAGATAGAGACAAACAGAGATGGGGACAGAGACAGACAGACAGACAGACACACACACACACACACACACACACACACACACACACATATGTTCCATAAACTCCAGTTGCTGCCTATTACCTCCAGGATAATATATGAATTCTTCATCATTTAACCTCTTTACAAACTGGCTCCATCTTGCCTCTCTTGCTTTATTACATGTCACTCCCATCCTTTTTACTCTATAGTTCAAGTAGACTGCTCTGGTTGTTCTTCATGCAAAATCTTTCCATCTCCTATCTCCATGCCTTTGTACTTGCTGTACCCCATACCAATAATGACCATTCTCCACACATTTAACTTTTGGACTCTCTGATTTCCTTCATGACTCAGCTCAAGTTCACCTTATACATTTAGCTTCCCCCACAAAAATCAGTTAACAAACTTTTATTAAACTTTTACTTTGTGCTGACCCTGTGCCAAATGCTGGACATGCAAAGAAAGGCAAAATGGATTCCGTAACCTCAAAAAACTGACATTTTAATGTGGAAAATAACATGCAAACAACTTTATACATCAAAAATATATTCAGTGTAAAATGGGAGATAATTTCAAAGGGAAGGCCCTGATAGTTGAGGGAGGGCGACTGCAAATGTTTCTTGCAAAAGGTAGGATTAGCACTGAGTCTGGAAGCAAGCCAGAAGGTGGAGGTGAAGAGGAATTACTTTCCAGATATGGGGGCGAGTGTAATGGGATTGGGGATATGAAAATGTTCCAGACTCTGTCATAGGCTTAAGTGAATTTGAGGACCTTCTCTGATTTGAAAATGTACTCTTCCCCCTAATACACTGAATGTGGTCACATGGAGCCTGTGGTGGGAGGCTTGCTTTTCAGGAATGCCCCCACCTTGTTACTTTGTGATTAGGCAGTGGGTCACAAGGGTTATGATGTTCTCTGACCCTGGAAAAAGCTATATATACACTGATGTGAGGTTTTGCTTTGGGGCCCACTTATGGGAAGAGTTGTGTGATTTGGCCAGATGAGACTCTGGGTAGCCATTGAGCCCCCTGGCTTTGAAAACCCAGATGTTGGTGCTTCTCTCTCTGGTAACTAACTAGCTATGGATGTAATGGTCAGACAGCTGGGAGCCCTGTCTGTTGGTCTGTTTCTCTGCCTGTATTTTTTTTTGTCTGCTTGTAAGTAACTTCTGTTTGTTTTCTCTGAAGTTCAGAGTGCTAACTTTTTCCCCCTTAACGAGGTAAATGATATATGTTTGATTAAAGTAAGACCCCTTTTTGAGTTGTTTTCCTTTAGAAAAGCAGATCAAAGACACTTCTAGCAGCAATTCTGGGTATACTAGGGTACTTACTGCCACAGGAAGCGAAAAGGCAAGGAGTTGAAGGTAGAGTATAATATTTGAATGTGGTAAGAAAACCAATGTCACTAGATTGAGGCGTGAATTCAGGAGAAAAAGCTATAAGAACACTGAAAAATTGTAAATGTTGCAAAGAACTTTAAAAACCAATTCAAGAATTTTGTACTAGATCCTAGAGGCAATAGAGAGCCATAAGAGTTTATTTATTGGGAGACTGACATTGTCAGACCTATGCATTGAGGTACCTTTGGTCCTTGGAGAGGAGTGGGGGAGGGACTGGAGTGGAGAAAAATGAGGAAGGGAGACCAACCAACAAGTTATTGCAGTAGTTCAGGTACAAAGTGGTATAGGCTTTCATCAGGGTGGTGATTTTGTGCTTCAGTGGTTGTAAATGTGTTTTTATAGAAGTATGTGGATAGGTGTACATATTTGTATAAAAAATGCCTATAATGCTTGATATTCAAGTTGTTACCCCTGATGAATGTGGTGTTCTTGATTTTGATGTCATTTCACTTTTTTTAGGGAATAGATATAGCCATGGGGTTTTTTTATATACCTATATATGCACATGTATTCTCCCTATTAGAATATGAGGTCCTTGAAGGCAGACACTGTATTGTTCCTGTCTTTGCATAGCCAACACCTTAACACTCTACCTGGCATATAGTAGTTACTAAATCTGTGCTTATTGGTTGACTTATAAATAGATGGATTGGGACCCAGAATTGAACACAATATTCCAGGATATAATATACATCACTGTGTATGCTGGGGACATTCAGAAATTCCAACTCATTCTACTGTTGATACTTTGTAATGAGATTTTGTCACACAAGGTTTATCCTTTTGAAAACTTCAGCTAAGTCCTAGAAGAAGCTTCTCTAGTAACCTCAAGTAAATCAAGAAACCAGTATAAATCAATGGTTGGGGAGAGAACAGGTAGGTGGTATAGTGGAAGGACCTCAGTGGAATCAGGAAAGACCTGAATTCAAATCCAGATTCAGACACTTAGTAGCTTTGTGACCTGGGCAAGTCACTTAAAATCCATCTGCTTCATTTTCCTCTTTGTAGAATGGAGATAACAATGACATCAATGTTGCAAGATCGATATGAGGAACAAATGAAATACAATTTGTAAAACTCTTCCTAAGTATTAAAGCATAATATAAATGCTTGGTAGTATTAAGAGATTAAAAAGTTCTCTTGTTAGTGAATTGAAGAGCAAATCATGTGATGGATTTTAGACCGTAGAACTAAAATCACAGGATTATTTATGGATGGAAGGTATCTTAGAACAATCTAAATTAACCCCCTCATTTCATATAGGAGGAAATTTCAATGCAGATAGATTAAGTAATTTGATAAAGACCACACATGTAAATGTTTGTTAATTGACTGAATGAATGGAAGGGACTCGAATACTCATCTAGTCCAAGGAATCCCAACTAAAACATGCTTGGCAAGAGGTCAGCTAGACCTCAATTTGAGGTAAAAGGGAGGCAGCTTAGTTTCATTTTTAAATAGCTCTGTTTATTAGGAAGTCTTTTTTTCCCCCTGATATCAAGTCTAAATTTGCCACTTAGCTACTCCCACCCTTTGATCTTGATTCTTCCCTCTGGGAATAAACAAATCAAGTACAATTCCTATTTTACAAAGTTATGAGGCTAATTGATTAATTATCCCATTTGGTCTTTATAATCTTCATTGTTCATTATTTGCATAAATACAGTCATTTTTTGTTACGGGGGTAAGAGACATAGGTCTTCTGACTGAACATAATACCAAATGTAGGACTCTGTCCATTCTACCCTGATGCTGGCTGAATGTTATTTTTATTCAGTTTTTTTTACCTGACAATTTCAGAACACTAATTATCCCTCCCCTGTGTCCCTAAACAGAGGTTTCTTCCACATTATGCCTTACCTGATGACAAAATTCTCATTTGACCTTCTTCTGGGTTTTTAGCTTATAATCACCATTAAATCATTCTTTAAAGCTGTGTTTTTCTTACCTACATGAGCCATGATCTCTTCATTCTTTCATCCATTCAATAAGAGATTACTAAGTGCTTACTTCGTGCAAGTTGTTGTACTAGATGCCTCAGATTCACAGACAGTACAAAAAAATAGTGCTTGGCCCTCAAGAAGCTTACATTATAGTGAGGGATGGGGAGAGTAGGGAAACAACATTATTTATAGTTAAAGTAAGAGAGGAATCAGGAAAAATTTCCTGTGGGATATAGAAACTAAACTGAAACTTAAAGGAAGAAAATTGTTAAGAGACAAGGTTGAGAAGGGAGTGCGTTGCAAGATGTGATCTGCTTGCTAAAAAATAGAAGTATTCAAAACATTAAGTCCAGGGATTGACTTATATATATCATTTGGAGGGTCCAGAAAGACCAAACTGGGTTAAAACTTCTTTACTGAAGGTCCATCATTCAGGGGGGAATGGGGCATGGTTAATTTACTGCAGCCCCAGAGGAACTTTCCTTCTACTTTTTCACATTCCTCAATTGTATCAGAAAATTGTTTCAGTTTTCACATTTCTAAGCTAGCTTCCCACTTTTAAATGGATTACTTGTAACTATTGAGTTTGAGTTTCTATATGATCAACCTCTTTGGAAAATGAGATGCTGAGAATGATACACACAAGCATCAGAAAAATAAAAGCACATCCTTACATTCAACTAAAATACTGAGTTAGTAGGTTAATGATGATGTATTTATGATTTCATTTAATTGGATTGCTTTGTTCCTTTGGAGAGAGGAGGATTGTGTTTTTTTTTTCCTCCTTAAAATGAATTTTGATGGGGAAAGGAGAATATAGGTGTCCATTTGGAGCATATTTATTGTACTGGTAGAATGTTTTTGTGTCATTTTCTTATTGATACTGTTTATAATTAATTGCTTTTGTCGTATAATTGCTTAAATCATGGTTCTCTAAGAACTTAGTTCAAAATCAGCTGGTCTATAATGAGTTAAGTCCAGAAGTCATTCTTTCCTGATAATCATTAATATATTCTTGCTTCAAGGAATTTAACTTATCTTAGAGAATGTATGTGAACAAAAGAGAGTTGGACCTGATATTTTTGCACCCCTAAGCTATCCTTCAAGGATGTCTGGTTTACTGTCCAAAAAAGTCTGGGTCATTAACAGTAATTTTGAAGATGTACTTAAATAACGAGCTCTTGTTAGTCACAGGGAAGGAAGGAGGAGGTTGTTCCTAGCCCCCATTAGT
Organism: Pseudochirops cupreus; assembly: GCA_028627135.1. Classification (NCBI taxonomy): domain Eukaryota; kingdom Metazoa; phylum Chordata; class Mammalia; order Diprotodontia; family Pseudocheiridae; genus Pseudochirops; species Pseudochirops cupreus. The sequence continues at coordinate 407,669,184 of CM053580.1, forward strand.
GGACTTCCAACCAATCATATTGTTCCCTGCACTTCAGGTCTATAACCAGTCATATTGTTCCCCTCGCCTCACTTATGTCATGATGTCACCTACTGTGTTCTGTTGTTTGATCAGTACCCCCCAAAAAAATTTAAAAGAAAACTGTCCCCTTCATTGGGATCTCAGCTTACTGAGGAAGCTTAGATACTATTTAGTGGTAGATTCCCTCTTTTCAAATAAATCAATCATAATTGGAATTTTGTGCCTCAGTTTACCTTATATTTAAGGTACACTGGATGGTATAACAAAGTGGAGGATTTTGAATAGACAGAAGTCAAATAAATACTTGAAGAGTGAAGCAGTGAGAAAGTAATGTAGAACAGTATCAAAAATAAACATTTCTGCTTCAGAATCACAGAATTTAGAGATGAAAGGCACTAGAGTATTCATCTTGTCCAAGGAATCCCGACTAAAACATGCTTGAGAAGGAGTCAGCCAGACTTCAATTTGAGGTAAAATGGAGGCAGCTTAATTTCATTATTAAATAACTCTATTTGCTAGGCAACCTCTTTTTTTTTCATGTTATCAAGTCTAAATTTGCCACTTGGCAATTCCCATCCTTGGTCTTGGTTCTTCCCTGTGAGAATAAACAAATCAAGTCAAATTCCTATTCTACAAAGTTATGAAGTTACTTGATTAATTATCTCATTTGGTCTTTATAATCTACATTGTTCAGTATTTGCATAAATACAGTCATTTTTGTTGTAAAAGAATATGAATTCTCTCACATTCCATAAAAATAGACACAAAGCTTTGTCTTGAGATTTTCACTATTTTTTTCTCTACAGCTATAATTTATATCTAATAGCATCCAGGAAAAAAGTGCTGGCTGATGCTGATGTTGTTTCAATAAGTTATGTACTTTTTGGTTGTGTTTTTTTCCCCTATCTAGTTTACATGAAACCATTTGCACATTTTCACCGCTAGATAGTCTTATGAAAACAAGCAAACATTTACATGACAACTGGCCACAATTGGGTGCATGTCAGTCTATGGGTATAAAATAGCAAAACAAAATGATCTACTTTAAGAATTAAACCTACTTTGATCTTTTGTAGCCACGCCAACTAAACTGCCTAGTCACAAATAGCATGTAATAAATTCAATTGCTTGGATTCTAACATACTGACTAATTTTGATACCACAATGGTCTTTATGGGATATGGAGTGAAAATGTCAAACAATATCTCTCATTCAATGATTAAGCACATGCTAAAATTTTAAAGTTTTTTTTTTCTAAAACTGCATTATGAAGTCACAATATATCTTTTAAAGTTATAGCATCATTATTAAAGCTGTCTTGATTTTCTTAATATATAAAACTGTATCAGCAAGCACCCTAGCATAGCCAGGGTGGCTGCTAGCACAGGGTCTTAGATCTGCTTTTCTAAAGGAAAGCAACTCAAAATGGGTTAACAGTCTCTCTTTAATCAATGAAACATATATCATTTACCTAGTTCAGGGGAAAAAGTCAGCACCCCAAACTTCAGAGAATTCAAACACAAGTTACAAACACAAATTACAAGCAGATAAAGAAATAGATCAGCAGACGGGCTTCCAGTGTCTGACCATTACATCCATACCTATTCAGTTACCAGAGAGGGAAGCACCAACATCTGGGTTTTTCACAGCCAGGGGGCTCAACGGCTGCCCAGAATCTCATCTGGCCAAATCACACAAGTCTTCTTAAAGTGAGCCCCAAAGCAAAAGCTCACACCAGGGCGTATAGATAGCCTTCTCCTGGCTCAGAGAATGTCACAGCCCTCTTGACCCACCACCCAATCACAAAGCAATAAGGCGTGGGCATTCCCGAAAAACAAGCCTCGTGCCACCAGCTTCACGTGACCACATTCAGCCTATTAAGGGGCAGAGTATACTTTCAAATCAGGGAAGGTTCTCAGAGTCACGTAGCCACTTTAGCAAAGGGCCTAGGGGCAGGGAAGATCTTCAGATTCCCATGACAAAAACAAAGAATCTTAGGACCTCAAAAAATCACAAAAGTTATATTCTGATATTTATTGCATCTCAAATAATCTTGAAGATGGGGAAACCTTAGCAACCATCTCTAGAATTTTTTTAAAATCATTGCTAGCTGAAAATTATAAAAAGAATATGTATGTATACATGTATGTATGTATATATATATATATGTGTGTGTATGCTTACTTATTAGCCAGGCCAGCACCAACTGGAATCTTCATACTTAGAATAACACGTAGGTTGTACCCTTTATTAAATTTCCTGTTGTCATGTTGGGATTAGTTTTTTGGTACGGTGTTGTTTGGTGACAGATCGGTCTCTCCTATCCAGTCTAAGGTCCTTTGTGAAGCTGAAATTTAGTAAAAGCCAAGTCCATATCTGTTCTGTGTTGTTATTGATTTTTATTAACCTGAGAACCAAGGGCATTATTTATACTCTGATTTTAAGGACAGTAGTACAGAGTAGGGTAGGCTTGCATTTGGAATGCTTTCAGAGAATGGTTGTTGCAGAAGCAGTTATTTTATTCTGCACAGTAGAAAGCCTGAGTAAGTGACAGGGGAGCCCCAGAACTCTTTGTAGCTAGATGTTCCATGTTGGCTATGTCTCTGTGCCAGTGAGCCCACTGGATCCTTCTGCCAAGACACAGTCAGGACCCGCAATCTATAATAATGGTAATGCCAATGATCTATGTTGATACTTTAAATTCTGTAGTTTCTTCCTTCCAAAAAGCCCAAAGTACCATGGCCCAGATAATTTCCGCCTGCCTATTTGAGCATGAAGACTAATCTCTTCTATACATCCAGAAACTTTCCAGTGCATCTTAAAGATAAATGTTGACAATGCTGTAGAAAAACTGTCAGAACATTTTCATTCAGCATATTATATGTGTTTTCTGTGCTACCAGGAATTGATGGTTTCTTTAATGACAAAAGAATCCTCTTAGTGAGCCTGAGAAGAGAGGGCAAAGCAAATAGTAATGATTTCAACTTAAAAACAAAATTTGTCAGACACAGTTATTGCCAGGTGAAGTGAATGGACTTCATTCTTGTAGGAGGAAGATTTTTAAGGGTTATTTTCCTTATGTTATCAGGAAATAGCTCTTTAAATTTCCTGCTTACATGATGGATATGGAAGAATCAATGAGATTTGGAATTACCACTTTGCTGAAACATCAGAAAGATGAAATTTATTTTATCAATCCCATTTTTTTCTTTCATTTTTCAGTAGAATTTCAATGTTTACCTGTTTTAAAATGTAAATATATACACATATACATATGTGTATGTATATATGTATGTGCATTTACATACATATACACACAGATATCTATTTATCTATTTCTGTATCTTACAATTAAGGGCTCTCGCAGATGTCTTTTTTAGAAGCCCAGAAAGGACAACTTGAATTCATTATGAATGAGGCAAGAATGAATTAAAATCATAGCCTTTGATTTTATTTACAGGGAGAAAGAGTGGGGGAACACTTAAACATGTTGATTACACAGTTCTACATTCACCAAGTTGCCCATGTGTTGCCTGTGTTTGCCGCCTACTCAGTTTTGCTGCTGCTTGGGTAAGAACAGAGGCAGAGTGTACTGTGGGGGTGTGCAAGAGATGGAGAGAATTACAACTCCTGAGGCTACTGCAAAATGTGTCACTTATTTGGTAATAATGATTATATGTAATGTCATAAAAATAGAATCCAGATTACTTTAGTCTCTGAGTATCATTTGGGAGGAAAAATAAACCTATCAAATAAGCATTTTCCTCCTCAGGTGAAGGTTACAGCTGCCTCTGTTGTGCCTACAAGCTAAAATATCATAACCAGGAGTATATATGATGGGAGGAAGTAAAAAAAAAAAAGAAAGAAGGAAATACGAGTAACATTGCAGGACATTTATATTCCGATTTTATCATTACCACCTCCTTTCAAAGCTTGCTATGTTGAGGGGAAAAAAAACCAAAAACTTGTCCTTTGAAACTTCTGTGCTTCCACAATGATTTTTGCAATTTTTACAGTAAGCTATTTGAGGTTAAATTTTATTATTATAATTTAAGCTGAAGACCAGATGTTTGTATATTAAGTCAAACATAGCAAACTATACTAATGTTTACCTAAGGGGAGACAATAAAATTTGGAAAAAAATCCAAAGTCTCACTAGCATCTGGTTTCAAAAATTTAAGTAAAACTTCAATTAAACAGAACTCAACAACCTGGAACTGTAAAGTACTCTTTTTGAAAGGGCAGAATTCATAGACCAACCTAGAGAAAGCCATGACCACTGAAAAAACAGAATACAGATTTCCCTGTTTCTAGAGTGCTTTGCTTACCAAGGCAAGAAATACACTAAGACATTTGGGAAAGAAGTTCAACGATAGTTGAAACAAAAAGAGTTTCAGTATATTGAACACAGAAACAACATAACATGCTTTACAATGATGTATGGATTGCCTATATTTGCCATAGTTTTCAAACTATATGTTTTAATCCGTATAGATAACTCTACTTAATGCCATTAGAGTTGCCTACCTGTATTTTAGAATAAAACTTGGCACTTTGATCTTACCTACCTAAGTAGATACTTTATATTTCCTATCTAAGATAATTTTTCTTTTTTTTCTTTTTTCTTTTTTTGTAATTAACTTTTGTTTATTTTTTGGTTTACATCTTTGATTTCCACCAGATTTTGAGTTACAAATTTTCTCCCCATCTTTCCCCTACTCATCACCCCAAAATAGTGATCCCACTGTATACTCCCTCCCCCAATCTGCTCTCTCCTATATCCTCCTCCATTGCCCCTCTGACTTTTAGTAGTGTAAGATGGATCTCTTTATCCCAGTGCCTGTATATCTTATTTCCCAGTTGCATGTAAATAATATAGGATCATTTTTCTATGTTGTACATTTTAAAAATTGAAATTTTCATTTTGTCAAACTTAGAAATTCCTTAGTGTTAAAAATATACTTCAAGCTTAGGAACAAGTTATAATTTTTAAGCCTTCTAATAGTCTCCATAAAATGTATTTTCTTAGTTCAGAAATTTAACTAACTAGCTCTACAATGATCTGTAGTAATGCTTTGGTATGTTAAAAAAATGAATGGCAATAAATTTGCCCACCAACATCAAAGTTAAAAGGCATTATCATCTACAGTTTGCAAATTTCTGTAACACCATGAGTTTTGAAAAGAATTTGTGTCATGTCTCAAATCCAAATGCTCCAGCAATCACTTGAGCTGACAACAATGAAAACTAAAAAAATTAAAATTAATTGTTGTGAAATATAATGACCAAGGTTGGCCCCGTACAAAGAGATATGAGGAGGCACACCTACCCCACCCTTTGCAAAGATTATGGAATGTTCTAGATAATGTACAATTTTTTTTATCTGTTTTTTACTTTCATTGATCCTGTTTTTTTTTCCCTTGGTTTTATTCTTTTTATGTGCTGGCAAGGGAGAGCGCACACTTGGAAACATCGGTGATAGAAATACAAAAATATCAACAACAATTTTTAAAACAGTCACCTGGGGCCAAAACTTGGTCTTCCTATTATTAGCACTGCTTTAGGGGTACGGAGTAGAGTGACACCAGAAACCTTGCCTTTTAGAGATTTTCATTTCTGTATATTCTTAGTCATGTGTTACATATCTTCTTATAATTTGTATTTTACCATTATTAAAATGAAACTCAGTTGCTATAATTCCTGTCTTATAGCCATAAGAGAAAAATAGAGGGCAGTCTAACACAGAGTGAAATGAGGAGTGGGATCTACATGTGAAGATATTAGGGTAAAGTATAGCCCAAATTTCTGATAGAGGGATGCCCCATGGCTTAGTTTAGTCTCTAGATGCACTAGGGTTTGCATAGGTTTCCTACCTACTGTTGCTATAGATGTAGGTAGTTTAGAAAAGTGTCCTAACATCAGTAGATACTTGCCTCCTTTCCAACTCTCATTTTGACTTGACTAAGGTTCCTCTCATTTGAGCCTAAGGTATACAATGTAGAACATTATTTGCACATTATATTCCAGAAATTCTTCATAAATTTAGTTCTTTAATTTTCCTTTCCTAGTACGGCAAGAAAATCTCTCAAAATACTTAATTTCTGACTAAGATTCTTGGATTCTTCTCTGCTTTAGGTCATCCAAAGGAAACACAATCACATTATAATCTAAAATGTCTTGCCTACAAGAAATTGGAATTGAAAAAGTATAGTTAAAAAAATTTTCCAGGAATGACCACTTGCCATTTACCTTCTTTGCTGCCTCACACTAGTAACTTCTGGTGTTATCTCCACATTATTTCCCAAATGTGCTCTTGCTAGTCTCTTTGCTATCTGGAAGACTTACAAAGTATTCTATTTTTTTTTTGTTTGCCCTTAATTTTCTTTTTTTTTTTTTTTGATATGAGATTCTTTATTAAATTTTTTTGAGTTACATCTTTTCTCCCCATCTTTCCCCCGCCCACCACCCCAAAACAGCCATCCCAGTATTTCCCCCCTCCCCCAGTCTATTCTCT
>CM053580.1:407676218-407705920 GCA_028627135.1 Pseudochirops cupreus
TTCTCTTCCCAATTTTTCTTCCACTTCCCTTATTTGGTTTTGAAAATCCTTCTTCAGCTCATCTCTAGCTTTAAGGCATTCTTCATGTTTATTGGAGGCCCCTGGTCGGGGTGCTCTGGCTGCTCTCTCCTCCTCCCTCTCTCTCCCATGATCTTTCATTTCCCCAAAGAAGGAATCTAGGGTTTGGGAGCTGTTCTTACTTTGCTTCTTATGTTTATTCCTACTCATGGTTGTTCAGTCCGTGATTTTTTTTTTAAATCTCTGTGGGGCTCTGCTTCCAGAAGGGAAAGCTCTGTCCCAAATCTCTGGGGTCCTCCCGGCTGTCGTAGCTCTCAGGAAGATGCTGGGACTCTTCCTATTTACTTCTGGCTGACTGGATAATGAAGACTCCAGGACTGAGGCCCAAGACCGCAACCCAGATCCAGGCCACTCAACGCGAGAGCTCTTGGCCTCAGAACAATCGCTTAGTCCCCCTGCTGTCTGCAGGCTGGGAGTGGGAAGCTGTAACGCGGAGGCAGGTGCAAAACCTCTGCCTTTCGCTTTTCTGCTCTGGAGGCCTTTGGGCTGGACACTTTTCTTTCCGCAGTTTCCACTGACCTAGTTCTGAACGCTGTTCGCAGCTGCCGCTAATCCGCTCCTCTGCTCCTCCCACCCAGCTGCCCCTGGGGTACAGCCGCGGCTTCAGGCCAGGCTGGTTTCGGTTCGCAGTGCTGATATGGTTCCTCGTAGACAAGCTGACTTTAGTGGGAAGTATCTTTGTGTGCGTTTTGGAGTTCTAGGATTGGTTTAGAGTCCTATTTTATGGGTATTTTGGGGTGGCTATGTGAGAACTGCGATATGTTGCTGCTGCTACGCCACCATCTTGGCTCCGCCCCCGTCAGTTCATTTTCAAATAATAATTAGGTTTTTTCTTTGAGCTCCTGAGAGTGCTAGGAACACATGTACCAAAAGAGTCTTCTTCATCAAAGACCCTTCCTAATTTTTGTTGTTTCAAATCATCGCTTATTAAACATTTACTATTTACAAAGCATTTTACTTGGTGATGGGAGAACAAAGCTTAAAATTATTATGGATATTATCAGTACCCAAGGAACTTCCATTCTACTAGATTCCATAGTCAATAACAAGTAGAATCAAGCAATTGCTGTGCTTGCTCCCTTTAGTAATCTAATCCAACACTTTCATTTTATAGATTTGGAAATCTAGGTCCAGAGTATGGGTATTTGTGTATGAGATATATATATATATATATATATATATATTCACATATACATATATGTATATATATATATCACACACATACATACACATGTATGTGTGTATATGTATATATGTCGGTATATGTGTGTGTGTATTTGTTGTGAGCTCACATTGCATGATTTTTGGAAGAATAACCTTGTAATCTTGTTTTCCTTCAAGTCAATTTAGGAAAGAGGGAATGAGAAAGACCACCTACAAACTCAATCTGCTTTTCTATGCCCTTGTCCTTATTGAAAATATATGTTCCTTATAATGTCCTTATAGGCCTTATAATGTCATATTTTGCTACAGTTCCTTTAAGTTTGAGATAGACAATCATCTACCATTAAACCAGACAACTTCACAGAGATAGTCATGAGAAAATTCAAATCATCAGCTTCTCTCTCTATAGAGTATGTATATAATAGCAAATACCTAATCCATACAAAACCTCTTTTGCAAACCCATTGTGATGGAAGGAGCCCAGGTTTGGGAATCAAAAGACCTGAGTTCTAGTTCTGTCTTTGTCATATACTTGTATGTAGTCTCTACTTTTTAATCTGCTAAATAAAAGTTGAACAATGTTAGTTCTGCACATTAAACAAATATTTGTACAGCTGAATTTAATTGAATCAAATATTTGTATTGAGCCTATTATGTGGTTGACATGAAGATCAAATAAGATCATGACATCATAGAGTTAGAGCTGGAAAGGACCTTAGAAATCTTCTGGTCAATAGTTTTATGCAAGCGCAAACTGAACCTCAAAGGGTTTAAGTGACTTACCCAAGGACAGTCATAAGTGGCAAAGCAAGGATTTGGACTCCAACCCCAAAGTCTCTGAACCCATCATTTGTTTTACCATAATGAGGTAATATACATGAAGTTCTTTGTAACTAAAGTACCATAGAAATGTAAGCTATTAAAGAAAATGATGTTTTAAGTTGACTATTCCTAGATGCAATAAAAAGCAGGGAGTGGTTGATTTAAAGTGATGCTACGTAGCAGCCTACTTCAAAGACCAATGGCACCTAGTACACTGGTGTCCTGCTTTGGATACCATACTTGTTCAAAGACCCAGAGCCAGGAATCCTATGAGAGACAGAATCAATGTACAAGATTTCCGAAGACCAGGAATCTTATAAGAGGTGGAATCAATATAAAAGGCTCCCAATTCTGCCTGCAAATACATCTCAACCTTCTTGGCAGATTTGTTTTTTAAGACACAAGGGCATTCATTCTGATGACTTGCAAAATCCTGACATCTCTTTCCATCATTCCACCAATCATAATGGAAATTCTTTGGAGCTGCATGTCTAGAGTTGACTAAAACACTATTTCTTTAACTTGTGACTGTTTCTTTTTTGAGAAATGATAAAATAATATTAGGACTCCAGAGTTCATATGCACTGAGATGGTAGAGATGATACATCACTTTGATTTTCACTTAAATCCAAATCATTATCCATAATCCTATCAAGGAATATGAGAAAGAGTTCAGACAGGAAAGGGTAGAATGCAGTTATATTTGTTTGTCCTCCAAGTGAAGGCTGCTTTAACACTGTGGAGAATGTAATCAGATTGAAAGCTCTGGAGATAGGAAAGAACAGGTTATAGAATTGGAAAATGTGCCAAAAGTAATTACTTGAATGTGCTAGAAAATTATTTTAGTAAGTTATGTAGGAGAGCACAAAGACATTAACAGTTGGCTATTGCCTTTGCCCACATACAGTATTTAAAATAATTTAATTATATACGCCAAGCTGTGCTGATACTTTATATTGATTTGGTTGGTTCTTTCATATCTTCCTATGATCAAATGGTTTTTAATGCTCCTCAGTCATACTTAGCTAAGTCTTGAAAGTTCTATCTTAGTTTTAGCATTTATGAATTTATCATTTTTTTGAAATATAAAACAGAATAGCTCTATATGTTAGAGATACTCTTGTTAGCTAATTTCTATCTCATCAACACTCTTCAAGTGTGATTTCTAAAGATTAAGGGAAAAAATATGTTGACTTCAGGGATGTAGGCAGAAGGCTTAAAATGTGAAAAATCTTAACTGCCAACTGAAAACTTGAAAAAAATCTGTCATGTTAGTTTTCTATTAATTTCAACTCTAATCTTTCTTTTATCTAAAGATTTTTTGTCCTAATGCTTCTGTTAAATCAAGGCTTTTCTTAGATTAGCACAATGCCCATCATACACAATTGACAGCGGGAGATGGTTAATTTTAAAATGAGGAAACAACAATAAAAATAATGATATCTAGCATTTATATAGTACTTTAAGGCTCCCCAAAGGCTATATATATATATATATATATATATATATATATATATATATATATACACACACACACATATATATAAAATCTTGTTTAATTTGTCAGCAGGCATCATGACATGAGACTTATGTGAAAATCAGGTTTCTTATAAGAGAAACGAACATGCTTAGAGAAACCAAAGAGTTTACAGTCCATACAGAAGTTTGCATATTTATGATAGTACAACAAAAGGAGGGAGAGAAAACAGGAAGGAGCATGGCACAGGAGGGGTAAAGTGCAATAACCTTTCCCAAAGAGGAGGAGAAGGTGATGGCAAAAGCCATATTCTTCTCCCCTGGGAACTGACAGACTGAAGATAGGAGGGTCCATGTATCTGCAAAGGACCCCAGCTGCACAAACATTTTCTTGAGCCTGACACAGACTGACTGGTGCCTGTGTTGCCTCCCAAGGACACACAGGGAATTCATCTGGGGATGCAAACACCAAATTATGTCAGCTGGGGGGGGGGGGAGGCGTGGAGCTTCATCTTTGACACATTCAGGGCCTCCTAAATGCTCTGAGTCCAATGTTCTAGAAAATATGGCAACTCAAAAAGACAAGGTCAGGGAATCCCTTAACAACCATTAACATCCCCTGCACTGGTCAAAGGCAACCCCTGGGTATACCTATAACCACAGAGAGCACACTGGATAAAACAGTACTGTGGATACTACCATAACAGCATCAATTATAAAGTGGGACCAGAACCATTAACCAAGCATAACATAAGCCATAGAAAGAATGACAAAAATTAGGAACTAATTTCAAGGGGGAAGAGCAAGCAGCATCAATACAATCAAGAGAACTTAGTACACAGATACAGAAAATAAAAGCCAAAGGGGTACAGTATTGGACATCAAAAACAACAAACGTTAAGTCTCAGTGCAACTTAGTACTCCTGTCCAATATCCATTCAATCAACACAATCCCTCCTGGATCTCAGATGTCCCATGCAGTAGTTAGGTCCTTGACATATCTTTCCTTGGTTCAAGTGGGAAAATACTGTGTCCTTAAGGGCATTCCTCCATTGAGTTCTCCATTCTAGTTCCAAGGTACTAGAAGAGACTCTTCAGATGTTCCTCCTAGAAACCCTTACAAAATGTATCTCAACAGAAGGTTACACAGACTCAAAATTTACTCCATCAATAACTAGTTCATGCTGTAGAAACCAGCTCAAACCTTTTAAAATCAGTACCAGAGCTAAAAGAAGGATCAGCAAAATAGGAACCCAGAGTTTACCAAAAATGTTAGGGAATTTAGCTTGAAAATACTCCATGCCAGTTTTATCTTACTCTAAGCCATGTACTTGAAAAAAGCACTACTCACAACAAACTAAAGGGTTACTGATATAGTGATATATGTAAGACATCCAGATACAAACTAAACATCTCAAATACCTCAGAAGGCAGAATTCTCAAAACATTCCAAATTACACACACACACACACACACACACACACACACACACACACACACACACACCCCGACTGTGATCTTGTTGGTTTCCCAAAATTTTTACCCAATATTGTTTTCTTAACTTCACAATTAATGGTTAAAATCCTCACAACCCTATGAGCTAGGTGCTATTATTTCCCCATTTTGTGGAGGAGGAAACTGAGGCAGACAAAAGTTAAGTGAGTTGCGCTGAATGACACAGCTAGCAAATGTCTGAGGCCTGATTTAAACTCAATTCTTCCTAACTAGAGGTCAACATTTTATCCAATATGTCAGGTAGCTCAAATAACCAGTAGAACAGAATGATCTGGGATAATGTAAAATGGTAGTCTTCTTCCCAGACGTATGTTCCTTAATACTAAAGATAGAGGGAGCCTTAGAATTCCACTCCCCATCTAAACTTGTCCAGTTTGGTAATTCCCTTTAGTGGTCCTTCTCATTTCTTCCAACAGATTACTCCCTTTATTATCCCTGCTCTTTCACTTATTTTCAATCTGTCCCTCTTTCCTGGCTCATTTTCTACTGTTTACAAATGTACCCATGTGTCCTCTATCCTGAAAATACTCTCATTTGATCCTTCCATCACTATAATCATCCTGCATTTCTTTTGGACTTTGTAGGTAAAATTCTCATAAAGGTCTTCTACAATAGGCACCTACAATTTCTCTCCTTTCATTCTCTTATTAGCCCCTTACATTCTGGCTTCTGACCTTATCATTCCATAGTAAGTGTTCTCTCCAAAGTTACTGATGACATCTTAGTTGCCAAATCCAATGACCTTTTCTCAATCCTCATTCTACTCTTGCTACAATCTTTGACATTGTTGTTCACTCTCTTCTCCTTGATACTATTTTTTTCCTCTAGATTTTAGGACACCACTGTCACCTGGTTCTCCACCTAGCTATCTATCATTCCTTCTCTGTCTCCTTTGCTGGATCCTCTAATAGACCATACTCTCTAATCATAGGTGTCCCTCAGGGTCCTATCCTGTAGCTTCTACTCTTCTTCCTCTATATCAGTGGTTCTCAACCTTCCTAATGCTGGGACACTTTAATAGTCGTATGTGGGCATGTCTGCATGTGGGCGGACCCACCTGGAGACGGATAGAGGAGGTTCCTAAGACTGTCGGAAATATGTGTCTTAGGTGACCCCTGTAACCCCTGTGACAAGGTCATTCGATACCAAAGGATCACGACCCACAGGTTGAGAATTACTGCTCTATATTATTTGGTCGATCTCATCAAATCCCATGGATTTAATTAAGTTCTCTATGTGGATGGTTCTCAAATATATCAGTTATTCTGCCCCAGTCTCTCTAATGACCTTTAATTTAACTTCTCCCACTGCTTTTCAGACATGTAGAACTGCATACCCAGTAGATATCTTAAATTCAGTAAGTCCAAAACAGAAGTTATTATCTTTCTCTCTAATTCCTCTCCACCACTCCCTTCCCATCTTCCCTGTTACTGTGGAAGTCAACACAATCCTCCCAGATCCTCAGGCTCACAATTTAGAAGACATGCTGGAATCCTCACCGTCCCTCACACCTTATATCCAATCTGCTGCCAAAGACTGTCAATTTCATCTTTGCAATATATCTTAAATACTCCTTTTCTTCTCTGACACTGCCACCACTCTAATGTAGACCTTCATTACTTCATACCTGAATTACTGCAATAGACTGATCATGGGTCTGTCTGTCTCAGGTCTCTCCCCACTTCAATCAATTTTCCATTCATCCACTAGAGTGATATTCCTAAAGCACAGATCTGATCATGTCACAGCCCCCTACTCAATAAATTCCAGTGCCTTCCTATTGCCTCCAGGAGAAAATACAAAATATTCTGTAATTCAAAGCCCTTCATATACTAAAATCCTTTCCTATCTTTCCATTCTTTTTCCATATTATTCCCCAACACATATTTCAATACAGTGACACCGGCCTACTCTCTGTTTCATCAACAACAACCTCCATCTATTGGATCCCTGCATTTTCTCTGGCTGTCCCCCCATTTCTAGAATGCTCTCCCTCCTCCACTCTGACAACTGACCTCCCTGACTTGCTTTAAGATACTACAAACTCACCTTCCATGGGAAGTTTCCTCCAACTTCTCTTAATTCCAAGGCCTTCTCTCTGGTTAATAACCAGACAGTGTCCTATTTATCCTATAAATAGCTTACTCTGCTTGTGTTTGTTTGTATATTGTCTCCCTCATTAAATTACAAGCTCTTTGAAGGCATTAACTGACTTTGGTTTCTTTGGATCCACAATCCTTAACTCAGGCACATAGTAGGCACCTCATGAATTTTTCATCGATTGACAATTATTGATTATTATTGCTTGGTAAATACTGCTCAATTAACATAATGTGTATAAAGTACTTTTCAAACCTAAAGATGCTATAAAAATGTCAACTCATTAGCACAGGCAGAGCTATTCACATTCTATCCCACTCATTTTCAGGAGCCTAAGGGTGTTTCTACTGTGGAACTGCTGATTTTATAAATTGGGCAAACTCTGAGATGCTGTCAAATAGACACCTAGGTCTCATTAGTTAATTTTCTGTTCAATGGACTTAATTTCCATATGGACAAAACTATCTCCTGTAATTCCAAATTTAGGTGGGATTCTGAGAAAAGAGTGATTACATTAAATTAATTTACACACAAGGTTCCGAATAACATGAAGATTCTGTCTTATTGAATCCCAGATATATAAAGAGAAGCAAGATAAAAGTTAAACTATTTTCCTTTCATACTATTTATTTTGTTTTCATTTCCTCAATAATAGTATGATTATATTCTTTATAAAGCACTTGAGATACAGGCCAACAGATAAATTAATATCCAGTGAAAAATTGGAGGAATAATAGTCATAGTAGAAATCTTGGTATAAATATTGATATAAAACTTGATATAAAATTGATTTGCCTAATTTTCTCCCAGTATCCTGTAGACAACATTTTTGGTCTTGGCTTATAAGTGAACTGTATTTAGTTGAAATATAGCATGTTTTAATGGGATTACCTGAAAATGAGAAAACTAGATCTACCAGCTGTGTTTAATCTTATTGACCAATTTTAAATCAATTTATTCAGATATATACACATGAAAGTTAATAGCACATGTGGATAAATGTGGCATCTCAACAATTACTGGTATCTGCATCTGATTCATTTACTTAAATGTGTGAATTGTGAATGTCCTAAGCAGTAATTTTTAGATACTCCTTACGTTTCATATATGTTAGACTTAGTAGAATGTAGAATTATAGTAATTATTCTAAGAATGCTCCATAAACCATATCTTTCATACCTAAGATAATTTCCAACACTGAATTTGTGATATCAAAGAACCATGTTTGCATAAAAAAATTACAAAATTTTCAAAGCAAAAGTAAGTCTAACTGCATTATTTTGTTTTTTAAATTTCTAATATTTTGTTAATTACATGTAAAAACAATTTTAACATTAATTTTTAAAAGTTTTGAGTCCCAAATTCTCTCTTGTTCCTCCCTCTCCTCTCATTGAGAAGGCAAGTAATTTGCTATAGGTTATACATCGGCAATCATACAAAAATGTATTTCCATATTAGTCATATTGTGAAAGAAAACACAAACCAAAAAAGAAGAAAGAATGAAAAGAAGGAATTTTTTTTTTAAGTATGCTTTGATCTGCATTCAAACTCCATCAGTTCTTTTTCTAGAGGTGGCTAACATTTTTCACTATAAATCCTTTGGGATTGTCTTAGCTCATTGTATTGCTGAGAATAAATCATTCACAGCTAATCATAAAACATTGCTGTTACTGTGCACAATGTTCTCCTGGTTCTGCTCACTTTACTTTGCCTTAGTTCATGTAAGTCTTTCCTAAATACATTATTTTAAAAGACAACAGCAACACTGTCCTATAGCACTTTTTTTAAACAAGATCAGATATTATGCCTCCAAAATTTTGGCAATTGTTTTTTTTTCTATAAATACATAATCTAAGATAATAATTAGTTCTGTTTTCCCTTCTACCTCACTCCAATAGATAATGGAGGTTCCAAACCAGCGTAATATGAACTTATCTGTGTGACTTTGGCAAATCACTTAACCTCAGTTTCCTCATCTGTAAAAAGAGGTAATTGAATGAGATGATCTGTCAAATTATTTAGTCCTCTGACACATGAATTCTTATGCCCCCAAGGGGTTCATTAACAAACTAAAAGGGTCTGTGAACTTGGATGGGAAAAATACATCTTTATTTTTATTAATCTCTGAAGAAATCTTTCATTTCCTGTATTTTATTTAATGAGTTTTTAAAAATTCTGACAAAAGATCTGTAGATTTCACTACATGAAAGGAGTACATGACACAATAAAAGGTTAAGAATACTTGTTTTAAGCCAGAGGTGTCAAAAATGGTAGCATGTGGCCCACAACTCTAAGAATATGGCTGGAACCAGATTAAAATATAATTGGGAGATATTTAACAAAATAGGTAAAAATAGAATAAAACATAGATAATATTAATCTGTGGTTTTTTTTTAAGCATACACCCCACAGGGATCCGTCGGGGGGGGTGGGGGGGGAAGGTTTATACCCCTGTTTGTATTTGAGTTTGACACCACTGCTCCAGTTCGGTATGTGGAGGGATAACAGAGAGGAGAAAATACTTCTGTGATTCAGACAAGTTAAATTTAGTATTATACATAACCAAATCCCCAATAAACATATGGAAAATATTTTAAAAGTCTTTGACTTTTTTTGAAATCTAGAATGATAAAATTATCATAGCAATTCTGAAGATTATGATTAATTTTTTAATGCTAGCCTCCAAAAGTCTGAGAGAGGGAGCATGCCTGGAGGATTATGTGCTGGACTTGAAGTTAGGAAGCTCTGTGTTCAAATTCTACTGTTTACAATGATGAGTTGTGTGACCCTGAACAAGGTACTGAACAACTGTGAGTCACAGTTTCCTTCTCTGCAGATAATAATTCTTGTACTTCCTCCCTGGCAGCATTGTTGAGAGGCTAAAATAAGATAATGGATATAAAGCACTTTGCAATCATTAGAGCCATACATAAATGTCAGCTATTATTTGACTCATAATGTAAATACTGCATCTGCATATGCTTTATATTTGCCAGTGAAGATAGAAGGAAAAAAAATAATGATAATTTAGCCAAAGAGGAAAATATTCAAATTAAAAAAAAATAGTTTCATTTATCTTGAACATTGGTACTGGAGCTGACTAGGCTTAATTGGAGGAAGAGGCAAAGCAGATGGAGAGACTTCCTTTGGTTGCGATTCTGAAGAGCTCATATGGAAACTTTCAAGGACTTTTGAAGTTGATGGTATTGATTGTTACTATACCCAATTATACCTCATAAATTAAGGATTTCTTTTTTTAAAATAAATCCATCTCTAATACTATTATGTTAACAGGATATTATTAAGGTATATATATTTTATTCTTTTGGACTGTGAATGAGTGGATAAATAAATAGAAAGATGAATTGATGGACAAATGAATGAATAAATGTATGAAGCATTTATTAAGTGCTTGTTATATACCAATGAATATGATATATAGGTTCCCTAAGGTAATTTCCCAAGATTCAAAAGAATTTTTTTTTAAAAAAGAGAAAATATGTTGAGGAAAGTGTCTGCATATATTGGAGAGGGTGTCTGAGATGAAAAGAATTCAGCTGTGAGTACTGAGAAACTGGGGAGAGTCAGAAGGGATGGGAGGTAGATTCCTGGAAAAGGGAAAATACAACATGACATGTGTTTCTCTCTCATCTTCCTAAAGGAGGAGTAAGGAGGTAGTTTTAAAGAAATAACTTGTAAGATTTTTTAAAATGTTCATAACTGCACTAGATTTTGCTATCATTCCTTGATAGTTCAATTATATTGTTTTGTGAACAAATGATAGGGTATAGGAAAATAGGTTAAAATTTTTCTCTCATATGAGGGACATTTGAAATTTGGATTTTCACAATTAAGGTGTGCCTCTAGAGTAAGGGTTCTTAACTTGGAATCCAAGGATTTTTTTAAATTTACGAATGTATTTTGATGTGATTGTAGCCCTATATATTTTTGTTGTTTATTTAAATACATGATTCTGAGAAGGGGTTCATAGGAGTCACCAGTTACGTAGAAGTGTGTGAGTCAAAAGGGCATAACAATATCTACTCTACAATCTTCTGAGCACTTTCATGGAAATGAAGTCTGTGGCATGACATTTCATACATTCCTATTTTGGGGAGATTTCCTCTGGTAATTAATATTCCTTTGGTTATTTCCTGTTGTTGTCCTAAATTGAGATGTGTAAGTAACTAATCCTTCTTATGTTGTTTCTATTTATTATTAAACAAGGAAGGAATCTATGTCTTTTAATTGTTAAATTTCCTCTGATTCATATCGCATTAATTGAAAAATATGGTGTCATGATTAATAATGACTTTCAAGAGAGGCAACATGATATAACAATTAGACAGCTGACCTAGAGCCCAGAAGATCTGGGTTCAAATCCTGCTTCTCACACATCCTGGTTGTATAACCCTGGGCGAGTCACTTTAACTCTCAGAGCCCTACACAGCACTCTGATACTCAGAGCTGGAGGTCTGTGTTGCTAGGTGGAGTTTCCCTGTGTGGTAGCTCCCTATTTCGATGAAATCATCCGTCATCCCAAACTGTCCTAGGGCCAGTGAAAGGAAGGCAAGTAGAGCCTTGAGGTCGTTGTGCTGCCTGTTGTGAGACAGGTGGACACTCCTTCTTTTTTAAGCTCTCTTCTGTGTGCGTCCCTATGGTGAGCTGCCATGTCATTTATTCTGGTGCCTAATTATTTCTTGGCACGAGACCTTGTAGCCAGTAGGTGCCTAAGAAGTGTTTATTGGTTTATTTATAAATCACATTTTGCCATCCATTTTTGTTTATGTGTAATGTGTATATTTGGTCATCCCAACTGGACCATAAGATCCTTAAGTATTACTCCCCTCAACTCCTAACACAGTACAGGAATAGGCATGACTATACTGGCTTTTACTGATACTGTATTTGTTAAATATCTATTGATATCAGCATGGTCAGCCTCAACTTCAAGCCTGTTTGTGTGATTTGAAAGGCTTTGGCTAGTATTTCTTAGTCCAGATTTATCTATCCCACCAAATTGCCTGGGATTGCCTATTTGTTGGTTAATTTAGTTAGTTTAATCATTGTCTTTAGCAAATTATACTCTTTTAAATTGCAAGTATTTTGTTTGCATTAAACATTTTTGGAAATTGTAGTTATGAGGATTCCATTGAGGGTACTCTGGAGACTTGGATGATATATTAAAACAAAATGTATCATAAAAATTGAAATGATTTGCAGTCCCTTCTTAGAAGGGTAAAACACTAATTCATTTATAACTAATACCTTGTTGCATGAGCATTTAACAAGTCCCTTCTGTGTGTAAAGCAGTGTCCTAGATGTTAATGATACAAAAGTCAGTGAAAAAGAATCCCTGTCTTCAAGGAGCTTATATCAGTATTTCATATGTATCTTTTTAAGTGTTTGAGCTTGAGGAATTTGGCCCTTACCTGAGAAACAGATTTTTACTCCTAACTTTTTTTTTCAAAATTTGCCCAGTAACATCGTTCCTGCAATTTGTATCCCAAATTATGAATTTCTAGGGGTAACATACCAAGTATTCAACCTTTTTAGGTGTCGATGAACCAGCATCCAAATATAGCCACTGTGAGATGCCTATAGATTCCAACATCAGAACTCTTTGCCTCACTGGATTAGAAACATCTTGCATTTAAGCGATGATATGTATTACCCAGGGGAATAAAAGTTATTTTCAAAAATAATACTCAAGGTTAGAAGTAATCAAAAGTACATCCTAAACCATTCTACCCAGCAGAAACTTTCCCAAGATTGCTCATCCATCTGTCTACCTAAAAGTCCTCAGCTGAACTACTTTGGCCATACCATGATTCATAAAATCCAAGTGAAGGAAGAGAGCTCAATGATTATTTAGTCTAACAAATCATTGCTGTTGTTTTTCAGTAATATCCAACTCTTTGTGAACCCTTTGGGATTTTCTTGGCAAAGATACTGATGTGATTTGCCATTTCCTTCTCCAGCTCACTTTACAAGTGAAGAAACTGAGGCAAACAGTGCTAAGTAACTTGCCCAGGGTCACAAAGCCAGTGTATTGTAATGCCAATCATGGCAGCACACCTGAGGACTGCTGCTGTGAATAATTTTAAGGATTTAAATGCATAGTATAATGAACTCTGTATTCAGAACTAAGCATTGTTCAATAAAGTAAAGCATAACATTCATAGCAACATCCTTAACCAAAACACATACACACATACATAATTCTCAGTATGTCATATGGCACATAGCATATATCATTGCATTCAATAACATTCCCCAAAATACTTGTTTACACAATCAAGAGTCCCTAGTATCAGTATCAGTGTCTTCCCTAGCACAACACATCCTTAAAGTGTAGCAGAAAATATCACACCATCAACCTTTACATCACTATAAGAACAATCTCCTTAATCACTACCAAATATCCAAGTAAAGTCTTCTTTCATCTTAACTTGAGATTGACTTCCAAGTCCCATGGTTCTTCCCCTGTGGATTGACCACTCCTGACTCTCACTTGGATTCACACATAGGCAGCTCTCCCTGCTCTGTGTCTCAGTTGACAGAGACTGTTCTGCTCCAAGCTCTCCCTGCTCCTGCCTGACAGCAGACTCCAGGGGCTTCTGCCCACAGGTTCTGCCTCTGGGAAAACAAATCTTAACAGTGCAACAATATTGACACACACCACTAGTACCATCATCTCAATTCACCTCCAAAAGTCCAGAGGCTCTGTATTAACAACTCAGTTCACTTTAACAGCTCTCAAAGGGGGCTTAAGCTAAGCCTCCTTCCCATGGGCAGGTTTTTGCCCTACATCTCTATTCACGTTAAAAAGTTCAGAGACTCTTTCAGCAAGCCTCTGCCATCAGAGGTCTCCTCCCAGCTCTCAGAGGTTTCTTCTATGCTTTTGTAAGTTTCCTTTCCACTCTTAGAACTTTCCTCCCAGCCATTAGAGGTCTCCCCTCTCCACCCGCTCAAGCTGCTTCATTCTCTGAGCACTGTGTGGGTCTCTCAACACTGGCTTGTTTAGTGTCTGCTTTCTCAACACCAGCTCTCTTTATATATAGTTCTATGAAGCATCTGATTGGTTAGAACCCACTTGTACATATGCCTGATTGCCTCAGCACAGAGGCATGTAAGACTGACACTGGGAAACTGAATAACACACACAGAAAAACAGCCAAAAAAAAACCAATCCCACTTTGCTTGCTGTTACATGTCTGAGTCTGGATTTGAACTCAAATCTTCATGACTTCAGATGTGGTACTCAATCTACTGTGCCACCTTCCTGCCCCAGTCCAACCCATACCTGGAAAAAAAACTCCTTTGTAGATTACCTGACAAGTGATCTAGCCTCTCCTTTAGGACATCGCTGATAAAGACATACACAAATACACACAAGTATGTATGTATGTATGTATGTATGTATGTGTGTATGTAGGTGTGTACATAGGTGTGTATACACACACATATTATACACATGAAATGCACAAATTAGAGAAATCTCCACTCCAAATATTCAAAAGGACTCTTTGTACTTGATCTATGGTGGAGTCTTCCACAGTCATATTGGTTTGGTCAGCAATAGTCAGATACATTTTACCTTGACCCAAGCATAGTCATGCTACTTTGTTCCTCTTCAAGAACAAAGGACAACAACCAACCAACCAATGAATAAAGGACCTATCTTTTAAGATGGCGCCTTTTACTTTTGCACATCTATAATTAATGAGATTCTGCCCTCTGTGCCAAACAGAATAAATATAATTTCACTTCCAAAACATAATCTTACCAATATTTGAAGATACTTCTAACATGTACTGAATCCTTATTTTTCTAGGTCAAACATCTTTGGCTCTTTTATCCATTCCTTATAAAGAATGGTTTTGCAATTCCTAGAGTAAGATGGAGTATCACTGGACTTTGGGAACATTATGCTTCAGTTAATGAATGGGGAGGATTCATGGGTCCCCTAATTTTCATGAGATTTATTTTCAGGGGCAGGGGAGTGGCCCATCAAATACTGACTCATATCTAGCTTATACTTCGATGTAATTTTCAGCTTTCTTTCATATGAACAATCTAGTAGAGTACTTCCAATTCTATATTTGCAAATTTATTTTCTGATACCAAGTAGAAAGACTTGAAATTTAGTGCAGGTAATTGTCATTTTAGGCTCTATTATTTGAGTCTGCCAATGTCTTTTCAGGACCTAGTTCTGGCATTCATCATATTAAGTATATGTTGGTTAGTACTGTAATTAGAGAAAGATTATACATTTGGGAGATTTATCCACAACTCTGGTGATGTTAGCTGATGTTAGCATTTAGGGAGAAAGAAGAGGTATTAGTGCTAGAAAATAATTAAACTGACTGCAACCTTGTTATTTAATAATGAGAGTCAAAAGCAAGGAAAATTTATAGGATTTGAGAAGGCCACAGTTTTCTAGGTTTCAATCAATAATTAGCCAACAAACATTTATTAAATGTATGTCTGCCAAGCATTGTGTTAAGTTCTGGGTGCACAAAAGAGGCAAACAACAGTCCCTTCCCCCAAGGAGCTTGCAGTCTGTTGGGGAAGACAGTGTGCAAAGAAATATATACAAAGCAACTATATATAGGGTAATTAGAAAATAAGAGAATTGTGTAAGAGGCTGGTACATGTGCTCAGCGCAGCACTGCCTTACTGATGCGTTCTGCCCATGTTAAGAAGGCAGAACAGGTTGATGGCAGGAGATTTTTGATGAGGTAGAACGGAAGCATCACAGAGAGACTCTGGAAGCATTCAATAACTGGTTCTGGTCTTTTAGCAACCTGGTTAGTAGAAGTCTTTTCTGATTGGCTGAGTAGAGAGAAAGAAAGGTGTTTTCCAAGAGGCCCGAGTTATCCTCAGCCTAGTCTCTCCAGTATTCCCTGGACTATTCTTTATGTGACTGGACTCTTCCACTGATGGAGTCTGGTAAGAAAAGGTGCTATAAGGGAAGAGGCTTTGGACTCTTCCCATTGAGACCAAGACATGGACCCCCAAATAAACATATTTTCTGTTCTATGTGAAGGGATTAGAACCTTTGATCTTATAAGTTGTTTTTGTTTTTTTGTTTTTTGGTTTTTTTGGAGGAGGGAAGGCAAGGCAACTGGAATTAAACAAGATCACACAGCTAGTAAATGTGTCAAGTGTCTGAGGTCAGATTTGAACTCAGGGTCTCCTGACTCCAGGGTCAGGGCTCTATTCACTGCACCACCTAGCTGCCCCTGATCTTGTAAGTTTTGAAGGATGAGGAGAACAAGTATCCAGACTTCTCAGGATTTGAGTTTTGCAGCCTATTCAGTCTTGCTGCCCCCAGGAACAAGAAATGACCTTCATGTGAACATTTATGGCTCATTCCAGGAGCAGCCAAAACAAAGACCTATCTAGTTGCAATGTTCTACTTGGACACAAACTTGGTGGGACTAACACTATGTAAGAATTGAATTAAGTTTGAACCCATACTCCTCAGATACCAGGGTTTGTAGGGGAGAGTGTGCCCCTGAGTTGGTTGAAAATTAATGTATTTCATGTCTTGCCATATTTTTGAAGTAAATATCCCTTTGTAAAAGCTAATTGATGCTATATGCTTAAATGGAACTGAGTTTTTAGGGTGGTGTCAAGATGGTGGCATGAGAGCTCACAAATGCAAAAGATTCCCCCAAAACTTCTTCTACAATGACCACATAAAACACACAAACCAAATACTGAATAAGAAAACCAAGAAAAATCACAATGAGTCATTTTTCTAACCCTTACAAGTTTAGTTAGACAGAAAGAGAGGTTTAAAGACAGGGGTAGAAGCTGGCCAGATATATAGCATAGCAGAACCAGCATTGGGTATTAGAGGTAGCATCAGTCTGTGGTAGTGACAGCAACAGCAAAGAGCAGCCCAGTGCTCAGGAATGGTAAGGCTATTGAAAACCTGGGCAGAAAGAGATCCGAGGGAACCCTTGCACTAAAACTGGATGCAGAATTAGGCACCAAGCTGGAGGGGTGGCCATGTTGGCAAGGGAATATGGGCCCTGCCAGTATTAGGATGAGAGCACAGAACAAGAGGTCAGTGGGTCACACAACATTGGAAGCACCAAAAACTTACATGTGACTAAGCTGTGAAAGCTGAAAAAGGACATAAAAGGTAGAAGTTTAGACAAGTTATCCCATTCCCCCCCACCATAAGGTAAGCAGAGCCAAACTCTAACATAAAGTCCAAAGTCAAGAAATAGACTGGAGAAATGAGAAAACGAATGAAATAAAGAATTAAAGGAAGGAAAGAAAAAGGAAACAAGGAAGGAAGGAAGGAAGGAAGGAAGGAAGGAAGGAAGGAAGGAAGGAAGGAAGGAAGGAAGGAAGGAAGAACTTGACCATAAAAAATTACAATGGTGACAGTGGAACTCAAACACAAACTCAGAAGTCACTGACTAAAACATCTATAAACAAAGCTTCAAAAGGAACTGGTTTCTTCTCACTGGACCCTAACAATGGGGAAAACACATGAGTGGGGCTTGAATCCATGGTGGTAGGAAAGAAACATAATACTTTATAATCCTGAGGGTTTGATGTGGCCTGTCTGTCTCTTCGATAGTGAGGCCAGAGCATGCTCACTGTGATGGGAAGCTCTCCTGGTATGTATATTATCTTTTTCTTATCTGCTGAATATGAGAACAATATGTTGTTTATTCCTTATTTCTTTATCCATGTTTTGAATCTTCCAAGTGGAACCAGGTTAGTTTTCCAGTAAAGTTGTCTATGATGATAAGGTAAACCTAGGCTATATTTCTGATATGCTTTTTTTGGGGGGGAAGTCTACTCCATCACTCCTTAGTTTTTTTAATTTTTGTAGAGGGGAGGGCAGGGCAATTGAGATTAAGTGACTTGACCAAGGTCACACGGTTAGTTAGTGTTAAGTGTCTGAGGCCTGATTTGAACTCATTTCCTCCTGACTCCAGGGTCAGTGCTCTATTCACTGCACCACTTAGCCACCCAACTCCATCATTCTTAAAGGTATGTTTGAAGTTCCTATATGCAATAGTCTTCCAGTTTTGTACTTCTGCAGATTTGAGGAATGATGAATGAACCCTTTTTAAGTGCCATACCAGGATCTCATTTATGACTTCTCCAAAGTCACTTTTAAAATATCAAACAGAATATAGGATAAGGTCAGAATCTTGTGGCACTCCAATAGAAACTTTCCTTTAAATTAAAATAGCTCATTAATGATTACTCTTTAGGTTCATTCATTCAATCAGCTCCAAATTCACATAACTTTCTAATCATCAATCCATACTATTATTATGAATTATCAATCAGCCTTGCTAATTCCCAATATGCTATGCACATGCTATTTCCTAGAACTTTTGTCTAGCTACCTGTAAACAAGAAAAGTGGGATTACTGTGCCAAAACTTCTCAATGAACCAACCCTGGGCTGAACTGACCAAAGCTTCCCTGATTAAGAGCTCATAATACATCACCATAATTCCTTTCTGGGATTTTGCCAGGAATCTAAGCCAAATTCACTTGCCCATAATTTGAAGAGTTCAATTTCTTTCTCATTTTTTCTTTTCTTTCTTTTTTTTTTTTTTTGAAAATTGAAACATCATTTGTCCATCTATGATTCTATGGCACATCCTTACTCTAAGATTTTCTTTCAAAGATACTGACATAGTTCTTGAGTTCACATCTTGAGAAGTATTCTGTTTATTGAATTAAGAGTATTGAGATGCTCTCTTAATGTCAGTTAATTGATTGTTGTCCTTCATTCTCAAAGAGGACCAAAATAACATCATTATGTTCGGGTCAAGTTACAGTGTGTCTGATTGTAGCTGATCAGACCAATAGCAGCTAGGAAAATTTTACTACAGGTTGGGCACAAAGAGTCCATATGAATTTGGGGTAGATTCTCTAAAGTTGAACATCTTGCATTTCTTTTGAGCTATTTCAATTCTTATTTGCTTATTAAGCACAGTACCTTTTTTGATGAGGGCATGCCTTATTGGGCAGTCCTGTGCCAGTGCCTCCCATGTCATGCAATCGATTCCAAAGTTCTTCAGAGAGACCTTAAGACCTTTAATCACTTCCTATGGCCTCCATGTGAACATTTGCCTTATATGAGTTCTCCATAAAAGAGTCTTTAAGCAAGCATATGTTTGGCATTCAAACAATGTGGCCAGCCCATTAGAGTTGCACTCTGTACATTAGAGTTTGAATGTTTGGCAATTTAGTTCAAGAACGGACCTTGGTGTCTGGTACCTTATTCTACCAAATAATCTTCAGAATATTCCTAAGACAATTCAAATGGAAATGGTTCAGTTTTCTGGCATGGTGCTGGTATCCTATCCAGGTTTCACAGACATAAAACAATGAGGTCATCACAACAGCTTTGTAGATCTTCACTTTGGTAGTCAATCTAATACCTCTTCTTTCCCACACTTTCATTTTGGAGTCTCCCACACACTGAACTATCTCTGGCAACGTGTGCATCAACCTCATTATCAATGTGTAAAACCCTGGAAAGTATATTGCCAAGGTAAGTGAACTTGTACAGAGTATTCAAAACTTCTCCGTTTGCTATAATTGATGGTTCCACACATGGATAGTGTGATGCTGACTGGTCCAGCACCTGGGTTTTCTTGATGTTAATTGTTAGGTCAAAATTAGCAGAAGCAGCAAAGAATTGATCCATACTTTGTCGTATCTCAAATTCAGAGGTTGCACTGAGTGCACAATCATCTGTGAGCAAAAAATCATGT
This sequence comes from Pseudochirops cupreus, assembly GCA_028627135.1. Classification (NCBI taxonomy): domain Eukaryota; kingdom Metazoa; phylum Chordata; class Mammalia; order Diprotodontia; family Pseudocheiridae; genus Pseudochirops; species Pseudochirops cupreus. The sequence goes on from CM053580.1 coordinate 407,696,146, forward strand.
ACCAATTCTCCCTCCATGTTGGCTTGTAGCCTTTTCAAGTTGTATAATTTGCCATCAGTGTGGGAGCTGCCCTTGATGCCATGTTTGTCTTCGTTGAAGACTTTTGACAAGAAGACATCACCCATACCATTGTCAGTTAATAAACAAGTATTTCTTAAGTGCCTACGATGTGTCAGACACTATGCTAAGTTATTTGGATACAGAAAGCAAAGCAAAGAAGGTCCCTGAACTCAAGCATCTTACATTCTAAAGGGGAAGGTAACGTATACATAGAAATAAGGTACATACAGAATAGAAACAAGGTAATCTTAGAGGGAAAGGCATGAATATTTGGGAAACCAGGAAAGGTCATTTGCATAAGGTGGTGATTGACCTGAGTTTTGAAAAAAACTAGGGATTCCAAAATATGGAACTGAGGAGGTAGAATATCACAGGCATGGGAGACAGTCAGTGAAAAAGCATGGAGATGGGAGATGGAAAGTGTATAGAAACAAGATGGAGACCATTATGGCTGGACCTGTAGAATTATGAGTAATATGTAGATGAGTAATATGTAAGAACACTATAAAAGAAGGGAAGATCTGGTTTGTGAGGAGTTTTAAATGCCAAATAGATGTTTATATTTGATTCCTGAGGTACTGTGGAGCCACTGGAGTTTATTGAGGAGGAGAATGACATGATCATGCCAGTGCTTTAGTGGAAAAAATGACATTTGGGCAGATATGTGTAGGGTGAAATGGAAGATTTGAGTTAGGGAGGCCAAATAGGAGATTATTTAAAAAAAAAAAAAGAATGTGAAAAAAGAACAAATAGGAGATTATTTAAGTAGTCTTGATGAGTCAGGATGAGTGGCATGATTTGGGTGGTGGTAATGCAAAGTAGAGACAAGTAGAAACAGATGATAATAGTAATAATTATGATGATAATAACAACAATTTGTTAGGTGTAAAATGGGATCTCAAGGTTGTTTTAATTTTCATTTCTCTAATCAATAATGCTTTAGAGCATTTTTTCATATGTCTATGAATTGATTTGATTTCTTAATTGGAAAACTATCTATTCATACCCTTTGACCATTTATCACTTGGGGAATGACTCATATTCATATCAATTTGACAAGCTTCTTTATATGTTTGAGATATGAGACCTTTATATGAGAATCTATCTATAAATTTTTTCACAATTTTCTGCTTTCCTTCTGATCTTGACTACATTTGTTTGTACAAAATCTTTTTAATTTAATGTAATCAAAAATATTTATTTTACAACTCACACTGCTCTCTTTTGTTTATTCATAAATTGTTTGCCTATCTATAGGTTTGATAGGTAATATATTCCATGTTGTTCAAATTTTCTAGTAATCTCTTTCTTTATATCTAAGTCATTACATCCATTATGATCTTATCTTGACAAATGGTGTAAGATATTGCTCTATGCCCAATTTCTTCCAGACTGCTTTCCAGTTTTCCCAACAATTTTTACCAAAATTGAATTCTTAAGTCTTTAAGTCTTCATGCTTGCCAAATATAAGGTTACTATGATCATTTGCTGCTGCAAATTTTATTTCAATTTTTATGCTCAATTTTTTCTAGTTCATGATTTTTGAAAGTCTGTGTTAAATATTGTTCTCTTATGCTTCATCATCAGCAGATTGTTCATCCTAGTAAAGAAAAAAAAATAAGTTTTTAGTAGTTCTGCTTTCTTTTCATTAACCATTAAATTCATCCCATCTACCCACCTGGTTTTTATTTCCCTTTTTGTCTCTTCCTCTTACCCTCAACAAATACCTTTTGGATATGCTTAGCTCTGATCTCAAGTTTCAATTTGTGCTGGGCTTAATGCTATTGAAAGTGTTTTTTTCAGTGCCATACTATTCCTTCACATTCATTTTTAATTGTCTGGTCTTATTTATGCTATTCAATTAAATTAACCCCCCAAAAAGTTTCTTATGTGCTATAAAGCCACATATGAGCATCTTTCCAGAGGACTGCTGTTATGAACAGCTTTCAAGGTTCTGATTACATAGTATAATAAACACTTTATTCAATAACAAATCAGAGCAAAACATTTACAGAAATCAAGGTACAGCATTTACAATATTACAGCTTATCACAGATAATCAAAATATAGCATTCACAAAAACTTATCATTAAAATGGCTGCATAGTTTTCACCACAGTGGTCACATAGTTTTGAACAAAGTACAATATTTAGTCAATCAATCACTTAGTAACTCAATCATTCAATCAATTCAATCATTTAGTCATCCTTAAGGAAGCTTGCCTCCCTAAGGGTCACAAAATACAAAAGTCAAAGTTCTCCTCTCATGGGGCACACTAAGTTACAAATCAGTCACTATTCAGTCATCATTCACTATTCAATCATCAGAAAACACACAGGCCATCCACCACTCAGTCACAAGTAAATCACAATCTTCTCAGTCAGTACACAGTATCCAAGTAAAATCTTCTTTCAGCTTGCCATGAGGTAGGCTCTCAGATTCCCTGGATCCCTTTCCATGGTCGCAGGTCCAACCTGGATTCACCAAATTGTCACCTGGATTCAAAGGCAGATAGCTCCCAGTCCCTTGTCCAGCTATCCATGTAGTTCTTGTTCCATGCTGAAGCTCATAGTGTCCAGTCTACCTTAAATCTTTCACAGTCTCTGTTCCCAGGAAGTCAAGGTTTAACAAAGCCACAAACAGACAAAATACCAGCACCACATTCATGCTTCCTCAGTCTTTGGCAGCTCCAGCTGGCCCTCAGAAATCCACAGCAGCTCCTCAGCTGCTTCTGCTGGCCCTCCTCAGCACCATAAGCTCCATTCAAAATCATTTTATCTAGCCTCCATGTGGCTTGCTCCAAGAAATTCTGACTTTCCCAGCTAGGGTTCTTCTTTATATACAGTATTTCTCCTCCCTTTTCAGCCCCTTCCTGTCATGTCAGCACAGAGGTTCCCTATTCAGCCCCTTCTGTTACATCAGCAACAGGGTATCACACCTTCTGTTTCTTTAACACAGGCTTAATTTGAAACTAGATGCTAAGTACTTCTTAGCTTTCTAATACAAAAGGATCTTCAAATTTCATTACCATTGCACATGCTTACTGTTGTAAAGACATTATGCTACTACAGTAGCTTTCAAACTTTTTGGTCTCAGGCTCCCTTTACTCTTTGAAAAAACATAGAGAACTGACCTCAGAAATTTTATTTATATGAGTTGTCTTTATCCATTTTTACCATATTGTTACGTAAATTGTCTTAGTTGTGACCTGAGGACTCCTTTAAAGGGGCTGTGACTATGCTTTCTGAACCACTGCAATAGGGGATATAAAGACAAAACAAATTGTTCTCTGCTCTCAACTGATATAACTAAGTTTTTCAAATGGATTTGGGGTCTAAAAGATTCAGTAATGTTCTTCAACAGTTTATTTCACAATCTAACCAGGCATACTCATCATGTGTGAGTCCTGTCCATGTTCTCACAAAAGGTCTTTACAACATGCTAGAACTGTGTTTGTTTTACTAGAACTCTGGACATTAGAAAGGGATGATTCTCATTCTCTACCTGTCATCACACTTTTTATTATGTAGCAAGGCCATCTTCTTGTTCTACAATACAATTCCTTGCTTATAATCTTCTTTGGAGTTCCTCATTGGTTTTATGTTCACACCAACCATATTTCTCCATTACCTCCTATATGATAGTCATCTTAATTATTGGTGGAAATCTTGCTCCATATCTCATTGCCATTCAGCAGTATAGGAAAAATGTTATTTTTAAAGACAGTCCTTTAATTTTGTGGAAAATTTGGGGCCAGTAAAAGAACTTTACAGCTTCCAGAAAGCAATCCAGCTCTCTTATCCTTTTAAAATATTTACCAAACTTATTGTCCATCTATGTCCCAGAAATGCATATACTTAGATAACTCTTAAAGAATATCCATTCGAATGCATGCTGGTATCTAGGAAACACACATTTTTCATGCCCTTGGTCTTCCTATGTAAATAAACAGGTTAAATTCTCTTTGAATTATTACAGATCTTTTCCAAGAATCTCTTTAGAGTTGTAAGGCTTGTTGTAATCAGCTCTATGTCATCCTCAAATCAAAGCTCCTGGAATACCTTCTCATCTGCAGAAAAATATCCCCATTAAACTAAGAATCTGTGCTGTGCCTCATCTCCTTTATCACACTAATGAATGTCTGTGATGAGAAAACACTTTCCTCCTTTATGCCTCACCTGATGTTTATTAAGGTCATTGTAAAATTATTTCCATTGTTCATTAGAGTCATTGTATAGGATTATTTCTGTAGTTACATCTTCCAAAGAATTCTGGGTGATCTTTATTTATGGATGAGAGACATGGTATTACAAAAGAACATATAAGTCAGAGTTTCATTCTAATTAATCAAAAGTTTTTTTTAATATCAAACAAACAATATAAACAAGTAGATTACATATTTGCAATATCTTATAGCTAACTGAAAAATTTTAAATATGTGGATCAATTATGAATGTGGTTTGTGAAGGTCGGCTTATTCCCTATTAATTAGGTTTGGTATTTTTCCATGCATTTGGTATCACCTCCTTCATATACTCTGTGTATCACTTCCTCAGGTACTTCAATTTTCAAAATATTTAATGTTAATCTATCTACTTTTCCCACTTTTGTTCTCTTTAATGCCATTTATTCTTCCTTTATAAACACAGCTGGAACTATGATGTTAGTGTTTAAGTGCAGGGGTTCCACTTAAGAGAGAAAACAATTTGTCACTTAAAATTTTTTTCTCAAGATTTTTTTCTGTTTCTCATTTCCTTTCATTCTTATCCTTCAGTGCATTTGGGATGACTTTGCTTAATCAAAAGACTAGCTTTAAAAAACAAACAAACATAATTTTATTCACCATTACTTCTCTCTTCTTTAATAAGAATTTCTTTTATAGGAAGAAATGAACAGCAAAACTATACTAGTGGGGGACCTCAACCTCCCCTCTCTGAACTTGATAAATCTAGCCTCAGAATAAATAAGAAAGAAGTTAAGGAGGTAAATAGAATTTTAGAAAAGGTAGATATGGTAGACCTCTGGAGAAAACTGAATGGGGATAGAAAAGAATATACATTTTTTTCTTGGTGGTATATGGCACATACACAAAAACTGACCATGTTCTAGGGCACAAAAACCTCACAATCCAGTGCAGAAAGGCAGCAACATTTAAGGGCATCATTTACATATCATGATGCAATAAAAATTATTTGTCATAAAAGGCCATGGAAAGATAGATTAAAAATTACTTGGAAACTAAATAATCTAATGCTAAAGAATGAATGGGTCAAACAACAGATCATAGAAACAATCAATAACTTCATTCAAAAGAATGACAATAATGAGACCATATACCAGAACTTATGGGATGCAGCAAAAGCAGTTCTTAGGGGAAGCTTTATATCTATGAATGCTTAGATAAATAAAATAAAGAAAGAGGAGATCAATGAATTGAGCATGCAACTGAAAAAGTTAGAAAAAGAACAAATTAAAAACCCTCAAATAAATACCAAATTATAAATACTGAAAACCAAAGGAAAGATTAATTAAATTGAAGTTATGAAAACTACTGAATAAATACATAAAACTAAGAGATGGTTTTATGAAAAACCCAACAAAATAGATAACCTTTTTGTTAATTTGATTTAAAAAAGGAAAGAAGAAAACCAAATTAGTAGTATAAAAAATGAAAAGGGTGAATTTACCACCAATGAAGAAAAAATAAAAACAATAGTTAGGAATTATTTTGCCCAGCTGTATGCCCATAAATTTGAAAATGTAAGTAAAATGGATGAATATTTTTAAATATATAAATTCCCAGATTAACAGAAGAGGAAGTAACATAAATAACCCCATCTCATAAAAATAAATTGAGCAAGTAATCAATTAACTTGCTAGGGGAAAAAAAATTCCAGGGTCAGATGGACTTGCAAGCAAATTTTATCAAAAATTAAAAAAACAAGTATTTCCAATACTATATAAACAATTTAGGAAAATTGGTGAAGGAGGAGCCCTATGAAATGCTTTTTGACACCTAAACCAGGAAAAGCCAAAACAGAGAAAGAAAATTATAGACCAATTTCCCTAATGAATATAGATGCAAAATAAAATATTAGCAGAAAGATTACAGCAACTTATCATGAGAATAATACACTTTGACCATGTGTAATTTATACCAGGAATGCAAAGCTGGTTCAATATCAGGAAAACTATAAGCATAATTTATCCTATCAACAACAAACCTAAAAAAAACTGTATGATTATCTCAATAGATACAGAAAAGGCTTTTGGCAAAATACAACACCCATTCCTATTAAAAACACAAGAGAGCATAGGAATAAATGGAGTTGTCCTTAAAATGATAAGTACTGTCTACCTAAAACCTTCAGCAAGCATTATATGTATTGAGGATAAGCTAGATGAATTTTTAGTAAGATCAGGGGTGAAACAAGGATGTCCACTATCACCACTGTTCTTCAATATGGTACTAGAAATGTTAGCTTTAGCAGTAAGAGGAAAAAAAAAGAGAAATTGAAGGAATAGGCAAAGAAGAAATTAAGTTATCACTCTTTGCAGATGATATGATGATATACTTAGAGAATCCTAGAGAATCAAGTAAAAAACTACTTGAAACAATAAACAACTTTAGCAAAGTTGCAGGCTATAAAACAAACCAACATGAATCATCAGCATTTCTATATATTACTAATAAATCCCAGCAACAAGAGATAGAAAGAGCAATTCCATTTAAAGTTACAGTAGAAATAACAAAATATTTGGGAGTCTACCTGCCAAAAAAATTCTGGAACTATATGAATAAAATTACAAAACACTTTTCACATAAATAAGTCAGATCTAAATAATTGGGAAAACATCAGTTGTTCAGGTGTAGTCTAAGCTAATATAATACAAATGACAATTCTATCTAAATTAATTTACTTATTCAGTACCATACCAATCAAACTACCCACAAATTATTTTATAGAGCTAGGAAAAAAAATAGTAACAATATTCATCTGGAAGAAAAAAAAGCTCCAGAATATCAAGGGAATTAATGAAAAGAAATGCTAGGGGAGGTAGCTTAGACATGACAGATCTTAGTATTATAAAGCAGCAATCATCAAAGCTACTTGATACTGGCTAAGAAATAGAGGAGCAGATCAGTGGAATCAGTTAGGTACACAAGACATAGTAGTCAATGATTATAACAATCTATTGATTGATAAACCCAAAGATTCCAGCTTCTGGGATAAGAACTCACTATTGAAGAAAAACTGCTGGGAAAACTGGAAAATAGTATGGCAGAAACTGGGCACAGACCAACATCTCACACAGTACACACAAAATAAAGTCCAAATGGGCAGACAATTTAGATATAAAGGCTGATACTATAAACAAATTAGGGGAGCAAGACATAGTTTATCTGTCAGATTTATGGAGAATTTGGGAATTTTTGACCAAACAAGAGATAAAAAACCTTATGAAATGCAAAATGGATAATTTTGATTACACTAAATTGAAAAATTTCTGCACAAAGTCATTTCAGCCAAAATTAGGAGGGAAGCAGAAAACTGGGAAAGAATTTTTACAACTAGTGTCTCTGATGAAGGCCTCATTTCTAAAATATAGAGAGAACTGAGTCAAATTTACAAGAATATGAGTCATTCCCCAATTGATAAATCATCAAAGGATATGAACATTCAGTTTTCAGAAAAAGAAATTAAAGCTATCTATAGTCATGTGAAAAAATGCTCTAAAAACTATTGATTAGAGTGATTCAAATCAAAACAACTCTTAGGTACCATATTACAGCTTTCAGATTGACAAACATGACAAAACAAGAAAATGATAAATGTTGGAGAAGATGTGGGAAAGTTGGAACAGTAATTCATTGTTGCTGGAGCTGTGAGCTGATCCAGCGATTCTGGAGAACAATTTAGAACTATTCCCAAAAGGCTTCAAAAATGGGCATATTCATTGACCCAACCATACCACTTCAAGGGCTATCTCCCAAAGAAATAATAAAAATTTGAAAATGATGCATGTGTAGAAACACATTTATAGCAACTCTTTTTGTGGTGGCCAAGAACTGGACATGAAGAAGATGCTCATCAATTGGGGAATGGCTGAACAAATTGTGGTATATGAATATAATGGAGTACTATTTATCTATAAGAAATGATGAACAGGCAGACTTCAGAAAATCCTGGAAAGACTTTTATGAACTGATGCTGAATGAAGTGAGCAGAAATAGGAGAATGTTGTTCACAAAACAGCCACAGTTTGTGATGATTGATTTTGATAGACTTAACCCTTCTCAGCAATGCAAGGACCTAAAACATTTCCAAAGGACTCATGATGGAAAATGCCATCCACAACCAGAGAAAGAACTATGGAGTCAGAGGGCAGAGTGAGGCAGACTATTTTCTTTTTTTTTGTTTTATTTTGTTTTCCTTTTTTTTTTCTTTCTCATGGTTTCTCCCATTCATTATCGTTCTTCTATGCAACATGACTAATGTGAAAATGTGTTGAATAAGATAGTATGTGTAGAGGCCATATCAGATTGCATGGCATCTTTGGGAGGGAGGTGAAAGGGAGGTGAGAGGGAGAAAATTTTAAATTTATGGAAGTCAATGTTGAAAACTAAAAATAAATAAATTGGGAAAAAAGATATGATATTCCTCATAATTGTCCATCATATAGCTTCATAAACTTTGACATATGAATATATAATCTAGCCAAATGTTTCCTTTTGCAACCATTTCTCTCCATTTGGGAAGTTGGATGTTTGCTGAGCAAGGTACTTTCTGTGCTCTTTTGTTAATTTTGTCTTATAGTTATTTTACATTAATTATTCTGGATGTAATTATTTTAGCCAATTTATATATAATTTCTGTTAACCATTTCTCATTTTATATTTTAATTACTTGTTTAAACAAGTCAGGTAAATTGCCTTACTTGTATTTCATCTTTTTCTTATTATTCTTTTTTTTTCAAATTCTGATTTTAGCTCCAATGCATTGATAGTCTGACTTTATACAGACAGCTGACTCAGGGATAACTCCCACATCAATAGCAAGTCTTTTCTTGTCAGTTAGAACATAATCTATTTTGTTCTTTGTGATGTTATTTTGTTCTCATCATGTCCAGAATAGCAATTATCAATGTAACTTTTTCACCCCTTGAATAATGAAATTACCAATGTCAAGAATTTCTTAAGTATTCTACTTTTAACAAAAAAGAGAGCTACATCAGATGTCCAGTCAATTAAATTCAAACATTGCTATAATATAATGCTCCATGCATGTTTTATGATCTATTTCCAGTGCATATCATCCACCTCCCCCTTCTGCTCATGTGTTCTATAGTACCTTAGACAATAGTAGTCCCTCTTTTCTTCCTTCCATTGTGCTTCAAACAAAATTGGTCCATTGTGTTACTCTTTTTTCTGTTTCATAGGTATCCAAACAGAAGTATATAATCTTGATTTATAGTGTTACCCTCTTTTCTCCTTTTATAAAATGTGGTCTTTTTGAATTATGTGTATGCTTCCAATGGCATGTCCTTTTCAAGGGTCACATCTTACTATTTCTGTTATATGTCTGAGATCATATTTACTTCCTTGTGTTAAGACCTCTAGTTCATATTATTTACAACCTTACAGGTATGAGGAAAGGGTTATATATATGTGTGTGTGCATATATATATATATATATATATATATATATATATA
>CM053580.1:407706420-407768223 GCA_028627135.1 Pseudochirops cupreus
CATCCAACTGGAACTTGAGATACACAGGCACTGCAGTTGGGAGATCCATCCTGCCCTACCAAAAAGTGACATAGGAGAGAATAGACTGGGGGAGGGGGGAAATACTGGGATGGCTGTTTTGGGGTGGTGGGCGGGGGAAAGACGGGGAGAAAAGATGTAACTCAAAAAAATTTAATAAAGAATTTAATTAAAAAAAAACTATTTGACTGTGTAGCATAATGGATAGAGAGGTCTGGGTTTAGAATCAGGAATTCCTTTGGTAAAATCTCCAAACTTTTACTAGCTTTGCATCCTTAAGTAAATAATTTATGCACTGCATGTAGCAAATACTTCATTTGTACCTATCTACTACTTGATAGACTATTGAAAGAGATAAGAAATTTCTGATGAAATAACAGATCCTTCCTGTAGTTTTTCAGCTGTAAGGTCTTGGACTTTAGCAGGAAAAATAAGGCAAGGTCAGTTTCGTTGTTAGCAGGGTATAGAGTACTGGAAAGGACATTGGAGGAAGTGGTCTTAATACTTGGGCTTTAATCTCACATAAATATTTATTATTAGTTATATGACTACAGGTAGTTCACTTAACATCTTTTCTCCCTAATTTCTACATCTGTAAGTGAAGACAAGTGTGTGCTCTACCTTAGAAAGTTCTTCGAGGGAAAAATAAGCACAATCTACGTATAAGCTATTATAATAGCAATGATAATATAAAAAGAAGCTAGTATTTATACATCACTTTAAGGTTTGCAAAGCTCTTTACAAAGATCACGTTTTATTCCCACAACCACCTTAAGGGCGACGTAAATGCTATTATGATGCCCATTTCATCGGCGAGGAAATCCAGGCGGAAAGAGAATCAGAAAGCTAGTAAGTGTCTGAGGCAGGATTCAAATCCATTTCTTCCTGGCTCCAGATTCACTTGCCTCTATTATTATTTCCATCTCTGACTTCAACTTCTAACTGGGTAGAAACCCAGTTTTGGAGAAAGTACTCATCTCTTTGGGTGGGGGAGAGAGAAAAAGAGGGAGAGACAGAGAGAACTGAATTATGACTTTACTGTCCCTTTGTTCAAGTGCTTAATCACTGGCCACTTAGGATATATAGTGCAAATGAAAAAAGTGATTGATTTGGGATCAGAGGACTTGGGTCCAAATAGTTACACTAGTACTTACTGCCTGCGTGAACTTTAGCAAGTCACTTAACCTATCTGAGCACCAGTTTCCTCAAGTGCAGGAGAGTAAGGTTCACTGGATTGACCTCTAAGGCCCTTGGATCTTGAAGTCTGTGGAGCCAAGATTTGAAAAAATGCTTTACATACTCCATCTTCTTTGGGCTTTACAACAACTCTAGAAGATGCTGTAATATAGAGTATTATAGCCCTCATTTAACAGAGAAAGAAACTGAGACTTGCAGAGCCTCTAGGCACCCATGATTACACAACTAATCAGTTTTTGAGGAAGAAATGTTACCATCTCCCTTTCAAACTCCAAAGGTGTGACCTTTCCAGTTTTTGTACGTCCTTTACACTCTTACTCCCCAACATGGACTCTTTGATCCAGGGACACTAGCCTCCTAGCTATTCCACAAACAAAACACTCCATCTTTTGGCTCTGGGCATATTTTCTGGCTATCTCCCATACTTGGAATGTTCTCCCTTCTCCACTTTGATTACTGACCTCCCAGGCTTTAAATCCCAATTTAAATCCCACCTTTGAAGCCTTCTCAAATCTTTCTTAATTCCCGGGCTTCCTGTCTTTTGTTTCTTACTTATCCAGCTATATAGCTTGCTTTGCTTTTATTTGTCTGCTTGTTGTTTTCCCCATTAGATTGAAAGCTTCTTGAGGACAGATTGGCTTTTGCCTCATTTTGTATCCTCAGAGCTTAGCACATTGCCTGGCACATATATTATAAATAAATATTTATTGAATTGAATACATACATCACATTGCTTCTCACACAGGTTATCACTCTATGTTTTCATCCTTCCTGCTTCTGGGGGAAGAATAAACTCACATCTATAGTTTTGTGACCAGACAGCTTCTAGCTGTGATGATTTACAGCATATCTAAACAAAATCAAAATATCACTGTCCAAAACAGCTGGGGTTGGGGTGGGGTGGAAAAGGGCTGTTTTACAAAGAAAGGTTTAACTCAAATGGCAATAGTTTCAGAGGGAAAAAAATCCCAGGGAGAATGGAGTCAGAGCAGGTAAGGAAGGCAAAATACCAGGGTCAGGGTCATACCAGAATAAATACTTGTAAAGTTTGGCCTCAGGCTGTGCTCTGCTGTTTAAAGGCTGTCAGCACAAGCTCCTGGTGAATGGGGGAGGGAACCTGGTGGCTAACCACAGGGAAGTCTTAGCTCAGCAGGAGCAGAGGAAATAACTTTGGCAACAATAAAAGAAGGTAGTGGAAAGACTAAATAAAGACTGAAGAATTACCCAGACATCATATTATCACTCAGTACAATCCACCCAGCCAGGGACCAAGCTGCACTCCAGAGCCAGAGAGTAACTTTGATTCAGAAAGTGAGAGACATCTGTGAATAATGAAATTCTGCTGCATTTCAGCACTGTGGCAAGGGAACAGCAAAGGAGCTCCAATATTCCCCCAACAGCATCTCCTGAAAGTGAAGTTTTAATCAACTTTTATGAGGTCTATGGGTCTTGTCCCCTCTACAGTCATACCTTCCTCCTCCTCCCACCCCCTGCTTGACCCCCAGCCTCACATCAGCTTGCTAGAGAGAGGCCTGGTGAGTTCAAGTCAATTTCCCCTGGGAGATACATGCAGAAGTGAGGTTTCAGGGATCTATATTCAGCATGTGAGAAGAACAGAGTAAGGAAAAGAAGAAATGACTTTCTCTAGCCCTGATCTCATAGTGCTTGAAATATTAGGCTTTCCCTTCCTTTCTTTTTCTTACTCTTCCACTCCCTCCACTCCCACAGCACACACTTTGGGCTTGTTAAAGAGCGAAAAATGTATTCCAAAAGTTTGAGTGCAACTTAAAGGTACTAAAGCTTTTGTTCTTTCTCTCTTCCTGCTATACCCTTTCTCTCTCTCTTCTTCCTTTTTCTTCCATTATCTCTCTGGGAGTATAAATGTTATATTATAATATACTATATTATATTAGAAATATGCATCTATACAAATATAAACATATGCACATATGTATCTCAAATACATTCCAGTGTTTAGCATAGAGGCTAGTACATACAATAAATTGCTTAACAAAAGCTTATTGACTTGCTGCCACATACGCAGACATATGTGCTTAGGCAACCAAAGCTTAAAGTTGTGCACAGACTTTTGTAATCCCCTTTGTATAGGAAGTGCCTTTAATAGAAATGGATAGTGCAGATGCTGCTATCCCCATTTTTGAAATGGGAAAACTGAGCATGAGAGAGGTAAAAATGATCTGCAGGGCTTGTTAACTGAATATAAGAGTCAATCTTTCCAGCATTTTGTGCTACGTTTTTATATCAGTTGATCATTTAGTCAACAAACATTTACTGACAGCATTTCAATGACACATTAAAAAATGTGTACTTTTGTACAAATCAAGAATCCTTTGCTTAGCTTAAACTATGGAAAAATATACCATCTGGCTTTCCTAAATTCCTGGAGTGACAACATACCCAGTGTAACTGTTGAAAAATTGAGGTTCCAGGGAGTCAAACTGAAAACAAAAATGAGAATTAGCAGTGGGGCCTGTTTTAATAAATGAGTGTTCAATAAGAATGTGGATTGATTACACATTGAGTAATTTCTTGCAGGGCTTGTGTGGGAGAATTAAATGAAAATAAACTGTATTTCATCAAAAATAGAATGTTCCTTGATGTAGATTTTAGGATTCTTAATTACAATTTATATTATTTATTGTCCCTCAAAAATTTCCTATTGGAAATAAAGCATTAGTATAAATCAAAAGATGGTTCCCTATGAAAAAAAGGTAAAGGCGTCATGTTCATGCACATGATGAAGTCAACTTGTAATGCCTTTGTTGGACGCTAAATAATCTCACTTCTCCCGATGGATAATTATATTGAATATGTTTGCCGATAATAAGTTTGCTTCTGTTAATATTTAATAATAATCTTGAATTAATTAAATGAAGTTCAATTATCCCTAGCTGTTCACTATAACCTCCTATTTTAACATATCTTGGAAGAGAACCTCAAAGAATGAAAATTGTTTTTACAAAAATGAGTCATGGTTCAATCATATATTGACCCAAATCAATGGTGTTGCCAAGCTAAATGAGAGTAATAATCCAGGAATTCTTAGTACTGTTTTTAGACTTGAACAATTCAATGCTCTTAAACCTCTTTTCAGTCCTTGGTTGAAGGATGTTCCAGCTGTGCCTATTATATATCATTTAATGACTGCATTGATATGACAGGGAGAGCTCTCCTGGCTGGCTTTGTAAGTTATTTTCCACTCCACTGGGATTTGATTTGGGAACATCAGCTTCCTAGTGTAGGATGTGGAGAAAAGATGCTGGAGAGTGAGTGGATGTAGCTGATCTCAACTCAGAGTGGATTTGCTACTAAAAAACAAGCAAACAATGGTCACTTAAAATCCACAAGGGCTCTGAAAAAGGTATAAATCTTTTGGTAAGAACCTGTTAAGTACCTTATGTGGCATTGAGTTTGTATGACTTTTGCTCTACTAATCTCTGAGATTGGATCTAAATTTGACTGAAAAGATTATCTCTATGTTATTTTTTTGTAGAGAAAAGAATGAACATGAGTGTAAAGTTGCTACTTTTGAATCCCCATGAGAGGGCTATCTCATCCCCCAGTGCCCAGTTACCACTGATAGAATGCTGTAGAAATTCTTGGGTCAGTTTTGTTTGGAAATCTAAGTAGGGTTCCATGTATTTCTTTACCCACTAATTTATGTTTGTGGCAAATTTTAAAAAGTTGGAAAAAGATGACCCCAGATTGTCCATAGAACTATAAGATTTTGGAGCAGGATAGGACCTCAGAAGTCAACTGATTCACCTTGTACATGAATAAGATTCTTCTTTATAATATCTCCAATGAGTAATCTCATTCAACATTCACTCAGACTTCTATGTTTGGGAAATCATCAGCTCTCAAGGCAGCACATTTTACTTTGGGTTAGCTCTTGTGGTTGACATCCACAGAGGATTGCCTAAAAAGTATGAACTCTCAGATGAAATCAATGAATGGGTTAGTTTTGCCTATTTTATTTTGTTATAAGAGACCTATGATGGAGTGAGAAAAAGCAACAAATATTTGTAATATAAAAACAAAACACAATAAAACTTTTTTAAAAATCTGTTTATTTCAAATACTAAATCTTAAATACATAATAAAGAAAGGAAAAGAAACAAGATAAACTTAAATATAAAATAAGAAAAGAAAAAAATGTGTGCACAGCAGAACATAGAGGATTCAAAATACATAGTAATAATTTAGCATTTCAAGAAAGCCTATTATACTAAATTATTACATTAAATATTGTGCATTAAATTGAAAGTTGTCCATCTTTGCTTTCTTGTAGATTTTCTTTTGTTCTTCACTATATACTTTTTACTTTGTTCTTTCCCCTATAATATAAAACTCCTAAAAATAATTTTTAAAATAGGACCGAATACACTCTGATACACACCTTTATATGTCCTTTATTACTGTGCCAATACCAGGTATCTCATACCTTCAGGAATTGAGACCATGCACATACTCTTGCTCTTTAAGATCTCAGTGGGCTAAGTGAATAGTCTTGTCACTAAAATAAGAAAGTTGGGCTGGATTTCTTAGGATTCTTCCATCTCTGACAGGCTTCTTCTAGGCTAAAAGTAGTATGCTGCTCACAATTTAGGAGGCTTAGGTTTAGTGGATGCTTCTAAAATAAGTCTCTTGGGGCAACTAGGTGAAAAAAGCAAAGAACACTAGCCCTGGAGTCAGGAGGACTTGAGTCCAAATCTAGCCTCAGATACTTGACATTTACTAGCTTTGTGACCTTCAGCAAATTGCTTAACCTCAGTTTGCCTCAGTTTCCTCATCTGTAAAATGAAGATAATAATAGCACCTGCCTCCCAGGGTATTGCGAGGCCCTGAATTCTTTCTACTGTGTCACCTAACTTCCCCATAGAAAGGTGTGTGGTTGGTTTCAGTAGACATTTGCACGTTAGCAACAATGAATTGTAAAGGAGGAAGGACAGATAAATAAGAAAGATAAATAAGAATCCATGCTAAAAGCCAAATTAATGAAATAGACAATAATTGTTAAATAGTTGTAGGGATGGAGAGGGTGAGGATGAAAGCCCTGAGTTAGCATCAACAGAGGTCTTCAGTTCTTTAACCCATATGGGTGAGCAATAAAGCAATCTTAGATTTTATGAAAGTACCACTTAGGGACTTTTTTTTGGGGGGGGGGGATGAGGTTGTGGAAATTATACATTTTAAAATTAGAGCAAACGGGGCAGCTAGGTGGTGCAGTTAATAGAGCACAGGCCCTGGAGTCAGGAGGACCTGGGTTCAAATCCGGCCTGAGATACTTGACACACTAGCTGTGTGAATTTGGGCAAGTCACTTAACCCCAATTGCCCTCCAAAAAGCAAAAAATAAAATAAAATGAAATTAGAGCAGACAAGCAGCTGCCAACAAGGCCTATGTATGTGGTAAAGTAATAATTGGTAAAATTTCTGAACCATATATTCCAAATTTTGTATGTCATCTACATAAATAAGGTCCATTTTGGATCCCTTAGGTGTAATTAATTGTGCCAGTAAATGCTGGATATGATATATTAGAAAAAAAATAATTTACCAGTAATTTGGTCATCTAAAAGGAAAATGAAGAGTCTGGGATACATTCTTTTGTCTGGGGTATTAAGTAGGCTACCCAGTATTTATTATTTGTTTTTTTTACTGTAAAGGACAGAGCTATTTAGGAAAAAATCCTCTTTCCTCCTCCCTATTTAGTGATTAATAACTTTGCATTTTCATATATGTCAAGATTTAAATCAGAATCCCACAGAGAACAGTATGCTCAACATTTGGTCACAGTTTGAAGGCATCTCCAAATTGCTTTTTTTTCCCCAGAAAAAATGATTGTCAGAAAATGAAACAAATAGGCACAATATATTCTTTTAAATTATTAATGATTATTTTAATCTGTATATGGTCAAGATATACTATTTCTCTTTTTGAAAACTATTCATGAATTATGATAAGACTTTGCACCAAAATTATATGACTTTGCATCCAAATTTACCTGAAATTTAAACAGAGGGAAAGGAAACTAGTAGAGTGGATTGTTATTGTAGGTATTCAGATGAAATAGATTACCTTCCAGTTCATGTGAGGAAGTCTCTATTCTATCACCCTAACTTAATAGACTAATTTGGTGTTCTAAAACATTGTACAACCATGGATTGATAACTATGATAATCCTGGGATTATCGTGGATTAAGAGCATGAAGCTACCTTATTTTCCAATTGGGTCTAATCCCCTGAGTTTACAAATGAGGAAACTGAGGCTTGGAGTTCTTTGGGATCACATAGCTAGTAAATATCTGAGTCACAATTTGAACATAGGTCTTCTGGATTCCAAGTCAAGCCACCCAGTGTCCCCCTCTTACACCCATAAAGGTCATTTAAACTGGACTTTCTCTGCTCGGGACATTGGACGTGTGGTTTCTTCTGCCTAACACTCCTTCTGGCTCGTTTCTGGACATTTTGACATGTCTTGCTTACACTTGTTCAGTTTATCCTTCCTGGCCAATCTCTTTTCCCTTCCTACCCATTACATCAAAGATGGGGAAAGCAAGAAAGATATGTTCAAGTAAGAATCTTTCTCTTCTCTGTAACTTCCAGTCTTTAAAATTTTTGGTTTCTTTCCCTTTGGGGGAAATCAAAGTCAACCCAAACATTTTGTCCCCACTCTTTGCCGAAAGGAGTGATGAAGAGTTCAGTGGTACTAGATGTACAAATCCCCAAACTGTTGTTAAAAGTTAAGGGAAATAATTAAGTTAAATATTTGTATATTACCGAAATTATAAAGTTAATAAAAATTAGTATTTAGCAAGTTTCCCATCTAGTAGGACTTTCCTGCCTCCTTTTAGAATCCCCATTTCCTACAGATTTCCAGGAATTTTAGGTCTCCAATTAAAACTGCATTTTCATTCCAGGAGATAGCATAGCTTCCATCTGCAACCCTCCAAATACCCTTTTAAGTTACTCTCTTTTTGTCCTTCCTTTCCCAAAAAGTCCTCTATTAGCAGATATTTTCTAGTGCCTTCCAAATTTATGAAAAAAATTATCCATCCTTTTTTCTCATTATTTTTAGAGCTGTCATGTTCTGTTTGAAAGAACAGGAGCTAATCTGATCCATTAAGCCAGTAGTTTCTGGACTTTATATAGCAACAATGTACCTTTAAGGAGAAAAATAATCAAGCTTCAGAATACTTTTCTCAAAATAATATATGAAAAAGAATATTTCAGTCTTTTGTTCAAATAAAATTAAGAATTTATTACATTTTATAACAATCCCAAAATCTTAAATCTTAAAAATGAACATAAAACAAAATTAACAATATGGAAGGTGTTTTTGAAACCAATTTATTATACTTCATTTATTAAAATGAATAACATAATGAAATAAAATAGATGTTTTAGTAATTTTACTTTCCATGCAAGTATTATTTAAATTTATACTTCACACTCAGATGAAGCAAACAATACAATGATATGCCTCATCTGTGTCATGAGTCTCTACCAACTGTCAGGGATGGCAGATTGACCCCACCTCACACTATCCTCCTCCTCTACCCTGGTCTATATGGAGTTTTAACACAACTGAACACTATATATTAAATAGCAAGCATATATTAAGTGCTGCTATATGATAGACACTGTCCTAGGCACTGGGAATATAAATACTGAAGTGAAGCAGTCCTTAATCCCAAAGAACTGATATCCTACTGTAGAAATATATGTATGATCTTGGCACTGCTGGCTCCATGTCAACACAGAGACCTCTGAGGCTTCTTCCCAAGGTCCTGAGGCAGGGATTCCCCATAAATAATTGTAATAATAATAATAACAATGATAAGAACAAGCATTTTCCCAATACCTACTATGTGCCAAGAATTGTGCCAAAGAGCTTTACAAATATTATCTCATTTGATCCCCAACAATCCTGGGAAGCAGCTGCTATTATTTCCCCCATTTCCCAGCTTAGGAAACAGGCAAACAGAGGTTAAATGACTTGCTGAGGCTCACATAGCTAGTAAGTATCTGATGCCAGATTTGAATTCAGGTTTTCCTGATTCCCAGCCCAGTGTTCTATCCACTGTACCACCCAAGCTGAACTTCCTATTTGATGACTCCTAGACATGGAGCTGGAAAACTTTAACCCCTAAATATCACTAGTCTCCATCCAAGTGACCATGAGTTACCATGGAGTAAGAGGAGGGGAATATTAAGGAAAATAAGGAGCAAGAGAAATGAAGAAACCAGGTACAACCTCATATACTCATATCCCGGAAGCAGGATTCTAATTCTATGTGATAAGCTTCCTCTATGTATCTTGTCTCATGTCCTCCAGCTCTGCCATCTCTACTTATCACCAGGTGGTATTTTCCAGCTGCAGCCAAGAGACCATGATAATTCACCTCAGTGCTCATGACAGCTGCCTGACAGGGAGGAGAGAGTGAGTCATTCTTTCAGGGTTTCACAGCAGTGGCAAAGACCTATAAATTACCAATTAAACCCCTCCACCACTTTCACAAACAGACCATCACCCAACCATTAGTCCAACTCTGTGCAAAACCCTAAATATGACCTTGTGAACACAGACCATATTAAATATAATCTGGGTGCATTCTGTGTGAATTGAAGCTAATTTTCTGCATTCATTTTGCTTGTGTCTATGTGTATTATTTGAACTTTGTTTTCAGTGAAAAAAGCATAAGAATTGCATTAAAAATAGCTTTAACCCTTACTTTGCACCTCAAGAGCTTTGTGATATAAAGGATAGAAGTTGGAGAACTACAAGACCAGGAAAATTTTGAGCTAAGCCCTGTGTGTGTGGGCAAGGGGTTCATGTTTGACTAGTTTGTTTCCTCTCACTCCTAACACTTGATTTACAGCACTCCATCCTCAACTGTTGTAGTCACAAAAAGTAAAAGGCACATAGTGATCATAATAAGATCTGTGCCCCCTTATGGAGATTTCAAAGGCTTTACTGATGGAACTGAAAGGGCAACAGGGGATTGGGTGGCTGAAAACTGATCATCTTCCTGGAAGTCTTTAAATAGCCAAGCCTGTAAACTCTGGAATCAGTGGAAGCAGTTTTTCAGTTTGAGTGAGTCTAAGCTCTGAATAGCTTTGTGAAGTGTGACCCTTGTACCTGTACAAAGAGTAGTTGTGAGTGGGATGAGTGGGAAGAATTTCTTTCTTCCACCATCATTAGCCATGTTGTCTAGCAACAAATCTACTTGCCCAGTAGGAGCTATCCAACCTGCAATTCAAGAGCATGCGGCATGGCTGAGGGAGCAGAGATATTCATTCTCTAGTCAGGAATAGACTTAAAGAAAGTGACTCAAGAGAGGAAGCAGTTTAAAGGAGTATTATTCCCCTGACAAAACGGAAGAAAAACAACTGTTTTCAAGGAAAAATTGGACCTGACAATTGAGAGGCAAATTGCAGGGAGGATACCATCAATAGAAAAAGGACATTGAGGATCTATAGTACTGGAGGCATGAGTTATCTTAGCCATATGTGTTCTCTACATCTATATCTCACTGCCATCATACCACAATTTTGTGCTTATGCTTCTCTGTTTATTTGTGAAAGACTTTACCCTAGATTGACAGGGAAAATGTTTTGTAGCTACTATTCTTACTATGCTATTCTGTTAAATGACTTTGTTGTGAGTTAATTGTGTCTGCTGGCTAATTTAATGGGAACCATATTAGTGGGGACTTATGAATTAGAAGTTATAAGATCTCGTCCAGCAGACTACCCTAAAACCTGGAATAGCATCTTTTCCCCACAAAGGCACTCTATGAATGTGAGTGCAAGGGGAAGTAGCCTATTTGTATAAAAAATCCATGTCTTATCCAAGTGAAATATTTGTCCTTGAACTAAGGACTTCCACAAATACAGTAATAACTTAACCTAAATAAGTGAATCTAAAAGTATAAATTCTTGAGCTATCCCTCAAATCATACTGTATGAGTAACTGATTCCTGTGATTTTGAATACAGCTAATAGTTTGAACTAATTCCTAAAAACTGGTTTGTGCCAGCAAATATATGTGGAAAGGGCATAAGTGGTACTTCTATTTTATATTTTTGTTAATGTGGAAACTCTCCTCAATGATGTATAAAGCAATCCATTCAGCTCTTCTCATCATGTGGGAGTCTTGTCCATATTCTTCCACAAATCATTCATAGAGGCGCCACCTAAATTCTGGAGACCTTCATCCAGGTCCCTTGATATTGCCTGGATAGTGAATGGAGCATGAAGGCTATCTATTTCTTGCTCTCCCTACATTACAAACCTGATTCTTTTTTTCAGTCACACATTTTCTTGATAATAGTTTTTATTTTATTTCTGTGCAATTATTCACTGGTAATACGTTTATTTTTTCAGTTTTCTCATGCTTCCATATTCCTTTCCAGTGCTCCTTTGAGTGATCCACAACTTTAGTTCTTTAGAGAATATGGAATTCCATGACTCATAGCCCTTTAGCATCACTGAAAGAACAAGGTTGGTCCTTGTTTCAGAGAAAATCTTAGGGTAATTAAAGGTACTATAAACATTGAGAACATAATAAAAGAAAAAATTTTTAATGTATTTTATCTGAATTTTGATGAAAGACAAAACATGATTATGATCCTCCATTTCACCTTTGCTAATTAGGTTTTGCCAAAAACTCAATAAAATTACATGAGATTCATAAAAGTAAAAAAAAAAAAAAGCACTACATATATTTCCAAAGCTGTTTTATCACATACAATCTTAGGCCCAGCTCAATGGCCAGTATCACCTAAGATATGTGTCTTAATGGGCCAGTGTTTTCAGTTTTTCATCAAACTACATATAATATAACCTGAACAATGGGCATTTTTCCTGAATTTGTTTTTTCTTATGCAGATAGGTTGAAATCTTGAATGACTATATATCTCATTTAGTTGGCTGAACAGTGTTTTGGGGATTGGTATAGTTAGCACAATTTCATATATATGTATATATATATATATATACATAGAGAGAGAGAGAGAGACAGAGAAAGACAGAGAGACAGAGAAGAGCATCTCAAGACTATCCCATCATCTATCAAGAATGTCTCTTCCTGTTGGTTTCTACATTGGACAGCTGAGAGAACAGTCAAATATCAATTTTCATTTATGCAAATTATACACAAGGTATCTAACATCATAGAAAATAGATTTTAAAAACTGAATGTTTAGGGATTTTGTCCATCACCTTCATTTTAGATGAAACAACTTATAATTAATAACAATAATAATAGCATCCAGCATTTATATAGCACTTTAAAGTTTACAAAATATTTTACAAGCATTATTTGATTTTATCCTCATATTAACACTGTGAGGCAGATGCTATTGTCATCCCCATTTTCTAGATGAGAAAACTGATGTAGATGGAGGTTAAATTGCTTGCCCAAGGTCATGCAGTCAGTAAATGCCTGGGACAGGGTTTTATTCATGTCTAACTGATTCCAGGTTCAGTACTCTATGTCTCTGTCTCTGTCTGTCTCTGTCTCTGTCTCTGTCTCTGTCTTTCTATGTATGTGTGTGTGTATATATATATATATATATATATATATATATACACACACACATATATATATATACACACACACACATATATATATATGTGATGTATATGTATATATGTACTGCACCACTTAGTCAACACATTTATTTTAAGAACCAGACCTACAAACTGGGTCATCTGACTCAGCCTCCATTAGAATTCATGGACCTTCCCCTGCCCCACCAGAATCCTCTATTTACTACTAAGGAATATCTTACATGTCAGCAAACATGGTAAATTCCCCAGCAGATATTTGAAGTTTGGAGAAAGGTTCTCATTAGTCTTAAGGAGCAATAAACCAAACTAGACCTTGCCTTATGTCTAAGTACACTAAAGTAAATGGTACTCATAAAAGAGTCAGTGTGGTTGGCAGGTATTGACGCTAAAAATAAAAGGCCTTTATTTGGTACGTTTTAGCATATATAAAGGAAGGCTTTCTGTTTGAAGGAATACCCAAGGGTGGCAGCACAAAGCAGGAATTCAGTGGGGAAAAGGGATAGATAGAATACCATTAGTCCTTTGACCAATTGGGAAGAGTCTATAGGGCAAAGAAATGGCAGAGATGTAATTCATTGATGTGCTTACAGAGAAGCTAAGCAGATCCTTGGTCTCATGGCTTTATCTCTCCCAAATTATCTCTTCCTAACTAGTATTGAAGAAATATGGAGTCTTATGTCCTCCATAAAGTATCAAACTGCTGGAGGGGTGGGGTTGGGGTTGACACCTTCAAGACTAGCAGCCTAAAGATCCCCCAAGCTGGGCTATGAGCTAACCCTCTTTCCCATACCAAGGCTGTTCCATGTAGTGGGATGGTCTACCTTGCCAGGGAAACAATAAAATGTGCCAGATTCAGAGGTCTTATAAAGACATGCAGAGTCCTAATTCAGGCTTTCCACCTATGGTGTTAACAGGCAAGAGATAATAATGAGTGAAATTAAATGAAGTATAATCTTTTTTTTTCTATTAAAATGTTTCCAGGCATAGAAGAGAGTAAAGAGTTGTTATTAGGGAGAAATAAGGGAGAGATCATATGCAAAGGCAGTGTATTGTAGAGAAAGGCTAATCCCAAAAAATCAGAAGAGTTGTTTCTATATAGACCATAATCTGTATACATGAATACATCAAGACATTCATTACAGTTTATTGTTGCAAGTTAAAGATTCTAGCTTGGCATCAATTTAGGAATACTTTTGTTGTATCTTGATAAAATTCTTCCCCTCAGTTCCATAGTTATCATCGTAATTATGAGAGATAATGCCTACCTTAATAGTGACAGAAGTGTTCTGCCAGGGGCACTGAACAATTTGCATATTACCTTCCTTACGTGCCTTTGCTTGATGGATCCACTTTTTGTTCAGGTTGAGGACGGAAGTAACAGAAGTGATAGCAGAGTATATACAAACATGATTCTCCCCTCAATCTATGTCATTCTCATAGTGGTTTTTGAATTTATATGGGGAAATGTGATAATTTGCACAAACAGTAAATAAATGACTTATTGCTTATGAACAAAGTTCAAAATTAAATGAATTCCTAAAGAAATATTTCAGAGACAACAATACAGCTGTATCATGAAGTTTGGTATGATAGAGTATCTTAAACAAAAAATTAGGTTCAATAATTTATCAGCATAATTTAACTTTGTAGATTTGATTCATTCAGAATATGCTTCACAGTAGACAAAATGCGCTTTTGTGTGGTTTTGAAAAGCATATTTACAGTTATGAATATTTTTATTTGAAAAATGGATGCTTCTAGCATTCAAGAATGTGGCTTTTTTCCCTAGTGTATTTTGGAACAAAAAAATACATATTTGTATTAATTCTTAGCATTTTTGCTTGACTAATGTAGGTTTGATGTTGAATCATGTTTGACTGGTATATGTCAGAAAAACAGATATTTGATGATTTCCTAATTCATTTATATCTACTAAATATTATTTTAAGCTTATCTGTTTGCAGTTTTTATCAGAAAAAGTAAAAAATGGCAGTTATATTATTGTGGTTAGGATAAATTGTTAAACCAAGCAGAGGAGAAATGGAAATCTTTAAAATACAATCACATTCTTAATTCCACATTTGAAGATCATAACCTCTCTAGTCCTTATCCTGAACACTTTCTGCTGATGTTTTCTCATAAAGCTTTCATAAAAGAAGGTCCCCAATGTGTTTGGGGCACATTGTTTTTTAGTATCTCAGAGGTACCATAGCACTCCAATTGCTCATCTGTCGCCCCTCATTCTTAAAATGAGACTGACTGACCTTTTGTGATTATATAAAATTCATATAAATATATGTA
Source organism: Pseudochirops cupreus (assembly GCA_028627135.1). Taxonomy (NCBI): domain Eukaryota; kingdom Metazoa; phylum Chordata; class Mammalia; order Diprotodontia; family Pseudocheiridae; genus Pseudochirops; species Pseudochirops cupreus. The sequence goes on from CM053580.1 coordinate 407,721,537, forward strand.
TATGTGTGTTATATATAAATTCATAAATATGTGTATATGCACACATATACAATGCATATACATGTATACATGTATACATATATGTACACACATATCTATATATCTGTCTGTCTATCTAGCTATCATCCTGACAAAAGCATCTATTTTCTGAGGACCTCCCTGGCTAAGTATGGAGATGTTCATTACCAGTAGGTTGGCCATATGATCATCAGTTCTTTGGCTATGACCCTTCATGAAATAAAGAAAAATAAATGAGTGTGTTGTTGCTGTTAAGTCACGTTCAACTCTTCATGACCCTGTTTGAAGTTTTCTTGGCAAAGATACTGGAGGGGCTTACTATTTCCTTTTCCAGCTCATTTTGCAGATGAGGAAATTAGGCAAACGAGGTTAAGTGACTTGCTCAGGGTCATACAGCTAGTAAGTGTTTGGTAGCCAATGGAGATGAAGAGTACTAAATACTATCACAAAACATGAAATTGATTATATTTTAGAAGAAAGGAAATTACTTAGTGCTGGTGTGATTTTTCTGTATATATGATTCCTGGATTAACTATCTCCATAGAAGACCATTGATTTTTTAAAGAGAAAAGATGAAAATTAATCAGAAAAGAAAGAATAAAAATCAAAAAGGAATATCTCACATAATGACACCACTTCCTGACTTATTTAAACAAGTTATATATGATTAAAATATTAAATGGACTGAAAAATATTGACTTAATATCAAATCTGACTAAATTTATTTCATGCTGAAGTTTAACTGATTTAAATCAAATTCCATAATAAAACCCAAAAAGCTTAAAAATGCCTTAGCAAATGTTTGACTTATTTGCCAAGCAGAGATACAGCATCCAAGCAAAAGATAATACTCTGAAACTGCTAGGTTTAGAGTATTATCTCATACGTAAAATCTTATAAAGATAATGGAAGATTAAGAATAGTATTCTATCATAAAACAGAAAAAACAGTCAAGGCTAAAACCAGTTCAAAGAAAATTTGGCTATAACTCCAGCTAAATAAAGTTATTCTTTGATAAACTGAAGGATGAAAATGGAAGGAGGACAACACAAAGAAGAAAAATGAAAAGGATTTGTGACTTTTGTAGCAAGTCTTTTTCTTTCTTTATCTTTTTTTTTTTTTACTTTTTGTGTTCTTCTGGAGGCCTATAATCTTTAAGTTTTCCCTGCATATATTATGTTCTAGATTATATATTTTGCCTGTAAAGGGAGCATTTTTTAAATGTTATTAATTTTTATTCCTTTCTTCCAGATAGTCCTTCACCTCATTATATGTATATTCCTAATTTGTTGTTCTTTCTTTCCTTTCTTTGGAGATACTCATCATTGTGGATTCCTTTTTTTATTCTGTTAGTTATTTCTGCTATTCATGCTATACATTCTTTAATTTGTTTCCTTAAAACTTCTATAACCATTCTGATTTTCCTCTTTAATTGTACTAGAATACATTTCTGCAGTTATATGTTCTCTTAAGAATACAAGGCCTTTTCTATTTCACTGGCTGTTGAATAAATTTCTGTTGTCTTACACTTTAATTTACAGAGGCTTAATGTTTTGGAGATTTTAGTATTCACCTTCCCTTTTAATTTTTCATTGTTGTTGGTTTTGCCTGTGCTCTATGTTTTTGACTGATTTTCTTCCTGTTTAAATCTGTGTTTAAGCCTGCTGCCCCCCCACCTCCACCCCAGTATTATATTGTCAGTGACTTTCTGGCCCTGGAATGAGGAAGACTTGAGTTCAAATCCAGTCTCAGGCACGACCATGTGACATTGCCACTTATCCTATGTCTACCTCAATTTTCTTAACTATAGAATTGTCATAATAATAGCATTTAACTCCCAGAGGCATCATGAGGATCAAATGAGGTAATATTTGTAAAGCTCTTAGCACAGTGCCTAGCACATGAACGTACTTAATAAATATTTATACCCTTTGATGTTAGATTCACCCCTGGAGCTGCACCTAAAAAATACCTCAGCCTTTCCTGTGTTGGGAAATTTACCTGTGCCCCCCTTGGTCCCTTCTAGGTTTCTGGCTACATACTGACCCCTCAGTTCTGGTTCACTCAACTTAAATACTCTTGACTGGGTGGAATCCAAACTTTATCTTTTTTTTTGTTTGTGAGTGTTTTGGGGTGTGGTGTTTTTTCTGAGCAGATTCTCTCTCACCTTGGGGTTCTCTAACCTAGAGATCAGTAGGAAACCCGAATATCTCACTCTTATAACTTCCCTTCTACCTCACATGCCTGCAAAGAATTGATACCTGTTGCTTCTTGCAACAAGACAATGGGGGAAGGAAAGGGATGTGGTGTTGCAGCAGAGATTTTATCAACAGGTAAATCCCAAATGGATCTCAAAGCACAAGTATGTGGGTTGATTTCTTTGCCCTACCAGAGCATGGAGGTTGTTAGGGAAGGGGCACTAAGGAGGTAACAAATGGGCATTATTGATTAACTCAAAGGATTGTTGCCTTGTTGGGTCTCTTGCTTTGTTATCTCTTATAAACAGCTGCCATTGCTCTACATCTTGTACATAACTTTTTTTTTTCTTTTTTGACAGTGAGTGGGGTCTTGGGGAAATGTCTAGCCCTCAGTCTTACTGGTCACCTATAACAAGGTATTTTTTTTTGTTTTGCTCACTTTTATCCCTCTGTAAAGTTAGTAGAGCCATCATACTTTGTCTCTAACATTCCACTAATCTATGCACTTACTATAGAGTCAGTAGAAATGGCACTAAAGGGAACAGAGATGAGAAAAGCAGCTGAATGAGATCAAATATTCATAAAGGAGAGTCATACTGTAGGTGATACAACTGTGAAAGCATTGAAGAATAAGATCACAAGGTAACCAAAGGTGTGGAAAAAGTCATAGGATTTATTAATAATCAAATACAAGTGACTGAAAAAATATCAATAACTAAACTACATGCCTCTTTTTCCTTATCTACACACTCCTTGAAGACACCCTTGATAAGTGTATCAGTAGGAAACATGTAGTCTTTTGCAAATGACATTCCACAATAGACTATATCATTACTATTTTGCAGCTGTCAGAAGGATGGAGAAAATATAAGATCTCCTTCTACTTATGTATTATTTGATTCAGAAGAACAAAAGCTATATTAAAAGCTGTCTCTATATCAAAAAGATACTCAAGAGTCCATGAAAGATATAACAGGAAGAATCTTGGTCAAGTAAGTTGATAACATCAGGCAAAGAATAAAAAGAACATTATGCTAAAAAAAAAAAAAGGCAAAAAAGTATTCATAACCATTATAGGGAATATTCAGCACCAGTTCCAAGTTAAAGCAGAATTCCCTATTGATAAGATTCTAAGGGTAAACTTTTTTTTGCTTGTGGGATTGTTGTGGTTACATTTAAATCCTGGACTGTTGCAATGCATCCTGAAAGAAATATGCTGCCCCTCAAAGGAGATTGGCCTAATCATCTACACAAGGAAACCAAATGGATAACAAATACAAATTATGACTTTCATTTATATGAATAAACTATAGAGTGATACTATCAGCGTATGAGTGTATGTGTACATGTAAGCACACATGTTTATATATAATTTGTGTCCTGAACACACAATGCAAATCGACAGACAAGTGCATATTTTGGGGATCTAGAATTACACAATAAGTAGTGGAGTGGGCTAAATTGCCTTTGAGAAATTAAAAAGCATGCCTTTAACTCTTCTAAACTTCTCCTAGGAACAAAGGTACGTATTTTAAATAACAATATTTTACTTGTGGTATTGTATACTTTGTATGAATTAAAAGCATTTATTAAATGCATATATAACGCTAAGCATTATGCCAAGTTCTAGAGATACAAATAGAAAAATGAGAAAGTCCTTTCTAATATTCAATGAACTTATATTCTATTGAAGGATACAGATAGGACAGTAGTGGCCAGGGAAGGGAGTTATAGTATGGGAAGTCAAAAGATGGTGAGCACAACAATAGGGCAATTTGCTGTCATGCCCTTTTCAGAAGGAATGATATTGTTGATTTTCATTGCAATTTTTGGAGCAAGAAGTAGAAATGTGGAAGAGGTTACTTATGTGTTCGTAGCAACACTTATAAAATGACCAAAGTGATGATGAGGGCTTGTGGTCCCAGGGATGCAGGGTCAAATGGTTTAACTCCTTCTAAGCATGGCCTGCAGTCGTCCAATTTGGAGGATGAAAGAGCACTAGTAGTAGCTGGAGTGGTAACCATGGAAGACTTTAACACAAAAGGTAGTGGAAAGGTATGTAATAGGTGTTAACAGAATACAACATATAACAAATAAGAACTATGAAGAACTTGAATAAGGTTCATTACTTTTTAAAAAATTATGATTGAAAAAGTTGGTGGTCTGATCATATCATGGAACTGAGAGATAGCTAGGTTTGGACATTGTTCGTTGACTGAATAATTTCTTGGGTCTTTCCATCCCATAGTATAGCAATCATTTGGTAGGAGTTAAATTTCTCTAGAGTCAAAAGGATTTATTTTTGTCTAGTTCCCAATTTTGTGATTTATAATTCATTTCAAAAGGTGGAAAATTGGTGTTAATATAGTTTCAGACATTGTTATTTGATTTTTTTGCTTTCTTTTATAATTTGGTAAAGCATTTTATCCATTATTCTAAACAATTGGTGCCTTCAAAATTGATAAAAAGGTATAAATTCAGTTTTGAAGGGTGATGTTATTTTTTCATGAGATAAGATTTCTGAGCAAAGCTTTCCTAATGAATTTTCACTGTGCTATCCTTGATCAGATTTTAAATATTTATTTTAAATGTATTTCTATGTCCTGTCCTGAAGAGGACGTATATTTTGAGGATGCTACTGAGAAACACAGAACACATTCTTCTTATTATTTTTAACCTGCACAGTTCTGATATTTGGGGCTTAAAACAGATTCCCATGGTACTTGTGCCTAGCCATACACATTAGAAATATACAATGTGGTTAGATAATATCAGCTTTATTATTTTTTTCTAGAGTTCATTGATTGATATTTCCAAAGAATTCATGATCAAATAGTTCTTCTCTTGCTGATGAGTCCTTTAATTGAGATGCATAATCACTCAAAAGAGTTTAGGCAGGAGGAAAAACTAAGTGTATGAAAAGTAATTATTGTTCACTGTATAATATGCAACATGTGGACAATTCATAGAAATGATCTAGCACATATAGCTTGATTTAATACAACAGAAGGACAATTAATCTGGCTCAAAATTAAACACAAAAAGGAGACTGGTCTTTGTTGCCTTTTGCTAGTTGTACAATGATTTTAATGACCTTAAACTTCTCTCAGAAACAATTGCCCATCTTATTTTTTTTAACATCAGCATTTTTCTGGTGATGTGGTGATACTTTATAACTGAGAGCCATGTAATACCACAGTCACTGAAAAATTAAATTTATGAGTTACCCAAATAACAAGGGAGAAATACATGTTATGAATTAGTCGAAGCTGCAATATATTACCATCTAAGAATTCCACAGGGCAGGCAGCAGAAAAAGATTTCATCAGAGACATATGTAGGAGACAGATAAAAAAGGTGACAGGTGCCATATAATGAAAGTGAAGAATGGACAATCTATGTGTTTTGCCAGTATCCACAGAACATCCTCACATTTCAAAGAACATCTCAACCAAATGCAATGGGTTTATCACCTGTGGGGGATTTTTTTTTTTGCCTTTTTGGACAGAGGGAAGGCAGGGCAATTGGGTTGACTTGCCCAAGGTCACACACCTAGTAAGTATTAAGTGTCTGAAGTCGGATTTGAACTCAGGTCCTACTGAGTCCAGGGCCAGAGCTCTATTCCCTGCACCACCTAGATGCCCCCTATGGGGGATTTATATGAGGACATGGCTAAGGTTGAAGTATCATGGATGAATTTTGATCATCATTTCATGGAGTATTCACAGGAGATCAAAGAACTATTGAGATCTGAGGGTTTAAGAAAATGAAAATTAAAAGCTCAAAAAATTTTAATATCTTTTAATTCATGATCTTTATAGTAATGATTGATTCTAAAACCTTTATGTTTTCAGGTACATGTTTCAAGTGAAGGCTGAGTGGAATGTTAAGTCATATAATAAAGATGGCATTTCAGAGCAAATATAGGTTGTTTGTATTACTAACCTTTAAAATAAAATTGTTATTCAAATTGGACTAAAGAAAATAGATTTGAAAATACATGAAACTATATTAGTTTAGATTTTTAAAATGAACATTTTGTTAAAATGACCTTATTCAATGGAAATTATCAAATATAAAACAAAGCATTAAAAGATATATATCTGTGCCTTAGGGCCTTTTAAAAATGTTAAGCCTCTATTTATAGAGACATTTCATAGATAAGATCCAATTTCACAGGTAATAAGTCAAATGCTGTTATAATTCTTAAAAGTTTTAAAATATGCTGAGCTATGAATGTCTTGTATAGTATAGTATTCACTTGTATAAAGAATTGAAAATGTCTAGAAGCAAGTCCATTTTTTCATTAGTAGAGGAATTCAAAATTTTGTAATCCATAGCAGAATATAATTGAGATACAAATATTCTGTTGTCTATTAGTAATTTAACCTAGTTCCAAATGCCAATTTATTCATTTGTGAACTTTAGAATTAACTCATCTGTGGAATTTGTAACTATATTGCAATTTTATCACGCAGATCACATTGCAAGGAAAAATGATAATAAATAAGTATAAGGTAGACAACATAGCTAGCAAATTCCCACCTCCTTTACTAATGCTTATGGTTTATCATATTTAAATGCCTGGGTGAAAATCACCTCTCTCTTACTACTATTCCCTACTTCCTCCTTCCCTTTTCAAGTTCTCCTGCTGTGTTGCTAGCCCTTAATTGCTACCTGTAGAACCCTAACATTAAAATTCTGCCTCAGACACTACTTTCCTCTACTCATGCCAACCTGTCTCTTTTATGAACCATGCATATATTTCCACCCACTTTTAAGGGTAAATCTTCCCTGTGCCACTATCATCCCTTATCAGGATTAATTCCTTTGAAACTGAAATTCACTCTAACTTCCTACATTGATCTATATAGATCTTTGTTGCTATCACCTACCAATTTCCATCTCACTGTACCATCTTTCTCAAGGAGTTTTATACGTGACTTGCAATCTTCCTTAACTTACACTTGAAGAATTTGATGTTTAACTTGATGTCCCCTCAGATTCCTTGGCCTCTTAGCTCATCAACATTCTTTATTTCCATCATCTGAACTTTCATTCCACCTCAGTTACACACAGGTATGGTTTAATTTTTTTGTCATTATCATCTGTATTGACTGTACTTAATTTTTGAGAACTCTGAAATTCTTCCTTCTGAGCACAAGCTCCTATAAATTCAGCTGTCTCTCTCCCTCACTTTTCCTAAACCTATTCTTCATCCTAATCCAGTCTCTGCCTCTCCTTCTATTCTTCCAGTCAATCATGGTTACATCTGTCCCCATGTTTTATACTTACTGAGTTGTACTACGGATTATTTTCTAGTCTTGATTCTGCTGGATGTCCTGTTCTTTTCCTGTTGTCACTATTGCTTTGCCAAACCCAGTCCCTAGTTTACCCACATCATTGGTTTCCTTTGATCTAGTTGTACAAGTACCACAATTTTATGGCTTGCTCCAGCAGCATTCAGCAACAAGTTTACCAATGATCTTTCAACGACTGAATTGAATGGCCTTTTTAGTTCTTCATAACTTCTCTGCAACTTTTTATGTGGTTTATGCTTCATTTCTTCCTGAATATTCTCTTCTCTCATTTTTTGTGATCCTGTTTTCTGATTGGTCCTCCTATCTATTTAAACCACCCTCTCAGTTTCTTTTGATATGACATTATCTCTATTTTGCCTGCTTGGCATGGCTGTTCCTCATTGTTTTGTTTCAGTACTGTTTACTTCTCTTTCTCTAGCCCTTCTCAGTGGCCTTAGGAATGTATATGGACTAAATTGTAATATATAGCAGGAGGGAATTAAAATGTCAAAGGAAAGAGGAATGAGAAAATTCATAAAAAATATTCACCAAGTTGGGTATCATTGTAGCTACTACCATAGTTATAATATAAGAAGAATAGGAATTTAAACACTTGGAAGTTCATAAGAGGTAAAATCCAAGAGGAGATTCAATAACAAAAGCCATGAGCTTATACATTTATGTGAAATATACAAAGCATGGGAAATAAACAAGAAGAATTTGAGAGAAACAATCAAGTGAAGGAATGACAAGACAAGCAAAGAGGCATTCATTAAGCAATCATTCAAAAGCACTGTGCAAAAAGAATGGAGGAACAAAAAGTGAAGTCAAAACATTTCTTGCCTTCAAGAGAGGCAAAACTAGAAAAAAATTTTCAATGAAAGAGCATGGTAAGAAGATGACTAGAAAACTGTGTGGTGGTGATGGGAAGGCTAATAAATTTCAACCGAATAGAAGTCTAGGGCACCAGGGCAAAAAATAGTGTACCAGGTCTAAGTTTCATCCTGAGGCAGACGATGCCTCAGAGAAAACATGACCTCACATGTTATTGAGATACATATGATTAAACTATTGGCCACTCTAGAATCTCTATTAAAAAGAAATAAGACAAATGTCTATGTAGGTCATTCGGTATGTGTAAATATGTTTATAAATGCAGGTAAGTATCTGAATCCATTTATATACATAATATGTATGATGTATGTATGTATGTATGTATGTATATTATTTCTTAGTGATTGTGATAGAAAAGGAAAGACAATTTGGGAATCTTCTAACTCGCGCTACAGATTTTGAAACCTTCCAATTCTACCAACACTTCCACTCCTATGGTCTCCTCCCACAACTGATGAGTTGTTCACTGGATAAATTATCCTTGCCAGCCATGTTCAAAACTCACTCAAGCCATCACTCCCCCAACTCTTTTTATATCTCCCATTTTGCTCTTTCACACATACTTTTTAGATCTCTTTCACACCCATTAGAACATTAACTGCTTGAAGGAAGGCAGCCTCTTCCTTTCTGCTTGTGTTTGTATTTCCAGCGCTTATCATATACCTGATACCTAGTAAGCATTTAACGTAATATCTATCATTCTATTTCATAGCAAGGATAAGTAGACTCCAATATACTAAAATTTTACTGGAGAACTATGCAAAGGGAATGAAAAACATTGAAAAATTAAACTTTGATGACCTGAAGAAAAACAATTTCCATGAGTTAGGTGGGTTATCTAAAGAAAACAATTTGGAGAGTGATTAGGTGGCGCAGTGAATAGATCACCAGCCCTAGAGTCAGGAGGACCTGAGTTTAAATCCGACCTCAGACACATAATACTTACTAGCCATATGGCCTTGGACAAGTCACTTAACCCCAATTGCCCTGCCCTCCCCGATCCAAAAAAGCAAAAAGAAACAAAGAAATCAATTTGGATGTACATGGAGCTAAGCAATATAGAACTTTAAAAAACATATACAGCAATGCCAACTTAGGGAGAGAGAATAAAAACAGTGGAAAAGAAAACCAAAGTGATCTTAGACAATATTAGAAAAGGCTATATGAATAAAGAGGTCATAATCCCATTGTACTCTGAGGAAGGAAGGGAAGAACATAAGAATTTATATAACACCTACTATGTTCCAGGTGCTTTTTTTTTTTTTTACCAATATATCTCATTTGATCCTCAGAACAACCCTATAAAACAGGTGGTATTATTTTCACTAATTTACAGTTGAGGAAACTGAGATTATGTTACTTGCCCAGGATTGAACAGGTGGTAAGTGTCTGAGGCTGGATTTGAACTCAGGCCTACTGTGCCATCTACTCTACCTACTACTATGCCCTGGTCAGACTACCTCTGGAGTACTGTTTTGGTGACCTCTATGCAAATAGATCTACATAGTTAGCCTTCTGCCTATTAGACATTTAGTCTGGTTTTCCTATAAGGATCTCAAACTCATTTTGTCCAAATCAGAGTCTATTATTTTTCATTCAAAACCCTCCTTCTTAATAACTTCCATCTTTCTCCTGAGGGCACCACCATTCTTCTAATCACCTAGGTTTATACTTGAAGTCATCTTGGTTTGTCTCTTCCCTCCACATGAGCCACCATATTCAATCAGTTGCCATGTCTTATTGATACTATCTCTGCATCATTTCTTGTTTTTTCCATTTACTCCAATCATATGACCAGGTTGGGGTCTTCATAGCCTCTCACCTGAATTACTGCAGTAAACTCATAATTGGTCTCTCTGTTCCACTTGTGTTTTAAAACATCTATCAGAATGTATAACATTACTCCCAAATTCCCAGTCATTTCTTCTTGTTTCTAGAATAAAATATAAACTCTTTTGTTTGCTTTCTAAAGCCTTGACAGTTTGTATCTAGTTATAGAATGGCATTCATTCTATATTCCAGTCAAATTGGTCAGCTTACTGTTCCCTGTATACTCCGTTTCTTCTCTTATCTCCATGCCCTTGCATAGTCTTATCATTGTACATGAAAAGCATTCCCTGCTCACCTCTAGTTCACAGAATCTTTAGCTTCTTTCAAGGTTGAGTCCCATTGTCACTTCTTACAGAAAGCCATGCCTATTTTCATTAGCTATTAGTATTCTTTTTTCCTCCAGTTACTTTGTGTGTGTTTTTCACATTATCTATCCCTCAATAGAATGTCAACTCTCCTTAATGACTGGGATGATCTTTCTTTCTTCCCTCCCTCCCTCTCTCCTTCCTCCTTATATTCCATTCTATTCCATTCCCTTCTCTTACCCTTCCCCTTTCCCTTCCCCTTCCCTTTTCCTTTCCATTTTTGCATCCCTAGCACCTGGCACAGGTCCTTAGATATAGTAGGTGTTTAATAAATGTTATTGAATAGAATTATAAGATGCAGTGTGAACACTGACTTTTTTATTTCTTAAAATCCAGGAGGTTTTTGTAAGATATCACAATATATTAACATGTCACTATATTCCAGTCCTGAAGCACAAAATAAACTTTAACCAAAAGATTTGCCAAGATGCTAGTGCCAGAATTGAAATACTGTAATGCATTATTGAACAACATAAGCATAATAAAGAGGGCTGTAGGTTGTGTTATATTGCACTTGATTATGTGTAGAAACTCAAGGCTACTGAAAAAAAAAAGAAAAGGATTTACAAGGCCAGTATAAAATAAAATCAAATCTCCTCCTCCTTAAATCATCTCTATGATTTGATCCTCTTTTTGCCCTTTCTGCTCTTTTCATCATCTCCTACTTATAGTCCTTTCTATAGATTTTAACAGCTCCTTGAGGAGAAGTACTATGTCTTATCTTATCTTTGTATTGATAGCTCCTAGCAGAAGTGCCTTGCTTATAGTGGGCATTTAACTGCTAGCTACTGAATTGAATTTTTTTTTAAAGAAGCTCACTAAACAAAAATTTTATATATATATATATATATATATATATATATATATATATGTCTTAAAATGATGTTTATTATTATGGGGGATGGGGAGAAAGGAGGCAGATCTAGTGATATTAATTAGTCTTCCTAAAGTGCATATTTGATCATGTCAACCCTCCCCCATACTCTTTAAATTTCAGTGACTCCCTATCACTTCCAGGATTCAATTTAAAATATTGTTTGACATTAAATCCTTTCATAGCCCATCTCCCCTTTTATGTTCTTACATGTTAACCTCTTCCCCCATTCTCTCTTCAATGAAATGAACACTGGGCTCCTTATTGTTCCTTACACATAAATATCTCCGTCTCCTCACTGTGGACGTTTTCTCTGTCTCCAGTGCCTGGCATGTTCTCCCTTCTCATGTCTGCCTACTAGCTTCATCTGAGACCTTTGAGTAGCATACTAAAAAACCCATGTTTTGCAGGAAGCCTATTTCCATCCCCCTTGTTTCTTATAATGCCTTTCCTCTGCTTATTATTTCTAATTTAGCTTGTATGTGACTCGTTTATACATAGTAGTTTGCATATTCTCCCCATTAGACTGTGCGCTCCCTGAGGGCAGGCACTGTCTTTCTCCTATCTTTGTATTCTAAGCACTTAGCACAGTGCTTGTAGATGTAGTGGGGATTTAACAAATGGTTATTGACTGATTTAGCATGGTTGAGTAGAAAGAGTATTGACTATGAAGTAAGGAGATTGAATTAAAATCTTGCCACTTTGTGGCCTTGGACAAGTTACAGTTTCTTCATTTATGAAATGAAATGCCCTGAAGTCACTTCCAGCTGAGTCTATGGTTCTAATGGGGAAACTCCCTCCTCCAGTGAAAACCAGCAGTTCTTCTGTACCTTATAAGTCTTTGTAGCTGACTGGGGACGCCGAGAGCTTAACTTACTTACGCTCACCCAGCTACCATGTGACAGATGCTGGACATCACTAGGAATATCCCAACAAAATGGCAACAGCGCAAACATTATTCTCTGACTCGTGTATATAATAGTTATTGTTACTGGCCCCTTGGCATCTGGAATTTCCCTGGTTTGGGACATCAGACTGGTAAATATTTTTGGCAAATGTAAATGAGTGTGCAGGGTGTTCCGGTAACACTTCTGGGTCACTGCTTGACAGGAAGTTAACTGAGCGAGATCAGCAACAGCAGCAGCTTACAGGTGAAGGAGCCTTTGGGAAGGAAGAGCTACATTTTATCATCCATTTGTGGGGTGAAGAGATGTGGGAATTGAGTAGGGGCGCAGAGTGGAGCTGGCAGGGGAAAAGCAAAACCTCAAAAAGAAGTACCTAGATATTTATCTGAGAAACTGTCCCCCACCCCAAATTTCTGCTTTCCTCGTGGTCTCCAGGAAAACACCAGAAGGATTTGTCTGCTCCTCTTTCCTCTTTCCTCTTTCCTCTTCTTGACTTTGCATGTTTATTTGACTATTTTGGTTGATTCAGGAACTTTAAAATTTTAAAACCAATAACTAAATACCTATTCATTTGTTTTCATTTAGCTCTCAGATGCTGTGAAATAGTGTATAACCTATATTGAGCTTGCCTTCTCATTGAGGGTTATGGGAAAGGAGGAAAGGAGGGAATTTGAAACTCAAAGTTTAAAAAAACAAGAATGTTGTTTTTACATGTAACTATGGAAAAATAAAATTCTGAATAAATTGAAATAAAAAAGAATAGTAACCCGAGATCTGCTCTACTTTGCCCAGTCAGACTACTGGGCTTTTGTGTCTCTTTCTGGTTCCTCCGTTCTAAGTGACTTTGATAAGCTGAGACATGTGATAATTCCCTTTCTCCCAAATATTTGAAGGCTGGCTTATAGAGGAGCTTGATCCCAAAGAAACAAGAGCAGCATTACAAAGCTATAAAGAAGGAAGTTTAGGATTGATATGGGCAGGGGAAACCTTCTCAATGATTAGATCCAAAAATGGAAAATGCTGCCTTGGGAGAGTAGTTGATTACACACTAATATTAGAGAGGAAGAAGCTGTCTCATGCTCTATTTCAGAATTCATGTTCAGGTATAGGACAGTATAGCCTCAGTATAGCAACTAAGTTCCCCTTCCAACTCTGAAATTCTTTAATTCTGTCCTTATCTTCAAGGATCTTGCACTAATAGAGAAAACTGACATGTGACTAGATCTTTAAAAAGCTGTGATTTAGCAAATATACCCCACTGGTTATAACTCAGATCAATAATAGACTTATGGCGATGGAAATGAAACCAATCATTTCTCTTTGAAAACCAGCTAGAATTCTTGTTTTGCTAACAGTGTTTTACTAACATCATCGCAGTATCATAATTTCCCTTTAACCTAGAATTCAAACACTAAAAATACTCAGTGACTAGCATTTTGGGGGAATTTCACTGTCTTCGCTATATGTTTATGAGACAAAGCCAAAGGACAAGTCAAAAACTTGATACATGTTCATTTAGGTTTATTTACTTAATTATTTCTAAAAGTATAAACTTTGCAACTTTCAATACAAACAGTGTAAATAGGCATGTAAAATGAGGAGCAAATTCTCATACAAAATATTTCATCTTTAGCATGGCCACGAAAAGAATAATACTAGCACTATTACTAACAATAAGGACAATGAACAATAAACAAGGAGGAAAATTACACCAGATCTCCCTCCTAGTCTCATGACTCTTTCTTATGTGTTGTCCCTCTCTATTAGAAGGTGCAGCCAGGTGGCGCAGTGAATCGAGTACCTGCCCTGGAGTCAGGAGGACCTGGGTTCAAATCTGCCTCAGACACTTATCACTTACTAGCTGCGTGACCTTGGGCAAGTCATTTAACCCCAATTGCTCCTCCAAAAAGCAAAAAAGAAAAAAAAAGAATGTGAGTCTGACAAGAGAAGGGGCTATCTCACTTTTGTATATATTCCCGGTGCTTCTCACATGGCATGGCATACAGTAAGCATTTACTAAATGCTACCTTTCGTTCATTCAGCGTCCCCTTTTTTAGGTCTTCCTGAAGTTCTGCCTTTTATTATTGCTTTTTAAAAAAATATTCTAAGGTTTGGCATAGAGCCAGTACAGACCAAACCCAGTCTCTACCACTTTTTATATTGACATAAAAACAAATGATAATGACCTTGAAGGACTTAAAAATCCTAATATTTCATATCAAATGCTCCAAGAAAAATACATTTACAAAGAACATCATGTCAGTGGTAAGTATATTTGATTGTATTATGGTTCTTAGAAATGTGATAATCCACACATAATTCTGAACGAACTAGAATATTAAATTAACAAGAAAACTTCACTCCCCCAGCAATGCTAGATGTTATTGTTCAGTTGTTTTTCAGTCATGTCTGACTCTCCATGGTCCCATTAAGTGGCTTGCCCTGAGACACACAGCTAGTGAGTGTCACGAAGTCAAGTCTTTCTGACTCCAAGCCCGGAGTTTTATCTAGTGTGGCACCTAGTTGCCCAGTGCGAGGTAAATTTTAGTCATTTGAGTTATGTAACAGAAAAAAAGCATACTTGTTACTGAAACTCAATAAATGAATGTATTGGCTATCTTTCCATTAAATTTCCTTATGCTTAGAAAGAAGTTTTGTATATCAAAGGATCAAAGATCTGCCTTTTTTTTAAACGTGTCTGGAGAAACCATTTTATGAAAAAGAATAATGTGTTTTGCTCTGAAGACTTAAAATTTATCAGATTTTCTGAATTTATGTTAATCTTTAAAGGAGGAGTAGGCTGGTAAACAAATTTCAAACTCTTCTCAAAATGTCTGCTTCTTCTGCCGAGTTAATCATGACTGAGCCAATATAGCAGCTTTCTGCCCTTCTTGCAAAGTTTTCTGGATGGTTTATAAGAAAAGGTGTTAGAACTTGAAGAGAAAGGGAAAAGGTCAGATATTTAACACTAGTTGAACCTTTCATCCCTTGTCTTCTGCATCTTCCATGTTAATTGCCTTTCTAAAGGTGGAAGGGTAACTTTTTCAAAGGCCTCATAAATATTCCAAAAGCAGTGTAATAATTATACAGTGATAAATGGTCATGGTAAATCTGATTTCAGAGCAGAATTATAGATAACTCTGCTGTGCAACTGACCTTGTCAAATTGCAGTTCCTATAGAAAATCAACATTAGGATACCGGCGGGATGTAACATTTCTGAAAGCCTTTTTGTGTTCACCATTTATTTATCACTACACTCCAATCCGTGACTACATGTTTGCTTTTTGTTTCATTTGGTTGCTTTTCTACTCATGTCTTTTTTCCTTTGCCATTTTATTCATGAGCTTGTACCTGACAGGTAATGTAACATATCTGTTCAAGGCAACTGGTGTTAGTATAGAAATTTCTGTTAACATTAGATTCATATATGACATCAAACTTTTGAAAATAATGGAGGGAGAGGGAGAGAGGGAGAGAAGAAGAGAGGGAAAGACACACACACACACACACGCACACACACACACACAGAAAGTGAGAGAGAGAGAGAAAGAGAGAGAGAGATTCTGTTAGATAGATGTTTCTTAGGCATTAGTATCTAAGTTTTGCCTAATCAGTTAGCTGCCTCAGTTCCCATTTTCTCCCTTTGTGATTTCTTTACCCTTTGAATCAGCAAAGAAAAAGGATCAGTCTCTATGAATCATATTGTGTGCAAACAATCTGCCCTGGGAACAATGAATTGTCCAAAGAAATCTTACTGATATTCTCACCTCAGTGTAGATCCTATTCTGTTCATGTTGAATTTCACTGGATTGTCTTTAAAGAAAACTAACCAGAATTTTTATGATATGATGATTTTAGGGATCTGGGAAGAAGAATTCTTACATTCTCCATCTATATGTACCTGTACTATTCTAGCTGCAGACATCACTGATTTCTATATAAATATTTTTTGTAGAATGGATGTATCTAGAATTCCAAATGTAGTTTGAACTACAGTTGACTTAGAATTTTTCACTGGGTCTTTCAACCTTCACCTAGCCAGGTCTTAAATAGCTGACCGGAGCTTAAGGGGACAAAATAGTCCTTCCAGGGATAAAGCCTAATAGTTCTCAAACTTTTTTGTTTCTTGTAACAATTCAGCAAGACAAAAGACCTGTGGATCACTTTTTCAAAAGAAGAAGAAAAACAGTCATCCTACTAGAATTAATAGGGAGAGTGGCATTGATTTGATACTTGCTTCTTTATTAATTATCAAATGTAGATTATTTATTCAAGACACCAAAGAGCTATATCAATATTCTTCTTGTATAAATAGCTGTCACCAGATGGATGTTTTTGAGGACTTTGACAGACCCTGGATTAGAAACTTGGGAGGAGGAAGTGCATGACACTCTGATCAGATCTAAAGAGTATTTAGCAATGGGCAGGAATGTATTCCTTCTGCACCCATGCCTTTTAGAATCCCCGGTTTTCTTCAATGCTCATCTCAAATATTGCTTCCTAAATAAGCCCTTTCTGAGTTGTCTCCCAAATCCTGAAAAATTATGTTGTATTTATTTTTTCATATTATATGTGTAAATGACCCCACTGAGAGTTCAGAAGGACAGAATGAATCATTTTTGTTCTTGTATCCCCAGTGCTTAGCACTCTAAGTTAATAAATGCTTATTGATTAGCAGCTATCAGTGACCTGGAGGGAGTTAGGAAAACCTGAATTCAAATATTGCCTCAGATATTTACTAGCTAACTGTATGACTCTGGGCAAATCTCTTGACCTCTCAGCCTCAGTTTCTTCATCTTCAAAAAGGGAATAATCATAGCACCTACCAACCAGGCTTGTTGTGAGGATAAAATGAGATAATATTTGTAAACTATTTTTAAAACTTTAAATCAATATATAAATTCTAGCTGTTGTGATCATGGTGATTGAGAGACAAGTAATGAATGTCCTAGGTAGCTCTATACCAGGGATGGGGAACTTCTTGTCTTTGAGGCAACATGTGGCCTTCCAGGTCCTTGGTTGCATGACCTGACCTTTTGACTGAGTCCAGGTTTTACAGAACAAATCCTTTCATTAAGGGGTTTTTACTCATATTTTTCCTTATTAAAAACTAAATATATTTAAAGTCCTTTAAGTCTTTCATATCAGGTTAGAATATAGAAACAGGGAAAAATGAACTTTAAAGATTTGGAAGGCTGGATTCCTATGGCTGAATCTTCACTGAGAACTTGTAGCATTGGGCTTCTGCACTCTTTGGAGTGGTGGTGCAATTATAAGAGTAGAATTTTGCTTCATAGTAATGTTTGGTCTTGTCATAATTTCCTGTGTGAAATTAGTGACTTTCTCTCATTGGCAGGGACCACCTGGTCCCTGGAAGTCTTGGGGGAGGGGGAATGTGGCTGCACTTCTTTTTTGTTTTGTCAGTTAAACCATTGTAAGAAAGCTTTGGATTCCTTGGCTTCAGATGGAAAATTACAAGTATTTCTGAAAGCAACAATTCAGATGATGTGTGGTAATCTTTATGTAGTAATCCAGAAACATATGTGGCCATTCACAATATGTTCCCCCAAATTTGAGGTACATTGTAGCTATACATCAGAGTCTATTCAAAACCATAGTTTAGGAGTGCCCACCAGTGTGTTTATTTCAACAGAAAGCCTGAGGACACATTCATTTTTTTTTCCCCTGAGGAGGGAAGGCAGGGCAATTGGGGTTAAGTGACTTGCCCAAGGTCACACAGCTAGTAAATGTGTTAAGTGTCTGAGGCCAGAAGCAAAAGACATTTAGTTAAATATCACAGTAACAAAAAAAAAAAGTTTTTTTCCCATATACATTGGGATACACTCTCCCAAAGGTTACCAGACTGCAGTTTGGGAATGGGGTATATGTAGGGAGGTTATGAGATGACATATATAAAGAGAACACATGTGCCCCCTGGCATACTAGTCCAGAGAAAATGTGTAGCCATGGAGCTACAGCTACTTATGATGATGTCCTTAGACAAGATGCTTTTTTCCAGTGAACTAGGATCCTCTACTGCTTTGTGCTTTCTGTTGTACTGTCTATGTGGACCTGGAATTCATCTCTACAGAAGCTCTTAGGCTTTTTGGAGTATACCTTTTAAACTGTTTATCTTCTGTTTCCTGGGACACTTTGGTCTAAACTCTTATCTGAATTAGAACTCAAAATTACTTTGAACTAATATTATATCACAGATTCACATTCAAACTATCCCAGAAGCCCCACTTAGCAACACTGTGAAAGTGCTGGGCAAACTATTCCTTTCAACTCAAATCAGGCCCCTACATGCAAATCAACAAAAGTGAGACTGAAAAGTGCCAGGTGGTACTGTCCTCTGAATGTGAGATATGTGTGTGTACATACATATACCTACATATTCATATGTATACATACATATACATGCATACACATACCGATGTATACTGGACAGCTATGTGGCACAGTGGATAGAATGCCTGACCTGGAGTCAGGAAGACTCATTTTCCAGAATTAAAATCTGCCCTCAGGCACTTACTAGCTATGTGACCCTAGACAACTCCTTTCACCCTATTTGTTTCAGTTTCCTCATCTGTAAAACAAGCTAGAGAAAGAAATAGCAAACAAATCCAGTGTCTTTGCCAAGAAAATCCTAAATGGGATCGCAGAGTTGAGCATGACTGAAAATGACTGAAGAACAACACATCTATCTATCTATCTATCCATCCATCCATCCATCTGTCAGTCTATCTATCTGTCTGTCTGTCTGTCTATCTCTCTCTCTTTCTCTCTATTTATCTCTCTCTCTCTCTCTATCTATCTGTCTATCCATCCATCTATCCATCCATCCATCTATCAGTCTATCTGTCTGTCTGTCTATCTCTCTCTCTTTCTCTCTCTCTCTCTCTCTCTCTCTCTCTCTCTCTCTATCTATCTACATATTCTAATGATAATGGGAATTTGAAGATCTTCCCTGCCCCTTCATAGGCTTAAGCAAATTTGAGGACCTTCCCTGATTTGAAAATGTACTCTGTCCCCTAATATGCTGAATGTGGTCACATGGAGCCTGTGGTGGTAAGCTTGCTTTTCAGGAACATCCATAGCTTGTTACTTTGTGATTAGGCAGTGGGTTACAAGGGCTGTGACATTCTCTGACCATGGGGAAGGTTACATATACCTCTGAGGTAAGGTTTTGCTTTGGGGCTCAATCATGGAAAGAGTTGTGTGATTTGGTCAGAGGAGACTGCAGGCAGCCATTGAGTCCCCTGGCTTTGAAGCCCCAGATGTTGGGGCTTCTTTCTTTGGTAAGTAACTAGATAAGGAGGCAATGGTCAGACAGCTGGAAGTCCTGTCTGCTGGTCTGTTTCTCTGCATTTTTTGTCTGCTTGTACCTGCTGTTTGTATTTTCTCTGAAGTTCAGGGTGCTGACTTTTTCCCCTGAGCTAGGTGAATGATATACGTTTGATTTAAGTAAGATTGTTAACCCCTTTTTGAGTTGCTTTCCCTTAGAAAAGCAGATCAAAGGACCTGTGTTAGCAGCCATCCTGGGTAAGCTAGGGTGCTTGCTGCTACACACACACACAAACACACACACATACATACATATATACATACACACATTAAAATAGAATATATGTACATGTATATGTGTATATATGTACATGTATATTACATATGGTATACATGTATATATATATAAAAAGTATATATACATATATATGGCAAAATTATTAAGCTTGCAGTTTTAAAGACCGCAAGCATAATTTATTCCCCTATAGATTAAAAATGTACCATTTCTGGCATTAACAAAATCATTAGCATCCTTATGTGATTTGCAAATGCAGAATTTCAAAGTAACAATCAGCATGCATTAAATACTTACTGTATTGAGAGCCCCATACTAGATGTTATGGGAGATATGGCTTGAATGAGCCACAGTACGTACCTTCAAGAAGCTTAGATTATAATAGAGAAAATATTGACAGAGAGAATTAGAGAGCCACCTAACCAAGTTATGTTATTTTATGTTGTTATGTTATGTTATACACTGTAACACATCATGTCATATCACATAATATACTATACTCTGTGGACAACCTGATGTTGAAGACCATAACTATCTTTTATTACCCTACAGATTAAAAATGTGTCCATAGTGTATTTATTGTTGTAGTTGCAAATTAAAAGTTATGTATTGTCTAGATACTGTATCAAAGGAGATAAAAGGCATTTAACTTTTGTGTTTTAAAAATTATATTAAATATAAAATTATATTATAAATTATAAAAATTGCATTAAAACTTATCCTACATATCACATTTTATGTTATTTATATGTGATAGACATGTAATTATGACATAAAGTTAATCTACAGTTATCCTTTCTACATTGCAGGGGTTGGGGACATAGTGACCCCTTGACCTGGAAAATCTGTGGAAATTTTTTGGCCCTCTCTTTATACCAGAGAAGTATGAATTTTTGTTTTTCTTTTATAGGTTGTTTGCAGTACCTTATTGTGAAGTTTAGGTTAAGTATTTGGTCATAGGCTCTGGCCGTGTCATCTGCTGGCCTTTGCATGTCACGTGTACTGTCTGCAAAACTCCCCCAAAATTCCTACTTAATTTTCTGTGCAGACCTTGGATAAAGTGAAACACCATGATGTGGAAGGTATAACTACCCTGGAGACAAATGCTCTTTCTTATACAAGGAAATGTCATTTGGAGATTTGTTGGTTTAGTAAGTGACAAAGCATTAAGGACTCCCTTTGTGGTTTATTCCTTGTGGCCTCAGAATTTTAAGCATATGCTGTTTGAAACTTTGCCTCTTCTGCCTTTGTTTTGCTGCCAGTTGAAGGAGAGTTGCTAAAGAAGAGTCAGTAACTGGAGGCAACTGTATTATTTAAGTTGTTTGACCTCTCTGGGTCTCAATTTCTTCCTCTATAAAATGAGAAAGTTGGACTAGTTGACCTTTAAGGTTGCTTCCAGGTATATCTGTGGTTCACGGTTTTGGCTAGGGTTAAATATCATAGGATCATTCTCGTGTTTGCTAGAATACAAACCCCTTCACTGGACTTCCTGTAAATACAGATCTAAACAATTGCAGAAATATTAATTACAATATTAATTAGAAAGAGCCAATATTTTTTTAAAATGACAATTCTACCTAAATTTATGTTCTTAATGTCATACCAAACCACCAGAGAATTGTTTTATAGAGTTAGAAAGAAAAACCCTAGTAACAGATTTCATCTGGTTTTCCTGTAGCTTGCATCTGCATGAAAGAGTAAAATGGAGAATTAAGCAATAGTAAGTCAATAAGAGTTGTTTGTGCAAATTATCCCGTGAATTTGTTTAGTACGGATGCTCAGTCTGATACTTCTCACTAAATTTCTGTCACTTTTTTCAAGTAGGAATAAAGAATCTGAACCTTTTCTTACATTTTGCATCTAAATACTGCATTAGATTCTTAAAAGAGAAAACTTTGGGCATCTATTTCTAAAGTCCCTTCCAGCTCTGATTCTGATTTAAGTTTTGGCATTTCATTGAAGTTTTTACTAGAAATATCTTCTTGTTCAATTTTTGTTATATTTCATTATAAATATTTCTTTTGTGTTTGTTTTATTAATTTAAGCAAATAGTATTTGCTCCATTTTTCTCATTAAAATGGCTGTTATTAAAATGGGATTTCATTTTCTAGGCATAGTTGTTTGGAGAGAATTATTTGGACTAAACTACATTCTTGCATAAAGTAAAGGGATACAATGGTTCAGCAAATAATGTGAAGTTCATTTAATTTGACAGAAATGGAGAAAAGTCTCCAAACAGAGACCCGGATAATTTGTCTCTGAAATCATTTAGTGGTTGTTCCATTAGTGAGAGTACTACTGTTCCTGACAGAAGGCTTTATTGGAAGGCAAGTGTGTCCACCTGACCCAGTTTCCATTTATGAGAAATAGTCTTCCAAGTACATCAGGCAGCAGGATTTTAAGAGTATTTCTTTATCAAGGGTTAGCACGAAGCAAATCAAATAAATGAAGTTTGGAGAATTTTCCCACAGTTTTATCATTTCTTCTAACCTCTCTTTGACCCCATGTTTTCACTTGATGGTCAGAGGGAAAAAAATGTATTGAGACAAATGAAATACTTAATACCCATAGTGAGATTGATCTGAAATTAAGAAAATGTGACTTCTGTTCTCAGCATTGTCACTGCTTCTCTGGAATTGTGTCCCCACAGCAGAGCATATCCAGAGACTCTGGCCATTCTGGTAATTGAGTTACTTCCATTTTTTCTCTGCTAGCATATCAAATTATTTTTAGAATTTTGAGATATTAGAAGGAAGTCATTTGGAGGAATTTCCAGAGTTCCTATACATGTCTTCCTGTTCTGTCATTTTCCATTGCCCAGGAAGTATCAGGATTCTATAATTTTATTAAATCTGGCTATAAATCAATTACCACACAATCAAACATTTATTGAAGAATGCCTATATGTCCAGTGCAGGGTTAGATACTAACATGCTGGTATATGTATTTCCCTAAAACAAGTTTGTTTTCCCCTGCAACTGAGGTTTTCAAACACTGTGGAAAGGCCTTTGCCTAAACGAATTATTTACATGGCATCCAAGATCCAGGGCTGGAGGTGTGCTCAGAGGCCATCTATCTGTACCTCTTCATTTTATGACTGAGAAAACTAAGGATAAGGGAGATGCAATGACTGTGCCACTGTGGCTTGAGAGATGCTGCTCTTTCCATTTACTATGCTGTGCTGCCTCAATGCCTGGGCAAAGAATTTGATTTATAGCAATATATGTGATCCTAGTTAAGTCTCTGGACTTCTTCTAAGTTTCTTTTCCCTCATAATAAAGGTGCCAATTCTTGTCTACTCTTGTTGTCTGCTCTGATAAGTAATGAGATGTAGTTGTTTCTATTATTATCGCTCATTTCATGTGCGTGGGAAGGGAAAGGAGGAGATTTTTATTAACTAAGTCTTGACCCCCTACAGGAATGGCATCTGTGAAATTTGTGGTGCATAGTTTCACTGTCCTGCCGAGTGTCCTGCGACTTGGCCAGATCTGAAAGTCTGTTCTGTTCCTCCCGCACTGTATAGCATCTTCTGATTTCTTTAATGGTGAAATATTTCCTTGAACAGAGTTCGAGAAGGAAGTATCATTTAGCACAATTATTTTCTAATTGATAAAAGACTACTTCATTCCCGAAAGTTAGCATTAACATTAGGCATACATCCTTACTGTGCATTTCATGGTGATATGTGATTATCTGCCCTTGGATTATCCACATTGTTTATTCTCTGTATCTAATTATTCATGCTTGTTTTCCCCTTGACATTCATTATGGACTCTATTGGACTCTTATTATTTGTAATTATGTGCTCAGTGAGCATCTTATCATGCTAAGGAAAACATTATTAGAAAACTAAACCTCTTTGGGTTTTTTGCTTGTTTGTTTGTTTTTTTGAAGGGTGGAAGGCAGGGCTATTGGGGTTAAGTGACTTGCCCAAGGTCACACAGCTAGTAAGTGTTAAGTATCTGAGGTCAAATTTGAACTCAGGTCCTCCTGACTCCAGGGCTGGTACTCTATTCACTGAGCCTTCTAGCTGCCCCAAACTAAACCTCTTTCAACAGAAATCACAATGTTTTCTCCCCAGGAAAGAGCTAATTCAGCATCAACAATTTCCCTTTTCCCGCTGGATCACCTTGTTTGAATCCTGAAGGTATTATAGCTCAGCATTCACCCTGATGGAGGGTGACTGACTCATCTCTTCCCTCACCTTTATTCTAAGGTTCATATCTGCACACTGTGCCTCCCACCTGCCTAATGGACTTCTTGATCCTTGATTCTAGCTTATAATCACTCATTTTTCCCACACATCATCTGATTGTCTCTATAATCCTTAATGCTGGCAACAGTTTAACCTAGAAATCTTTTTGCTGCTAGGTTTGAGAACCAGAGGTCAGTGAATATGAGTACTAAGAGACTTCAGAGGTTACCTAGGCCAGGTCATACCTGAACAAGAATTCCCTGTCCTGATAATATCACCCAAAGTGGTCATCCAGCCTTTGCTTCAGAGTGCACAGGGAAAGGAAGTCTCCCACTCCCAACATGCTTTGTTCTGTTAGTGGCAGCTGTGTGCTATAGTGGATAACTTGTTGAACTTGGACTTAGGGAGTCTTGAGTTCAGAGCTTGCTTTAATTCCTAGTTGCATAAAACTTCTTTAAGCCTCAGTTTCTTCTTATGTAACATGGGGGTAATTGTTGCATAAATTTCACCCACTGTTGTGAGAAACAGGTGAGATAACACATGTAAATTCTAGTCATTTTTATTAGTCATTATTTTTGATAACCTTAATTATTAGGAAGGTTTTTTTTTCCCTCATACCAATCCTGAATTTTCCTCTTTGCAGCTCTCATTTAGTGCTCCTTATTTTACCCCTTAGAGCCAAACAGCACAAGTCTAATCACTTTTCCACGTGACACACTTCAAAATGATAGTTTTCTTGCCCTTCTATCTCATTTTTCCTCCCCTCCCTACTACCGTCTTCTCTTCTTCAGGCTAAACGTTCATAGTTCTTTCAGTGAACCTAGTAATAAATCACTTGATGTTCTTTCCTCTGGTTGCCCTCTCTAGAATATTCTCTGGTTTATCAATGTCCTTCCTCAAATGCACTGCTTAGAACCGAGTTCAATAATCTATATGTGATCTGGCAAGAGTGCAGCTAGTCTTTGTTGTTATTCAGTTGTTTTTTAATTATGCCTAACTCTTATGGACTCCATTTAAGGTTTTCTTGACAAAAATACTCTAGTGATTTGCCATTTCCTTCTCCAATTCATTTTATAGATGAGAAACTGAGGCAAACAGGGTGAGGTGACCTGCCCAGGATCACATAGCTAATAAATGTATAAGATCAGATTTGAACTCAAGATGGGTCTTCCTGACTCCAGGCACAGCACTCTATCCATGGCTCCACTTAGCTGCTGTCTCTCAGCCTGTGGCTTAAGATGTACTTAATTTTCTTGGCCACCATATTATAATGTTGATATTCAGCTGGCAATCCATTATGGCCCCCATTTTTAGATGGACTGCTATGTAGCCATACGTTGCCCATTTCATACTTGTGAGGCTGTTGTTTTTTTAAAACCTGCCTGCAAGCTGTGTTAGGTATCATCTTATTAAGCTCAGCTCAATGTTCTTACCTGTCAAGATCTTTTTGAATCTTGAATCAGTAATCCATTATGTCAACTATCTCTCCTAGTCCTGTGTAGTCTGAAATTTGATAAGGATACCCCCTCTTGTTTTACCTAGGGATAAATAAATATGTTGAATGGCACAAGGCCAAGCATAGACCCCTGAGAAACTCAATAAGAAACCTCCTTCTAATTTGATAGCGAACCATTAATGCCTACTTCTTGACCTGGATCATTTAATTAACTTCAAATCCACCTAAATATACCATCTGCTAGTTCATACTTCTCTATATTTTCTATACACATCCACACACATGCAGGCATAAATTCATGAAGGAGGATGAAGGTTTCATCAAATGCTTGGCTCAATTTTAGGTAAATTGGATCTCTGGCATTCTTTTGATCTGTTTTTAGTGATCCCATTGAAAACCAGGATATAAAGTTAATCTGGCATGGATATGTCCTCACGAAAATGTGCCATTCCTTTTTGATCAAAGCTTTGTTCTCCAGATGTTCGTTAAAGATCCCATCTTGTAGCCTGGGAGTCAGAAGAAATCATCATTGCAGATAGGATGATTAGTGGTGGAAATGACTAAGAGAGTAGAAGTAAGGTTACAGACTAATGCTTTGGAAATTATAAAGTGCCAAAGAAATGTTTGCTATTATCATTATTTAGATTAGAGGGGTCAAACACACAGCTCAATGGCCAGCCACATGCAGTCCACAATACTGCTGAGTGTGCCAACTAAGATTAAAATGTAATTGGGAAATATTTAACAAAATAAAAATACAATAAAATATAGACAATCTCATATTTTAAAACTAAGTCAATATCTGCCCTGCAGGGATTTTATTAGTGACTCCCACTTTTTTTTTTTCTTTTTAGTTTGACACTACTGATGTAGTCCATCTCTTCCTTAAGAATGCCTGGTATGTGTCCGACCTTAGAAATAGCCCCCCTATTTTGGCTTGACCTTGCAAACTTCCCTTTTCTTCTGCTGCTTTTTCTCCCTCATCATTTCTTTTTTTTTTTTTTTTTTTGCTTTTTGGAGGGGAGAAGGCAGGGCAATTGGGGTTAAGTGACTTGCCTAAGGTCACACGGCTAGTAAGTGTTAAGTGTCTGAGGCCAGATTTGAACTCAGGTACTCCTGGCTGCAGGGCTGGTGCTCTATTCACTATGCCTCCTAGCCACCCCACTCATCATTTCTTTAAACACTTTGGCCCACCCAAAGATTCTGGGACACCTCCTTATTCCCTATTAATTCTCTTTCCTAAATATCCCTGGATAAACCTAACTGTGGCAGTTGCAAAAAGTGGGAAGGCAACATATTGTCTTGTAGTGGATGTTCCTTTCACTTGAATGACGTTTTCTCTGGAGGTAGCAGTAAGAAGTGCGAAGAAGGTGGAAAAGACAGGAGAAATGAGGACTCTTCCATTGAGATACCTTCTAATTCTCCCTTCACTCACATTGCCCAGAGATCTTCCTTTCCATTCTTTCTCTTAGATCCTCTGTGGCCGCATAGACTGAGCTGGAAAGTATCTTAGAAATGGACTAATAGGGAGGTTTGTGGTTTGGTTTGTTTATTAGAGTACCCCTGTGAAAAGGTCCTTCAACCCCCAAAGGGATCACCACCCACAGGTTGAAAACCGCTGCTTAGTGCCTCAATTTCCTCATCTTTGTAAAATTATATAAAGCAGGAAGTGGCAAACTGCTCTAGTATTTTTGCCATGAAAACTGCAAATAAGGTCAGGTCAGGAAGAATTGATCAGAATTGATCATTGAAAGAACTGAACAACAATAAACATTTATATAGAACTCAATAATAATAATGACAGCTAACATTTATAGGCACTTAATAAGAGCTAACATTTCTATAGCACTTACTTTTGTGCCGGGCACTTTACAATTATGATCTTATTTGCTCCTCACAACAACCCTGCAAGGTGGGTGTTATTATTACCCTGATCTTATAGATTATAAAAATGAGGCAGACAGAAGTTAAGTGACTTGTGCAGGGTCACTCAACTAGAAAGTGTCTGAGGCCATATGTGAGGTCTTTCGAACTCCAGGCGCAGTGCTCTGCTCTGTCCATTGCATCATATAGCTGCCTATTTCACAAAATAAATAGTTTACAAAATGAGTTAAAACACAAATAAAATTGCATTTCATAATTGAGTCAATATGTAGCCTACAATTATCCTTCTGTACAGATCAGTATTCCCTATTTATATTCGAGTTTAACACTCTTTGACTAGATGATCCACACAGTCTCTTCTCGGAATAAATATGGGATTCTAAATCTAACTCCTTAATTTAACAGAATAGGGAACTGAAAGCCTGGGAAGTCCAATGACTTATTCAGAATGAAAGATTCATTGTAATATTATGTGAGGAAGTGAGACTAAGCTCATATTTATCTTGATTTGGAGACACTTTAACCCCATCATGCACATCTTTAATTATTTTTTGGTAAAAATTAACATTAACATTTTTATCTCCAGACTGTAATAAAGCCACATTGGTAGCAGAAATGTTTGTTCAGTGCACTGAGCATCCTCCAGCTAACTTGTTAATGCCAGATCTAGGATTGAAATCTAGGTCTTTTATCAGGAAAGCATCAAGGTCCTCTTACAATCTTCCTTTTCTCACTGAACCCTTACTCACCAGAGATTCGCCCACCTTTGGCACCACTATCCCATACTCTCATACCTTGTGAAAGCCCGAAATCTAGGTCATAGGAACCGTAGTCAGTGACTTGGAACTGGGTAAAATCGTTGTCCTGTTGTTACATTTCCATTGGGGAAAATGAGGTGTACCTGGCATGCTAAGTTGAAACAACAAAAGTGGTTTGGTTTTTTTTATGGAAAACATGGTTATAGGTGATGAGTAGGTGCTGTAGTCTAAGATTTTTGTAGCTGGTTTGAAAAACTAGACATTATTTATAATATTGTTTTTATGTGGAAATGCATGATGAACTCTAAGTAATAGAAACATCTATTTGGAAAATCATCTGTCCCTGATTTGAGGACTACTTGTATCTCACTTTGGCTGAGAAAATGATATTTGGTCCAGTTCTTACCTACAGGCACACAATCAGACAAAGAAATATGTTTGTCTTGTTAAGAAATGATGGGACAGTGGAGAAGGCAGAGGCTGACAAGACAAAAAGAATATTTCTGAATATATTCATTTAGTATTTTAAAATTAAAATGGCATGCATTTTTCCTCAAAAGAGTTGGATAATACACTTATGTACAGTTGAAGAAATGCTAAATTTTTTTTCAAATTTGTCAGAAATGTAGTTGTGATTAGAAAAGCAAACTTTAAGATATCTTAGCATTCCACGTTGAGGATATTACATCTTTATATTCTCATCACTAATGATGAAAAAATGTTCTTCCTTTAAAAACTTTTCATTTAGAATTTTTTCAGTTGAAACACTTTTTTCTTCTTTTAAATTTAGACAGAATTAACACTATGGCAGTATTGAATTTAAGAGGTAAAAAAATTACACATTAGAAATTTCAATTTGACTTTCATCTTTTTACATGTTTTTGTATCCTTCCAATCCTTCCCCATTTCATCAGTGAGCAAGTTGAGGCAGCTATGAACTTTGTGTGTTTTGCATATTTCAGAAAGATTATGACATTTTTATGAATAAAACCTAAATTAGAGTCCCAGCTGTACTACATATTAGCTGAATGACCTTGGTCAAATTCTCTCATCTACCTGGACTTCATTTTCTTCATCTTTAACATGATTGGGTAAGACTAGGTATTCTCTAGTCCTAATTCTATGAACTTACATTAGATTACATATTGCTTAAACTCTGCCTTATTCATCTTTGTGAGCCTGCCAAATACTTAGCAGTCTTGTAGATAGCAATGCTAAATAAATATTTATTAATTGAATTATAGAATATGAAAATACATCTTCAGCTCCCCACTAGGATCTTCTCTTGGGAACTTAAGGTGTTTCTTTATTGAACAAATAATATTATGTGTTGTTAGTCTACAAGGGGATGTTAGGGCATCATGACAACAATGCTAAAAGTACTTCTAAAGGCCTAAGAATAAGAGTAAAATACTTCTATAATTTATCAGTTCTTTAACTAATACCCTCCAATGAAGATTGATGATCTCCAAAGTTCATTTGTTCAATAAATGAACTATTAGGTTTTGAGGATAGTCAGCACTATTAGCAGCTAGGAAAGTGTTGTTTGTTCTAGGGGCTTTTCTAGCTGTTGGCCATTTTTAGAACTGAGCTATAACACATATTTTAAATCAATTTGTAGACATTATATTGAAAAGCATTATAGATTACATGGCACTGTTTGAGATATACTTTGTAGGAATGATTATCAACATCATAACTGGCCTGATAAGAATTTTAGGTTATTATTTGGAAGTACCACATATTTAGTTGAAGTTGCTCAGGATAAACATCAAACTAGAGAGACTGCAGACAGATAGACCATCATGAGCTAGTGTCTCTTTTAATTTCTTCATACCTCCTCCTTTTATTCATTAAAATTTTAAGGCCTCTTCAAAACTGGAGGCAATGTGTAGATCAAAGGAGGGGTAGCAAAATTTCAAATTGATTCAGGTAAGTTAAATATGTTGGCTCAACTTTCGCAACTAATAAAATTTTAAAAAGACCAAGGAAATATACAAAGGAAATGTATTAGACAAGTATTTCCTCCCATCCACAACTTCAAAAAATATTTGGGTATTTAAAAGAATACCTGGGCATTCACAGTATGTGGCTATAAATAATTACAATCAAGGCCTTTTCTCTTACATTGATTTTTTTTAAGAACTCATTAATTCAGTGCTTCTCATTAGAGCCCCTAATTATTCAAACATTAAGTTATATTTCTAGTTGGTCCCAACTTATTTATGCTGTACATTTTCTCATACATGATGAATTTACCAAATCATTGTAATAATGTATTTATTAGCTCAATTATAGCTCTCTGTACATCTTAATGTACTAAAACAGCATAAAACTAAATATTTATTACCCCTGTTGGATAACAAGAATCTATTGACTTCTTTTTAGGTGTTTATTGGACAAAGTGAAGCTGACCTCAATTGCTGCCACAAGGGACAATAAATCTTAATGTTCCCTGGAACCTGTAATCAATATTCTTGGGCAAGAGTTCTGTGTCAGAGCTATTTTCCCCCAAGGAGCTCCAAGCACTTTACAGATCCTATGTCATTAATTCTACAGTGCCCTACTATTATGGTAAATGTTATTCCTTCCAGATTATAACCAAGGAAATTTAAAAAATGTGTGAATGCTGAATTAAAATGGATAATGTATTCATTGGTATTTATGCATACTTTTGATCATCATAGCATCAGTTGTGGCAAACTTTTAAAAAAGATGTATCCACTCATGGAAAACTTGCCCGCACTTTTGGAGTTGATGGTGGTCAGTGTAATCAGGAAACAGTCTGAGAATGCCTCAATGCCAAAGATCAAATTCACAGATTTCAAGCTAACAAACATAGCCCAGAAGTACAAACTCCTAGAAGAAGAAGTGGTCTGATTACAGATGGTTATCATGAGTTTTCCCCAAAATTCAACTCATTGGCAGCTGCCAATGAGCATCTTTCCTTTTTTTCTTTTTTAAATTAAATTTAATGTCTACTTTTAGTTTGCATCATTCATTTCCACAAGATTTTGAGTCACAGATTTTCTCCCTGTCTTTCCTCTACACACCAACCCAAAACAGTGATACCACTTTATACCCTCTCCCCCAATCTGCTTTCTCCTATATCCTCCCCCATCCACCCTCTGACTTTCTGGTAGGGCAAGATGGATCTCCATACCCCAGTGCCTCTATATCTTATTTCCCAGTTGCATGTAAAATAATAATAATTATGATTACAATAATTTATATATACATACATATATACATATATTCTAAACATTTGATTTTAAAACTTTGAGTTCCAGGTTCTTTCCCTTCCTCCCTCATCACACACCCTTGCTGGGAAGATAAGCAATTCAATATAGGTTGTACATGTGTAGTTATGCAAAACATTTCCACTGTGGATATATTGTGAAAGACTGACTATATTTCCCTCCATCCTATCCCTCCGCCACTTGTTCTATTCTCTACTTTGATCTTGTCCCTTTTACAAAAGTGTGTGCTTCTAACTACCCTCCCCCCAACCTGCCCTCCCCTCCATCATACCCCCTCTCATTCCCTTCCTCCCTACTCTCTTCTAGGGCAAGATACCCAATTTAGTGTGTATGTCATTCTCTCCCTAAGCCAAATTCAATGAGAGTAAGGTAGACCCATTCCCTTTTGCCTTCCTGTTCTTCCCCTCCATTGTAACACTTATCCCTTGCCTCTTCTGTATGAGATAATTTACCCCATTCTGTCTCTCACCATCTCCTCTCATTATATTCCTCTCTAACCTCTCAATTTCATCTTTTAAATATCATACCTTCCTATTCAACTGATCCTGTTCCCTCTGTCTATATATACCTGTACACACATATACACACACTCACATATGTATTCATATGCACATATAACCTCCTATATAGACATATATATGTATGTACACATATATACATATATGTGTGTGTATATATATATATTTATATATATATGTATATATATACATACATATATGTATTTATATACACATTTATATTCCCTTCAAGTATCCTCATACTGAGAAAAGTTTCATAGGTTACTATGATCATTTTTCCAGGTAGGCATGTAAATAGTTCAACTTTGGTAAGTTCCTTATGATTTCTTTTCCCTGTTTACCTTCTCATGCTTCTCTTGCTTCTTGTATTTGAATGTCAAATTTTCTATTCAACTCCGGTTTTTTCATCAAGAATGCTTGAAAATCCTCCACCTCATTGAATGACCATATTTTCCCCTGAAACATTATTCTCAGTTTTGCTGGGAAGGTGATTCTTGGTTTTAATCCTAGTTCCTTTGACCTCCAGAATAGCTTATCCCAAGCCCTTGGATCCCTTAATGTAGAAGCTGCTTGATCCTGTGTTATCCTGATTGTGTTTCCACAATATTCAAATTGTTTCTTCTTGGCTGCTTGTAATAGTTTCTCCTTGATCTGGGAACTCTGGAACCTGGCTATAATATTCCTAGGAGTTTTCTTTTTGGGATCTTTTTCAAGAGGTGATTGGTGAATTCCTTCAAGTTCTATCTTGACCTCTGGTTCTAGAATATCAGGGTAATTTTCTTCGAGAATTTCTTGAAGGATGATTTCTAGGTTCCTTTTTTGATAATGGCTTTCAGGTAGTCCAATAATTTTCAAGTTATCTCTTCTGAATCTATTTTCCAGGTCAATGGTCTTTTTAATGAGATATTTCACATTGCCATCTATTTTTTCATTTGTTTGGATCTGTTTAATAGTATCTTCATTTCTTATAAATTCATTAGCTTTCATTTTCTCCAATCTAATTCTGAAGGAATTATTCTCTTCAGTGAGCTTTTGAAATTCTTTTTTAATCTGGCAAATTTGGCTTTTTAAGGCTTTCATCTCCTTATTGGCTTTTTCAGCCTTTTTTGCCATTTGAGTTAGTCTATTTTTTTAAGGTATTATTTTCTTCAGTCAGGTTGTTGACTCTCTTTTTATGATTTTCTTGCATCATTCTCATTTTTCTTCCCAATTTTTCCTCCACTTCTCTTACCTGATTTTCAAAATCCTTTTTGAGCTCCTCCATGGCCCGTAACCAGTTCTTATTTTTCTTGGAAGATTTTGGTGCAGGAGTTCTGACTGTGTTGTCTTCCTCTTGTTCCATGCGTTGATCCTTTTTGGCCCCATAAAAGGAATCTAAAGTTGGATTGCTGTGCTTGCTTTGCTTCCTTTGCTTGCTCATGTTGCCACTCAATTACTTGACTTTTGAGCTCTTTACCATAGTAGAACTCTGCTTCCAGAGGGCAGAGCTTTGTCACAAATCACTGGGGCTTTTGCAGCTGTCAGAGCTATTAGGAGGGCACCATCTCTACAGCCCCCACAAACTCTGGCTCACTGGTCACACACCTCAGGAACACCACCCAAGATCACAATCCAGATCCAGGCAGGTTAAAGCAAGAATGATTTCCCTCTGAATGGTTGCTTGGCCTCCTTAAGATCTGCAGGCCAGGAGCTCTGAAGCAGCCATGTGGAGGTGGCTGCAGGGCCTCTCCACCTCTGCCACTTCTAGGTCTGGGGCCAAAGGCCAGACCACACTCCATCCCCCTCAGTTCTAACAGAGTTCTACACTGACCTTTTACTTTGTCTTTGGCATTTATGGGTTGATAATTCTAGAAAGCCTCACATTGGCTGGGGATCCACTCTCTCAAAGTGATCTGCAGCAGCTGGTTAGGGCTGTGCTGGGGCTAAAACCAAGGCTCAGGCAGGACTGGGCTCAGCTCCCAGTGTGCTGAGATGGACACTTCCTGCCAGCCTGCCTTAAGTGGGAGATTTGTTTTTCTGTCACTTTGTGGATTCTGTAACTCTAAAATTTGTTTAGAGTCATATTTTATAGGTATTTGAAGTGGTTATGGGGAGAGACATTGAGTTTTACTGCTTCTATGCTGCCATCTTGGTTCCACCCCCCAAGCATCTTTCTAAATAACTGAGATAAGAGGATGGTGATCACTCAAGGCAAGAAGCTGGGAAAAGCTGCAGAAGATAGACTGTTAAGGGAAAAAGATGAGGTGACAATAAGGACCAATGGAGGAATCAAGAGTCATAATCCTGGTTTCTTCACTTCCTTTATGTACTTGAGGCAAGATATCAAATTTTTCATTTTTTCACCCTTAAAAGGAATGAATGACTAAAGATGACTATTAACTTCCTGGTGCTGAGGGATCTTACGAAGAATGACTAATAAAATGACCTTGAAAAAATCAGAAGATGAGGTTTAGGAGTCCAAAACCCTATAACTCGCCTCTTAGCCAATCAAGCATTTTAAATATTATTTAATAGATTAAAATACAAATTCAGGTAAAAATTTGATGTGCTTTGGAAGATTAACAACTTAGCCACTATAAGGACTCTACATGGAAACAAAGACCTTCTAGGTCTTCATAAATGGCTTAATGAGGTGTTTTGCCCCCTCTACTATTTCAGTAACTTGTCAGGTACTTTAGTGACAGGGAGACTAATTATTCTACATTTTGTGCATTGGCTTTGTTGTTGAAGTAGATTGCCAAAATTTATTCATTCAGTTCATTATTTGTTTTAATGAAATAGTCTCTTTTCCTGTTCCAATAACTACTAAATCTTAGTTGTACATGAAAACATTAATATTAATCTCCATATCATACTTCTGTGACTTAAAAAGTATTATCCTAGAAGTGTTTTGGTGAATTTCATTGCTTTTGACTAAACATAAAAAGACCCAGATACTAGTCCTATCCTGATCATTCTAGAAACATGACCTGGGTCAAGTTGTATGGGTTGCAGATCCCCTACTCGCCTTCCCATTTAAGACACAAGGAGCACCGTAGTCAACACACCAGACTTTGTCAAAAGGAAGCCCTGGAGGGTTTCAGGTTGTTAGTTAGCAATTTGCCTTCTTCCTGTCTTCCTCTTTCACAGGGCACATTATCGACCGCTTATTTCCTGATTTCCTCACTGTTAGCTTCTTTTACTTACCCTGAATTTTGGTTGTTCTGCTCCTTCTCTTTTAAGTAAGGCATGTCGCGACTTTTCCCCACCTCTTCCTTCAGCTTTAACCCTATCAGCTGCTTGATTGCCCCACTATTCCAGGATCTCCTCAAGTAGCCTTATTGTCCTTGCTTTAAGGAGGACATATGGAATCACAGGTTTAGATTTACTTAGATATTTCTAAATTAGAGCCAAAATGAATTTTACTGAGGTTAAGTGACTTCTCCAAGGTAACACAGATGGTTCCAGAGCCAACATTTTAATTCACGTCTTCTGCCTTTAACTACAATATTCTTTCTCCTATATCATACTGCCTTCTTCAGTCATAGTGGTTACGTATACAACTCTCATTTTCAGTGAACTTTGACACAAGTCAATTTCCCTCCCTGGACTCCATCTATCACAGCTATAGGTAAGATTAGATCAGTGTAACTGTTCTATAGAATAATACATAGTAACTTGGGGAAATATTTAAATTCACTACTGTAGACTTCTCTACCCTCTGCAGCCTGGACAGAGAGAAAGAGAAAAACCATTTTAATAAGTTTACAAAGTTTGAAGAAATAAGAACATTTGGTAATAAAAATTTCATGGATCAGTAAAATATTTCCACAAAGAATAAACACAACAGAAAATAGTAAAATATTGCCATGGTGCCTGACCATGGACTTTAAAAATTGGACTAGATAGTTTTTTCTGGATCCTTCTTGTCTTCTATTTTGAGATCACCATACAGCTCCTTTTGTTACTAACGCCAACAATATAAACAGTATTCTTCATTCAAAGTTTCTCCCCTCTCCACTCAAAGGTGTGTGACATATATTCTCATCTCTTTGTAAGATCAAGATTGGTATTTACACAGCCTTAGGCTTTATTTATCTTTAATCTAAAATTTTGGTAAACATGTTTTTGGTTCTCTTTTTTTCTGCTTCCTTTGTTCTGCATTGTTCTTTATCAGTTCAATCAGTTGACAAACATTTACTCCATTCCTATTATGTGCCATCACTGTGATAGTCATAGGAGATTAAAAAGAAATGGAGGTGGGGGGGGAAAATCCTCACTGTCAAAGCACTCACGTTTTATCAGAAGAATCAACCCCCCCACACACATGCACACACATAGAACTATATGCAGAATAAATACAAAACAAATGCAAAGTAGATACAGAAAACACTAACAATTGGGGAAATCAGGAGGGGCTTTCTGTTCAAACATATCCATAGTTTCATAATGTTGTAGTTTCTGTTATTATCAAAAGAGAATAAATGAAATAATATTAATAAAGTTTTTTGCATAAAGCGAGGAACATCATAGGTGCTTAATAAATGCTTGTTCCATTCCCTGCCCTCAATTACATTCACATCCCGCTCTTTGTTCAACCATCACTAGTTGATAGCCACCCGCTTTGATTACAGTTCTTTGCTACTGCAAAGGCTTGCTCTAAATACTTTTTGTATATGTTGAAACTTTCCTTCTCTCATTGACATCCTTGAAGTATATGCCTATTAGGTGATCCTAATAGGTCAAAGAACCCACCGTTTAGTTATTTTTCTTGCATAATTCCAAATTGACTAACAATGTTCTTCAAAAGTTTGAAGCCAAAGTAGATGGGTCTAACCAAATTGCTTAATTCGCAAAGACAGTTTCTCTCTTAAACCTTCAGGGATGCTTCCCTCTCTATTTTTAATATTCTAAAATAAAGTTTCAACATCATGTAACATTTCACACTTCCTGGACCATTTACTATCCTGGATCTTGCCTTAATCCCTTTCAGACCATCTTAACAGTAGCTCCTAGATTCATTTCATTATACTGTCTGCTAAGAACTACTAACTTTACTGGGAATTACTCAAATCCATTACTCCTTTCATTCCTTCCCTCCTCTGCCCTCCTCCCCACCCCACAACCCACCTCCCCACTGCTCATTAGCCTATTAACAGATGCTTTAGCTGTAGGCTGGGAGAGACTCTCATGCTTGTTGCCTGATGCCTGCTGAGAGCAAAACAGCAGGATAAGGGTTGACCTATATGGGGAGTACAGGTCAAAATCAGAAGTTTCATGCAAAAAAAAAATTCAGGTCAAACTGTACAATCCATGACCA
Organism: Pseudochirops cupreus; assembly: GCA_028627135.1. Lineage (NCBI taxonomy): Eukaryota > Metazoa > Chordata > Mammalia > Diprotodontia > Pseudocheiridae > Pseudochirops > Pseudochirops cupreus. The sequence goes on from CM053580.1 coordinate 407,758,874, forward strand.
TCATAACTTTCTCTTAACTTTAATTCCCCAATTACTATTTTTCCCCCTCTGTTCTATATGAGCAGATCACCCATAAATTCTACACTCACAGTCACCTTGACAGCCTTCTAGGAGTCACCAAACAACCTGTTAACAGTCATTGTTGCACAATTTGTAGATGTCCCTTTCTGGTAATCCTCTTTCCTGCTTAATCAGCACTGCGGCTGCTCAGAACAACTTGAAAATGAAAGGCTAAGCTATTATGTTCACCCATCTCTGGCTTCTTGGCTTTGTCCTTATCATATATGTGAAGCTGAGATATTCTGTCTCTCTCTCCCTCTTTCTCCCTCCCTCCCTCTCTTTTTCCCTCTACCTTTTCTTTTCCTTTCCCTTGTCCTTTTCCTTTCCCTCTCTCTTTCCTTCTCCTCCCTTTTCCTCTCCCTCTTTTCTTTCCCTCTGTCTCTCTTTGAATTTGTCTTTCTCATTCTCTCTTACACACACACACACACACACACACACACACACACACACACACTGCAGAAAAGGAAGAAGGAGTAGCTGGAGGGAAGGAAAAATTTCAGTGAGTACACTGATAAAGATCATTGTCCATCGGGCCTCAGACACTTAACACAAAAAAAACTAGCCATGTGACCTTGGGCAAGTCACTTAACCCCAATTGCCCTCCAAAAAGCAAAATTAAAAAAATATATATTTAAGATCATTGTCCTGCTCTTTTTTACTCTCTTCCAGACACTTCCCTTAGGTCTTATCTTTTATAAAACATGTCCCTCTTCCTTCAATTAAAGAAATATATTGAAGGTGAACTTTCATAATCTGTATTCTTTTTTTTTTTGGAGGACAGTTTGGGTTAAGTGACTTTCCCAAAGTCACACGGCTACTAAGTGTGTTAAGTGTCTGAAGCCGAATTTGAATTGAGGTCCTCCTGACTCCAGGGCTGGTGCTCTATTCACTACACCACCTAGCCGCCCCCATAATCTGTATTCTTTAGTCTGTACTGGTAAACTTTTAATATTTTGAGGCATGTAGATCACAGATTTTGATCTAGAAGGGACCATATGAGCCATTTAGTAGAAACCTCCTGATTTTACAGATGAGGAACCTGAGCCTTAGAGAGGTGAAGTGATTTACACTGGGTTACACAATTGATGAATGACAAAGCTGATGTCGCATTGCATATCCTTTGACTCTAAATGCAGCATTCTTTCCATGTTGAAGCAATGTGGTACACTGTTGTAATCAGGTAAAATGGTCCTTTCTGAGGTGATTAACTTGAAAGAAAGTTTCAGTGGCATATTTAAGTGGAATGTATGGAAGGATAGCTTAGTGTTTGGAAGGAAAATACCTCGCCAACTAATGGGAAGTCTTAGGTGGTAATAATAATAATAATAATGTGATATTTTAAAGTTTACTGAGTGCATTGTATGCATTATTTCACTTGATCCTTACAACAATTACTGAAGGTTGAAAATATTTATGTATATATATATATATATATATATTATTATTATTATTATTATTCCTATTTTGACAGTGAGGAAATTGAGATTCAGAAAGTTTAGGTGGCTGCCCTTAGTCCCAGAGCAAGATTTTTTTTCCCCTGACTCTAATGCTCCTTCTACTATGATATATTGCAAGTAATGGATTTTCTTAAATTAGAAGTCTTCAAGAAAACTGGATAAGAACTTTTCAGGACCATTGTGGAGGATTTTCACTGAGGTGCAGATTGAACTAAGTTCCTTTCCACTTGTGAGTTACCATTCTGAGCTATGATTCAGAAAGTGTAGGGAATATAAACTATGTAGGGTTTTCTTTATGAGTAGAGCGTATAGAAGGATAAACTGTTGCTAATTTTAAGTGTTCTCAGTTTGTTTTTGACCTCTGATTGTTTTGGATGGATGCTTATATGTGAGAAAATTAATACTGGACTCGTCTTTGGACATTACTCCTGCTATTGAAAGAAGAAACTCACTGTTTACAATTTAGGGTATAAGTCAGTAAGAGATTTTTATTCCATCAATTTTTATAAGCCAAGGCATATAGAAGTATTAATTAGCCCACAGAGAACGGAATTTCAATGGGACAAGCAGGCTTCTGAATATGAACAATTTTCCAGAAGCACTCATGTCATACAGAAAACAAATCATCATCCCAACTTCACAATCACTGGCCTTGGAAGCAATTTATTGTGTTCCAGAGGGGAGGTCAGGGACTTCTTAATCCCCTTGTCTGTTGATTTTGTATGCTCTCCCTAGTGGCAGTTTTCTTCATCTTTTGCCTACTCTTGCCCAAGTTCTTAAGTAAAGAAAGACAAAACATAGGACTTTATACAGAGTATATCACACTGAAGATATCAGCATACACATGAATAGAAAGCCCATATTTTAATGTACTGACTCAGATTCTTTATTGTAATCAACAAACCATCTGTACAGAGCTCTGAACTTAGAGTTAGGAAGACAAGTTCTAATTTTACCTCACACGTTGGTTAGTTTTCTAACGTTGGCAAAGTTACTTAACCTCTCTCAGCCTCCATCACCTGTGGTTAGACCAAATGGTTTCTAAGGTCCCTTCTGTCTTTAAATCTATGATCCTATAAGCCTATATTCTCTAATACCTCAATAAAGTATTGCTATGAAACTGTGATATGTGTAGAATTATATCATACAACAGTTTGACTATCCCCTTCTCATGTTTTCATTGAAGATACCAGTGTTGCCTGCAAAAAGCCTTATCAAAAAGACTTTATAGACAAAAGAAAGTACCCATAAAGATCAGTAGTTAATGAAGAGTCCTAGGTCATTTGGTTTTGGTAGGAGTACTAGATGAGATTTGAAAATAGGAAACATCGAAAAATGCAAAATCACTATATTTCCTAGGTGACTCACTTCGTGTAGCACTCTGTCAGGGAGGTGGGAAAGGACAGTAGTAGATGCAAAAATGATTCAATTCTGAGGTTTCCTGTAGGCGTTCCTTTCATTATTTGCATTAAATGTGTAGTATTTGTTCAGTGATCAATGAGATTATATACTCCTGGAAGATCTGAACCACATTCATATTTACATTCTTATTAGGAATGGAATCAGAAGAAATAAAGACATTACATTTAAATGAGAGGATGGCTCATCAGTTGTTTCTCCTTGGAGCGGTAAACACTGGAGTTGTTTTTAATGTATGTCTGAAAGGAGATAGAAATGTAAGATGTCTTGTTATCACCTTTAAGTTTTTATGCTTAGTCTAAACAAATAGACCATCACAAGACAAATTACATTTTTTGTACCATCTGTTGTAACTAAAAAGAAATGACAAGTTCCTTCAAACTTTGGAAAATATAAATCCTTTAAACTGTGTGATCTAGTCAGTGATTTAAATTTAAAGGGAGAGGATAGTGGGAAAACTGCATTAGAAAATAGGGTTGAGTATCAAGAAATGAGAAAGCCAAGATTTGTAGACTACTCAAAACCTCCTTTATGCTACCTTAAAGAAGAATTTAGAATGCATTGGACAAGGGGGAAAACAAATATCACCATAAAATGAAATCGATTATACCTGAACATGTATAGACAAACAAGTTACTGTTGTGGCAGTTATTTCCAAATCTATAGTCCGTGTGCAATTAGATCATCAGCTTCTTAGATCTAAGGACAGAAATCAACCCAGAATTAGAAAAAAATGATAAACATAAGAAGCTACTTTGTGTAATTATAGTCACTCCAACTTGACTTGTATAAATAAATTTTGACTCTGGAAAATAGATAAAAGGAAAGGCATTGAATCTGATAGTCATCATTTCTTAGAAAAACTTAAATCATACATACAATATTGCCACAATAAGGAGGCTTAAAGATTTTAGAGACTCTCAGCCAGCATACTTGATTTGTATGATATGTGTAGCCATGGGTAGACAGTGGTGTGCAGTATATGTGTGCCTCATTAGTGCTGTGTAATGAAAGGATTACTTTTGGTGTTTTCATCAAATCAATAGCAAGCAATTACTAAGCACCTACTATGTGCCAGGCACTCTGCTAGAAAGACAAAAATTTAATAATAAATGTTCTCAGTAAACTTAGATTCTTTATTGCTATTTATGCTTATTTTTCATAGTCTCAATCAAAAAATCATTAATAAGAGAATCACATATAAGTAAAGAGTTGGGAAATACTCATGTGGAAAGATTAAATGACTGAGGGTTATTCAGTTGTAATCAGGAAAGCCTGAGGAATGACCTAAAAATGTTATTTAAGTTTTTGGAGGGTTCATCAATGGCAGACAGATTGTAACAAGATAATCTTTATCTTCTCCAAAGGATTACAAGAGGAAATAGAATCTAGTGTAGATATAAAAGATTTACTTTGAGTAGACATAAAGAATTTATTGACCATTTAAGATTGAGGTGGTTTACCAAGAGAAGTTTTGAGCTTTTAACTCTGAAAGATACACATACACACACACGCACACACGTGCACATGCACATTTATTTCTATTCTTTATCTGTAATCATTTGCTTTCTCTTAGTCTCTCAAGATTTCTTCTAGCCTGATGATTCAATGATTTATCACTGATACTAAGATTTTTATGGAATTATTTAAATTATAGAAAAATGGAAGATTAGAGTAAAAGGAAAGCAAAGTCTTCATGTTTATCTGTTGCCAATAAATGTGAAGTGTCAAGTCAACAAGCATTTATTAAGCTTATTATTACTATGTTCAAGACTCTGTGTCAACTACCGGAAATATAAATATAAGCAGAAAGACAGTCTCTACCCTCAAGGAGCTTACATTCTGTTGGGTAAAGATAACAGGTAAAATGTCCCTCAAAAGACAGAGAGTGGAGAGATCTAAAAGTAATAGGCATAGAAGCCTTGTAGAGAAAGTCCGGGAGCATCAACAACACAGCCCCAAAAAGGATGAAGAGGAATGAAGACGTAGCTGATCAAGGTCTCCTTGAGAAAAATGGAGATTCCGGGAGAAACTAGCCAATGAGCAAGTGGGCTTGGGGTAGGATGGGACTCCCAACAGGTGAAGTTCAGGGTAGAGTAACCTCTCAAGATGAAGAGGTTTCTGGGACATTGTAGACAAAGTCCGAGAGGGTCATGAGTTCATGAAAGAAAATGATTTCATTATTTGTATTTTGATAACATTTTTCACAATCTCATCATATCTTTCCATATATCTTGAAGCATTTTTACATCATAGCTATTAATTTAATTGGGCAGCAAAGTGGCACAGTAGAGTGCCAAAGCTGGAGTCAAAAAGACATCTTCCTGAGTTCAAATCCAGTCTTAGATAAAGTTGATCATCATAGAATTTTGCCGTTACTGTGTACCCTGTTCTGGTTCTGCTCATTTCACATTTCATCAGTTCATATAAGTCTTCCTAGGTATTTTCAGAAATGATCCTGCCTGTCATTTCTTACAGCACAACAGTACTCTATCATCATGTACCACAAGTTGTTCAGCCATTCCCCAATGGATGAACATCCTCAGTTTTCAATTCTTTGCCACCACAAAAAGAGCTGCTATAAATGAAGTACATTTTTTTAAAAATAAAAATCTCTTTGTTGGAAAATTCTGGGTCTTTTTTGTAAGTAAATTGTATTAATTTAAGGTATACTTGCCAAAAGGGATAAGAACCAAAATCTGTTCATTTGAATGATACATTTTATTAGCAAATACTGATGATTTTTATGTTAGAGCTTTATGGCAAGATTATCCTTCAAAATGGCTTCTAACCCAGAACAGAATAATAGCGGTATAGCAAATGGATGCAAACTGGAATATATGGAGACATTTAAATGTCTTTTTTTTGGGGGGGGGGTAGGGGGATGATCTCTGATTTTAAAAGTGTAAGGATCTTCCAGAGAGAAACTACTTCCACAAATGCTATTAGTAGCTACTCTGCCATGTATAGTCATAGTGGTTTCTGTGGCACTGAATAGTTATATAACTTGCACAGGGTCACACTTCCAGTATATGTCAACTAGGTGACTCTAGCATGCAAGGCCATTCTTAATCCCAGGATGGATCTATATCCTCTATGCCCTGTTCAATGTCTAAAATTTAGTAGTATATAAATTGGATTTGCTACATTAATAACATCAATAATTTATATTTGGTTAATTCCATATTTGTGATTACTTGGGTCAGGCATCTGTTTGTACTGTCGTTGAAGAAAGTCCAATAAATTAAATAAATTGAGTTGTCAAGAACCGTCAATAATTCACTTGCAATAACAATTTTGAGGACCTTAGTATAGTCAGAGTTGCAACAGAAAAGTGACCTGACTCAAGTAGAGGGTATAACGTGATGTATGTTAGGTATGTTATGTGTGCACATGCCTGGAGCACAGTAGATCCCTAATAAATGCTTGTTAATTGATTGAAGTGACAGAGCCAGGGTTCAAATCTGGTTTTGATCCCAAATATAAAGTTCTTTGCTGTCTATACCAGGACTCTTAAATGTTTCCGCTCATGACTCCTTTTTACTGAGGAAATGTTTAGACTACCCTGGGTATATAGGTATATAAAATAGATATACAAATCAAACATTTTCTGATAATAGATCCTAAAGAAATTTATTTTAAAACATTTCTTTAGTATACATATCATTTTACCATTTATTAAAGACAAAAACACATCTGCATACTAATGAGATAGAAGTACTTGTTTATTTTTACATAAAGAATTAGATCTTGGAGGAATATTTGATACTGCAGGATGCAGAGCATCTTCACTGTTTTTTCAGAGTTGGTCAATATTTTGATTTTATAATCTTCAGTGCTGTGTTCAGAACCAAGGCTGCTGTGAAGCTGCATAATGCAACATGGGTAAGCATTGCCAGAAACATCTCGGGTTCATTACATGTTTGATTTTTAATTAATTTTGGTCCTTGCTTGTTCAGAAACCTCTTACTATTGCCATATTTTTTGCAACCCCCATATTGAGTTACATGACCTAATTTGGGGTCAAGACTCACAATTTAAGAAGCACTGCACTCCACTGCAGTTTCCCTGACCTTAACCTTGTTAGAAAATATCAGTGTAGATGACAGTCCAACACAAATAACAAATCAGTGGAGATAAACCATATCTAGGTCATTCTAGGAATGTAGCAGAGTTGAATCTGTAGATCTGTGGATTTCACTGGCATATGGAATACCAGTGAGCAAACACTCTTTTTCAAAGTAAATGGATACCTATGCCAACTTAGTTTTAGAGAGTTGACTCAAAAACTGAAAGATTAAGGGATTTGCACAGTCACACAGCCAGGATATAAGTTGAAAGGTGAGAATGAGTTCAGGTCTTCCTGACACCAAGGCAGGTCCTTTATTCTTTATGCCACACTGCCTCTTCATCAGAAGTATGAAATGCCAAAAGGATATATGTTCATTTAATATCTTTTCATGACAATGGAAACCAGGTTAAGAATTATTTATGTTAGTTAATTATTATGGTGTTAAAAATCTTTATATTTATAAAAATGCCCCTTGACCTTAAAATCTCTTAAATTCCCATTACTGGAATTCTCTACTATCCCTTTTCTATCTTTACTATCAGTAAATTAATGAACAAATATTAATAACTTGAATATATACACAAACATATATGTACAATATGTGTATGTGTAATCTTTAATGTTTACAAAGCAATTTTCCATACAATAAATATTCCTGAGATATATGTAAATAGTGCAAATGTACAAACCTCAAATTTATGGGTAAGAAAGCCCAGGCTATGAGAAATGAAATAGTGTCGATAGTAACTCATCTGGAAGTAGCTGAACTAGAACTCAGATCTGAGTCTTCTGCCTTCCTGCTTCCACAGCCCTTTTAGCTACCCTGTATTAATATTTCTTGAACATCTGCTATATGTCCACTAAGTAGTATGGCTAGGTTCTTCATTTTCAAAATACCCCTACTTCTCTTTCTGTACCTTTACTCCTTTTAATTTGTACTCTAGTTTTTAGTGTATATTTCTCCTCCTTTCTAGAGTTTGAGATTTCTGAGGGCAGCTACTCTGCAGGCCTCCAGAACCCAGGTCTAGTGTTCTTTCTGGTTCTTTTTTTCTGGCTCCTTAATTTTTTCACCAGCTGCAATATGTGGTTTTACTTCATCATCCTCCTATCCTCCAGTACCCTTTCTCTGTACCCTTTCACCTTGAGCTTTTCACCTACCAATTTTTTTATCTTCTTTTGTATATTGTCTTTTGCTATTCAGTTGCAAGCTCCTTGAGGGAAGGCACTGCCTGTGTTTTTCTTATTTATATCCCCAGCACTGTTCCGGAAACATAGTAGGCACATAATAAATGTAAATTGTATGGTATGGTATTGTGTTGTGTTGTATCATGTAGTGTAGTATTGTATCCTCCTTTGTTTTAAGCCAAAGATAGACAGCCTAAGGTTTATATTCATTTTTCTAGCAAGTCACAGAACTTTTGGAGCATAATTTGGAAGATATAGTGCCTCACAAAAAGATCAAATAAAAGTTAACGCTATTTTAGATATTTATATTTCTTGTCTTTATTTTTTCTGCTAATGTTTCTTATAAGGGGGGGGTGGAGCCAAGACGATGGTGTAGGAGCAGCAACATATCACAGCTCTCACATAGCCACCCCAAAATACCCATAAAATATGACTCTAAATAAATTTTAGAACTCCAAAACTCACACAAATATACTTTTCAGTAAAGTCAGCTCGGCTAGGAGGAACCATCTTGGCCCTGTGAGCCAAAACCAGCCTGGCCTGAAACCGCGGCTCTGCCCCAGAGGTGACTGGATAAGAGGAGCCAAGCCTCGGCTGGAGCTTTGGGAGAGCAGATCTGTGGCAGCGGTGGCAGTATCCAGAATTAGGTTAGTGGAGCTTGGCGAAATTGGGGGAGAAGAGCAGGTCCAGCCAAAACGCCTCCAGGGCAATGAGGCCGCAGAACAAGAGGTCTTGCACCCGCCTCCACACTGTTGCTTCAGAGCTCTCGGCCTGCAGACTGCAGAGGGACCAAGCAATTGTTCTGAGGCCAAGTGCTCTCACATTGAGCTGCCTGGATCTGGATCACAGTCTTGGGTGTTGGTCCTGTGGTTTTTTTTTTTCAGTGAGCCAGAGTGGGGGAGGGACCCAGAAGCCTCCTAAAAGCTCTCGCAGCTGGGAAAACCCCAGCGATTTGGGACGGAGCTTTCCCCTCTGGAAGCAGAGTTCCACAGAGATAAAAAAAAAAAAAGAAAAATCACAGACTGACTAACCATGAATAAGAATAAGCATAAGAAGCAAAGTAAGAATAGCAACCAAACCTAGATTCCTTCTTTGGGAAAAAGAAGGATCAAGGCAGGGAGCAGGAGGAGGACAGCACAGTTGGAGCTCCCCCACCA
>CM053580.1:407768723-407788710 GCA_028627135.1 Pseudochirops cupreus
AAAGTTCTCCCAAGGGTGTTCAAGGTTGGAAAGAGAAAGAGTACTACAAATAGAATACAAATCAGGGGAAATTACAAAAACTATTATGACAAACTATTTTCTGTAATAAACATGCAGAACCAGAACACTCGGAAACTAACAGCATGGTAGCTGAGATGCTTAGAGAGGAAGAAGAAATGGCATCGACGACAGCGAAGACACAAAAAACATACATGTTAGGGTAAGTGGGTTTTGAGGAGATCCATGCTGATGAGGATGCAATTGTAAGGAACTGTAAGTGACAAATTTTAAAAGTATCTCAAAGAGGAAAAAATATGAAAAGCATAAAAAAGTTGGACCTAATTAATACTATGTACAGACAGGCAGATAGATAGACAGATAGATAGATAGATGGTGACTAAGGGTATATCAACAACTACCAGTCTATATGCTTAGTCTTCCATCTACACAAAATCTTTAGGAAGATCATCTATAAATAAATCAAAGCAACCTTAAATCTCATATTGATACAGAACAAATAAGTTTTTCACAAACCATCTTCAACAATGAACCTTTTCTTTACCATCTAGTAACTGACCAAAAGATATAGAAAATACAAGATCCTGCCTTGCTTATTGTTTGTGAATTACTTTTTTTTTTAAAGCATTCAACTTGGTAGAACTAAATACTACCTTACAAGCTCTTTTACAACAGAATATTTCCTAAATATACATGATCATTCAGTATTCTTTAGTAGATATTGTAACAGAATTAACCCCATTCGGGAACACTGATACTAAATAAGTGAGGCATAAGAGGATGATGTACGCTCACTATAAGTATCAGCCATTTTGATGGAGGAGACCCATCCCAGAGAACAAATCAAGAAGGGATTTCCTGTGGATGGTGGGATCATCCAGATGCTCCTGTTTGCAGATAGCATTGTATGGATTGAATCTAGCTTCAATATATTTCAGTCCCTCCTTGAAAAGATCTGTAATAACTAAAATAACTTGACCTGTCAACACACATAGGAAAGATCAAACTTAGAAAGAATGTCTATTGACCAGATCTCAATATACATTTTAATGGACACTCTACAGACATTGTCCAACAATATACTTATCTGGGACAGACATAGAGATGGATAATGATGGGTCTTAGAGTTGAAAAGGTGGAGAACAGGATGAACTGCTTTTTGGAAAATGCACAGCATTTTTACCTCAACTTTCTTATGGAGGTAAAGACTTTCTTTTCAATACAAATATTTTACCAGTATCAAAGTACGGCAGCAAGACCTAGAAAACTAGTACCTCTAAATAACCAATTATTGCCATCAGATAGAATGTGCTGGAAAGATGTAAGTGTGAATAGTAGGCTAAAACATATAACTAATATATAACCTTCAAGAAGAACAAGGGTAAAGAATTTCATCAAGGAATTTTACACCAGAAAGAGAAGGTGGCCAATCACATGATAAGAATAGACAGTAACAAGTGGATGGCCAGACCTCCATTGGCATCAGAGAAAACAATAGAACTTCAGCATGTTGAGTGATGCCCTTGTGGAAAACTTTGGGAATCACTTGGATGAGACAAACACAGGATAGGCAGGCATGGATAGGTTATGATCTACATCATCAGAGGGCCACTTCATCATTTATGAGGCCAGAGATTCATATGAGTATTTGAGAAATTATGAACATGAAATTTCAAATATTCTAAACATCATGTACAACATTGCTTGTCTTAGAAAGTATTAATAATATGTTAGGGGATTTATAATAGTAATTATGTGTAGACATACTTCAAATTTTGTTCTGTACTAAATATATAATATATACATATGTAGTGAATAATTGAATACAGACATACATTGTAAAAAATTGTGTAGAATTAACTGATAATAATATATTTTCAGATTCTTGTCCATTACACACACACACACACACACACACACACACACACACACACACACACACACATATCCATGAATGCATAAAAATGCCCAGTAACTGAACTAGAACCTGACAGTTACTATATGGTACTGATACTCTAATATATGAGCTTTGTAAATACTATGTGTCTTTATTGTCATTGAATTGCCATGTATTCCTATATCCCAAATGTTCTAAACTTATGCTTCATGAATAACTGAACCCAAAGTAGGTATATCTAATTAATCAAAAATTTCCCCCCAAATATTCAATCATCTCACTCTATTTTTGTATGGATGTCTCCATGTTAAGGCAACTGTACTCTTTGAATAAGATAATTGTATGATTAATATGCCTATTTATTAAGGAATTAGATCTATTTTTATGACATAAGGCTTGCTTGATTTGAAAAAAATAAGGCCATTCATTTCATGTCTTAAAGTTTAGACCAAAAAGAAGTACCAGAAATACCATGGTACAATAACTTACTTAGTTTAAGGTGTGACGCAGAAAGGATAACACACAGAAACTTAAAGTAATGGAGGTATAACATAGTCTTGGGTCTCTTTTTTTCTTCACTATTAAAATGTTTAATTAAATTTAATGTAAACCAGTTTTGTGCAATGTTTCAAATAATTATCTCTTATTATATGTTTTGTCTGCATTTATAAACATAAATATATTTTATATAGAAATACGAATGTATTTTCATTTCTTCCTTCTAATGAATTGATTGCTGAAAAAAGGCAGAGGTTTCCCTTTTGACCATCAGGACTTTTGCTATGAGGAGGGGGCTCATTTTCTCAGTAGCAAGCAGATGGCCACCCACCCAGGAGAATGGACAGAGACTTACCTCTGTCATATAGAATTTCTCTGACAAGTGGCAAGAGGCAAGTGAAGAGAGGAAGGGACGCCAAAAGCAATCTACATACTTAACACTGTGCTCTACTTCATTACTACCTTGTTTTTTGTAGGACATCAACTGAAGAAGACCCTGGTGATAATTATGAAAAACACAAATGAAGGAAATGTGGGAATTTAGAGAATGAATTCTTGAACATCCTAGTTTAAGAATTTCAATGTTATCAACCAAAGTTGTATGGCAAAATCACAGAGCTATTATTTTTTCAGGGACAATTTAATTTCCCCTATGTGCTCTCACATGTGGGATGCACTCAAATAATTGAAAGCAAAGATAAAATTAAGGAAAACTACACTTCAGGAGGTTTTGTATGCAACCTAGAGCACCAGCTTGATTACAAAATCATTCAAGTCAGTTTGGTGTAGCACATTTTGGAGGCAGCTCTGGGTAATTACCCAGAGTTGAGTACTAGAAAGTCATAGAAAAGAAAACAGATTACTTCTTACTGTCAGTCTCTAGTTTTAAGACATTCTTCCACGAGTGACCTAGGTCAATCAATAACTCCACACCTATCACAGAGCCATTTCAAACCCCAGTGCACATAACCACTAAGGTAAAGGCCAGTACAAAATATGATCACATTAGGTAGGAAAATGTACTTGGTGATCCCTGGTTCACTTAACAACAAGTATCTGTCAAAGAGAAATCCTACCTTTGACCAGATAGTCAAAATTTTCCAAGAATAATTTCTTGAAAGATCCTAAATGTCAATCAAATAATGTTTTGAGATCTTGTGAAAATATCATAAGTGTAAACAAGTACATGCAGATGCAAAATTCCTCGCTTCCAAGTATCTCTAGAGTTCCTTGTAGTTCTAATGATACTATATGCTGATATTCACCTGGCACATATATAATGAACAAGGGCAATCTGATTCTTCCTTGAGGTGAATTTGTTACCCAATTCAAAATATCAAGGGAGTTACTGTAGTAAAAACTGTGTGGACCTGGTTTTGGTTTTGTTTAAATTTTTGCATGTGGTTTCTTTTTTGTTTTAATTTTTTTTTTGGCCTGGAAAAAAGGAGCATTCACATATTATCATTATCCAGAAGCATCCCCCTTCCTTGCTGTGTTCTCCACCTCTACCCCACCCAGTTCCTCTCCCTGAAGAAAGGAAAGAGGGAAGGAAAGAGGCACTTACATAGATTTCTGTGATGTACTAAGCATTGTGCTAAGCGCTTTACAAATATTTTTTCACTTGATCCTCACAACTCTACAGGGTAGGTGCTGTTTTTAATCTCCATTTTATAGTTTAGCAAAGAGATATTAAGTGACTCACTCAGGGTCACTCAACTAGTAGGTATCTGAGGTCAAATTTAAACTCAGGTCTTCCTGACTCCAAGCCAAATTTGCTATTCATTGTGCCACTTAGCTGCTTCTAGAAAATAAAGGAAGTTATATTTGAACCCTATCCCATCTTTTTACATAAAAAATTGCTTCCAAAATAATAAGAAAAATCCTCTACTCAGTGTTTTGAGTATTTCTTGCATCCTAAATTTGGAGATTCCCATAGATTTTTCTGATAGAAATAATGTTAGTAATGATTAGATGGAGCTAAAATAATACTATTGTACAATATTTAATTTAGGTCCATTTTGAAATTTAAAAGATTTGTACTTGGGAACTTTCCCACCATCTGTACTATTGCTTATTTCTATGGGAAAATGAGTTCTAAATCCCCTTTCTTAAAAACAAAATGCACAAACTCCTAGAACACAGCCTGTTTGTAAATTTTATACTGCTTTTATTTTGATTGTTTATAAATGTACTTATACAGTACCTCTCTTTGGAATGACTCAAATCACTTCCCATATGCCACACAATTTTTGCTTTAAAAGATCCCTGGAAGAAAAGGCAAAGAAAAGTATGTATAGTCTTTTCCTTTGCTTTCTGGTATTCTCAGAAGCTAGCTACTACTACTTCCTCTGACCAGAGATGATGCCAATGCCTTGAAAATATAATACCTTAAGCCCCAGAATACTGACCCTGGGGCCAAATTGTACAGAATGGAAAATATCTCATGTGGGTATCATATCTAGGTAGCTCCAGCCATGCCTCATTTAACTTTGGCTGTCTTCTCATCATCTGCCATGTTGCTAAATGTACTTTTCACTCCTCCTCCCTCCACGTTCCAGTTCTTTTTCCATAATCAAGTCAGCACTATTATTTCAACTAAAAAAAAATCTATCAACCCAAATCTCCCATACCTCCACTTGAAATCTCAGTGACTCTTCAAGTCAAGATACACCTTCCTGGCTGCCATTTCTCCATATGTGTTATCTTCCTCCTTAGCCTACAAGATTCTTTAGAACAGGGACAATTTTAGCTTTTTTTTAAAAATTTGTCCCCAGCACTTAGTATTGTACTTGGTACACAATGCTTAAGAAATACTCTTTTTCATTCATTCAAAGTTCATAAAGGAGTGATCAATCAAAAATCATTTATTAGACTCTTTACAATGTGCCTGGCACAGTACTTAATGCTGGGAATACATATATAAGCAAAAAACCAAAACAAAACCCAGCAGCCTTGCCCTCAAGGACCCTTTGCATTCTAATGAAGGAAGACAATTTATTAAAAAGTGCTGAAAAAGGAGAGACCATTTGATGCAGAATGACTAATTTTTGAACTGTTGAAAACACAAATGCATAAAGTGGACATTAAGTGAAAAGAAAGCTTCCAGGCAAACATTGCTGTTGTTCTTTGTGCCTAGACACACTTAACTTATTATGCATAACTGGATCATATGGAAATCTGTAAGTAATAATGTATCAGCATAAAGGGGATAAATGTTAACAACTCTTTCTCTTCTTTTAACACTATTTCCATACTCTGCAGACCCATCCAGTTTCATGAAATTAAATTTCACATTTTAAATATGGTTTTATATGTGTAAAATTATTTCACATTTGTGTCATTTCCCAATTAGATTATAAGCTCCTGGAGAGGAGAGACCATATGTTCTAATTCTTTCCTATCTACTGCTTTCTGAATGAGGAATGTGCTCACCTATTAAATGTTTACCAATTGTATTCTACTATCTGCTCTAAATTTCTGAATATCTGAACCAGTAGCTTCAATACTATCCAAGAAAATGATAGACCAGCTTTGATACATTGGACTCTTCTCAGCAATGCAGGGTTATAAGACAACTCCAAAAGATGGAAAGAGATGTCTACATTCAGAGAAAAAAAAAAACTAGGAAGAACAGAGTTAGAGTTTGAATGCAGATTGAAGCAAACTACCTGCTCTTTCTTTTTCTTGTTTGGTTTTGTTTCCTCTTTCCCATTTCTCATTCCATCCATTACAATTCTTCTTTATAACCTGACTAATGTCTAACGTGAAAGTATTTGCAGATCCTATACTTGATTGAATGCCACCATGGAAGGGGGGGAGAAAATTTGAAACTCAAGGGATTGTGGAACTGAATCTTGTAAACCAAAAGTACACAATCAAATTAATAAAGACAAAAAAAGGAAAACAATGATAGAAAAAAAGAGATAGTATTTCAGTGAAGTGAATAGTTCAAATAGATCTATAATAGAGTAATAAAATGTATCATGAGCTTGTAAAGTCACAGTATATGAAAAAAGTAAATAGATGTGAAATAGGTCAGGTGTTAGAGAATGAAAAAACTAATTTTCTTTTTCTCAGGTGACATATACTTAGAGCCTTCAGATAGTATAAACAGGCAGAGCTAGGAATGTTTGTGTTGGAAACTGGCTGGAACTTTCTTCAGGTATAAAAAATGGCGTAATGAGGAAAGCAACAAACAACCCAAATCCTCCCCCTGACAGAGTAAGATTCCCTGGCTCCTTTGCACAGCTCAGGTGTTAAGATGCTGTTCACTTTGCTGGTCAGTCATGGTTTGAGTTCTCTTTCTGTTTAGTTACTAGTTGGGATATTCACCTGTCAAGAAGTCTTAGACACCCTTTTTTCTTGGATTTCTGATACTGGGCTCAGGAAATGTATGGATTTCAAGGACAGTACAAATGCAAATAAAACAAGTACGTCTCACGTTTTCTCACAGTCTGGGAACAACGTCCATCACTGTGGATTGCCAGGAATCGGTAACTTACAATCCTCAATCACTGAATATGACTCAGAGGGCTTCGGTGACTGCTCCATGGTAACACAGCGGGCATGCGGTATAAGCAGGATTTGAACCAGTCTTAGCTTTGAGAAATTCCTCAAATACCTTTAGGCAAATCTATTCTGACAGTCAGCCAGCCACAGTTCTGTCAGGGGCAAGTGTCCAAGGTCTGATATCTCAGGTCTTTCTGGGTCCTTTGCCAGGATTTAACATGAAATAAGTCAACCCCCAATGGGTAAATTTCTGGATGACCTGCCAAGTCCTATTCAGAACAAACTAGTCCAGGCAGATATAATGGAGACACTTCCAGCACTTAGCATTACATGATCATGTTTATGTTTATTACCTGGACCAATAGTAATAATGGCTAGCATTTCCCTTTCTATTATATGACCAATACCCATTAACTCTGAAGAATTCTTACAAACTGAGAGAGAGGGGGTAACCTAAGAATGATGCCCATCAAATGAGCCTGACATTTAGAAGAATCACTCATTTTCTGTCATGGCAAGTTATGTTTGTAAAGAACATGTCAACTGGTAGTTAGGATTAGGGTTAAGTTCAGAGTGTCCCAAAGTCCCTCTAAGGACCCATTTGTACTTAACCCTTAAGCAGATGTTCCAAGTAGTAAGTAGTCTGCATCTAGGCCCAGGGCACTCAAGGACCCCTGGAAATTTCATGAACGTGGCTCTGGATCGGCAGAGTAAATGCCACTGACATCCTAGTCCTTGTTGGAGGAAACTGTCAGCGAACTTCCACAGTAAGCTCCTGACCTTATTTATCATCTCCTTCCTTCCTATATTCAGTCTTGTTACAGTTGAAATCACAGGCTTTACATAGCTGCTACATTGCGTAGTTCTTCAGTCTTATTTGTTGCCTCCCACCCAATGGCACCACGAGAGCTGATACCTTAATATAGACAACATGCTAATCTACCCCAGGCATCTCGAAAAACGAATGTTCTGGTTCTTAAAAATGTTCAAGGACTTGTACCAATATCAGCTCTTTAGCAAACTTGAGAATTGCCACTCTGGACAGAGATAATCAACTTCCTGTGGGCACAATGTAGGTTATCAGAGAGTGTGCGTGAACTGCCAAATGAAGCAGTAGCCATGCTGCCATAAAGGATACAAGAACAGAAGGACTTTAGTAATTTCTCAACTCTTTTTCTATCTGTCTCACCATTCCTTCCCAGTTTCCTTTGCTAGTTCATGATCCATATCATGTCCTTTAACTTGGGAACATTCCAAGGCTCACATCTCTAAACTCCCTCTCTTCTTATCTTTATCAGTTCCCAAGACATCAAGTATCATATGTATGGAGAGGATTTGCACTTCTACCTATCCCGCTCTAGTCTCTCTCCTCATCTCCAGTCCTACATCAACACTGTCCATTAGGTATTTCCAACTGCATGGCCTTTAGGCATCTCAAGCTCAACATGTCCAAAATTCATAACAGAACTCATTATCTATTCTCCCACTCCCATCTATCTCAGGGATTTATCTGATTTGTGTACACATGTTTTTGAGTATGAAGACAAAGTACAAGGCCACAAAAAAAATTGAACAGTTTCATTAATGGATTGAAATTTGTGAATTACAACAAGTTACCACAAACTCACCTATCCATTCTGAGGGCCTTAAGATCCCTAAAGTCAAAGTAGGTTCCAAGTAGTCATCCTGTGGTCCACATTTCTCTCTTTCTGGATCTCTACACAGTAACCACAAAGGATAATGAATAGTAAAGGCAAAGGGTAAGGTGAAAAATTATATGTGTTTGCGGTTACAAGTAATGTCCCATTCCAGAGCCTAGCATTGGTACCCTAATAGTTCTTATCTTTCCACGAGTAGGAGGAATTATTCTAGAGCAGTCCATGCTGCGAGGCATCCTGAAGAGCAGCTGGTGAACTCAAGTGACTTTCTGAGCATTGTTGATAATAATCTAGGGTGTCATTATGTACACAGGTACACACATAACAGTCATACGTAATTTTCTCCTGGCTTTATATATAAGATAATCAGCCACTTTTTTTAAAAAAGTGAAAAAAGTTACTTTTGCCTACTAGGTTGGTTTATAAAGTAAAAGGACTCAGAGGCAGGTGAAATTGCTTTTTTTTTTTAGTGCCAGCATAGTATGATTAATCATAGTGAAGAACTGTTTGCAAAGTCTAACAAAGGTCTAAAATGCCCCTTTGCCTGAAACTAACAGTGTGTGCTTTTAAAAGAAATCTTAAAGAGACTTAAAAGGAAATATTTAGATCAGAAATGCATTTCACAAAAAGGATTTCCACTGAGGTTGAAATGAAAAACTTTGAGCAAAGGTTATTCTGATGAGGTTATATCCAGTATTAATATCTGTTCTTCTATCATGTACCTACAAATGATGTCTGGTTGTTGTATTAAAAAGGAAGTTACTCTAGCAGATGTTTTCAAATTAGCCAAAACCATGTCACAGAGTAAGACAGTAGAGTTGGAAAAATGCCCAGAGAGACCTTCCCCCAAGAAGCCTCAGGGAACCATTGAACTCTTCTCTTAAACTTCCTTGTGCAGGAACTTGGCCTCATAGGCCAGAAAGATAAACAACTCATAGCACAGCTTCTCCTTTTCCAGTTTCTTATCCAAAACTTCAACAAGACCTCTACTCACTTCAGTAGCACAAGAACTTGGCAAAGATTGGCAACAATCTAATCCCCTCCATGCAAAAGTCAGTGACTTTGTTGTTGTTTTTGTTATTACTGTTTTTACCCAGGTAGAAGACAGAATTACCAGTAAAATATCAAAAGTAAACAAGTCAACAGGCATTTATTAAGTGTCTACTATGCTGGAGGCTCTTTGCTAAGCACTAGATTGAGGAGAGAGAGAGAGTGAAAGAGCGGGAGAGTGAGCATGGGGGGAATGGTATTTTGAGTGCTTTATATACTGTTTGGGTGTTTTATAGAAACTAATCAAGTAGGTATTAAAAAGGGTAAGCATGCTCTAAGCATTGTATTTTTGAAGTAACTATCTGTTTGGGTCTAGGATTCCTAAGAAATAAAACAAGGGGGAAAGCTCAGATCTCTAAGGTCCCTTGGAGCTATATACAGTCTAAAATAAAAAGAAGACCCTAGTAAAATGAGTGATATGCCTCCATGGATATGATATTAAATTCAGGTTAAATAAGAGATGCATGGATCCAGAAGAGTAATTCGTATTTTTCCTGGTATAATTAACAGCTTCTTTATAATGTTGGAGCTTCCTAGAAGCAATCAAGATCTTCAACATCTTCAGATTAGATATATCCAATCACAACAAAGTAATCTTCAATGAGCAGCCTCCAGGATTAGGCCTACATTAGAAGTTGACTTAAAAATGCATCAGGTGAGAAAAGGGAGAAAATATTGCTAGTTTTCCTCTGCCTGCCAATGACAAGGGGCACTATGAAGAGCATTTAAGGACACAGTGCATACACAAGGCAATCATACACTACCAAGTTAGGGTTTGAAATCATGAAGTTTCCCTAAAACTTCTTGAAAAGAAAATCCTTGTTACAAGAAGGATAAAATAAAACATTTAAACAATAAAACAAACAAAATTAAAATAAACACAAAGGATAGAACAAAATTGGACACAAACTTTTGAATATTTCAGAAGAGTCCTTTTATAATACCCATGCTGTCATGGCGGAGAATGAGAGAGTTCGTTAGGGGTGGCCTCAAGTACAAGAAAGAAGGAAGGGCAGAAAAAGGGAAAGGAAGGAATCTGGAGCAATGTTCTGCTTTCTACTTAAAGTGAGAGGAGTAAGGCAAGTGTGGTTTCTATAGAGATGGAATCTTCACGTATCTTCCAACTGGATGCCTGCCTCAGAAAGGATGTTTCCTTTCTTACTGAAGAAAGATGTTCTTCTGATGAAGGGTGAAAAATTTGCTGATCTGGCAGGGCAGTGGATAAAGTATTGAATTTTAGTAAAGAAGACCTGAATTTAAATTTGGTCTCAGACATTTAAGTAAATGTGTGATCTTGGGCAAGTCAGGACCTCAGTTTCTTCAACTATAAAATGGAGATAATAACAGCATCTACCTTCTAGGACTGTTGTAAGGATAAAATAAGATAATATTTTTAAAGTGCTTAGTATAACACCTGGCATATAATAGGTGCTTTATAAATGTTAGCTTATTGTTGTTGCTGCTGTTATTATTATAGTTACTCTTACTTGGATAAGGCCCTATCATAATCTTGAATGTTATTAATATCATAGAAGCTACCAGGCAATAAAATTTTGCATGTGAATATTAAAAGTTGCATCATTATGAAGTTTCAAATCTTGTTTCTTAAAATGGCACCGTAATTTGAATGGCATTATGCCTATCAATCAAAACTAAGAGAAAAACGCTGAATGTGAGTTTTCAAATGGAGTTGCTATCCAGAGAATATGGTGCTGGATTACATTTTGAATGAGGCACTGACACACATAATAGCTTAGACCTTTAGTCACCTGTGTTTTCTGTCGTATCCAATCCAGAAAAAAAAACTGAAAAATCTGAATAACATAACAAAGCATTTCTGATATACCAGAACAGATAATACTTGCAGCAAAATTTATACCGGCTTCTACTTAAGGCTGATTCAACACTTTTACTCTGAATGAGAAAAAAGTAGAGCAATACAGGTGTTGATATTTTCAGTGATGTTTTCTGAAACATTTTTTGGAAGAGGATGTAGCATTTCCATTTGTTTGCGGTGGTTATTGATCACACTTTCCCCCTCAATTTCTGGTACTCATTGTCAAATATTGGTGTTGAAGGTGGCAAGAAAGAAGACAAAATGAGAAAATTCCTCACATGGAACAATTTCTGTTTGATACCTAAAATAAGGCATCTAAACAGTGAAAAAAAATTTTTGGAGAGCTTTGTCAAGATACTAACTTTACAACTTCTTTATCAGTTTTATACTAAAAACATATGTCCTTGGAGTAGCCCTTAAATTTAAAATTTAGGATTAAAATACAGCAATGCCAGAACTACCCTTAAATCAAGCATACATTCAAATACTTTCTTACAAAAAGAAAGTTGTTCTCTATTTTCCTCCAAGTAAATGATCCCATCAATCTCTCTTTTTAAACTAAATATGGTTCAAGGTAATACTTTCACTGAATGTACAATTTAGCTAAATTACCAAAACTTATTTCTGAGTGACAATAGATTTCTGTAAACTATCCTATCCTGAAACAGTTACATCCTAAATTAGCTTTTCTAACTTAAGTTATATCTTAAAAATTGCATTTACTTCTGTAATAAACAATTTCAAGTTCCATTTATAATTAGGAACTTTGTAAAAAAAACAGTCTGAGGCACATTAATGAAAAAATGTTTACTCTTTTACATATGGAAATACTATGCATATCACCAGTTCTTTACCTTCATGCCATTCCTATTTAATAACACCAATTAAGTTTATATGCAAATTTTTGCTAAACCTTCAAAACTGCATAAAAGTATTGATTGTAACACACAAGAATTGAAAGTTTCTTCCTTAAACGGAAGTGCTGCTATAAATGATATCCCTATTAAATAAGTGAAGTAGGCTAACTCATAGTAAAATGACCTTGCAAAATGTCATAATCATCTCAATTCAAGAAATATTTATTGAGCACTCTATCCCCTTTCCAGTTTGTCGAAGATTGCAACTTAACATTTCCTTCTGGGTGGGCAGTCCTATAACAACCCAGAAAAATCCAATAAGAACAAAAGATCTAAAGATCTGCATTTCAATTGGTTCTTTTTATCTTATATCTTTCACTGTTCTTCATGGCAGAACTTAACCTTTGTTGCCCGTTGGATGTGATGGGGGAGGGGGGTAAGATCGAAGGGAGAAGGTTGCACATCTTTTCCCCCAACATCCGGACATCTTCACTCACTTTGACAACAGTGGTGAGGGAATCTCCCCTAGTTTCATCCTCCCACTCCCTCCCCCCCCCCATAAGGTAACACTAGCCAGCTTCCCATTCCCGAGATTGAGGCCCCCGCCCCCAATAGCGAAATCCCACTAACCTACAATACAAGCGCCAGGAGGACTATGGAGGCGGGTTTGTGCTCTACGTTCTGCCCTACGACTAGCCAGGAAACAGATGAGCAGAGCTCCTCCTGAACAGAACCTCTTCAGCATCTAAACAAATGCAATAGCAGGTACTGCTCAGCGTTCCCAGGGCTTTCTTTCCATTATCCTTTCTTAATGAAGCACAAAGATTTCTACTTCCAGGAAGAATATAAATGTAGCAGCGCAGGGTGCTGAATACAGGGTCTTCATCTCGTCCCCATTCCCCCTGAGAAAAGGTCTCTCCAGCAGCTGCAGCCGCCACTCAATGAAAGTGCAATTTGTTACATCCCAGAGCCCCGACGAGAGGTCACTGTTTGATTCCAGTTCCAGCCCCGCTTATTCAATTTGCTCGCCTGACTTCCTGAATACAGGGTCTGATCTTGGGTCCACACGATTCAGCCAAATCAGGGCTTTAGCAGGGGATGACTCTAAAGCCCTCTCCTTCCTCCCTCTCCCCCCCACCCCTCCTCCACAGACACACCAGGGACTTCTTTCTCCACTAGAATAGACAAAATGCCACCCGAAAAAAGCATGTGAAACAACTTCTTGTCTAATGGACTCAGGAGCCTGCCAGGAAATGTCACCAGTTCATCTCTTGCTCCCTCCTTCCCCTGCAAGGTGCATTGTCGAGTGAGTGCGTGGGTAGGTAGGTAGGTGGGTGGGTGAATTTGGTTTGGAGGTATGGAAGAGAGTGGAAGCTCTCTTCCCCTCCCCCTCCCCCAAGATTACTATATTCCTGACACGGTCAAGTCAAGTAGCAATCTGTCCAGAGCTGAGGGTGGTCGAGGGGAAGTAGGCTGCCCCCACATTCCCAGGGAAAGGGACCTGGTGTCTCCTCTCCCGCAGTTCCTCAGAGGGGCAGGGGGAAGCACTAAGGGCGAGGAAAGGTGAAGGGAAGCGAGGGAGCGGGCGCTGGTGGCTAAGGCAAGGGAACTCCCTTCCCGCAACCACTGGGAAAGGGGAGGAAGGGGAGCCAGCCTGGTGGTGTGGAGGGAAAAAAGCCTCAGCGCGTGGCAGGGGCAGCAGCCGCGGCCACAGCGGCGGCTCCAGCTCCACGGCTGCCGGCTCCCGCCCAAGCTTCTCAGCGGCGCAAGCAGCTCCGTGGCTCAGCCCTACCGTTACCTTTCAGCTGCCCGCAGTCCGCTAGTCGGTGCGTCCTCTTGCCGAGCCCTTCTGGGAGGACGAGAAGAAGGTGCCTGTAAAGCCGGGACAGGTTCAGAAAGAGAGCGGGCTAGGGAGACCCAAGAGAAGAGCGGAATAGGAGGTGCGGGAGGCGGTGGCTGCAGCTGCTGCTGTCTCTAATCCCCTCGGGGCTGAAGGTCTCCCAGAAGAGAAGTCTGGCCGAGTGAGGCGCGCTATGCCTGGTACAACGTTGCGCTCGCCTCTGGCTCCGAGGCTGAGCGCCGGGAAGAGGCGAGCTGAGGCAGAGAGGCTGAGAGTTGGTCACCCGCCCCTGGGTGCATGTTAATACGGTGGGGAGGAGGAGTCCCGCGCTTCCTCCGCCCAACCACCGGAGCGGTAGGCGGCAGCCAGCCAAGCAACTCCCACCCTGCGCTACTATAGCTGTGACCACTAGTACCTGGCCCTAGCCCAGACACGCGCGTGGAGGGTGGAGGGAGGTGGGAGGACCCGGCAGGAGAAACCCGGTGTCTCCCCGAGAGCTTTCCTCTCTCGCTGTGTGGTCAGGGAATCCTTAGAGCCAGTCAGGACCTTGAGAGGTCATTTTGTCTAGCCCCCTGCCTTCAGATAGGAGTGAATCCATACCAGTCCAAAGGAATCAAGTTTGCCAGAAGCAGCTTGGATTTGCCACCTGTCCCTGGAACCTGTTAGAGAATGCAAAGCCTTTCCAAGAGATAGTGTCCTGACTGCTGCTTATTAGGACATCTCCCTCTGTCCCAGTACATCCTCTCTTGTCATAGACGTACTGTTGAGAAATGGCTTTGGAATCAAAGGATCTAGCTATTTTTGAATCACCAGTAGGTTACATACTACCTCTATGACCTTGGGCAAGTCATTTTACTTCCTTGGGTGTCAATATACTCATTCGTAAAATGAGGGGAGTGGACTGCTAAGATTACATTCGGCTCTATAGCCTACTGACTTCATAACTTCAAGTACTCAACTTTTTGAGGGGAGGGGGGATGAGGAGGGACGGTAAGTCAAGTTTGTTTTCTTACTCATGTTTTATCCTTGGAGATCGATTTGACCAGCATGGATTTGCTTTCCCATTCTCTTCTTCCCAGTAGAAATTTTAAAGAGCCAGTAATTGCAATTTCCCAAGACACACTCTGTAAAGGGAAATGCAATGACCCAGGCAGATCAGTAACCATGCTGAATATAGCTTTTTCTTTTCATCCTACTTCAGACACTGCATATATAAAAAGGTAACCCACTCAAACTGAAGATGATTCCAGACTCTATAGCACAGGTCCGTGCCTTTTGACTGCTCTCTGAAAATAGGAGAAAGCAGCAAAAGACAGGGAAAAAAATAATTATTGCAGGAGACCCTGACATGTTTGGAAGGAAAAAATTGAAATTTATGAAGAGAGAGAAGAGAAGAGAGAAGAGAGAAGAGAAGAGAGGAGAGAGAGAGAGAGAGAGAGAGAGAGAGAGAGAGAGAGAGAGAGAGAGAGAGAGAGAAATGGGATGTGGGTCAAGGTCAGAAAAGCATTCAAATGAATATTTTGAGAGTTCCAGGTATGAGCCTAGAACTGAATATACTGAATGATAATTTAGAGAATATGATCATTCCCCCCCCCCCGTTTCTTCTCTAAAGAGAATGGGCACTAAGAATGTGTTTGTGTGCCTTTTTGTTCTGCAGTCCCAAGGGATGACCTCATGTCAAAATTTATATAATCTTCTTTATGTAATTGTGCAAAACCAAAAACCAAACAACCCTCCCAAACATTAAGCTGTGTGAGTCTATGAAGTTTTACGGTTTTAACGTTTGCTTAGGGTAGGATCTGATTATAAATATTTGTAGAACTGTCCTTTTAAAGAAATAAGCTCTCACATAAAACTAAGCAGAAGTGAAGAGCGTCTTCCATAAAACACGGCTCAAGTAAACAATCTCTATTTCTTGAAATTTCTCAGAGCCATTTCTTTTTTCTTTTTTTTTTCTTTTCATAAGATTCTGTGAAGTGATTAAAAAAATACCAAATGTACAGAGGGCAAACTTTCATCTTTATTTAATAGCCCAAATGCTTTAATAGTATTTTCTAATAGTTAAACTAATGCTATTCCAGGTCAAATTAGGCAATATCTCATCTGATAAATGCAGAGACATAAAACAGTCATGTAATCAAATGGATCTGTCATCACATCAGTGTGGCTATTTCCTCCAAAGATGAACATCATCTCCTCTCCATATCTGCTGCTTTCTGTGACTTTCATTCATGTCTTCCCCTATTCTTTACAATTATACCTAAAATAGTGAAAAATTTCCTATATTCTTGCCTATCTTCTTTCTCAATCACATTTTAGCATATTCTTTATTCTGGTCTCTCTTTATATTTTCTTATTTGTTTTATTGTAAACATACAAGGTGCCTCTCTATTCCTCTCTAAATGATACTAATTTTTAATTCTATGAAACTATAGTGCATTACGATTCACAGCCAAATAAGAATACCACACCAGTAGAATTTTTGTTAATCAAAACCTCAGTCTTTGTTTCAGGAAAATTTTTAAGATCGTTAATGGAACTTTGTGATTTTTCAAAACAAAACCCAACCCACTCTTATCCTTATGTTTAATTTGGGGTCTGAATCATTTATTATTTGTAGTATCTGTATAAGTACTGGTTGGTGAGCTCTTATGGGTTGTCATTCAACTTCACATAATAATCTGCTTAATGGATGTTATGCATCCACTTCATTTTCCCTGGTACATAGTTAAACCAAAGATTTTGAGTCATTATGAATGTTTTTTTTTTCTAGGCTATGCAATGTTCTGAAGCTTGAAGTAACCATCATGATATTTGCAAACAGGAGTATCTTGACAACCTAACAATCTATACTTAAGGGACTTATACAGGGTAATACAGCTAGTAAGGGCCTGAGACAGATCTGAACTTACGACTCCCTGAGTCCAAGTCCATGTTTACAGATTAGTATGATTCGAGTTCAAATATATGCAGATTAAAGAGAGACCTAGATTAATTCTTTCTTGAATATGCAGCTGGCTCTCTTCTTTGCTGCCAGAGGTCACTTCCTGCCTCAACTGTCTTTGAGTCAACTCTTTGCAGTGTTTATCATTTCCTACTAGCAGGGCTTTTGTTCACTTGTGTCCAACTTTTGTTACAGCATTTGTGGTTTTCTTGGCAAAAATATCAGAGTGGTTTGCCATTTCCTTCTCCAATTCATTTTACAGATGAGGAAACTGAGGCAAACAGGGTTAAGTGACTTGCCCAGAATCACATAGCTAGTAAACGTCTGAAGTTGGATTTGAACTCAAGTAATCCTTCCTTAGGGCCTAGCACTCTATCCCCTGTGACATTACCAGAGTAGTTTTGCTGAAAGTACCATGACTGATAACAAGGGAAGGAGAGAGAACTCCCTTTTCCCCTGTCCTTGCTGCCTTTGGGTAGAGGTACAAGAGGAAGGACAAAGAGGGGTCTTTGCTCTTAAGTAGAGTTCTTTACTTATAAGTGATTCTCTTCTCTGCCACCAGAGGTTACACTTCTCAGAGTAGTCTCCAGCTTCTACTGAGTGGGTCTTCATTTTTTTTTCAAGGGCCACTGGGGGATTGTTTAATCCTTCTGACTATCTGGCTAGCTGACCTCTAATTCCTTCTGATTTAATTAAAGACTTGTCCATATTTCTTAAAGAAATAAAAAGGCTGCCCTCTAATTCCATCAAGTTGGATTAACAAATTTATTTAATTTAGTTTAATATTTAACACATTGCTGGAGAGATCAGCAAATATGTTGGAGTACCAAGATGCAGTATAGCCCAAGTCTCTTTTTTAAATTACTCCAAGAAAGATCAAAGAAAAGCACCTGACTGAGTAATGCATGGGAAATCCAGGTTAAAAAAAACTAGTTTTTTTTTTTTTTGTCAAACTCAAGATCACAGATTCAGCCCACAGGCAAGCAGTCAAGATATGGGCCTTGACCAGATGTGGGCCAGAAGTTCTGTCTCTCTGACCCTGAAAGCAAGATTAAGGATTCATCCTAGAGGTGAGTAACTAGTGCAGCTGCTAGAGGCCACATTCTGAACCATAGCAGTATCTTGGATTCAGTCCACAGGCCAGTAATCAGGGCTGGGTCTATAGAAAAGAGGCTGGCCCGTAGTTCCCAAGCTGTGAACACTAATGCAGTACCTCAGATTCAGCATGCAGAATGGCAGGTGCCTGTGGCTGAATACTGCAAACTAAATATTAAGCCTATAGAGTCTCTGAGATAGCAAACAGAAGCTGGTCCAGCAACAATCTACTGGATCTCCAACCATGGACAAGCCTAATAGTTATGTTTCCTAGACACAAACTAAGGTTTATAGCCTTTGAAGTTAAGGCCAGGAGGATATTGCTCTTACGTGCCTGCCTAAGGTCAGCTGGAAAACGACAGCTTCATGGTCTGAGCTGTTCCTATGTTTTTGAAGAACATAGCACAATAGTACTTTACCACAATCATAACGTCACATCTTCAACCATTCCCCAGTTGATGAGTGTCCCCTCAATGTCCAATTCTTTTCCACCACAAAAAGAGCGGCTATAAATATGTTTATATATATAAATCCTTTCCTTTTTCTTTAATCTTTTTGGGGTATAGAAGAAAGTTGTGATAATGAATATCAGAATATATATATACATATGTCTATACCTATATCCATCTTTCTCTCTCTATATATATATGCATGTATATATACATATATGTGTAGATAGATAGATAGATGAATATAGATATTTATCAGACATCTATTTCTAGAAATTTAGAAATAAGTAGATAAGGACCATATAAGCGTCCAAAATTTCCTCTAGTAATATAAAGAGTCAGACTTTAACAAAAAGTGCCAATTCAGAAAGTAAGGCTGGAAGAATAGTCATGATAAAGAACTATCATAGAGCCTGGGGTGCCTAAGAAATAAACTTGGAAGAATAGAATAACTCCAAAACATCTGTGAGCACAGTCTCAGATGAAAACACAGTTTGGTCATAAGGTCAAATAAAATGTCCATAAGAAATTAAAAGTGTGATTTTCTTTTTCAAACAAATTATATTGTAAATTAAATGAGAGCTCTGGAGGAAAGAATTGGAAAGAGAATGAACAGCTAAGCACAAGAAGAACAATGGCTTAATGAAGGAACAAACTCCTTGAAAACAGAATGGACCAAAGAGAAGTTAGTGATGCCATGAGTCAAGAAGAAATGTAAAACAAAATCAAAAGACAAAAAAAGGAGAAAATATAAAAGTCAAAAACAATTAACCTGGAAAACAGGGCAATGAGAGATAATTTAAGAATCAGTGGGAAACAAGATGGCGGCGTAGCAGCAGCAACATATCGCAGCTGTCACATAGCCACCCCAAAATACCCATGAAATAGGACTCTAAACCAATTCTAGAACTCCAAAACGCACACAAAGATACTTCCCACTAAAGTCACCTCGGCTACGAGGAACCATATCAGCACTGCGAACCGAAACCAGCCTGGCTTAAAGCCACAGCTGTGCCCCGGGGGCGGCTGGACAGGAGGAGCAAAGGAGCCTCTCAGGTGAGCGGATTAGCGGCAGCTGTAAGCAGTGTTCAGAACTAGGTCATTGGGAACTGCGAATCTAGGAGAGTTCAGCAGTCCAGCCAGAAGGCCTCCAGAGCAGAAAAGTGAAAGGCAGAGGTTTTGCACCCGCCTCCACGTTGCAGCTTCCCGCCCACAGCCTACAGACAGCAGGGGGACTAAGCGATTGTTCTCAGGCCAGTGCTCTCGCGTTGAGCAGCCTGGATCCGGATCACCTTCTTGGGCCTCGGTCTTGGAGTCTTCATTATCCAGTCAGCC
>CM053580.1:407789210-407810957 GCA_028627135.1 Pseudochirops cupreus
GGTATGATGTCTCATTATTGTCATTCTCTTGAATGAAGTTACTGATTGTTTCTATAATTTCTTGTTTGACCCACTCATTCTTTAGAATTAAATTATTTAGTTTCCAATTAGTTTTTTGTCTATCTTTCCATGGCCCTGTATTGCAAATGATTTTATTGCATCATGATCTGAGAATAATGCATTTAATATTTTTTGCCTTTCTGCCCTGAATTGTAAGGTTTTTATGCCCTAGTACATGGTTGATTTTTGTGCATGTGCCATGTACCGCTGAGAAGAAGGTATATTCCTTTTTATCCCCATTCAGTTTTCTCCAGAGATCTATCATGTCTTGCTTCTCTAAAATTCTATTTACCTCTTTAACTTTTTTCTTTTTGTTTTGAGGTTAGATTTATCAAGTTCAGAGAGGCAGAGATTGAGGACCCCCACTAGTATAGTTTTGCTATCTATTTCTTCCTCTAATTCCCTTCTCTCATTGCATTTCTTGATCATCATTTGGCTTGGTATGGATTTCAGACCTTTTCTAAAGTGTTACTTTATCTAGGTATTAGTAACTTGTATCTAGGTATTTTCCTCTGTTAAGACTGTCTTCCTGTCTATGAAACTCAACTCTCTTTTTCTACTTTTGTTAAAAAATATTTTTGTTATTTTTGTTAAAAAATGAATTTTATTGATATGTTTTGTTTTCATATTACAAATATTTACAGATTACTTGAAGTGGAGCAGCATCCAATTCTTTCCTTCTTCTTCCCATGCTGGCTTAGTAGAAGAAGGATGAGGACTAATTGCAGTTCAAAGCCCTCCTCTTTTTTCAATTTTTCCATCTTTGTAGTCTGGCTTATCTGTAGATGTTTTTTCTAAGAATCAAAGTACCTAAAGACGTTGAATATTCTGTGTAACATACTCCTTTTAGCCCACCTGGTCTCCATGGCATCATCTCTGGAGGGAACTCTGAAGAGGGCACTTAAAAAGAAAATCATTTGAGTGACACATGATATTTGCAATTAGATAAAGTATGAACAAAATATTTCACAATTAATTAGTGTAATACAGAGTGAAATAATAATTTTAGAGTTATTAAGGAGCCTTAAGCTTAATGCAGTCCAGATTTCTAATTGTATAGGTAAAGAAACAGGATATTTTGGCTGTTACTGAGAGTTATAGAGCTGTAGATGCTCAGTATTAGAAGGAACCTAGGCATCATCTATTTTCACCAGCTTTCTAATGCATGAATTTGCTCTATGGTGTCTAGTGTCTACTTTAACATTTCCAGTGTGTGGGACTGATAAGATAGATGATATTTTGGAACAGTTGTTTTGGAATAGGTAGTTTTCCTTATGATGGGTTGAACTCTAACCCTGGAACATCTACACATTGATCAGTTCTGGTCTCTGGAGCCATATATGATACACATAGTTCTACTTACTTTTTATAACTCTTTAATATTTGAAGCCTTCAAAATTATAACCTTTCAAATATTTGAAGCCTTCAAAATTTTCTCATCTTTATTCTAAACTCATAAAACTAAACTTCATATGGCATAATTTCAAATTGCCCTCACCCTCTTGATTGATATTTCCTGAATTAGCTAAATGAACACAATACTTCATATTTCATTAGACTATTGCAAATGATACTTATATAGCTTTATATAATGTTAGGTTTTTTAGAAGCTACATCTTTCCATTAATTCATATTTTAGTTGTAGTCATTTGTAGTCTCCTAATCTTTTCATGTAACCTGCTGCCACTTAATATGCCAGGGCTTTTTTCTGGGTCACATGGACAACAATATGGAGCACTAAACATTTTCTCTGAACCCTATGAACTCAACACCTCTTCAAAACATAAGTTATATACCAAAAACAAAGCATCTGTAGTGGTCTTTAAGGTCTAGAAAATCCAGAATGCAAAAGAAGTTTTAAAATCTCATGAACTGATACCTACCTGAAGGTCCCCTAGTATCTCTTCCCTACCTCCCATGGAAGTCCAGTCATCCCTCCCCTTTTCAGTGCTATGGAATTTCAAGGCTACAGAAGTTTGCTTAGGCTGCAACAATCCAGGAGGGTGATAGCCCTTCAGGAGCAAGAGCCCTCTGGGCACCATGAAATACGTAGTACCAATGCTACAAAATTCTGAACTACAGATGCCAAGAGAGAAAATTATGTAGAACTAGTACTATAAAGCTCTGAACTGCTAATGTCAAGGCAAGCAACCCCTTAGTGTAAGTGCTGCAACATTCTAAATTGCTGATCCTGGGGCAGATGATCTCAAAGTACCACTTCTGTAGCTCTCTGGACTTCAGGTACATCAGAGAACCAAATACCAAAGACCTTGCATAAAAACAGACAAAGCAACATGGAAAAAACTAGCATAAGAAGCTAATATGGTTTCCAGATCTCAATGAATAAATATTTCAAGTATCAATGAATAAATGCTACAAAATAAAAGAAAAATGTCCAATACTAGACAAGACATAGAACCATGTGGAATTTGAGAAGAACATGGAACTGCAATGCTTTATTCCAAAGTGGATAAAAAGGGAAATGAGAATTATGAGCTGAACTTATGACCTGTACAGCAAAAATAATGGGTAGAATAATAAGTTGGATTCTTCAGTGGCAAATTTCAGCAAATAAAAATTAGGAGAACAATAGATTAAGTATGCAAAAGTGCACTGA
Source organism: Pseudochirops cupreus (assembly GCA_028627135.1). Classification (NCBI taxonomy): domain Eukaryota; kingdom Metazoa; phylum Chordata; class Mammalia; order Diprotodontia; family Pseudocheiridae; genus Pseudochirops; species Pseudochirops cupreus. The sequence goes on from CM053580.1 coordinate 407,791,888, forward strand.
AACACAATCTAAAAGAAGATAAGCAAAAAAAATTAAAAGAAAATAAGCTCACTATGGGAAGAAAAGATACTGATCTTGAGGACAAGATGTGTAGAAAAAACCTAAGGATATTAGGTCTCCCAGAAGAACCCAATAGGAGAAAGAAACAACACCAAAAATGCAGAAAAAATATAAGGTAACTCTCCAGAATTTCTGAACATAGAAAATGAAATACCAATTGAAAGAATTCATAGATTGCCCTCGAAAAAAAAAACCCACCAAAATTTCAAACTCCGAATCTTTTACTAATTACATTAAATAACTCAGTACAGAAATTATAAATTCTGCAAGCAATCAAGGGAAAGGTTTTCAAATACAACAGAAAGGAAATTTGAATAATGCAAGACTATGCTGTATCCACCAGAAAATGTAGGACAGAATGGAATAATGTGTTCTGAAGAGCACTGGGGCTCAGAAGGCAGTGCATAAATTTACACAAGGAAATGGGGTAAACGCAAAAGTTTAGTGGAGATAACAATGAAAAATCAGCCAGGAACATAACAGACAGTGGCACTCTACTTACAGATGAATCAGTGTTTTTTATGTGACTACATTGCAACATGAGAAGGTATTCAAAGGGGAGGAGAAGAGATTGAGGGAGTATAGAAGAATGTGTGATATAGCCAGGTCAAATCAAGAACCAGCAATAAAAAGCATGTAATCCCTATGGTCTTAGTAAGAGAAGAGCCTTAAGGGGATTGGAAAAGAGGAGGGGGAAGATCAAAAGGGAAGTAAAGGAAGGAGACCTTTCTCAGATCCTGGGAGGGTGTTCAATGAAAAACTCTTATGGGTAAGGAGAGATGGTCTGTGAAGGGAGTTAAAGACCTTAAACTGAGCATGTTCTGGGGGATTTGGTGCTTGAGAAGTCCATTTACCTACCTCGAGAGGGAGAGTAGGAACTCCTTTGGACAATAGGCACTTGGGGGAGTGAGAAGGTATGGGCCCAGGAGAAGAGATTTTGATGCAAATGGGGAAAAAAAGGTTACCAAGAAAGGGTATAGAATAGTGGTAGTCTGCATAATCAGGGACATAATATAGGAAGGTCCCTAACATGGGGTATTATCTTCTCTAGCATATTTAATAGCTGTCATTGTTCTGTGAAATGTCAATTGAGGAAGCAATCAAATAAAATGAAAAAGAGAGACAAATTAAATTTTAAAAACTCTACTATCTGTTGCTTATAAGAAACACACTTAAAAAACTATGAGATAGGGGGTGGAGCCAAAATGGCAAAGAAAAGGAAGAGACTTACCTGAACTCTCCCCTAAATCCTTCTTAACAACTTTAAATTATGCCTCCACATAAATTCTGGAATAGCAAAACCCATAAAACCCATAAAAAGGTGTGAAAATTTCCATCCAAAGATCAACAGAAAAGGTCTGGCACACTTGGGTGATAGTGGTGTGCATTCTAGCACAGGTTGTACCCAAGCAAATGAGGAATATGTTTTTGGGGCAGCAGTGATGGTTTCCAGAATTCTCAGATCACATATGGTAAAGATGTAGGACAACTGGTCAGAAGAAGGTTACAGGGGTCCCTTTACTGGCACTAGGGGCAGGACTCTGTTGCATTGCAAATATTTGGATCTGGATCCCTGGGTCTCAGTCCCAGGATGAGAAGGAGCACTAGAACATGAGAGCTTGTAGCCACAGGGGAGCTGGGAGCCTGGTCAAAAAGTTCCAGGGCAGAAAAGATTGCTTGTGGTTACACCAGAACACAAGGCAGAAGAGTAGTAAACATATCTCTCCTTAGGTCATACTATCTTGGAAAAACTAAAAAAAAAACTTACAGGTCCATAGAATTATCTCTGAAAATACATGTACAAAAAAATCTGAAGTTTAGGACAGTGCCCACTCCACTGTAGAAGAAGAGCCACACTTTAGCACAGAGATAAAAGTCAAGAAATAGGCTGGAAAAATGAGCAAATTGCAGAAAAAGATCCTGATGATAGAAAGTTACTCTTGTAACAGAGAAGCTCAAAACACAAATTCAGAAGAAAACAACAAAATCAAAACTGCTATATCCAAAGCCTCAAAGAAAAACATGACTTGGTCTCATGTCATGGAAGAGTTAAAGACAAATCAAGTGTGAGAGATAGAGAAAACCTTGGGAAGAGAAATGAGAATGATTCAAGAAAATCATGAAAGGAGTTGACAGTTTGGTAAAGAGGCACACAAAAATACTGAAGAAAATAATGCCTTAAAAAAACAGAATAGGCCAAATGGTAAAAGAGGCATAAAAATCAAATAAAGAGAAGAATGACTTGAAAAGATCCGGGTCAAGCAAAAGGCACCATCCAAGAGGTAGGAGGCCAAGAGCAGAACCAGGAGCAGAATCTGTGCCATGGACTATGCTGACTATACATGACTTGGGACAGCTGGGGCAGGGCCAGTGGACTCCCAGATTAACCTTCCCTGCTTGAAGCCCCTGGGGTTGCCCCACAGGAGGCAACAGTGGGCCCAGAACTAGGTAGATGAAAATTGGGGATAAGGCAAACTCCAGTTTTCCAAGCCAGACTTCTAAGGCCTATGGCATGGACCCCTGACCAGACAACATGCCCATTGCTAGAATATGCATGAGACCCTGGCTAGAGATGCAGATGAATTCCAACCAAATCCCAGTCTGGACCTGGATTAACAAGGAAGAGACAACTTTCCAGATCCCATGGAAGCATGCAGCAAAGCATGGCTTGGACATCAACAAGGATGCCTGTCTTTTTTGGAGCTGGGCCATTCACACATGCTTATACAAAGCAGGGGAGAGGGAGCCAGACCCTAAGACATGGAAGGCCAATTGCTGATGTGCCATGAATTCAATCCCTGACATAGAGGAAATGAAAGACCAAAGCAGGAATGAGGGCAGCTCAACTATGAAAGTGTATTGGATGCTCCTACTTCTAACTAAGAACCAGTGGAAAGAGAGAAAGTCCAAGTCATCAAAAGACACCAGAAGCAAGAGGAAGACAAAGTCATATGCTCAATCTAGCCCTGATGCCCAAATGGCTAGATTTAGCAGCTTGACTTTCCCTGATAACCACAGTGGATGCACAGCTCAAGTTTATGTGGAACAGGACATGGAGATGGAAGGCTCTTTGGTCTTATTGAATCTATCTTCCTGTGATGTCAGCAACATGCTGCCTGACTAGCAAGTCTCCATGGATATCATCCCTGATAACAGAAAGGACATGTACCCTTTGCATGTGTCACCAGTGCCTTCCAGCTCTGATGCAACAAATGAGGAAGAGGGAAAAGTACCTGAGGGCATCATCAAGCTAATAGAACAGTCAGAGTGGCAGCAGACTGATATCAGTGGTAAAGGGTATCTGCTTAATGAACAAGGCACCCAGTCCACCTCCAGAAATTTCGATTTAAAGGAAGAGGAGAGTGACATGGATGGGTCAGGGGAGGTTATTGAGTTGAATTTACATCAAGCCTTGACAGATCTGAGGACCCTGGATGCAAGTTAGATGGACATCCTGATGACACCTGTCTCCAACATCCAGGCTATTTCCTGTGGGCAACAGCCATGTCTTCTGGCCCCAGTGAGCCCATAAGACAGTGTTTTGGTGGCTGATGAAGACAGTCCTTTTACTGGATAGACCTAAAAAACTTAGGGTCAGAAAAGGAAGACTGGTATGAGGATTTTCAAAGCCTGTTAGAAAGGTAATGAAGGCAGGGGCCATTTCTCTTCATTAGCTTCTGACTTTGTAAGCTCCCAGCTGCTATATTCTGGGCTGTCCCATTGAGATATAGCAACTGTGAGGTGTGGGAAAACTCCTGATTGGTGGAGGGAAGGAAGGATCAGTTCAGTAAGGCCTGTTGATGCTCTGGCCCCCCATGGACAAGAGAGTTCAGCAAGAATCACTGGTGACAGTCATTTGCACTAATAAATTACCCTATTTCATAATCATTTGCACTAAATGAACCCTTTCCCATAAAGCCCCTTGGACTGGCATGTAAATGTTTTAAGACCAGCAAAATGTGAAGGAAAAATGAATCGCATACAACGCTACTTCCTCCAGACTTTCTGTTAGAGAGCAAGCCCTCTCCTGAATCCCACTTCACATTGGCTTTGGACAGTTTTTCCTTACAGTGCTCTGTACACGCTATTTACCCCCCCCCCAATCTCTTGACCATATGCATTTATTTATACTGTCCCTTGAGGAAATGTTATATGCCACACAGAGTTTAAGGAGAGAAGTGAATATGCCTTGGCTTTAAAATCTGAAATACCATCCATCACTAACTCATGTATGTGATCCTATATAAATATGTGAATTTGTTTTTATTTAAAAATATCTACAGAGGAAAAAAAGAAAGAAAAGAACTCAGAGAAGCCAAGATGGTGGAGAAAAGTCACGAAGTTTCCAGAACTCTCCCCAGTTTCCCTTGGAAACAAGATTAAATCAAGCCTCTAAGTGGATTCTGGAGTGACAGAGCCCACTAAAAAAGATGTGGTGAAACAATCTTCTAGATTAAGATGATCTAGAAGGACTTCAGGAAAGGTCTGTATCAGTAGGTTAAAAAGGCAGTGAAACTAAACACAGAAGGTATCCAGGCAAGCCAACAGGAAACTCTTAGTCACACCACAGATCAGCCACTGAGGCCCCATGGTCTTGGCTCAGCAGCCCACTGGCCCAGCAAGTCAGTTTTGAGGCCTCCAGTCCCAGCAGAAAAGGCAAACTGCTATGCCCAGAACACTGGCACAATAGGCATGACTAGGCTGGGCCATGTTAACACAGTGGGTAAGCTTCCAGCAGCTTGAGACCCAGGCCCAGGTGAAGAAAACTAGTAACCAAACCACTGATTGGCCTCCAGTACAATAAGCTTGGGACAATGTCCCCTGTGCCCTAGGAGTACAGCTCAGCTTTAAAAGTCATCAAATGGGCTAAAAATGAGTAAAAAAACAAAAAAGAGCCCTGATCACAGAAAGCTACTATGGTGACAGGGAAGATCAAAATACAAACTCAGAAGAAGATGAAATGACAAGTCTTAACAAAGTGACCACAGAGTCCGAATTAAAAGTTTTAAGGGGCTTTAATTTACCAGCTGGGGCTACTCCATGCCAATTCAAAATGGGGAGCAGCCCTGAGTTCAGGGGTGAAGAGCCATTTATACAGTTTTTTTGTTTTACATATCTAAGTAACACAAATTGGTTACTAAGCAAGTTACCATATAGATGCAAGCAAGCTGTTACTAAGGCAAGGCTGGGGCGGCAGTTCGTAGGGTAAGCAGAGGGGCATAGGGCATGACGACTGAGCAAGAGAAAGATAAATCACTCTAGGCCAGCTTCCTGACTCCTATCCCAAGTTCATAAAGTTTTACTTTACTTAAGTATCACTTAACTGTTTCCTGGCCATTACATTCCTCCCTTTTGTTTTTTGGAAAGAATCAAATCATAGATTCCAGGTTACTTATGATGACACAGCTTAGGCGAGCATTAATAAGGCAAGGGCCGATGAGGAGGCTCAGGAGCAGAAAGATAAGGGGGCCAGCTACTGCTGTTACAAGGGAGGGTAGCCAGGGTGTCTAATCAAATAGGGATATAAACCAATTGGCCCCTGACCCCCAGGCAGCTTCTCTTTACTATTTTTGATCCACTTGGGTGTTCAAGGTAGCGTACTGAAATTTCCCTGTAACTAGAGCTGCTGTGCCTACAGTGGTAGATCCAGCAATACCTAATCCCACCAGGAGGGGAACTGGGGCCCTTCTTGCTCTGGTAGACAAGCCAAAATGCTCATGGCCCCCCTCCCTGGAGTAAAAGAAGACCTGGAGAGGAACATGGACCAAAATACACATTTCAGGGGAGTTAGAGTCTGCTAAGATGTGAATAGGAATGCAGGGAGTGAGGCCAGTGGTACATGCCATCCAGGTATTATCAGGAGCTCGGAGCTTGATGACCCTTGGTTCCTATCAATTTCAATAGTAACATAGGAAAGGGGGGAGGACACAAACTGCCTGCATGTCCCCCAGTGTTATTTTTGTTGGGGAATGCCAATTGCAGGTCAGGACAGAGGCACACAAGGAGATTTTTACAGACTGAAGTTATGACAATGTTACAAACAAATTTCCAAAGGCACCTCAACACCCAGGAACCTGACCCAATTTGGATCACCTCTCTTATCTGTCTGTTAGGGATGGGACAGTGGCTCAGGGTTGGATTTTGGAGGTGCAGGGAGGTTTTGCTGCTCATGGGCAAACAAAGCTGGTCACTTGAATGGCCTGTGATGGTTCCCCCTGCCCACACTCCCCAGAGCTAACTTGGTGATGATGCTGAAGACACCCATCAGGACTGTAGGTGAAGGGCTGGGCCTCTAGGCAGCATCTGTTGCCATACTCTTCCTCTACCTCCTCACCCTGGGGCTGGCTAGGGCAGGTCAAGTCCCCAAGGGAAGTCATTGGAGATGTTCAGAGAAATGGGGGCATCTCTTGATTGGGGGTTGGAAGGGGTATGGAGAGGATGTGGACTCTGGGCAAGACTTTGGCTTCTTCCAAAGAACTAACAATTCAAAGTCAGGCCTGGGTCTGAGGATTTTTATTAAATGGGAACCCATGCTTTTTGCCAAAGACACCCTAGCCCCCCATCCCCCCTTAAATGGATGGGACCCAAAATCATTTGGGGACAAGGGATGAAGGTCTCAGTCCCAGGCTGCTTCATTCTGAGAAAGGATGTAGAGCTGTCCCCTCACAGGGGTCCATCATTCGAGGAGTGGGAGCTGTGGCCAATGTCTGGAACTTGGCAGACGCCAGATCCAAGGGGTGTTGGGTAGTGACTTTGGGCAGTGGATGGTAATTAGCCAGAGCTGTCAATTCACTGAGCCTAGAAGATACAAATCTCCAAAGAGATTAGACAAACAAGAGCCAAAAGAGATTGGAGAAAAATGACTTGCTACGATGGTCACTGAAACCAGCTTGCTCTTTTCTACAGTAAAGGGGGGTCAAGGTAGCAGTTCTTGTGCAGGCCTGGTTTCTTTTTCAGGTCCCCTGGCTCAGATGTTCACCCAGGAGCAGGGGTATTTACAAGCTGGAAACAAGATTGAAACCCAAAGGTACATAGAAATGGTCCAGTTTCTCTAGCCACACAGGCCTAGGCACAAAACATGACAATAAAGTTACATAAAGAGTTACAAAATTGCATCAAAAATGCTCAAGGTTTCAGTTTCCATAATAGAGAAATTTTTGGAAGCCAATCTTACACACCTTAATATAGTTCTTGGAAGAATCAATCTGATCCTGTTGCTTTCCTCAAAATTTTAGGATCAAGTTACAAATCTTTCTGCTTTTTTTTTTTGTATTTCCAATCAAACCTATCATCCCGATTATTCAGCCTTCCTTTACATTTGTTAACCACAAAACAAGATGGTTCATATCTCTTACTGACTGCTTGTTTTGATCATTGAAACCTGCTATAGAAGGATAGGCAGGGACATATGACCTTCCAAACATGACAGGATAAAACATCCTTGGCTCTGTTTAAATTCAGGTAAAGTCACAGATATCCAACCATGCAGTATTGGTACCACTTCATAGCTACACTCAGGAATAGGTGGGAAACATTCATTTTCTCAATCAGTTTTTGGAGCTCCTTTTCCATATGTTCATTTTTCATTTTTAGGGAGGTATTTTCTCCAGTTGGATTTTGGATCTCCTGTCTTAATTCTCCAATTTTACTTTTTAAAGCATTTTCTTCAGTGAAATTTTTTTCCAATTTGGTCACTGTAGATTTAAATTTATCTCCTACCTCTCTAATTTCATCTTTAAAATCCCTCTTAAGATTCTCTAAGAATGCTTTTTGGGCTTGAGACCAATTCACATTTCCTTCTGTGATCTCCAGTGTGTGTGTAGAGTCCATGTTGCCTTCTGAGTTTTGTTGTTCTTGCTCACTATAAAAGGATTTGATTGTTCTAGCCTTTGCAGTTTCCTTCTTCCCCATTGTGGTTGCCTATGACCTGGATTTTCAGAGTGGATATCTGCTTCTGGGGTGCAGGAGTACTGAGCTTCTCAGGCTAGGGGGTAGGAGTTTGGTTGTTAGCTTCATGAGCTGTAGCCTCTGAGTGTGTAGACTGAGGTCAGGGTCAGGACTCTCAATGTCTCTGTGCTGCTTCTCACTCAGGCTCACTATAGTAGAAAGTCAGCAGAAGATCAGGGCTGTAGTTTGTTGATTGGGCCGGTGGTGTTAAAGCACACCTGGGTTTTTGTTGTTAGGGCTTGTTGGCTCCATCCACTTGGGCTTAGGCTCTGTATGGTCTCCCTTCCCCTTTCCTCAGTGACTTCCAAGCCTGGGGCTGTTTACACTTATGCAGGAATTTACTCTGGGTGGAGCATTCAACTCCGGATTTTTCCTGAGTCAGGGAGGGAGGATCAGAGCAACTAAATTTTATTCCTCCATGCTGATTTCTGTAAGTTTGGGTATGCAATTTCACACGTCCAGGCTGTGGGCTGCTAGCCCTAGGAAAAGCCACTGACCTTGCTGTGGGCCCTGGGTACTTTCCTACCTGGTTCTGATGTTCCTCTGCTCTGTGGTGGGACAGCTGCAAACCCCACGGGCTAGGTGAGTCTGCTGTCTGGAGCTTCTGCTCAGTGTGCCACTCTCAAATCCACACTGGTGCAGCTTCTGGATGCTCTGCATTCTCCCTGCCCTGACCTGAGTAGGCACTTTCCTGAGCTGGGGATCTGCCACGCTCCATCTCCCAATGGGTTCTGTCACTCTTAAATCTGTTGAAATTCACTTTTTAGCTTTTAGCCACAGAATTCTTCAAGGAGCATGGAAAAGCTACTGTTGCCTTTTGCCATCTTAGCTCCACCCCCGAAACATTTCTTTTCAAAGGAATTTCACAGGTAAGCTTGGGCCAGATGGGATCCCACCCCAGCAGAGGCTGCGATTGTCCCTTCAGCTTTTACCAAATGTTGACTTCCACCAGCTCACAGCACATTCCCTCTGAGTAGCTTGTGGCATTTAATGCAGGCAACTATACCCAAATTCAAACTCCAAACAAAATTTAGTTGTTGTCCCAAATGCCTTTTACCCTAAACAACAAGTCTCACTAATCACAGCTTAGAGCCAGTTTTTAATTTTAATCTTATCTTTAGTCTCATGGAGCTGCAATAAGAAATAAAATTTACCAAGTCTCACAAATGTGAGGAATTTTTGTTTACTATCATTCCTTTCCCTTGCGGAATGACCTTGCCTAATAGAGATGGTTTCTATGGGTTTTTGGTGGTTTTTACAACATAAGGAATAACTGAGAAGGACTTTAGGGAGGGGGTGGTGGTGATGCTCCTGTTTCTGCAGGAGGACTGTTCAGAATAACATTTTTATCAGTCTCCTTCTTGCTACATACAGTACCAACTAATGATTTTTCAAAGTACAATACTCTAAAACATTACAAAAGAAACTGCTTTTCTTATAACACAGGTGACACAAGGTTCAAACTTTGAAATAAAAACCAATTAATTACCAATCTGATAACCTTAAAATTTCACATGAAGTTACACAGAAATAAAGTTTTCTTGTTGTCACGCAACCCATCAACTTATCACTAGAAATCAATTACATTTTGGAATCTCACATAGATGGTGAATGTGGTGATTCATAAACTTTCAGATGAACATTAAAAAAAAAGAAAATTGGGCTTACCACATATAGAGGCTTTTTTCTTCTCTCCCCACATTGCAAAGCCTGGTTGCAAATCCAGGAAAAGGAGAAGTTCATCTATGTTCCCAAAGGTGTTAGTTTCAGGGTGCTGAAGGGGGATGGCCTAGGGCTGTTGCAAGGTGGCCCCCAATATAGTTGTTACTCCTCCTCCCCCCTTTCTTTTCCCAAGGTGGGGGAGGGTACTTTTCAAAACTGACCAGAATGAATTTAATTACTTTATAGTTGCATTCCCACATACAAAACTATTCTCTTTTAAGTGAGGCAGGAAATCTGCCTCTTCACATCTCTCTGCATTCCAAACCCTGGCCAGACATTTAGGACACAGAGGGAGGTTTTTAACCAATCAGGAAATGCAGTTTAAAATACAAAGTACAGAGACCTAGAAACGGGGCAGAAAGAATACCTCTAAAATAGCAGCAGGTTAAACATTTCCCTTAATTTTCCTTTCTATTAGAAGTCTTTTGTCCTGACAGAGGATAGAATCTCCTGACTTTGACTTCAACTGTGGGGGACATTAGCAGGTAGGGGATTAGAAGGAGCAAGAAACTCATTGTAATCGGTGGAGAGAAAGCTTAGTTGGTGGGTCTTCCAGATTTGCAGGTATGACCTTTCACTTCTCAGGTGTGTGTGAGGGGTCAGCCAACTTGATGTGGGCCTGATGTATCCACACCTTTAGCCCATCGATCTTGACTGTGGTGGGGGTAGTAAGAATAATCTGGAATGGTCCAAGCCACCTTGGAGCCAAAGAGTCAGATGGAGACTTCAACTGGCTGTGGGGGCAGGTCCTCTCAGGTTCATTCTTATTGTGAGCCTCTTTTAACTCTAAGGTTTCATTGAGTTTCTGGAGTAATTTATAAGGATGGTGACCCAGACAAGGAGGGTGAAATATTCTCCTTCCATTAGCTCTCCTATTTTACAGTTAATCTTTAACTTCCTCTTTTTTTCCAATCTTTTGATGACCGGGGTGGGAGGGGGAAGGAGAGAAGGAACTTCCACTTCTCAACCACAGTCTTGAGCTGCTTTCTGGAAAGCAGAAAAATGATCCAGCTAATATTTTAAGGGGGTATTAGGGGAGAGGCAAGACTGTCCCTGTCCCATCCTATGGATTTCACAAGACAAAAAAAGTTCCCCAGACAAAACACAAACCAAGACACAGACAAGAAACATACATACAGACAACACAGATCTGTAACTGGACAGACAAAGAAACAGACGTAGCCAGGAGTCCCAAACAAACTTAAACAAAGGTCTCAAGAGAGAGAGAAAGAGAGAAAAGTCTTAACAACAGGGTTGATCTCTCTCCGAGATCTGATCTCTCTCCAAGATCTGTACAGAGGCCCCTCGGGCCTCACAAGGGTTGATCTCTCTCCGAGATCTTATCTCTCTCTGAGATCTGTACCAGTACTTGAGAATAAAGAAAAGAGAGAGAGAGAGAGAGAGACAGAGAGAGAGAGAGAGAGAGAGAGAGAGAGAGAGAGAGAGAGAGAAAGAGAGTTGCACAGAAACTGGAGCTCCTTACCTGCCAATTGTTAATGCAATCTGGGAACCTTTCCAATTTGCAGCCCGACTTGGGACCAGGAAGTGGATCTGGGGCTGAGGAACATCTCTCAGCGGCCACCCCCTGGATCAACTTTCTAGTCCAGTCCCCCTAGCAGATGGAAAGATGGCCACTGGAGATGGCCAAAGGCCATCTCGCTGGGGCCTCCAAATGAAATGACAAGTCTTAACAAAATGACCACAGAGTCCAAATTAAAAGTTTTAAGGAGCTTTAATTTACCAGCTGGGGCTACTCCATGCCAGCTCAAAAGGGGGAGCAGCCCTGAGTTCAGGGGTGAAGAGCCATTTATACAGTTTTTTTTTTGGTTTAGGTATCTAACTAACACAAATTGGTTACTAAGCAAGTTACCATATAGATGCAAGCAAGCTGTTACTAAGGTGGGGGGGGGGGGTTTGTAGGGTAAGCAGAGGGGCATATGGCATGATGACCAAGCAAGAGAAAGATAAATTACCCTAGGCTGGCTTCCTGACTCCTATCCCAAGTTCATAAAATTTTACTTGGCTGGTTTCTAATTTCATAAAGTATCACTTAACTGTTTCCTGGCCATTACAAAGACAACAATGTTGAAATGCTTATATGTGAAACCTCAAAGGGGAAGATAAATCGGTCTCAATTCCAAAAAGCTGGCTTAGAAGAGCTCAAAAAGGATTTTAAAAATCAAATTAAAAAGGTAGAAGAAAAATTGGGAAAATAAAGTGGAGTTATGCAAGAGAGAGTCAACAGTTTGGAAAAGAAAGGACAAAGATAACTGAAAGAAAATAACTCCTTTAAAAAGAGAATTACCCAAATGGAAAAGAAGTTACAAAAGAAAATAATTCCTTAAAAATTTAGAATTGGGCAAGTAGAAACTAACACTTCTATGAGACATCAAGAATCAAAGAACATCAAAAGAATGGGAAAAAATAGAACAAAATGTAAAATACCTCACTGGTAAAACAAATGACTGAAAAATAGATCCAGGAGAGATAATTTAAGAATTATTGGACTATTTAAAAGCCATGATTCAAAAAAAGTTCCTGGACAGCACCTTTCAAGCAAGAAAAACTTTCATGATATCCCAGAATCAGAGGGTAAAATAGCCATTGAAAGAATCCACTGATCACCTCTGAAAGAGATCCCAAAATGAAAACTTCAAGGAATATTGTAGCCAAATTCCAGAGCTACCAGGTCAAGGAGAAAATATTGCAAGCAGTCAGAGAAAAACAACTCAGATATCAAGGAACTACAGTCGGGATTACTAGGAATTAGCAGCTTCTACATTAAAGCATTGGAGGACTTGGAATATGATATCTGGTAGGCAAGGGAGTTGGATTACAATAAAAAAAATCAACTACTGAGCAAAATTGAGTCTAATCATTTAGGGGAAAAGATAAACATACAATGGAGTAAGGGGATTTCAAACTTTCCTGCTGAAAAGATCAGAGCTAAACTGAAAATTCAATCTTCAAATACAAGACTCAAGAGAAGCAAAAAAGATAAACAGGAAAGAAAAAAAATATTCAATAAGGATATACTGTTTACATCTCTACAAAGGAAGATGATATTTGCAACTCTTGAGAACTGTATTTCAATTAGGGCAGTTAGAAGGAATATACATGGACAGAGGATGTGGATATAAGTTAACTTTGGTGTAATTATATAAAAAATTAAGGGGTGAAAAAAAGGACTATACTGGGAGAAAAGGAAAGGGGAAGTCATAATGGGGTAGATTACATCACAAAAATTATCATGAATGACCTATTAGAGTGGAGGGAAAGAAGGGATGGGGTGAGAATTGTTTGAACCTCACTCTCATTGGATTTGGCTCAAAGAGGGAATAACAAACATACTCAGTTGGGTGTAGAAATTTATCTTATGCTATAGGGAAGTAGGAGGAGAAAGAGAAAAGAAAAGGGAGGGAGTGCTGATAGAAGAGAGGGCATATGTAGGTGGTGGTCAGAAGAAAAACATTGGTGAGGATGTACAGGGTGAAAGAAGAGAGAGAAAAAAATATAAATAGGAGGGAAAATAGAATGGAGGGAAATACACAGTAATCATAACTATGAATGTGAATGGGATGAACTCTCATAAAATAGAAGTGGATAGCAGAGTGGATTAAAAACCAGAATCCTATAATATGTTGTTTACAAGAAACACATTTGAAGAAGAGACATATACAGAGTAAAGGTAAAAGGCTAGAGTAGAATAAATTATGCTTCAGTTGAAGTAAAAAAGGCAGGAGCAGCAATCCTGAGCTCATACAAGGCAAAAGCAAAAATGGACTTAATTAAAAGAGAGAAGGAAGGAAACTAAACTTGCTCAAAGGTAACATAGATAGTTAAGTAATATAAATACTAAACATATACACAACAAGTGGCATAGCATCCAAATTCTGAAAGGAAAAGTTAAGTGAGTTACAGCAGAAATTGACAGTAAACTATACCAGTAGGGGACCTCAGCCTCCCCCTCTCAGAGCTAGATAAATCTAACAAAATAAACCAGAAAGAAGTTAAGGAGGTGAACATAATTTTACAAAAGTTATATATAATAGATCTTTGGAGAAAAATCAAATAGGGATAGAAAGGAACATACCTTTTTTCCCAGCTGTACATAGCATCTTCACAAAAATTGGCAATGTTTTAGGACATTAAAAACCTCAGAATTAAATGCAGAAAGGCGCAAATATTAAATGCATCCTTTTTAGGTCATGATACAATAAAAATTATAAGAGGCATGAAAATATAGAATAAAAATTAATTGGAAACTAAATGATCTAATCCTAAAGAAAGAGTGGGTCAAACAGCAAGTGGAAGCAATCAACAATTTCATCAAAGGGAATGATTATAATGAGACAATATACACAAATGTGTGGGATACAGCCAAAGTAGTTCTTGGGGGAAATTTTATATCTCTAAATGCTCATATAAATAAAATAGAGAAAGATCAGAGCAACGAATTGGGCATGCAACTAAAAATGTTAGAAAAAGAACAAATTAAAAATCTCTAATTAAATACCAAAAAAGTAATTCTGAAAATCAAAGGGAGGATTAATAAAATTGAAAATAAGAAAACCATTGAACTAATGCATGAAACTAAGTACTGATTTTATGATGAAAAACAATAAAACAGATGAACTTTTGGTTAATTTGATGTAAAAAAGAAAGAAGAAAACTAAATTACCAGTATCAAAAATGACCATAGTAATCTACTGTTTGATAAGCCCAGACTCCAGTTTCAGGGGTAAGAACTCACTCTTTGACCAAAATTGCCAGTAAGACTGGAGAATAGTAAAACTAGGCATATACCAACATCTCATATCATCTACCAAGATAACATCAAAATGGGTACATAATTTATACATAAAAATTGATAGCATAAATAAATTAGGAAATCAAGGAATAGTTTATCAATCAGATCTATGGAAATGGAAGACTTTATGACCAAACAAAAGATAGAGAACATAATGAAATGCAAAATGGATAACTTTGATTATATTAAATTTTTAAAAAGGTGCTATACAAACAGCACCCATGCAACCAAAATTAGAAGGAAAGCAGAAGACTGGGAAATAACTTTTGCAGCCATTGTCTCTGATAAGGCCCCATTTCTCAAATATATAGAAAACTGAGTCAAATTTATAAGAATATAAGTCATCCCTAAATGGTCAAAGAATATGAATTGGCAGTTTTCAGAGGAAGAAAATAAAGCTATCTATAGTTGTGTAAAAAAAATGCTCTAAATCAATTAAAACAACGCTGAGATACCACATTACATGTATCAGAATGGCTGATATAACGAAACAGTAAAATGATAAATGTTGGAGAAGATGTGGGAACATTGGAACACTGATGCATTTTGGTGTAGTTCTAACCTGATTCAGCCATTCTGGAAAGAAATTTGGAGTTATATTCAAAGGGCTATAAAATCTGTGCACACCCTTTGATCCAGCAATAACGCTAATAGGTCTATATCCCAAAGAGATCATAAAAAAGGAAAAATGACCCACATATACAAAAATACTTCTAACAGCTCCTTTTTTGTGCTGAAAAAGAATTGGAATTAGAGGGGATGCCTATCAATTGGGGAATGGTTGAACAAGTTGTGGTATATGGATGTAGCGGAATGCTTTTGAGCTATAAGAAATAATGAGCAGGTAGATTTCAGAAAAAAAAAAACATGGAAAGACTTACATGAACTGATGCTGACTGAAGTTAGTAGAACCAAGAGAACATTGTACTCAGTAACAACATGATTCTGTGATGATCAACAATGACAGATTTAGCTCCTATCACCAATATGATGATCCAAGATAATTCCAAAAGGCTCATGATGGAAAATGTTATCTATACCCAGACAAAGAACTATACAGTCTGAGCGCAGAGCAAAGCATACTATTTTCACATTTTTGTTTTATTTTCTTTTCATGGTTTTTCCCTTTTGTTCTGATTCTTCTTTCACAACATAACTAATGTAGAAATATGTTTAACATAAGAAATGAATGTTTAAAACTATCTTTATATGCAATTTGAAAAGTACTATTAAGTGGGGGAAAAAGTGGAACTGGCTAAGTGGAAAAAGAGATACAAAACTAACTGAAGAAAAGGACTCCTTAAAAAAAAAAGAGAATTGGCTAAATGGAAAAAGGGGGTACAAAAGTTCATTGAGGAAAATAATTCCTTAAAAATTTGAATTGGGGCATACAAATACAAAAGCTAGAAAAAGAACAAATTAAAAATCACCAATTAAATACCAAGTTAGAAATTCTAAAAATCAAAGGAGAGATTAATGAAATTGAGATTAAGAAAACTATTGAACAAGTAAGTAAAATTAAGAGCTGATTTTATGGGGAAAAAAAACAAAAAATAGATAAACTTTTCATTAATTTGATTTAAAAAAAAAAAGAAATCCAAATTGCCAGTATCAAAAATGAAAAGGGCGAATCTACCTCCAATGAATAGGAAATTAAAACAATAATTAGGAACTATTTTGCCTAACTATATGCCAATAAATTTGACAATCTGAGTGAAATGGATGAATATTTGTAAAACTATAAATTTCCCAGATTAATACAAGAGGAAATAAAATACTTAACCCCATTTCAGAAAAAGAAATTAAACAAGCCATCAAAGAACTCCCTAAGAAACATTCTCCAGGATCGTTTAGATTTACAGTGAATTATATCCAACATTTAAAGAACAATTAATTCTGATGCTATGTAACCTATTTGGAAAAAATAGGCGAAGAAGGAATCCTGCCAAGTTATTTTTATAATACAAATATGGTGATATCTAAACCAAGAAAAGTTAAAATGGAGAAATAAAATTATAGACCAATTTCTGTAATGAATATAGATGCAAAAATTTTTAAATAGGATATTAGCAAAGAAATTACAGCAATGTATCCTGAGGATAATATGCTATGACCAGGTAAGATTTATATAAAAAATGCAGGGTTGATTCAGTATTAGAAAAACTATCAACATAATTGACCATATCAATAAATTAACAGAAATCATATGATTATCTCAATAGATGCAGAAAACTTTTTGACAAAATATAACACCCATTCCCATTTAAAAAAAAACCCACAAGATCATAGGAATAAATGGAGTTTTCCTTAAAATGATAAGTATCATCTGAAACCATCAGTAAGTATTATCTGTAATAGGTATAAGCTAGAAACATTTCCAATAAAATCAAGGGTGAAAAAAAGTATGTCCATTATCCCCACTGTTATTCAATATTGTACTAGAAACGTTAGCATTAGTAATAAGAGAAAGAAACAGAAATTGAAGGAATTAGAATAGAAAACAAATAAAACAAAATTATCACTCTTTGCAGATGGTATGATAGTATACTTAGAGAATGCTAGAGAATCTATTAAAAAACTACTTGAAATAATCAGCAACTTTAGCAAAGTTGAAGGATATAAAATAAACTCATAAATCATTGGCATTTCTATATATTACTAACAAAGACCAGCAGCAAGAGATAGAAAGAGAAATTCCATTTAAAGTAACTGAAGAAAATTAAAAAATATTTGGAAATTTACCTGCTAAGATAAACCCAGAACTATATAAATGAAATTACAACATATTTTTCACACAAATAAAGTCAGATCTGAATAATGGAAAAAATATCAATTGTTCATGGGTAGACCAAGCTAAGACTATAAAAATTACAATTCTTTCTAGATTAGTTTACATATTCAGTGTCATACCAAGCCAATTACTAAAAAATCCAGAATATCAAAGAGATTAACAAAAGAAAAAGGAGTAAAAGGGGAAGGGAAAGAGGCCTAGTCATACCAAATCTAAAACTGTATTAAAAAACTGTATTTAAAAATCAAATTAATGAAAAGTTTATCTTTTTTTTGGTTTTTTTTTTTTTACATAAAATCAGCTCTTAATTTTATTTACTTGTTCAATAGTTTTCTTAATTTTTTAAAAAGTAGCAATCATCAAAACTACTTGCTACCAGCTAAAAATTACAGTGATAGATCAGTGGAAAATTTAGGTACCCAAGACATGGTAGTCAATGATTATACTAATTTACTATTTGATAGTCCCAAAGACCCTAGCTTCTGGGATAAGAGCTCACTATTTGACAAAAATTTCTGGGAAAACAGGAAAAAAGTATGGGAGAAACTAGGCATAGATCAACATCTTATACCATACACCAAGATAAAGTCAAAATAAGTACACAATTTAGACATAAAGTGTCATAACTCTCAGCAAATTAGGAGAGCAAGGTAAAGTTTACCTGTCAGATTTATGGTTAATGGAAGAATTTATGACCAAACAAGAGATTGAGAACATTATGATATGTAAAATGGATCATTTTGGTTACATTAAATTAAAAAGGGTTTGTACAAACATAGCCAATGCAACCAAGATTAGAAGGGATGCAGAAAGCCGGGAAACAATTTTCACAAACATTGTCTCTGATAAACACCTCGTTTCTCAAATATATAGAGAACTGAGTCAAATTTACAAGAATACAAGTCATTCTCCAGTTGATAAATGGTCAATGGATATGAATAGGTAGTTTTCAGAGGAAGAAATTAAAACTATTGATACTTTTACATAAAAATTCTAAAGCACTATTGATTAGAGCAATGCAAGTTAAAACAACTCTGAGACACCATGTCACACCTATCAAATTGGCTAACATGACGAAATAGGAAAATGATAAATGTTGGGGAAGATGTAGGAAAATTGGAACACTAATACATTTTGTTGAAGATGTGAACTGGTCTAGCCATTCTGGAGAACAATTTGGGTATGATGCCCAAAGGGCTGTAAAACGATGTATACCCTTTGATCCAGCAATAACACTTCTAGGTCTGTATCCCAACGAGATCATATAAATGGGAAAATGACACACATGTACAAAAAATTTATAGTAGCTCTTGTGTTGACAAAGAATTGGAAATAGAGGGGATGCCTATCATTTGGGGAATGGCTGAAAAAATTGTGGTATATGAATGTATACTATGGTTATATATGGAATACTATGGTTTCTTAAAAAATCATATGTAGGTGGATTTTTTTTATACTTTTATTTATTTTAGTTTGCATCATTCATTTCCACGAGATTTTGAGTTACAAATTTTCTCCCCATCTTTCCCCTACCCACCACCCCAAAACAGCCATCCCATTGTATAACCCCTCCCCCAATCTATTCTCTCCTACGTCCTCCTCCATCACCCAACTGACTTTCCAGTAGGGCAGGATGGATCTCCCTACCACATTGCCTGTGTACCTTAAGTTCCAGTTGGATGTACTTAATAATAATAATAATAATAATTGTGTATATATATGTATATATATATATATATA
>CM053580.1:407811457-407848308 GCA_028627135.1 Pseudochirops cupreus
AATGCAGAGGCGGGTGCAAAACCTCTGCCTTTCACTTTTCCGCTCTGTAGGCCTTTCGCTGGACTGCTTATCTCCCCCTTTCACAATCCTCACTCGCAGCTGCTGCTAATCTGCTCACCTGAGAGGCTCCTCCCCTCCTCCCGTCCAGCCGTCCCCAGGGCACAGCCGCAGCTTTAGGGCAGGCTGGTTTCGGTTCGCAGTGCTGATATGGTTCCCCGTAGCCGAGCTGACTTTAGTGGGAAGTATCTTTGTGTGCGTTTTGGAGTTCTAGGATTGGTTTAGAGTCCTGTTTTATGGGTATTTTCGGGTGGCTATGTGAGAGCTGCGATATGTTGATGCTGCTACACCACCATCTTGGCTCCGCCCCCATTTATCTTTATTTTTAATTAAATTTTTATTTTATTTTTTTCCAATTACATGTAAAATTTTTTAAATTAGTCTTTAAAAAAATGAGTTCCGAATTCTCCTCACCCCTCACTCTCCCCTGTCCATGAGAAGGCAAGCAATTTGATATAGATTACACATGTATAATCATTCAAATTATTTCCACATTAGCCATTGTTGCAAAAGAAAATATATTTTAAAAAAGAATAATAAACTTCTTTTTTAAAAAAGCTTGCTTCAATCTGCAGTCATGCACCGTCAATTTTTTCTCTGGAGGTGAATAGCATTTTTCCTCATACATCATTAAAATTGTTTTGAATTATTGTGTTGATCAGAATAGCTAAGCCATTCACAGTTAATTGCTATACACTATAAATATTGCTTTGTACAGTATTCTCCTGGTTCTTCTCATTTCACTTCGCATAAGTTCATATAAGTCTGGAATCATCTTGCTCACCATTTTTTATGCACAACAGTGTTCCATCACAATCATATACCACAACTTCTTCTGCCATTTGCTAATTGATGGACATCCCCTCAATGTCTAGTTGTTGTTGGGGTTTTTTGCCACCACACAAAGAGCTGCTACAGTTTTGTACAGAGAGGTCATTTTCCTTTTTTTTATCTTTATGGGATACAGACCTAGTAGTGGCATTACTGTGTCAATGGTTTGGTATAGTTTTATAGCCCTATGGGCTTAGTTCCTAAATGCTTTCGAGAATGGTTGAATCAGTTTACACCTCCACCTATTTTCCCTCACAACCCCAACATTTATTAATTTTACTTTTCTGTCACAGTAGCCAATGTGGTAGGTGTGAGGTGGTGCCTCAGAGTTGTTTCAATTTGTATTTCTCCACTCAGTTGGTGAATTAGAGCATTTTTTCATATGATGATAGACAGCTTTGATTTCTTTGTCTGAAAACTGCCTATTTGTATCCTTCAGCCATTTATCAATCATTTATCAATCCAAAGTCATGTATTTATATAAATTTGGCTCAATTTTCTAGTTCTCTGAATGAGGCCTTTATCAGAGAAACTTTCTTAAAAATTTCCCAGTTTCCTACATTCCTTTTAATCTTGACCACGTTGATTTTGTTTGTGCAAAAACTTTTTAAATTTAATGTAATTAAAATTATCCATTTTACATCATATAATTTTCTCTATCTCTCCTTTGGTCATAAATTCTTCATTTCTTCACTGATGAGTGAATTATTCTATGCACCCTTAATTTGTTTATAATATCTCCCTTTAAGTATAAATTATGTACCCATTTTGACAGTATTTTGGTATACGGTGTGAGATGTTTTATACCTAGTTTCTACTAAGTTGCTTTTCTTTTTCCCCAGAAATTTTTTTTGAAATAGTAATTTTTTTTAATACCAAAATGTTGGATCTTTGCGTTTGTCAAAAACTAGACTACTGTGGTCATTTATTATTGTATATTATGCATTTTATCTATGCCACTGAATCATTATTCTATTTCCTAGCCAGTATCAAATTCTTTTTAAGATTACCACTTTGTTAAAATGTGATTTGAGATCTCATATTGCTAAACCACCTTCCTTCACATTATTTTCATTGATTACCTTGATATTGTTGTAACGCCATGCACAAGCAGATTCCCAAAAGAATGCTACTGTGAACAGCTTTTAAGATTCAGATTGTACAGCATATTGAACACTCCATTTATTCCATTACAAATCAAGGCAAACATTCCCAACAAATCATAATATAATATTCACGACATTACATCTTATCACAGAAAATCACAATATAGTGTTCATAACAGTTTAACATTAGAATGGCCACACAGTTTTCACTACAGTGGCCACAATATTTAGAACAAGGAACAAAAAAATAATCATCTGGTTTACCTAAGGGGAAACCCTACTCACTTAATCATTCAATCAATTCACAATACAATAATCAGTCTTCCACTCATGGGGCAATCTTAACTTAATCACTCATCTAAGCAATCAGTCACTAAGTATCATTAATCACAAGATACAATCATTAGAAAATTGCACAAATCCTCCACCCCTCAGTGTTGAGTAAACTCATTCAATATCCAAGAAGAGGCCTTTTCTCCATCTTGACTCAGGGTGGTCTCTCAGATTCCCTGCATCCCCTTCCATGGTCCCAGCTCCTACTTGAATTCACCAAATAGTCACCTGGATTCAGGGGCAGACAGCCCCCAGGTCCTTGTCCAGTCCTCTGAGCACACATTTAGTGCGCCAGTCCCTGGCACACATCAAAGTTCACAGGGTCCAGAAGATCTCAAATCCTTCACTACTTCTGTTGCCAGGAACTGAAAGATCAGGGAGGCCTAGAACCAATAAAAACTTATGCTGATCATGCTTCTTCAGGCCTCCAGCAGTTCAGCTGGCCCTCAGATCCAGGAGAAATCTTGGCCTTCCAGGAGGTCTTCCAGGTGGCCTTCACCAGATTCTGGTCTCAGGAAAACTGCAACTCAGTTCTCAGTCAGCTTCCAGATGCTGGGAGAGAAACTCTCTCTCTCTCCCTCTCTCTCAAGAAAACTCCAACTCAGTTCTTCAGTCCAGAAGCACAGCTCCCAGATGCTGAGACAATCCCACTTCCTCCAGCAGGAGCCACCAGGAGGAAGATTTCCAATTCTGTCTCTCTGTTTCTAGAACTCTTCTTGTATACACACACTGGCCTCCTGTCTCAGCCCACCCTCTTCTGCCATGTCAGCAACAGGGGAGTTCACGCCCTCTCAACAGGAGGCAGAGCTCACACCTTCCAAACTTAGCCCTAAATTCCCAAGGGCTAAGTATCTGCTAAATTGATTACTGTTGAAATTGTTGACTCTTTTTTTCTTCCAGATGAATTCTGTTATTATTTTTTCTATCTCTATAAAATAATTATTTGGCAACGTGATTGGTTTTATATTGAATAAGTAAATTAATTAAGGTAGAATAGTCATTTTTGTTATATTGGCTCAGTCTATCCTTGAGCAATTTTGTCTCTTCAATTGTTTAAATCTGACTTTCTGTGTGTGAAAAGAGTTTTATAATTGTATTCATGTAGTTCTTGGGTTTTTCTTGCCGATAGACTCCCAAGTATTTTATTTTTACTGCAGTCATTTAAAATGAAATTTCTCTTTCTATTTCTTGCTAAGGAATTTTGTTGTTAACATATAGAAATGTTGATGATTTATGTGGGTTTATTTTATATCCTCCAACTTTGATGAAGTTGTTAATTATTTCAACTAATATTTTACTTAACTCTAAAATTTTTCATGTCATCTGCAGAGTGACAATTCTACTTCTTTATTGCCTATTCTAACTTCTGTTTTTCACCTCTTATTGCTATCAGTATCTTTTCTAGAAAAATATTGAATAATAAAAGTGGTGATAATGGGCATCCTTGCTTCACCTCTGATCTCACTGGAAAGGCTTCTATCTTATCCCCATTACAGGATACTTATTGATAGTTTTAGATAGATATTACTTATTGTAAGGAAAGTTCACTTTATTCCTGTACTTTCTTTTGATAGGAATGACTTGTTTTTTTGTCAGAAGACACTCCTCCTGGCCCTGAGCTGCATCTCCCAAACTCTCCACCTGCAGTTGCTAATGCTTGCCTGTCTTACAACTGAGATCGGGATTCTTATTCCCCTGTGAGCAATGACAAGCACTCATTGCTGCCCTGGAATGGGGACATGAGCCCTTGCTCCCTCCATGCTGCAACTGCTATTGATCCTTTAGACCCTAACACCATGACCTGGAATTGCATATAGGCAATGCAACCTAGTCCTGAACCCGGTGGAGGCAAAGGGCCCTCTGCAATCTCCTTCAGATCAGTTGTTCAACCCTCTCTCCCTACCCCAATGCAGCTACTCCCAAGATGCAAGCCTGCACTGTCTACACTGCACTACTAGGACCTACTATAGCCCTGGTGAGACAGACCTTTCCTTCCAACCCCCTAAGTTATCTTGGGCTAGAAAATTGTTTCTCCCAAACTTTTCTTGCTTCTGCTGCTCCAGAATTCAATTTGAGGCATTCTTTTAGAGTTGTTTGGAGGGGAATTTGGAAGAACTCATCAGAGTATTTCTCTGCCACCATCTTGGCTCCTATTAGCATTTCTTAATTTTACTTTTCTTTTTAGGTTTTCTATTATCACATGTGAAATTATGAATTGAGCTGTTTGTTCATAAATTATTTCTGTAAATTTTAACACTTTTATTATGTGCTTTGAGAAATCTATCAATCCTTTCCTTTTCCAAACTAGTTTAGGGAATTGAGTCTTATACATTATTAATATTGTACAAGTTTTTGTTCAAAACTTTTCTAGATGTATTATCCATTCTAACACACTAAAAATATATTGTTGTTGAAAAATATCTTTTTTTATCTTATTCTATGAGGTTCATAAAGAAATGGTACTAGGACAAGTCATTATCATATAATTCTTTCAAAAAATAATCTTCTGGGGGGATGGAGCCAAGATGGTGGCATAGGAGCAGCAATGTTTCACAGCTGCCACATTACCACCTCAAATACCCATAAAATATAACTCTAAACAAATTTTAGGGCTCCAAGACTCACAAACATATACCTCCTGCTGAAGGCAGCTTGGCAGGACCAAGAATCACCTACCCAGCAAAATTGAGTATAATGTTCCAGGGGAAAATACGGTCATTCAGTGAGGTGGAGGACTTTCAAACATTCTTGCTGAAAAAATCAGAACTGAAAAGAAAATTTGACACTCATATACAAGAAACATGAGAAGGTAAACACGGAAAAGAAATTATAAGGTACTTATCAAAGTTGAACTATTTACATGCCAACATGGAAAAAACGATAAATGTAACTTATGAAACTTTTATCAGCACAAGGATAGGTGGCAATGCAAATTATGTATGTATATATATATGTATATATATATATATAGATAAGTATATATATATATGTGTGTGTGTGTATACATATATATATGTATACATACATATATGTCTATATAGAAGGGTTTATATATGCGTATGAACACATATCTGAGTATGTGTATGTATGTGTACATGGAGGGCACAGGATCAATTGAATATGAAGAGATGATACTTTAAAAGGTAAAATTCTGAGGTGGGAGAGGATTAGAATGAGAGGAGACAGGGAGAGACAGAATGGGGTTAATCATCTCATAGGGAAGAGGCAAGGGATAATTGTTACAATGGAGGGGAAGAACAGGAAGGTAAAAAGGAAAAGGTCAACCTTACTCTCATTGAAGTTGGCTCAGGGAAGGAATGACATAAACTCTAAACTGGGTATCTTGCCACACAGGAGAGTAGGGGGCAGGGCTATGAGAGGTGGGATGATGGAGGGGAGGGCTGGGTGGGGGGGAGAATTGCTGGAAGTACACATTTCTGTAAAAGGACAGGGACAGGGACAGGGTAGAGAATAGAACAAGGTGGGGTGGGATAGGAAGGAGGGACATATAATCAGTCTCTCACAATATGCCCACTGTGGAGATATTCTATGTAATTACACATGTACAGCCTGTATTTAATTGTTTGTCCTTCTAGTGGGGGTAGGTGATGATGGAGGAAGGGAAGGAATCTGAAATTTAAAGTTCTATAATCAAATGTTAAAAATATATATGTATATGTATATATTAGTAGTAGTAGTAGTAGTAGTAGTAGTATTATTAACCATATCCAACTGGGAATTAAGATATACAGGCCCCGTGGTAGGGAGATTCATCTTGCCCTACTGGAAAGTCAGAGGGGTGAGGGATAAGACATAGAAGAGAGCAGATTAGGGGAGGGGTTATACAGTGGGATGGCTGTTTTGAGGTGTTGGGTAGGAGAAAGCTGGGGAGAAAATTTGTAACTCAAAATCTTGTGGAAATGAATGATGTAAACAAGAAAATAAATAAATGTATTTATTTAAAAATAATCTTCTATGTGTTATTGCAGAGATGGATGAAACATTGCTTTTTGTAAGTGAATAAAATTATTAGAGCATGAGCTTTCTGTAGGCTCACAGAAAGTATCTTCAGTACAATTCTCATAGATAAGACAAGAAGGATGGCACACACTCCAACATGTAATTTATGGCTTTGATTTTTTTCCTCCTGTTATGTCTCTATATTTTGATTTTTTTTCATCCTATGTAGCCTGCAGAGTATGAGCATTAGGTGCTGATGACATCTATTAAGATGATATTCTTAAGTTTTTCTTGATCATTGTTATGTATGATGATTTGAGGCAGCAGTATGATCTGTGATAATTTGTACTTCATTTTCAATACAATGTAGTAGTAGAGTTTTCCAGAATATTTTGAGGATGTATTTTTAGTATAGGAATTTGTCATCTGTCAGTCCATGAAAGATTCTGATGTATTATTCTAGCCACCAGATCTTGTCTTACTAGATATTCAGGAGGCACTAACTTTTTTTAAGACTATGGTAATGTGTTACATAATTTTTACTATTTCTTGGCATAAAAGAAATCCCTAAAATTTGTGAAATTTCTGGTGGTGATGATATGGTCCTGAAACACTATCACAAATCCCTCTATTTTCCTAGATAAATCCTCATTATTATTGTTATTATCTGTCTCACCTCACATCTGGAATATTGAGGATGATTCTGTGAACCATGTTTTTAGAAGGTGTTATAAACTGCAATATTATAGCAGGTTGAACAAAACTATTAGACATCTGGAGACTTTCATATAAGGAGAAGTTAAAGGATATGTTTTTGCTTGGAAGAAAAGAGATTTAGAGAGATACACAAGGGCTGGCCAATTATTTGAAACATTATTGTGTGCAAATAGAATTCAAATCATTCTGATTCAACCTAGAGTGAAATACTTGAAACAATAGATGGAAATTATAGAATAAAAGATTTTTGGATCACCATAAGGAAAAACTGCCTTAAAACTAGAACTCTCTAAAATTGGAACACGTATTCTCAAGCAGAGACTTAATGCCCATTTATTAGGGACATTGCATCAGGGATTACTGTTTATGTACAATGATGACTCCTGAAGTTCTTTCAAACACTGAGATTCTCTAACCATGATTTATAACTTCTTTGGGTCACTTAATGTGACCCATAATACTATATTTTAATTTAAAAGGCATCCTTCAGGGTCCAAACTGCATGGAAGAGCCGTAATAAATGACATGTAGTGAATGGAATCAGCAAAGAACTTTATAATTTGCTCTACTTATTTCAGTACAAATTTAAAGGCATTTATTTACTATGATTTATCTGTCAACTGATATACTGAAAGTGATTGTTCTGTATCTAGGCAGACTCTTTTGGAATACCTTTGTGCCAGGAGCACAGTTGATTGTCCAACACTAGATTGACCTAAGGCTCATCTGTCACATGCAACTAGGAATGGATGAGTTACAGGACCCGGCAGCAATACATCACTATTCCATACATTTATTGCCCCATGCCTCAGTAAAAATGGAATTATCATTTGACGTGAGCATATGTAGCTGTACAAATACGCCCATAGCAAAAGCTGAATGAGTCCTTTTTTTGACCTTGCAGTAATTATTATTGTATAATTTTATGTAAAATGTATGACTGACATAGATCATGCGAAAAATTATTTTACTCAGGCCAGAGTACTTCTAACCAGAAATAAAGAAGATACAAAGTATTCATATCCCACTCCCCACTAAAAATTTCCAGTGTTGTAAATGAATATATTGTGCTTTCATTATATACTAGTTCAATAAGTAAAGAGAAAACATCACCTTATTGTTCTGAAACTAAATGCTGAGAACTGATATTTTTATTTTTTGCATTTCTTAAATATTATGAACAGAAATCTGAGCTGTAATGTGGTTAGAATCAGTCCTTAGTCTGGGTAGATTAAACAAAACCCTTTTTTGCATTTTTTAACTTCATGTCATTTACTTTATAATTAACACTATTGATCTTGGGCTTTAGCAATGTTCTTAAATGCTCCATTTAAAATGAAGACTGATGACATCACAGTCCAAGATTTTGTTCTGTATTGTTGCCTAGAATCATTTGACTGAATTATGTCATATCATGGAGAGCTCTTTCTTTCTTGTAGAAATTTTTATTGATATGGGGTGATACTGCTTTTTCTTCTACATACATTATTGTTGTCTCTAATTTTACTCTAGACAAATTTCATCATCTTGCCATCACCAAGTTGGTTTTTGGTTTTAGGTGGGGTTCTGGGGACAGGATATGGGAACAATTAACCTCCTTATTGGTACTTCACCAATGCTTGACATGGTTATTCTAACTAAAGTGACTATTAGGATAACTTTGAAAATGTCATTGTAAAGTGTAATGAGACAGAACTTTATGATGTTTATACAATGAAAGAAGTTTGCCACACTAGAACTGATAAGGATTATTATATAAACTAGGTGAGACTAGGTGGGATCATTGGGCCTGGAGTCAGGAAGACTCATCTTCCTGAGTTCAAATCTGGCCTCAGACACTTACTAACTATGTTACCTTGGGCAAGTCACTGAACCCTGTTGGTCTCAGCTTCCTCATTTATAAAATTAACTAGAGAAGAAATGGCAAGCCACTTTAGCATCTTTGCCAAGGAAACCTCAAATGAAGTCACAAAAAGTTGGACATGACTAAACAACAAATAAAATGTTTAAATCTCCTTGAAGCTCTTTGGGGTTTTTATATTAATATAGTAATTAACTAAGAAGAAAATTTTTTGAAATGTGTATTACTTTCTGAAACTATTTTCCCAAAGTGGGATATTTATTTTTATCATGTCAATCATATTTTTAAAAATGTAAACAAGCTAGTCCAAGTGGTTGCAAAGAATAACAAATACAAAATACTGGAGCAGTTATAAATTTTTGTAAGAAAACAACTGCAAAAATGACATAACTCAGTTGAAAATTGATTTCTCTGGAAAATTCTATAATAATCAACAATAGTCACACTTATCTTAATCTCATAGTCTGCATTGTTCGATGATCTTAATTTTTTTCAGTTTTTGTATGTTATGCTTCCCTACACCATGGCCTTACTGGTACAACTGAGTCAGGAAAGGACACGTAGTTTAGGTCTAGGCAATGGCCACGCTGAATGTAGAGCTGCAGAGGGTAAGGTATATAGGTATCATAAAACTCCAAAGCTTTGAAGGGTCAAATCAACTCAAAAAATCAGGTCACCAGCTGTTTTCTCCCTTTGAATCTGCCATTAATTGACTGCCTCTGTCTGAATCATCCTTTTTATAAAATGGGTTATTGATTTCATCATAGTCCCTTGGATTTTGATATTGAAGAAAACTAACACCAAGTTAGCCTAATCTTTTCATTTATGCTGTATCAGACAGAAAACATTGTGACACAGCTACCATGGGCCAGACATCTTGTTAGGCACTATGGACACAAGGTGAACCTTGAATGGAGAGCTCAATAAATACTTGATGCATTGAGGTGAATCAATGTTGCATTTTGGAAGGAAGTTTCTCTGCAGCAAGAACAAAGAAGGTGAGAAAAGAAGAAATGTGAATAGTATTTGGATCCTGCTCATTGGAAAAAAGCTGTGGATAACATCTGTCTGTGTTTGGGGTTTTAAAAGAATTGAATAATTGTAAATCTGAAGACAAATCATCCCACATAGACAATGAAAGAAAAGTTGAGTAGTTATGGTTAGAGTAACCATGATGTGGTGAATCATGGGAGCAACTTACTAAACACCACCAAAGTTGAGGTACTCATTCCTGTTTTTTCTTCTTGCCAGAGAGCAACCAACAACTACTAGAGTGGATCAGTCCATAGAAGGAAGCTTCCTTCAATTCAGAAGAGAGGACAGATAGGCCCTGGTCTGAGATCAACAGCCACACGTGAGTTACGCTATTCTATGGAAATTCTGCTTATTTCAGTTCTTGGCAAGGTCTTCCAAGTTTCCCATGACAACCTCTTTTCCCCACCCATTTCCTCATCCCCATCTTGGTTTTAGAAAGCCAACAGATGCTTTTTATTTCCTCCACTTTGGACCTTCTTGTTCAGTTTTTATTGGTTTGGACCTCTGGAGACTGACTTGATCTATCAATTCTAACTGCATTTTTTTTTTTTACTGTACTACCAGCTTCAAACTCAAAATATTGACATTGGGTCACTGACCTCGGCTCTGTGTATTACTTAAGTCCTTTTTTTGACCAATCTGTGATTCTCATAAATATTTTACTCCATCATCTCATCTTGGATCCTAGGCCCTACTAACTTTCTTCATCTATTGTCATTCAAGTTCACCCATGTTCCAACATTGAAAGTATACAGAATAAACAGTGAGCTAAGAGTAATCTGTTCTTCCATTTCCTTTGCGATGATGTTTTCTTAGAGGTAGTTTAATGTAGAGGAGAGAACATTGGATTTAGGGTAGGAGAACCTGATTTCTAATCTCTGCTCCCACTACTGCAGTATCTGGGTAATTAATTTATCTTCTCAGTACTTTGATTTTCTCATTTGTGAAATTAAGGTCTGAACTAGATGATCCATATGGTCCCTTCAGCTCTAATCTATAATTCTATGATCTAATTATTTAGGCATATGCTCAGATTAAGAATTCAGTGAAGTAACCAGAAGACTTATTACAACATTTGTCAATTTCCCCTCCATTTTTAAGTTGTGGTAATGTTAAATATCGTCACTGACCTGTCTCCTGACCCAGGAGCATCATGTTATCATGGTGTCTGGTACTAATTAAAATAATTAATTGCTTCTTCCCTTCCTCTTGCCTTGTGCTAGACGACCTGTTACAAATGAGCACTATTAGTAATTGCCCAACATTTTTTGTTGGATCTTGTTCAATGACCTCTCTTGTATTATTTTTAGTGTTGACCCCTAGTTTCTCTCAGATGTCTTGATTATAGGCTTCATGGGCCTTCTGCTAAAGATTTCACTTTCCAATACCATAGCAACCCCCTCTTAGCCCTTTGGGTCTATAGAACACATGAACAAGTTCTAGGAATATATATGTCTTTCACTATAACACCTATGTACAAGTTTCTGTAGTCAGTGATTTCTATGGAGTCAAAGACCACCCTAACTGTCTGATAGTGCATTGTACAAGCAGTAAAAATAGCATACAAAATGGCATTGACTACCACTACCCATTTCAATTCTCCTTCTAGTAGCACTTGAGCATAGTCAGCTAGTCAATAGATATTTATTAAACACCTAGTATGTACCAGTCATTGTGCCAAGTTCTAGGGATACAAAGAAAGGAAAATGGTCTATATGCTCAATGAGCTCACAATCTATAAGAGAGTCAACATGTAAGAATCTATGTACAGAAAAGATATTTATTTTGTAAAATAAAGTGTAAGTAATCCAGAGAGGGAAGGGACTAGACTTAAGCAAAATCAGGAAAGGATTCCTATGGAAATACAGGTTTTACCTGGGATATGAAATGAAGCCATGGAAGCCAGGAAGAAGAAATGAGGAGGGAAAATATTCTAGGGATGGGATGCAGCTAGTGAAAACTCCAATTCAGGAATAGGAGGTCTTTTGGGTTTGGGGGGATTTTTTTGCTATTTTTGGAGGGGGGAAGGCAGGGCAATTGGGGTTAAATGACTTGCCCAAGGTCACATGGCTAGTACATGTTAAGTGTCTGAGGTCAGATTAGAACTCAGATCCTCTTGATTCCAGGGCTGGTGCTCTATTCACTGAGCCACTTAGCTGCCCCAGGAATAGTAGTTTCTTGAACAAGGAACATTAAGGAGGCTAGTGTGATTCAATTTCAACGTATATTGGGGAATGTAAAGTATAAGAAGACTGAAAAGGTAGGGAGAAACCAAGTTACAAAAGACCTTAAATGCTAAACAGGGGAGTTTATATTTAATTCTGTAAGTAATAAGGATTCACTGAAATTCATTGAGAAAGGTTAACATGATTATACCTATGCTTTTGTAAGATGACTTGGATAATGAAGTAGAAGATGGGGTGAGGTGGGGAGAAAATTGAGGCAGAGATACTAATAAGCAACCTATTGCAATAGTCCAAGCATGAGGTGATAAGGGCCTACCCCAACAGAGGACATGAGAGCAGAAGGAGATATGAGAGAGTTATTATGAAGGTAAAATCAACAGGCCTTAGTAGTAGATTGGGTAAGGAGGGGGTAAAGGAGAATGAGAAGTTGGGTTTTAAGCCTGGGTAATTGGGAGGATGGTTATACTCTTGAGAGTAATCAGGCAGTTTAGAATGGGGTAGTGTTTGGGGAAAAGATAATGTTATGTTTGGGGCATATTGAGTTTAAGATGTCTATGGCCATCTAATTTGAGGTTTACAATAGGCGACTGGAAATATGAGAATGGAGGTTAGGAATGGATAAATAGATTTGAGAATCATCAATATAGATAGATAAGAATTTAATTTATTTGATCTGATCAGATCACCAAATGAAATAATATAGAGGGAGAAGAGAAAATGGCCCAAGTCAGAGTGCTATGGAACACCCACAGTTTGGGGGAATAATCTGGATAAAGATCCCAAGAAACCTGAGACAAAGCAGTAAGATAGGTATGAAAAGAATTTAGTAGTGTGCCAAAAACCTAGAGTGAAGAGACTATCAAGACGAAGAGTATAATCGACAATGTCAAACACAGCAGAGAGTTCAAGGAGGATGAGAAACGAGAAAAGACACTAGAATTGGTAGTTGGTTGAGAGTAAATTTTGAGTCAGGAGCTTTGATTGAAAAATTAGTTCAGATGCTAGACTGCAGAGAGTTAAGAAGAGGGTGAAAGGAAAGGAATTAGATTCAATTATTGGAGACTAGCTTCTTACGCAGCTTAGCTATAAGAAAAGAGGAAAAGTATGGGATAATATCTAACAGGGATGGATGGGTAAGGTGGTGGTATTTTTGGTAGAGGAGACATGGATGCATTTATAGATAGTCAAGAAATAGCCAGTAGACAGAGAATGATTGAAAATAAATGAGAGTGTAGGGGTGATAGAAGGGGTAATCTGCTGAGAAAGACTGGATGGAAATAGATAAATTGTGTGTGTAGAGGAATTTGCTTTGGCAAGGAGGAGGTCCACCTTTCCATGTGAGATATAAGTAAAAGAAGAGATAATGGCAAAAAGACATTTGGAGGATATAAGATAAAGAGGACAGGGAAAAAATGAAATTCTTGGGAAATGGTCACATTTTTTTTCCAGCAAAATATAAGGCAAGGTTCTCAGCTGAAAAAGGGTGGGGAAGAGGAGCCACGGGAGGTTTGAGGAGTGATAGAGAAACTTTGCAAGAGCATTGTAGATAGATCTGACCATCTTTACATTATCTTTGTTCAATGAGAACAAAGATACCATGTAGTGACTTTATGTCCTTATGATCTGTGAAGTCATCCCGTGAGAAGCAATGATTCCAGAGCCCACAACCGTACTCGTGTGTTTAACTTGGAGGGAAATGTGACGGACGCCAAGTCTGATCAAGAGAACGCACTAGTGGAGACCATGGAAAGGGAAATGATGTGATCGATGCAAAACACCAAAGCTACGGAGAGACAGGCTGAGTCAAGAAAAGCACAAAACATTCTTTTTATCTTGCCTTCTAATCTGTTCGTAACCCCCCCAATCTGAATGTCTGCTCCTGTCCCCAATTTTTACTTCTTTCCCAATCCTTTGGACTGTGGCACAGCCACAAATAAATCCCTAAAAAGCACATTCTTTGGCCTTTCAGTTTCCATTTCTTGATTTCTGATTGAGGTCCTTTCCCATCTTCTCTCAGAGGGCGGTGTCCCTCCCCAGGCACATGATTTAGTCACCATAGTGACATGTTGTGATGTTACTCTTGCTTTCTCAGAGTGCTACACAAGGATGGTTGGACACTGTAGATTTTATGCAGCAGATACTAAATAAGTAATCTCAGGTGAGTTAATAATTTTTAAGGATTACTAATGAAATATGACTGTGATGTATGGATCCTGGATCATGAAAATGGAAACAAACCTCTAGAGGTCATAGCAACACGTCAAGTTTGTCTGCATATGCCTGCCAATAAAATATTAGTTTTTCAGGACTATTACTATTCACCTGATAATATTCAGTAAGCAAATTTTGATACATGACACAAGCATTTTACAATGGATATCATCATTGAACATAGTGTCACCTGCCTAAAAGTTTACCTTAAGATAATTTTTCTAGACTTTAATTGCAATACCTATTTGTATATTTTACACAATAGTGCCAGCATAGAAGAAAAAATTTTCAGGATTCTAAAAACCCTCTATTCATAACATGGAATCAGTCTGGTAAAACTTAGATGTCATAGTGAATTATATTGTAGTATTATAGTGAAATATATTCCAGTATTCTTACATATCTGAATTATTCTCATATTTTAATTTTATCTCGATACTTCATGGATCTTCTGTGGAGCACAAGCAACAAATATGAAACTGGACAAGCTTCCCAAAATGATGGTAGCATAACTTATGTCTCTTCGTCATATGGCCACACAGTGAGCACTGTGGTCCAAGAAACATTCAGTGATAAAATTAGCTCAAAAGTCCTTCTACAAAAATAATTTCAATCAACTATACTGAAGAAGAACTAGATTTTTATTAAATGAATAATTATTATGCAAAGTTCATCCTCTGAGGGTTGAAATAACTAAGATAACAAGTGTTTTCTGTCATTTTAAGCTGGAAACAATTCATCAGATCTTTATATATGGTGCACGCTTTTTCTAGAGAAAATGTCAGACCTAAAACTTTCTGTGCAAATGTCATAAGATTTTATAATTTGAAGTGACCAGTATATTAAATCCTGCAAACAACGAACTGAAATGGAAATGCCAGCCTAACCTGAGCTATTAACAATATTTAATTCAAAGTTTTCCCTTTATTCCTTTCACTGCAAGCCAAGGAGTTGTGATATTAAAACAGAATGATCGGCCACCACTGAAAGGATAGTTTTCAGCAACTATGTTCCGAGTAAATAATTACCTGCTACATGAAGGCTGTATGTAGAGGAACTATTCTTAGTTCTCATAATTTTCCTTGTCTCCCACTCACTGTTTGTCGTACTGCATTGGTGTCCATGGTAACATCCATTGCTAAAAAGTAGATTACTACCAGAGTCCTGCCCCTGCCAGTCACTTTGCTTTGCATCCAACTCATGCTTTCTCTAATTTTCCACCTTTTTCCTCTCTCAAAATGATAGTTCTAAGGTTGTTAATGAGGCCTAAACCTATATTAGGAATATATAGAATAAACAGGATGATTTGTTATCTTACACATTCTGTTGCATTGGGAAATTCAATTAAGAGTATGTCATTTGTGTACGCAGTTTGGTTGTGAAAAAGGAAAAAATGTTTTACTTTATCTGAAAGTGATGGATTTGCATATGTCAAATTAAATCGATGATATATATATACATATATATATATATATATATATATACATGTATATACAAAATTCATCTATACAATGTTGGCAAGTTTGTTCACTATTTTAATAATCACAAAATACTTCAAAAATCACAGTCATAGATAATGGTTAATAGCTGACACTCACATAGTACTTCACAGTTTCCCAAGTTCTTTGCATGCATGACCTCATTTGTGTCTCATAGCAACCCTGTGACATAGTTTACTCAGGTATTATTTCCCCCATTTTATAGCTAAAGCTATAATCCATGTTTAATCTCAGTCAATGAAAAAAATAGTTATAGATTATAATATAAAATAGTGGTGCCAATGTTGCTTTCCTTTCAATATGTATGGTTTATTATTGACTTCTAGGAAACTGAGGAAGAAAAGTGACACAAGGACAAGAATCAAGGATTCCATGGATTCTGAAATGATATTCATTTCTAGTGTTGAAGGCACATTACCTTGGGTTCAGGGTAATCCTGGAAAATAAGAAATTGAAATATCTGCCTGGTCACCAGGTCAATGAGCCACACTTCTAGGAACAGTCAGTCTTAACAACTGGTCTCTTATCTCCTCTGGTACATAGCCTCAAGATTAGTCATGTTTAGATGAGTATCAAAATCAATCAATTCTGATTGAAGCAGTTGTTTTTTTTTCTAAACACTCAGGGCCTCAGAGTGCAAATATATGTGCTTATGTGTAATAATCATATTAACTATATTTTCATATATAACTATGTGTGTACATGTGCATGTATTTAAATATTTCTATCCATAATATATAATAGGGAAAGATGGAGAGAGAGACACACACACAAAGAGAGACACACACACAGAGAGAGAGAGAGAGAGAGAGAGAGAGAGAGAAAACATTTACAAAGCATTTTCTCTGAAACAGTTCCCTCAATTCAAAGATCTTTTCTACATTATATCTTCAGTAAACCCAGTGGAATCCTGGAATGACAGATAAAGAATTGGACCAGAAATTAAGTCAGGAGTTTTCATTTGTAAAAGAATTTACACTTTTTCTGCTTGGTCTAACATGTCAGAACTAGGAACTAGGTGGAAATTTAAGAAAATCAGATTTAGGAACAAATAAAGGACATTTTTATAATAATTAGATATTTTACAAAAATGGAATGAGTAGATTGTAAGGAACTAAAGACTTTAATCAAAATTTTGAATACTTCACCCTCCATGCCAGGTGAAAGATTAAATGACTGAGAAAAAGGTTTGAACTTCTAAGCATTTTGATGTTAAGCAATGCATGCCAATTGCCCGACAATCCAGGACCAGGTCTCCTCAACTTAAGCCTGGTCCCCAAATACAAGTGGACACAGAAATTTTTACATCAAAAACAATTAATCAAATAAAACCAATTAAGTAAAAGGAAATGATACAACATTACGCACTCAGTTTTCTAATTGGCATAAAAATTAGGGACTTTCCAAGTTGGGAGGGGGGAAGCGAACAGTGATTCCCTGAAATCAGAAAAAGATGTATCCCACTCTCCCTAAAGGTCTGTGAACAATCAAAGGAACATGGGTGGAAAGAATAATTGATTGATCAGTGTGGGGCCAGTTTTCAGATAAGATATATGGGTTGCTTGAGATGTACAATTGTGAGAAAACTCCTTGCATCATTCTTTGCATCAACCAGCATAACCTATTATACACAATTGAATAGCTTTATCACAAGGCCAAAGTTGAACTAAACTCATGATTGAATAGAAAGGGAATTGAGCTAGGTCCAGAATTGAGTCACAAGATGAATTGTCAGTGTGGTTCGCTCAGTTACCACAATTAACCACTTGCTGTCCTAATCCCCTTAATTCCTTCACTCCTACTCATCTAACCATAAGGTTAACCTTGAGACTATATGGAGGAGTTTAAAGGTTAACATCAACTTCTCTTGAGAAGTGTGGCTTATCAAAGTAGTGGCCAGGCAGATATCCTTTCTCCTAGAAGTCTGTAAGCAACAGTTTGATAAGTTGTAGAGGAGATTCTTAGGTCTGGTTTGGGTTTCTGAGATCTCTTCTACATCTACAGTTTCATATTCTGAAATGTAAGCTATCTGTTGTTGTCATTGTTATTTCTCCTCCTCCTCTTGCTCTTTTCTTTTTTCTTTTCTTTTCTTTTCTTTCTTTCTCTCTTTTCTCCTCTCTCTCTCCCTCCCTTCCTTCCTTCCTTTGCTCCTCCTCCTTCTTCCCCCTCCTCCTCCTCCTTCTTCTTCACCTCCTTCTACTCCTCCTTCTCCTTTTCCTCCTCCTTCGCCTCCTCCTCCTCCTCCTTCTTCTTCTTCACCTCCTTCTACTCCTCCTTCTCCTTTTCCTCCTCCTTTGCCTCCTCCTCCTCCTCCTCCTCCTCCTCCTCCTCCTCCTCTTCCTTCTTCTTCTTCCTTAGAATTCTGATAAATTCAATGATCAACTATGACTCCCAAGGACAAGAAATGAATGTTCCCCAACTCTTGAAAGTGAGATGATGGACCAAATATGCAGAAGAAGACACAGATTTGTGGTAAGGGCAATATGGTTTTCGCTTGACTATGTATGTTAGTTATAACAGCTTTGTTTTTTCTTTTTTCTTATTTTTTTCTAGTGTTGGTGGTGGTGAGGTAAGGTGATGAAAGAGAGAATAAAAATGTTTGTTGGTTGGAAAAAATAAAAATTTTATGACACTAAAAGTTTCTCCAATTTCAACTTTGCATTCCTACCCCACTTACAGAGTTTAGGACCCTCTTGTGGATTTTTTTGATGGTTTTAAGCCAAATTAGCTGAAAAAATCATCACCAAATAGCCTATGTGGTTCTGACACTCTTCATGCTAGTGAGGTTTGCCACTGCTACCTGGTCCATATTTGAAGTCTTTCTGTCTTGGTTAGAACTTCCAGAGACATTCACCATCTTTTCCATATACCCATGAGCTACAAGAGTAGATTGCTAGGGTTGGAAATTTTATAATACAATTTAATAGTTTTTGTTGAAATGTAAATCATTTTAAAATTAGGGTTTTGTTTGAAGTATTGCTCAGCATATTTTTTTCTAAATATTTTTTATAAGTGTTGATAATATTTGCAATATTAAGCAAAAGCAATATTACAAATGTTGATGAAATCATTTTGAAAAGATAGCATGCCATGTTCCTCAGAAATAATTCACAAGTTCAATTTCTGTTAACATTCACTTCCCTAAATGATATAATATAATTAACTCCAAGAATATTCTCCTCCACCAAAGTTTACCCATTAGTCGCTGAGCAAGGAATTATGCCATTAGAAGCCTATTATTTGGGAAAAAGGAGAAGTAAAGATATTGCCATCTATAGTCACCTTCTTTTAAAACTCAAGAATTTTTTCGAGCAGAGCTATGTTACTCTGTTATTAATCAATGATACATTACTGTGAATTAGTTCATTATTTTGTTTTTTCTATGACCTCTGGGCAAAAGAAAGGAGCTAACAGATGGTAATTTTGAAGGGTAATAAAGAAGGGATTTTTTTTAAATATTAAAATGCCTTCTGAAGGGGTAAACTTAAATGCATGGCTTCAACAAGGGGCTCTAGGAAACCTGGTACAAGAACAATGAATACTTAGGATATGAGGAATGGATCCATAAGGAGGAAGAGAAGTTAAGTAGGGAAGCTAGGGGATTATAGAAGACAACATGCATTTCACAAGTTTGCCATGGTTCAGTCTTTCCAGTTCCTCTATTTATATAAATTAGGCCATTACTAGTTCCACAATAAGCTTGTCCTTTAAAACTGTTCCAAGGAAGTTAGTATAATGAGAATTTTCAGAATCTACTATAAATTCATAGAATGTTAGAGCTGGAAAAGACCTTAGAGCCCTTCTAATTTAATATCTCAATTTTTAAGAGGAAAAACTGAAACCCAGAGGTCAAATGACTTGCCCAAGGTCACACAGCTTATTGTTAATAAAGGCCAATCTTGAAATAAGGTGTTTGACTTTTAGTACAGTGTTCTTTTTCAACATTCCACTGTGCTTCAATTTAAAGGTAGTCCAATTTTATCTGTTAATACAATGACTACATGATATGTCTTTATATCACCATTTTAATAGACTGCTCCCAACCTGAAAAAGTTTTATTTTTTTTTTCATTTGTTTGGCCATTTAGGTTTTAACTTCAGAGGCTGGAATCCACATATGCCTGCTAACCAACCTTACTAAAAATGATTTCTTCCCACAATGACTGCTATATCTGCTTATCTGTTTTTTTCACCCTCTATTTTCTTTGGAGATCCAGAAATAATTAACTTTGAATTAGAAACAACTCTTTGGGGACAAATGCATTTTTTCACATTGGGAAGATATGAATTGAATGACGTTTATGGATGGTTGTCTAATATTTGTCTTTTCCACTGCATTTGCTCACATAAAAAAATAGTACAACCAGAAACAGCATGAGTCTCATGCCTATAAAAAGTCTGGTTCTCTTTATACATCTTTATTTCTCTTGCCAAAATTTGCTACTTTTGGAAAGGGCAATCATCCCTTTGAATCATAAAGATAACCTGTATAAATTGGTTTTAGTTGTCCAATCAGTAACCATTTATTGAGTGCCTACTATGTATCTACTATTAAGTGCTAAGCTCTATGGATACAATAAAAGGCAAATGACAGTCTGACCTCAAGGAGTTTACAATCTAACGATGGAGACAACATGCAAAGAAATAGCTACAAAGCAAGCTCGCTCTCTCTCTCGCTCTCTCTCTCTCTCTCTCTCTCTCTCTCTCTCTCTCTCTCTGTCTCCAATATTCTATATCTATATCTATACATACATACACATATATACATGTGCACACACAAATATACATATATTATCTGTATGTATTTGCATATAGATGATAAATCAGAAAAGAATTAAAAAAGGGAAAGCCCTGGAATTAAGAGGGACTAAGGAAAGCTTCCTGTACAGGATGGAATTTTACTTGGGACTTAAAGACAGCCAGAGAGATCAGTAGTTGAAGTAGAACACTGAGAGCATTACAGACATGGGGGACAGCCAGAGAAAATGTCAGAGTCAAGAAGTAGAATGTCTTGTTCATGGAAAAGACAGGAGACCAGTATGACTAGATTGAAGAGTATGTGTTGGGGAGTAATATGTAAATAGTCTGAAAATTTAGGAGGGATCTAGATTACGAAGGGGTCCAAGAAATGTTCAAAATATATGTTAGTTGCCACAAATGCATACTTATTTTTTCTTTTGCTGATACCTGTAATTTTAGTAGTATAAGAAAACTCTAATGAGGAAACTTCCTTTACTAGGACAAACAGATGGGCAACTCTTCTGCAATTTATTGTCTTAGAGAATTGCCTGGAACACTAAGACTTATCAGAACACTAAAAATCTACTGTCTGGATTAGATCTCATGGGTATTTTCATGTATAAAATTAATATTGATGTGTGTGTGACTTATACATTCCAAGTATCTATCAGATTGTCTAAGTATTGGCTTTAGGTATTTGGACTGACTCCCTTATTTGCTTTATCTAGTGAAGCTCATTCCCACTTGATGTCTCATTTATGAGTAACAGAGAGAATGACTTTCAGGAAATCCAAAGCTATTTTGTAGTTGTTCAGAGAAGTAAGGCATATTATTTTCTCATGAACAGTTAAATTATTGTCATTTACATGTTTCCACTCTATCCTTATCCAATAGATGTTTCCTTCTAGCTCTTTACAATTGTAAATGCCGATGAAATCTCTTAAATAAGATTTTGACAATGTGTCTAGAACTACTTTGATTGCCTTTGCTATTATTACCTGTGGGACGCCTATAATATTTTTATTATGACATGAAATATACTAGTAAATTCAAAATATTTTCCCAAAATAACCAAAAATTGATTTCCTTGACAAAGTCATTCAAATGATCACATATGACTATACTTTGTATTTAAAAAAGAAAAAGATCCATTGTCAGATTTTTGCTGACCAGTTGAAAATATGACGGAATAGTGTACAGAATTATGGTCACAGAATGAGGGTAACATTGCAATTATTGTTCTGATTTAAAAATCCATGATTTATAATTAGTTATAATTAAATATATCAAATATCAAAATATGATTAAATATATCAAATTACTTTTCCAAGTACTTTGCAAAGTTTAAAGAAATTCTTTTCTTTCTTCTTGGTCTCATATTAATTAGTGCATCTTTTAGAACTGTACATATTATTAAGTGTCATTTCCTTTAAAAGGAAATATTTTAATATACATTAATATACATTACATAAATTATAATTTATCAGATGAAAAATGTGCATCATTGCAATAATTTTACATATTTAAAT
Organism: Pseudochirops cupreus; assembly: GCA_028627135.1. NCBI lineage: Eukaryota > Metazoa > Chordata > Mammalia > Diprotodontia > Pseudocheiridae > Pseudochirops > Pseudochirops cupreus. The sequence goes on from CM053580.1 coordinate 407,833,522, forward strand.
ATGTACTCATATACATTTTGCATTGCTAATAATAGCTGCATAATAAATATTTAGACTATTTAAGACAAGTCTTTTGAATTATACAGTGTTATTTAATTTGAAACTCTAACATTCATTTTATTTAGTTGTCAAAGGGAATTGTGAGAAAGCAGAGCAAGCGTTTTAAAATAAGTAAAATAATTCTCATACCCATAGTAGGCATTGCATTTAGATAGACTCAGTAAGTGATAGTATCAAATGAGATGAATTCAGTGATGCAGAGAATCCAATGCCCTTTAAAATCTTACTCTGACTATCAAGTGATCTCCCAGATTCCACAGGTTTTCATTCCTATGAGGGATGACATGCAAAGCTTTTTATCAGTCAATGAAAGGTCAGAGAATGGACTTGAAAGGGAATAGATTATATGAGGGCACTATGAAGATAAGGATTTAGTAGTCAATAAAAAATTGAATATTGGTGGGGGAGATGCTGAGTATAAAATTAAACCACATAAAAATGAGCCAATGGCTTGGTTTGCCTTTCCCCTACAATTGGTTATCAATGATTTGCCTTAACAGGATGGGGGCAGCCCTTACTCTCATAATTCTTGTAGCTTATACTTTCCAATAATGTGAAATTTAGTGGATTTCTATAATACATTAGCACTATGGGAGCAAGATAGCAGTGAAGAAGCAGCAACTCAGCTGAATTCTTCCAACATTCCCCTCCAAACACCTTTAAAATAACACCTCAAACGGAATTTTCAAGTGGCAGAGCTAACAACTTTCCATCCCAAAACAGCTTGGGAGGAAAGTAGGACAATGGGGTTGTGTGCAGTGCAGGCCATGGCAATACTCCCAGGGCAATGTCAGCACCAGCAGACCCTGGAGGCAGCTACAACAGAAACAGCAGCAGCTTCAGTATCTCTCAGACCACAGACAGCAAGGGAGTTGGACAATTGGTCATAAAGAGATTAAGGGACCCTTTGGAAAATGGGCATCTTCCTGAGAGCCAGTGTGGCTTCAGAAAGAACTGAGGAATGGTTGATACGATGTTTGTTGCCTGACAATTCCAGGAGAAATGCCAGGAGAATAACAGAGGTCTGCACATGTTTGTAGATCTGACCTGACCTGGCCTAATGCCAGAGGGCAGCCAGTCTTACCCTTTTTTCCCTGGGTCTTCAGGGTGCGCCTACCGGATGTGGCCTGCGCATTCCACAAAGTAGAGTCAGGAGCCAGAAGAGTTAGGGATATGCAGACAGCTTTATTGTTCTCTTCATCCGTCCATATCCATATCCATCCATATTTTATTCCCGGGGCTTCTCCTTTTTTATCCCCCTACTGAGCCCCTTGGCAAATAGCCCACCTCCCCTGTAATCACCTCTGATGCCACAAGGGTTGGGTAAACATGAAAAGGAAGGACAGAGCTCATGTCCCTGGAACAGAGTATATCAACAGAACATCTGGGTCGCAAAATGCAGAATAAAACAGAACACACTGACCCAGAGACATAACTGTCATCATGACTTCTGTGTTTTGGTGTTACTGTCCTTCTGCTTTCTCAGAATATTCTGGCTCTCATGTTCCCGGGCAGAACTACACATCCCTCATCACTGACCAAAATCTTTGATACTGTCAGTTATGAGGGCTTATAGAAAATTACATCAAAATTTGAGTGACTGGAGAAGTTCATAAGATTGTACCTCAATTACATAATGGCATGCTTGCCCGGGTTTTGGATAATGGATGATGCTCTTGTGCTTTCTCAGTCACCAATGGAATGAAACAAGATTGTGTGCTTGTTCTGGTGCTTTTTAGCATGATGTTTTCAACCAGGTTGTCATATGCCTTCAGTGAGGACAAACACAACATCAAGGTCAGCTACCACACTGATGGTAAATTCTTCGACTTGAAAAGTCTATAAGCCAAGACTAAAGTGCAGGGAGTCTTTGTGCATGATTTTTTCATTAGCAGATGATTGTGCATTGGATACAACCTCTGAACCTGAGATACAAGTATGGATAAATCCTCTGCTTCTTGTGCTAATTTTGGTGTAACAATTAACATGAAGAAAACACAGGTGCTCCATCAGTCAGCACCACATCATCCATATGTGAAAACATCAGTTACAGAAAATGGAGTTCTGAACAATGTGGATAAGTTCATTGCAGTATACTTTCCAAGGAAGTATACATTCATAATGAGGTTGACATACACATTGCCAGAGTTAGCTCAGTGTTGGAGAGACTCTGAAGGAATGTATAGGGGAGAAGAGGTATTAGATCAGTGGTTCTCAACCTTCCTAATGCCGTGACCCTTTAATACCCGTATGTGGGTGTATCTGCACGTGGGTGGACCCACCTGGAGATGGATAGAGGAGCGGTGTCTCAGTTCCTAAGACCATTGGAAATATGTGTTTTCCGATGGTCTTAGATGACCCTGTTTGACCCCCAAAAGGGTTGCAACCCACAGGTTGAGAACCATTGTATTAGATTGACTACCAAACTGAAGGTCTACCGAACCATTGTGCTGACCTCATTGTTGTATGCATGTGAAACATGGACAGTTTGCCAGAGCCATGCCAGAAAACTGAAACATTTCCACTTGAATTGTTTTAGGAAGATTCTGAAGATCACCAGGCAGGATAAGATACTAGACAATGAGGTCTTTTCTCAAACTAAACTGCCAAGTATTCAAACTCTACTGCAGAGAGTACAACAGTGGGTTGGGCACATTGTTCAAACACCAAACATATACTTGCCAAAAATATGATTTTATGGAAGACTCACACAGGGAAAGTACTCACATGCTGATCAGAAAAAGCAATACAAGGTCACACTTAAGGTCTCTCTGAAGAACTTTGGAATTGATTGTGTGACACGGGAAACACTGGAACAGAGCCACCCAGCATGTCATACCCTGATCAGAGAAGGTGTTGTGCTCTATAAGCAAAGAAGAATTGAAGTAACTTTAAAAATGCAAGATGCCCAAATTCAGAGAATCCACTGCAAATGTTCACACCAACTATTTGTGCCCAAACTGTGGTAGAGCATTCTGAGCCCATATTACTCTGATCACACTTGGATACACTTTAACTTGTCTCTAACATAGTGATGTTATTTTGCTCCTTTCCAAGAATTAAGGGCAACTATGATTAGCCTTTCCAGTTATCTTATACCTTACCCCTCTCTTCTTTCTCCCCCCTGCCAAGACACTCCATTTCTCAGCTCCAGGTACATTCACTGGCTATCACCCATTCCTGAAATGCTTTCTTTCCTCACAGCAACCTCTTAAGTTCCTTTTTTTTTACAAGTTCCATTTCACCTTCTACAGAATTTTTTTTTTTACCAACGCTTTTTAATTCTAGTGCTTTCTGACTGTTGATTTCTTATGTATCCTAAATATAACTTCTGTGTAAATAGTTGTTTATATATTGTCTTCTTCCTTATATTATTAACTCTTGTCTTTTGCATTTGTTTGTGTTCTAGCATTTACCACAGTATCTGACATATAGTAGTTGGTACTTAACAAATGCTTCACTAACTGATAGACTGTTTCTAGTATTTTGGTTAAATATCCCTGAATCTTTATTGGAGATTTTTTTCAGGTGATGACAAGTCAATACCTTCAATCTCTACATTAGCTTTTAGTTCTAAGATATCTGGGTAGTTTTCTTTTGTAATTTCTTGAAATATAATGCCTAGATCCTTTCTTTGATTATAACTTTCAGGTAGTCTAACAACTCTTAAATTGTCTCTCCTCGATCTATTTTCAAGGTTAGTTGTTTTTCTTATATTTTCAGATTTTTGCAAATATTTTCCAATTTCTTCTTTTTTTCAGTCTTTTGACTTTATTTTGTTGTTTTTGATGTCTCATTGGTCATCAGCTTCACTTGATCAATTTTAATTTTTAATAAGTTGGTTTCCTCAGTGAGGTTCTCTGTCTCTTTTGTCATTTGACCAGTTTTGATGTTTAAGGAAATATTTTCCTTCATATTTTTGTCCCTCTTTTACCAGGCTTTTAATTTTTTTCACAGTTTTCTCGCAAAGCTCTCTTGTTATTTTTAAATCATTTTCTTCTTTTGTGTTTTGAGCTTCCCTGTCACAATAGAAGGTTTTTATGGTCAGGTTCTTTTTTATTGTTGCTTGTGAATTTTTCCAGCTTGTTTTTTGGTTTTTGATTTTATGTTATAGTTGAGCTCTCCTAACCTTCCTTTCTCCAATCCATCTTCCACACAACTGCCAAATAAGTATTTCAATTACAAAACTCTGATCATGTTGTTAGCCTAATCACAAATCTTCAGATACTCTTTTGGTGCTATGATAAAATAATCCTGGCCTGTGTTTCAACCAAACTAGCCTATTAGCTGTTCCCAAAACTTGACATTCTACCTTCTGTCTCTGTGCTGCCACAAGTCTACTTTCTATGCTTAAAATAAACTTATTTCTTACATCTGGCTCTTAGAATTGTTCTCTTCTTTCCTGTCTCACCTCTAATGCTTCTTCCTAGGTGGCATTCCTAGAGTATCTTCTTTCTCCCTCCTTAAGTTGTCAGTGTTCTCTCCTGTCTCAAATTATTTTATGAGTTTATCTACATACATGTATAGAGTATCCTCCACTAGAATAAAGTCAAAAGAAAGCTCCTTGAGGTCATGGACCATTTTATGTCTCCCTTTGTATCCCCAGTGCCTTGCACATAATATATATTTAATAATGTTTGCCGAATTTAATCCAGTTTTATCTCTACTGTGAGCTTGCTGGCCCTTCACATGGTTTATGTCAGCTTTCCCTAGTATTTTACTATTGTCATATAATTTCTGAAGACCTATTCATGGAAGAAAACTCCTAACACTGGAAGAGATTCATTGTCACTGAATATTCATCTGAGAGGGTGACAGGTCATAAAAACATAACACTCTTCTTTTATTCATAAAAAAGAAATATATAAGTGGCATGTCTGCAAGCAGACATGCAATAGAGATGTGCTATATTCTGCCTATCACTGCCTGACAAATGTGTTCAACTTGATAAGTTGCTTGTTGGTACAGGGGATATTTGTGAGCATAGTCATGTTGCATTGCTCTGTTTTGTTTTTACTGTTGAAAACTTAGAAGATATACAACATTGGCAGGTGAGGATTGCTTCACATTAATATAGATATGGAGGAGAGGGATATCATGACAGGATGGCATCAGTGGTTGGCTCTTTTGCTGTATCATCCAAATATAAAGCCTTGTCATATGCAAGGAATATGGCAACATACACAAATTTCTTCAGAATTCTACTGTCTTGTAGAGTAACAGAGGGACTTAGAGATATATGTATACACACATATAGATATACATATACACACATATATGCACATATATGTGTATATGTATGTATGTATGTGTGTGTATAAGCCTCAGGGTAGTTTTATTTTGTTGGTTTTAAGAATGTAAAGAAACAGGGCCCAAAGGAGTACAATAAGAAGTGACCAAGAAGGGATAAGAACTTGCTATTTTTAATAATTAGGGTCTACCTAAAATAAGGCCATGAAAATATGAAGGAAAGGATGGCTAGACCAAGTATCTCATGAACCTCATTATATTTAAAACCATAAAAAGTCAATTGAATACATCAGTACTAAGAATTTGTTGTATATTAAGTTTAGTAGGGACTCAGGGAGAGATAGAGGGAAAAGGGGAAAGGGAAGTTTAAGATGGAAGGTAGAATTTAGGAAAGGCTGTCACTAGCAAAAATACTGTCAATTTTAGAGATCTCATCAGATGTGGGAGCTAAATGTAGACAGAGGAGTGTCCAAAGAAATTCTGGTATTCTAAACTCACTGACACACCATAATTTTTTCACTCATTTTGTAGAAGTCTACAGTTTAGATAAGTGCTGGTGAATGGTGATGTCTTGGCTATGGCTTTGTTGCTTGAATCAATAAGCCTTATAGGTATGGTTAAATGATTGAAATAAATGATGACATTCTGTTCAATTGTCCCAGATAACTAAATCCCTTATGTACCTTTTGTATCCATACTGTCAGCAGCAGCAGCAGGGGGAACAATTGACTTAAATAGCCTTATATACTTATATAATGTAACTAAAGCACTCTTTGACCTTGGAAGAATAGGGTAGAAAAAACTATTTTTACAATTCTATTGTTATCATAATCAGCCACATTTATTGAGCTCCTCTTGTCTGAAAAGCACTCTGCCAGATTTTGGAAATTATGAGACACTTATAAATTGTATTCCTTCAATTTTTGACATTTCCCCCATGGTATCTATGGTTAGCTATTAACAAAATTATTTTGAAAATGTTACCATATGAAGATATATCTGTAGGCCACTCAAAAGTTTAAATGCCATAAAATATGGTGTCATTTATTTGTAAATGTAGATTGAACTTTCAGGTGCTTTTTGAAACATCAATATCATGGAGAGTTCCTCCATTTGAGAGATAAGTTTGCCACTAGTGATAGCTTTTCAAAGAAGTAGGACACTCTTGCTCTCTTCACACCTCCTCTGGGGGGAAAAAATAATAAATGTTGATTACCTCTCATAGGTCACTTTGAAAATTGTCCAATGGTGTCCTTATTTTTCGTATACACAATGCCTGAAGATGCTAGAAAAACCAATCCATCAAAAATATTTATTAAGCATTTGCTATGATTAAAGCACTATGCTAAACAATGAGGCTATAATGAAGGGCCAAAACATGGTAATTACTCTTAAGGAGATCACATTATTATGGGGGGAAAGCATACAAATAACTAAGTACATGTAAGAAAGAGACAGAGTCGATAGAAGATAGTTTCAGAGAGAAAACTCTAGCAGTGGGGAGGACTAGGAAATATCTCCTACAAAGAGGGTGTGTTATCTGAGTCTTGATGGAAACCAGGTAATCCAAGAAATGGGTATGAGGAGGGAGATCATGCCAAGAATGGGAAACAGTCATTGAAAAAGAACACAGTTGGGAGATGGAATATTTTGCCAGAAGAGCAAATAGACCAATATAGTTGAATCTAAAGTACTTGGAGGGGAAGGGACCAAGATATTAAGGGCTGTAAACACTAAACAGAACATTTTATATTCAATCATAGAGGTAATAGGGAGCTACTCCAGTTATTGAGTGGGAAGGATTTGATATGATCAGAATTATATTTAAGGAAAATCAATCTCTTAGCCGAGCATAGGGTAGATTAGAGTAGGTAGAGAATTGCAGCAGGGAGAAAAAAATAGGAGGCTTTCACAATGCTTCAAGAAGTGATGCAGGCTTGCGCTCACTTTTTACACAAAAAGCAGAGAATGAATAGAGGTTACAGTGAAGAAAGGAACAAGCTCTAACAAATAATTGCTTATGTGATGGGAATGCCAGGTAAGAGGCAAGGTTGGGAGTCTGGCAATACATATGCACAAAGGCTAAAAAGTTTGCAGATGACAGTTATTTCCCAGGCTGCCTTAAGGGTATCAGAAAGTAGGCTAAATCCTGCGAGTTAGTAAATGAAATGAAAGGACAATGCTGTGAATGAAAGACAATTTTGCCTGAGAGGGACTCAGTAAGTATGACAAAGCAGGCCTTGAGGGATCTTGAAGGCCCAGATAGAGAAAGAATTTTGGGTACAAGGGTTACTTTAGTGTGTACATGCAATGAATATTGAATGTTAGATCAACTGCAAAGCTAGTACACTCTGTTTATGTAATAATCCCAAAACAACTATGTGTGAGAGGCCTGGTCCTAACGACCCTCTCTCCCAACATAGTATTTATATGAGCATTCAAAAGCAGTTTTGAGAAGATATTAACCATATTTGGTTTTGTGTCGCTTTTTTTGAATAAAGCTTCTTCTGTTCATCCTAAATCTGCTTTGAGAAAAGAATAAACATATGGGAGAGGAAAAGACATAGAATAAACTAAGGCATGGGACACAGATTACTATGAGTAACAGGTTTACGTCAGACAGCCTCAAAGAAAGTATAAGTCAGGAACTTATGGACAGTTTTTTTTTTATTCATAAGGGAAAATATAGGATGATATATGGTTAAATAATTGGGTCCTAGCTCTTGGATAATTTAGACAAGAATTTAAATACTAAGCAAAAGAGTGAAATTCTAAGTACCATTTATTTTAGAGACCAATCTGGCAAGCCCTACTTGAGAATATATTATGAATTAGATGAAAATATTTTCTCCCTGATGCTCTTTGCCTTAGTACAGCTATCTTGCTTAAGAGCAGGAGGCAGTAGACATGACTTTTTATAATTTTCCCTCACAGTTCTCAGAGTCCCAACAACCACTCAGGAATTGTTCTAAGCCATCAAATGTGTGAGCTTAAATAAAAGAAAAGGGATAAGGTCATGTCTGAATCCAGGCAAGTAGTAAAGCATAAGGAAGAACTCACTTAATACTTGCTTGTACTTTGTTCTTGAAGAAGACCAAAATGTCATCACAATGTCAGGGTCAATGTACAGTATATCCAGTTGTGCTGATCATACACATACAAGATCAGAAGATTCTACCACAGGTTGGGCACAAATAGTCCACATGACCATTTAGGGGGGAGATTTTTCCTAAATTTGTGCATCTCATGTTTCTTTTGAGCTACTGCAATTCTGCTTTGCTAATAGAACATAGAATCTTCTTTGATGCAGGCATGCCATGCTGGACAATCCTGTGCCATGGTCTCCCATATCTCACATTCTGTGCCAGAGTTCTTCAGGAAGACTTTGAAAGTGTCCTTGTATTGCTTCTTCTGACTGCCATGTGAGTGCCTGTCTTGTGTCAGTTTTCCATAAAATAGTCTTTTAGGCAAATATTTAACATTTGAACAATGGAACCAGACCATCAGAGTTGTGCTCTTTGCAGTAGAGTTTGAATGCTTGGCAGTTAAGCTCAAGAAAAGACCTTAGTGTTCAAAATCTCATCTTGCCAGGTGATCTTCACAATCTTCCTAAGGTAATTCAAATGTAAATGCTTCAATTTTCTGGTATGGCATTTTTAGACTGTCCAGGTTTCTTGCTATACAACAATGAGGTAAGCTCAGTGACTCTGTAGAACTTCAACATGATAAGCAGTCTAATTCCTTTTCTGCCCCCTACTTTCTTTTGGAGCCTCCCTAATGCTAGACTAGTACTGCCAATACATGTGTCAACCTTATCATCTATGTGTATATTCATAGAAAGTATTGCTGCCAAGGTAAGTGAACTTATCCACAGCATTCAGAATTTTTCCATTTGCTGTAACCAATGGTTCCATGTCTGGATGGTGTGGTACTAGTTAGTGGAGAACCTGTTTTCTTGGTGCTAATTCTTAGGCCAAAATGAGCACAAGTGGCAGAGAATTAATATGTACTCTGTTATATTTTAGGTTCAGAGTCTGCATTGAGTGTTCCTGTGAACAGAAAATCACACACTAAATCTCCCTCCACTTTAGTCTTGGCCTTATGTGATGGGAATGCCAGGTAAGAGGCAAGGTTGGGAGTCTGGCAATACATATGCACAAAGGCTAAAAAGTTTGCAGATGACAGTTATTTCCCAGGCTGCCTTAAGGGTATCAGAAAGTAGGCTAAATCCTAAATAATTTACCATTAGTGTCGTAGTTGACTTTGATGCTATTTTCATCCTCATTGAAAGTATCCAACAGTATCACTGAAAGCATCATGCTAAGAAGCATGGGAGCAAGCATATAGCACCACTTCACTCCACTGGTGACTGGGAAAGCACAAGAGGATTGTCCATTATTCAAAATTCAAGCAAACATGTCATCATGAAATTGGCATACAATATTGATGAACTTCGGCCAAACAAATTTCACCATAATCTTCCATGGGTCCTCATTACTGACAGCATCCAACAGACATTTGATTAGTTTAAATTAAGGAATGCTGTGTATAGACCTCTGTTCTGCTTCTGGCATTTCTCCTGGAGTTGCTGGGCAGCAAACACCATGTTGACCATTCTTCAGCCCTTTCTAATCCCACACTAGCTCTTGGGTGGATGACCATCTTCCATGTGAAGGATCAGTCAATTAAAGAGATCTCTGGCAAGAATCTTGTTGGCAGTGACAAAGAGGGAAGCCGCAAAAGACAATCTATTTTCTTTTCCTTTATATAGACAAACAAAAGACACATCTTTGATCTCCTGGGGAATAGTGTCATATTGTCATGTAACCTGGAAGGTATCCATCAGTCTTTGTATGAGTGGTGGACCCCCTGCTTTGTAAATCTCTGCTAGAATAGAATTAGCACGAGGTGCTTTGCCACACAACAAGAGCCTAATGACATTCAAAACCTCTTCTATAGTTGGAAGTTTGGCTAGAGAGGGATAGACTTCAACCTGCAGTAAATGGTCAGCGGCTTCAGTATTGGTTGATGATGGTCTCTTGAGAACACTATGGAAGTGTTCAGCTCACCTCTCCATGATCATGCACTTATCACTGATCAATATGTCTCTATCAGTACTGAGTAATTGAGATGAACCAAAGGTATTTGACCCATAAACAGCCTTTGGTGCATCATAAAAATGCTTTTGGACTGTCACTATCAGCATAAAACTGAATTTCATCTGCCTTCTTACTGAGCCAAGAATCCTTCACCTCTCTAAGATTTGCTTGTACTTTACTTTTGATAAAATAAGAAAACTGTCTTTTTAGAGATGGATGATCTATCCTGCTGGTAGACCATACAGACCCTATATTTTTTGTTTAGTAGCTTCTGAATTTCCCCAACATTTTCATCAAACTAATCCTGAAGTTTGATAGTGTTCTGACCCAGATAAGCAAATGCAGTGCTGTACACTAGTTCTCTGAAAACTGCATCTTCCTTTTCTATTCCACTGTTACCAACAGTGGGTTGACTTACATTTTACTCCAAGTCAATAACAAACTATTCACACTGAGAAGAGTTCTGATTTGTTGATAATGGATCTTAAGTTAGTCATTATGCCTTGGGGTTGCTGCTTTTGTTGAGTGGGAATGTTTAGCTTGGGTAGGATAAGTCTATGATTAGTGCAACACTGCACCACACAGCACCTCATCACTCTCAAATCTTGCCTGTCTTTTCTCCCTACAATCACGTAGTCTATTAAATGACAGTATTTACTGTGAGGTTGCATCCATGAAGTTTCTCTGTGTCTAGGCAAATGGAACAAAATGTTAGCGATGAAGTCATGGGACACACAAGTCTTCAGTACTAAGTGACCGTTGCTGTTGCTATTTCTGTCTCCATTCCTCCCAAGGACTCTTGCCATGTCTGATGATCTGTGCCTATGCTGGAATTAAAGTCAACTAGAATTATAATCTTGTCCTTTTTCAGCACATTGATGATGAAAGTCTTTACAACATTTTTCTTTGACCTCATCAGGGTCCATCATAGTAGGAATATATACACTGATGATAGTGGCATGGAACTTTCCTGCAAATGGCAATCATATTGTCATGAGCCTGTTATTCACTCCTTTGACTTAATCGTTGTTAGATTTAACCAACTTCATGACACTCGCCATCACTTCAGCCATTCCAAAATAATATGCATCCAGCTCTGACTTTGGTAAGCTGGCCTTCACCTGCTGACCTTGTTTAACCCAGAGCTGCTGTTTGCATATAATCCTGGTTGAGTTCTCTAGCAACATGAGCTGTTCATCTTTCAGGTCCACTGGATTTACTATTATTCATAAGTACACACACATTTCATATACTAATGGTGAGTGTAATCATGTTCAAAACTTTTTGTACATATTTTTGTATTTTAACTATGGGGTAAGATGCTTAGATGCTGGATAAGCAAACCAGGGTTAGATGAAGCCAACAATTTTTAGGAAATCTTTTCTAGTCCCTTCCTCAAACCAGGATGTAAGCAGTGTTGTTTAAAGAAGGAGGCTCAGAAACCCAGGGGGCTGTGAAATCCCACTTCTGGGGCTGCCAAATCCCACTTCTGCTTCAGTCCAGTAAGAAGACAATCCTATAACCTGTGCCACCTTTGTGCAAAGTTGTGATGACGGCTCCCAGCATGTCCAAACCTGCTGTTTTTTCATTAGTTTGCAACTACATGACTTCAAGATAGATAAAATAGTAACATAGTGAAATAATAAATAATAAAATAGTAAAGCAGTTGAATAGTAAAATAATAAAATTGTAAAATTATTGACAAGTAAAATACTGGCATAGTAAAATGGTATGGGTGATGTCTTTTTACTCACACATAAATTGGATTTAAGTTGAGTGAGACAGAGGTGTACAAAATCATCAGTCTCACTGTCCTTTTCAGAGTCATCGGAGTGACAAGACAAAAGTCAAAATTACTGGTGATGACTTTGGATGCTGTGGATAATGGTAGCATCTTTGGTGTATAACCAAGGCCTAACTGTTCCACAGAGCCTGCTTCCACTGCCTCCATGGCCCACTGAACCAAAAAGTTCACATCACAAATACACAGTAGATACCCCCCAAATCACTGATGCATTTGAAGCCACTGGATTGCCCTCAATCTAGTTTAGTCAGTCTGACAAGATGGTTCATTCAGGGTGTGGCCACCATGCATGCCACAACTTCTTAGAGCAACAAAGGTGAATGAGCAGCCCTGAAAAGGGCTCAGCAGCCCTCACACCAGAGGTACTAGTGTTCCCTGAGCACCCCATACACCTCAACTTAATTCTAATTAATTCTAAAAAAAACAAAACACTTCAGCTTATAAGGGGAGAAAAATACAGTAACCTAAGGAATTTTGCTCTGAATGCTAGGACAGTCATTCGTTTTCTATTTTGAAAAGAAAACCAAAGTAATCAAAGCATCTGATCCAGCAGCTGAAGAACACCTATGTCAAGACTCCAACATGGAAGAGCTTTTACCTCCAATCCCTACTGTGAGTGATAACTCAGTAGAAGTTAGTGAACCTAATCAATTTCTTCCCCCATAGGAGCCTTGTCAAGAAAGACATTCTGTGGATAAACCATAGTATGGAACATTTCTAAAAGCCAACATAAGAATTACTCAATGAGGGGTACTATGGCTAATCTTTTTATTTTCTCATTTCAAGAAGAGTACAAAAAGATTCATGTTAATCACTTTGATCTTTAAAATTTCAGATTTAAAAAATCTAAACCATTCTTTGACTTTGTCTTGTTTGTCTTAATATTATTAAGAGTTTGATATTGATCCAATCATATAGTTAGACAGGACCTTGGAAATTACCCTCCTCCTCAAGGTAGGACCCTTCTTTTCACATTATCATCAAATGTCTCCTTGAACACTTCTAGGGGCATGAAGTTTCCTACCTCATATGGTTGCCCATTTGAGAGTAGCTCATTTGTTAGAATATATATCCTTTAATGAGGCAATAGCTATTTTTACTTAATTATCCATCTCCCACAATTTGTCATTTATATGTTTATGAGTATAGTCCATTTTTCACTATACACTTAAATATTTAAAGACAGGTATCATATATTCACTAAGGCTTATTTTTCCCAATTTCCCTCAATCATTCTGTATATGGCATATTCTCATACTAGTAACTGCATATATGTTGTGCTTACATTTACTATTATCTTTCTTAAAATGTTCCCATTAAACATATCAATTGAGGAAAGTATTTGTTAAAAATCTGTCATCAAAGATACTCTGGGAACCTATCAATCAAGTAGGATTTATTGAACATTTACTAAGTGCCTGGTACTATGTTAGTTTCTGAGTATATAAAAGGTAAAATTAAGCATCCTTTTCCCTCAAGTAACTTATATTTTCTTAGATTAAAACAGACAAAACAATCTCTCCCCAACAAATAAATTTTCATTTGATATGAATATCCCATACTCAAAAGATTCACAAACCTTCAATAATACTATGAAAAACTGTTCCAAATCACTAATAATGGGAGAAATGCAAATGAAAACAACTCTGATATTTCAAAACACAAACAGTATGGTGGAGGACGGACAACAGATGGAAATAGTCAATCTTGGAGGAACTACGGAGAGACAGACACACTACTAATGCAGTATCGATGGAGGAACCAGCTAGTCCAGCAGTCTCAGATGGTGAGGATACAGAGGCAGATTCTCTCCTCTATATAACCCTTTGTACTCACACAGCCACAGCCACAAGGGACAACTTCTCCATCTCTCAGTGCTACGATTGTAGTTACATTCTTTTTGGTCTCTATGCCTCAGCATTACTACCAGGATAAAATACAAAATGTTCTGTTTAGCACTTAGACTTTTTATAGCCTAGACCACTCCTACCTTTCTAATCTTCTTATACCTTATTGCCCCTGGCTGCTAACACCATGATCCAGTGACACTGGTCTCCTTTCCGTCACAAGACAATTCATCTCCAGAAGAAGAGTTTGTATTAATTGTCCTTCATGCCTAGAATATTCTTTCTTCTCATCTCTGTCCCCTGGCCCCCCTGGTTTTCTTTAGATCCAAGCTAAAACCCCACCTTCTGCAAGAAGCCTTTCCCCATCCTGATTTTTTTTTTAAATTTTATCATAGTTTGCATCATTCATTTCCACAAGATTTTGAGTTACATATTTTCTCCCCGTCCCTCCCCCACCCACCGCCCCAAAACAGCCATCCTGGTGCGTTCCCCCTCCCCCAGTCTATTCTCTCCTATGTCACTTTTTGGTAGGGCAGGATGGATCTCCCAACTGCAGTGCCTGTGTGTCTCAAGTTCCAGTTGGATGTAGTCAATAATAATAATAATAATTGCATAGATAGATAGATAGATACACATTCATAACATTTGATTATGGAACTCCAGATTCCAGATTCTTTCTCCTCCTCCCTCACCACCCATCCCCACTGGAAGGACAAGCAATCAAATA
>CM053580.1:407848808-407870055 GCA_028627135.1 Pseudochirops cupreus
ATACAGGAATACTGTTATTTGAATATGACATGGAAATAAGCTTCTTGCCATGTAACAGATCAGAGATTCTAAATTGGGGGTACACAGATGCCTTGGAAGTCTTGGATAGGAAAAATCACATCTCAATTTCAATATAATTATTTTCCTTTGTAATCTTGTGTATTTTATTTTATTCATTTATAAACAGTATTCTGAGAAGGGGTTTATAGGCTTCACTACACTACATCAGATTGCCCAAGGGGTCCTTGGCAGACCTCTACCTTAGATAATTTCTTTTAAATAATCCTAGTGCCTGAAGTGCAACAAATCACATGGCATGAGCCCATTTTTTTTAGTTGAGATTGAACTGGGTTCTGACAAGGAGTTGGGGTACTTTGAATGCTGCAGTAATTCTTTGAGACCACAAGGGAACTATTTAGTAAATGACTTGCTCTGTGCTAATTTGTACAGCTGGCTTGCTCTAATGTTTTGGTTGGGATGGTAACCCAATATGCTTTAGTTGATGAGTCTAACTGCTGGGACTATGTACATGAGAACATGTCAGTGACACACAGGGAAATGTGAAAGCAAAAGCCTTGAATTTTGTTCATCATAGACTTTCACTTTCAAAGGGATTTTTGAAATCATAAGTTACTAAGTGATTCAATGGGTCCAGCCTGAAGTCAGGAAGATTCATATTCCTTACCCCAGACACTGACTAGCTGTATGATCCTGGGCATGTCACTTAACCTTGTTTGCCTCAGTTCTTCATCTATAGAATGAGCTAAAGCAGGAAATAGCAAGACACTCCAGTATCTTTGCCAAAAACAAAAAAAAAAACAAAAAAAAAAACCCAAAACCAAATGGGATCACAAAGAGTTGGGCATGACCAAAACAATTGAATAACAATAAAATCTTTGAAATCATCTTACCTAACCTCATTTTACAAAGAAAGGAACTGTAGATCAAAGAGGCTAAGTGTTGCCCAAGACTCAAGTAGAGAAGCCAGCATTCAAACCCAAGACTTCTGACTCTCAATCTGTTTTCAATACTACCAAAGATCAATACCTTAGGTGTCTGAGCATATATCCCATCTTAACTTAAGCTGTCACTGAATTTTCCATCCTTACATAAGGGATACGGAGGATATGTTCTAAAAATGACACTGTTTAGATGCTTACCCATATTCTCTACCCATCCCCTTCAAAAAGGGATTCAATTTATTGTACTTTGCCTTGAAAGTCATAACCAGGAGCAACAGGTGGAAACTGAAAAGAGGTAATCTCATGCAACAAGTGAATACGATTTTCTAAAAACAAGAGCTAACCAAGAGTACATTGGGATGCTTCTGGTGGTAATGCAGTCCTGCTCACCAATTATGCACCACTCTGATTGTTAGAAAGTCCCTTTCTTTATGTTGTCATCCATATCTATGAACTTGCAGAGCCATTTATTGTGCTCTATAGTTAGCCTAAATTTGCCTCCTTGTAGCTTCCATTAATTGCTCCCATCCATCATTTTCTGGAGCTAGAGACCAAATCTGCTCCCTCTTCTACTTGATACTACTTCAGCTCTTGGCTACCATGTCTCCCTAAGACAACCTTGGCTCCTTATGTCACTTGTAATAAACTGTAGTTTATAATGAAGATGATCTATGGCACTGCATGAAAAACAAAATGATCACTAGCTTTGATTTCTTGATGTGCAAATATTATAGAACCAATAAAGATCATCTTTCTCCCTTAAGACTAAGGTTCATTGAGTCTTTTGTGAATATTGTGTATTATTTCATTCAACTAAGTTAAATTAATCTTGCATTATCTTCCTCCTTACATCTTTATCAGCAAAGCAATGAAGTTAGCATGTGATTCCACTCAAGGATCAGAATACTTCACACCTCTTAGAAGTGTGATTATTGCATTAGAGATGTGTCATATCTAGTTGTCTTATTGTTATTATCAAAAAAAAATTTTTAAAGCTCATCACTTCTTTGTTTGGTAAAGATATTTATCTTTTCCTGCAGGAATTTAGCATTCAATTGCAGAGGGTTGATGGAAAGGCCTCTGTGTTGAACTATCTGTCTCACTGAGATTAATCTATATTAGCAGACTTGCTCGTTCAAATCTACTTTTATGAATATCATTTGCCTTTGCATTTTCATTCAAAAATGATTAGCAAAGACATTACAGACCTTGATTATGCATGGAGTTTCTGAATCATTAGAAGTTGACTGCTTCAGTTCTCTCATCTGTTATACAAACCGAATCCTTTGATATTTCAAAATGATCTGTTGTGTAGAGAATCTCTTTTATTAAATGAGCTTTTCCATTTATTTTAACATTTTTGATAGAGCAGCTTGATCTATTAGGGTCAATATTTAAGTCCATGGATCAGCTCAGGCCAAACCAAATCAAAAAGTCTTTTTTCAGTACCTATCATGTGTCCACCATGCTGCTGCCATGGCAAATACTAATGGGGAAGCTATGACTCTAAATTTTAGGAATTTATAATCTAGTTGGAAAGATGATTTTATTCTCTTTTATTCCAGTCTCTCTTGAACAGATGGCTTTTCTTATCTCCAAACCATGGGCTTCTATTACCTTATCTGTAAAATGATGATGTTGGACCCCCTGATGGTCTCTGCAATTCCTTCCAATTAGAGATCTTTGATCCTAATCATATGTGTGTAGTACATATAAACACATACACATATAGTACATATGTATATGCATCACACACGTGTATACACTAGATATGGAGATACTTACATCTATGTATGGAGATAACTAGATCTATATCTATTTAGATGTAAATATCTAGATAGATAAAGCCATAGCTATAGATACAGATATATTCTTCTCTCTCCTTCCCCTTCTTATCTTCTATCTTTTCCTATCTACTAGCTCATTTCTTCTTGACATGCCCCATTTTCTCTCACACTTAAAAAAATACCCTCACTGGATCATATCCTATGCTTTTCTTCCTTTTCTCAAACAAGTTCCTTGAAAAAGCTGTCTATAATAATTTCATTTCATTTTTCTCCTCTTATTTATTTCTCAATTCCTTATAATATGATTTCCAGCATAATAACTCAGCCTAAAAAACTTCAGAAATTACCAGTGATCTCTTGCTTAAAGTCTGGTGACTGCTCCTCGTAGTTTATTCTTCTTAACCTCTTAGAAGCCTTTAACACTGCTAACTACACTCTGGCTCCTAGACATTCTCTCATGAGTTTCTGTGACCTTGTGCTGATTTGGTTCTGCTCTTCCATCTCTGACCACTCCACAGTCTCTTTTGCTGGATCATACTATGAATTCTGTTTCTTAACTGTAAGTATAACTGCAAGGTTCTTTTTGAGTGTTCCTCTCTTCTTTCTCTACACTCTCTCTTGGTGATCTCACCTTTAGCATGAATTCAATGATCATCTCGATACAGATGACTCCCAGATCTATAATATCCAGCCGTATTCTCTCTTTTGAACTGATTTCACATTGAATGCACCATAAGCATATCAAATTCCACATATACAAATAGAACTCATTATATTTCCCCCTATATTCAACCTTCTTCTGAGGTTGCTGTATCATCAGGGTAATCTTCACAGCACCGACGGCAACTACAAATATGCTGGCATAGCTCTGAAACACAAAATATAACAGACTCTCCGTACATAAGACAGGAGCAAAACACTTATTCAGAACACAGAAAGCCAAATCCCAACACCATAAAACCAAATTCATCATAGCAACAAAGAAATCTATACACAATAACACCATAGAGAGCAACACCATCCCAAAGCCTTCCCTTTGCTCAGGTCTTCCCATAATCAAATACATACAAGCCTAGCTGTCTCCTTTCCTGCATCTTCTCTCTCTAACTAATGCTCTGACTCCCAGATTCCTCTCAGCTCTATTTCACCCTTCCTTCTCCATTCATTCAGCAAACTCCTCCCACCACAGGTTCCTTGTGATTACATTCAGCCTATTAAGGGGCAGGAAAGATCTTCAAATTCCCATTACCATTACAGTTGCCTATTTCTTTTGAGGGTACAACTAATCTTCTGATCAACCAGATTTATAACCTTAGAGTCATCCTCACTCCTCCATCTTCCCTTCATCCTACTTAGGCAATCAGTTTCAATTCTAAATCTTTTTAATTCTATATCTACAACATTTCTCATATCTATCTCCTTTCACCTCATTCAGATGCTACTCTGTAGGGATCATGTCGAGGGTTAGCTCTGAGGGATCTCCCATTGGCGTGAATCCAAGCCAAGTTCCATCTTGAGCCTCTTTCCACCCACCTAGACTCAGTATCTCAGGCTGTTGACTAACCATCCCCGTTACTCATGCCCTGTGCAAGGGAGGCTTGGAATATTCTGACCATCTCTGAAACCCTGGCCACTTGACCAACATAGATAAAGTAGTGATGCATGAGACAAACAAGCAGGGAAGTATCCCAAGGGAATGGCCTCCTAAAGGTTGCAAGTTAGGTGCCTCATGTAATAAACTGTGTGAAGTTTCCCATGAGAAATGTGTGATGTAAGTGCTTTAGCTATAGTATATAAATTGGGACCCTCAGAGGCTTATTTGAGATTTGATTGGCGTCCATGCAATAAATGTATGAATACTTCAGATTTCTGCCTGGCCCACGTTTATTCATGCTTCCACATTTTGGTCAGTGCAGGCAGCACTACCCTGATTCCCATCTTCTTCACCTGGCCTAAACTCTTACAAAAGTGTCATAATTAGCCTTTCTGCTTCTAATCTTTCCAGCATCCAATCCACTCAACTTCCCAAACAGATGTTAAAGTGATATTTCTAAAGCCCAGCTCTGACTGCATTGTTTTTCTGCTTAATAAACTCAGCTCTATCTTACCTCTATGATAAAATACAAATTATTGTTACTAGTCAATTCTCTTACAACTTTACTCCAACATATTTTTTAGGCTTATTATACATTGCTTGTCTTTCCACATCCTATGTTCTAGTCCGACTGATCTGCTTGATAGTCCTCATATATGACATTCCCTCTCCCATGTCCATGCCTGCAACAGTCTGTGTCCTATGCATGAAATATACTCCCTCCTCACCTCTGCCTGTCAGAATGACCAATTTCTTTCAAAATTCAGCCCAAATACAACCCTCTAAATGAGGCCTTTCCTGACTTTCTAGTCACTAGGGCCTTTCACCATCCCCACCAATTATCTTGCATTTATTTACTACCCTGATGCACTATCTCAACTCAGAAGTTGAATTCTTAAAGACAGTTTTACCACATGAATAAGGAACTTTCTGAATTTGCACCCTAAGACTATAGCTCACAAGTCCCCACCAATGTATTTACTTTTTATAGACAGCCAAAGAACACAGTTAGCTCAAATAAAAAGTATTTGCTCAAAAAAAATGGTAAGAAAAATAGCATTAAACTATCTTTTCCCTAGCCCATCAGTTGGATGAACAAGTTGTGGTATATGAATATAATGGAATACTATTGTGCTATAAGAAATAAGAAACAGATGGACTTCATAATAACTTGGAGAGACTTATATAAACTGTTGTTGAATGACAAGAGCAGAACCAGGAGAAATTTGTACACAATTACAGACACAGTGTATGTGTGATGACTAACTGATAGACTGGGCTCCTCTCAGCAATGCAAGGTTATAAAACAATTCTAAAAGACTCATGATGGAAAGAGATATCCACATTTAGAGAAAGAACTACAGAGTCTGAATGCAGATTGAAGAAACTACTTGCTCTCTATCTTTTTCTTGTTTTGTTTCCTTTTTCTCATTGTTCACTCCATTGATTATAATCCTTCTTTACAACCTGACTAATGTTTAATGTGAAGGTATTTGTAGATCCTATATTTGATTGCATGCCGCCATGGTGGAGGGAGGAGAAGGCAGGGGAGAAAATTCAAAACTCAAGGAATTGTGGAACTGAATGTTGTAAACTAAAAGTAAATAAATAAATTTTAAAATTAAAAAGAAGAAAAATATCTTTCCCCAAAACCTATTCCTTAATATCCCACAAATATACATAATTTTAACTGGGAGAGTGGAGGTACATAAAGATCACGTATAAAGAGAATCACAGAGAGAATTCATGTAACTAAGATACAGGTGGTGGGGTATAGAGTCCTTAATCCTTTGCTATAGAGTCATTAATATTTTTGTACTCTTCCTGATGACTTCAGTCTCTAACCTCTTTGGTCTTGCCTGATGCATATGTGTATATACATACATAGATACACACAGATAGGTATTATATGTATACTTGTACAGATACTATAATGTATTTATTTGTATATATATATATATATATATATATATATATATATATATCAGTATAATGTATATTTATATAAGTAAGATACATACTTGTATTAGCAACCACGGTAGCATACGGGGTGGATTGCTAGCACAGGTTCTTTTGATTTGCTTTTCTAAAGGAAAGACAGCTTTAAAGGGGTTAATGATCTTACTTTAATTAACAGACAGATAAGTGCATATAAGTGGTCCAAGAAAGAATCCAATAGACAGGGCTACAACTGTCTAAACAAAGTAATACAATTACCTACATACACCAATAGACTGGGATAGCACCAGTATCTGGGGGAGAGGGGATGGCTCTTAACAAACAGCTACTCAGAGTCCTGTCTAGGGAATCAAAACGTCCTTCTTATGAGCAAGTCTCCTCCAAAGTCAAATACCAACCTCCTGATATATCTAGTTTTCAAACTAATAGGCTCAGAGCCAGAAGGTACCACAACCATCTTGACTCAGTGTTTTATTAGCTTAGTACTACTAGATGTGAAAGCCTTCCTAGAAGCTAGCCTCCCTATAAGCCAGTGGTTCTCAACCTGTGGGTTGTGTCCCCTTTGGGAGTCGAACAACCCTTTCACAGGGGTCACAGGGGCCACCTAAGACCATGGGAAAACATACTTCCAATGGTCTTAGGAACCAAGACACAACTCCTCTCTCTGTCTCCAGGTAGGTCCACCCACATGCAGATATGTCCACATACGAGTATTAAAGGGTCATGGCATTAGGAAGGTTGAGAACCACTGCTATGAGCAAACTTCCCCCTAAGCAAGCTTCTCTTTCAGCAAGTTCCTCCCCCAATGGGCTGTATGTGACTCAGGATGTAGCACAGCTGTGATTGAAATAACTGTGTACCTTTCGACCTGGGAACATGGCTCCTATTCCAAGGGAAAAAGGGATACATGTGGTCACACAGAATTATTAATGGACAGGGAAGATCTTCCTATTCCATTAACATTACAATATTATGTACATAAACATATCTGTACACGTTGAGTTTTTATAAGCACTTACACATGTAGTGTATCTATACATATATGGAAGTGTATAGATCATCTCCTTTGACTAAATGTGAGCTCCTAAAGAGCAGAGATAGTTTCACTGGCACAATGCCTGGCACATAACAGGTACCTAATAAGTATTTGTTGGCTGACTGATATCTACCAAAACTAATTACACAGTTATGCTGTGTGGTACAAATCAAGAACTGCTATATACTGTATGGATTCTGGAAGCAATAGTAACTAGGAGAAGAGAAAGATCAATGTGGCCAATGATAATTCAGAAAGACTTTGATAAAGATATGGAACAAAAGGGAGGTTTGCTAGAAAGTGCTAGAGTTAGGTAGAACAATATGAACAAGGGCATAGAGACAGAAATGATTGGACAGGAGTATTTTGTATGCTTATTACAATACTAATAACATATAGAATTTTTATGATTTGTTGTTTTTTTTTTCAAATTACTCCGTAACCATCGACCAATCCAATAATATCCTGCAATTAAAAGACAAGTCATAGAATAAGAGTCTTAGAGTTGGAAGGAAAATCTCATAAGATATTTGTTCCACTTCCAAAACAGTGCAAAACCCCCTATTGAAGTTTATCATTTTGGCTAATTGGACATCTATTAACTCTTTTCAAGTCAATTATTCTATTACTAAATGTATCTTATCATGGAAAGTATAAACGAATACACTGAAGAATGTTGCACATTTGCTCTAGAGTCCTTAATCTCTAGATTCTTATGGTGATTATCACACAAGCAAAAATAAAGCTTTGGGTTACGGAATTAAAGAAAACAGAATCACAGAGATTTGATAAAATATTATATGTATCTTTGATCCCATCCAAATTTGAAAGAAAAACAATATAACATATCCATGTTTCTTAGACATTTTTTTTCCTTTGACAAACAGACTATCTCTTCACAACAAATATCTAGGTGATGGTCTAAGGAAGTAAAAGCTCCGGCTCAGCCACTGAATATTTTTTCCCTGTATTTTATTGCTATGTACAAAAAAGTGAGAGAAGATTCCCCCATTCTTTTGGTGTAAAGAAAACAAAACATTTGGTGATAAAATAGTGCCTAATGTAAAGGCATATTTTGTGGCCACTGGGACAAGGGTAAGGATATGTAGATGGTACAATGACAACAACACTTCTGCCAGTACAGAAAACATAAATCTTGTTGCTGTGGGAGGGAGTAATAATAACAGCAGCAGCACCCTTTTCAAAGAGAAAGCACAGAAATTTACAGAGGTATAAGGAAAAGACACTTAACTGGAACGGAGAAAAATAAAGCAGACATATTGAAAAGACTTGTCATTTTTTTTTTATGGGGGAGGGTTGGTAATGAGAGGGAAAGCCCACTCAGGTATCAGCCTACAGAAAATAGCTAGGTCAGCAGCATGAGATGGCAGCACAAAACAAAAGAAAAACAATTGCAGTCTTAGGCTGCATTGGTAGAAATCTAGTAACCAGAGTAAGAGGGGACATATTTTCTGTATTCTGTTCTGGTCAGATGTGAGGAATATCATGGCTACTTCTGGGTACCATATTTTAGAAGGGACACTGATGAATAAGTATATATTCATTGGATGATGATGGGACTGGAAATCATCCTGAACTATGTTGAAGGAACTGTTGGGTGATTAGCCTGGAGGAAAGAATCTGGTAGGCACATAATCGATATATTCCAAATATTTTAAGGATTTTCATGTATAAAGGAAACTAGACTTATTTTAATGCTAGTAAATTTAACATAGGATCATAGATTTTAAAAGGGAAGAGGACTACTAAGGACATGGCTAATCCATTGACCAAGCCAATGGCTATCCTCCATCTAATTCTAAGTTTGAATGAAGAACTTTTTTATACTCTATAAAGAGGTTAAAAAAAAAAGGCAAAAACAAAAAAACCTCCAGACATTTTTTTTCCCTGTATTTAAAACCTTAGCCCCTCACTCTGTTATCTGTTACCTGTTACTTAGGTTCTGTTATTTCATCACATAAGTTGGAAGGAAGTCAATTGGGTGGAGATCTCTTGATCAAAAGGCAGCTAGATGACATAATAAACAGAGGACAGATGTAGGGTCAGGAAGGCTTGAATTCAAATATGACCTTAGACACTGTATGACCCTGGGCAAGTCACTTAACCCCTCTTTGCCTCAGTTGCTCATCTGTAAAATGGGTTGGAGGGAAATGGCAAATCACTGCAGTATTTTTGCTAAGAAAACCCCAAAAATGGATCATGAAGAGTTGGACATGACTGAAACAACCAAACAACAAAGTAGTAGATCTAGTCCTATGTAGATTAAAATTGTCCAATCTATAATAAAAGAGACTGAGGAAGAGCTCTGAGCCAATAGAACTTTATTAAGGGGTCCATGGTCCCCTCTAATGAAGTGGACCTCAGTTCTTCCTCACAATCTAAGATGCCCCCTTCTTCCTTTATGAGGTTTGATATTCACATATACAAAAGAGGCATAGTGAAATACAGAATTTCATTGATTTATAGACTTTGCCCTTGAGGGCCAAAAGTGATATATAAGCAGGGGGTGTCACAGGTTGTACAAAGCACAGTGCATCTCTGCTGAATAAGTAGACATAAGAAGGCCATTTGCTCACATTGGACAAGGGTGGGGGGGCATAAAAATAAATTGGGGGATTTTCCAAAACATCAAGGCATCCCACTCATGTTAGGTTTGGACATGGAATTTGAGTAAAACAGGATGTAGATATCTTTGTCAGCATTCTTGTAGTTGCAAAAGCGATCCTCTTAACTTGGCAAACAAGTAGTGAACATTATGAGGTCCACTATAAGAACCTATCTATCTAACTATCCCTACATGATTTATGTAAAATATCAAACTGATTAATACTATTTGGAATAGAGTAGGGGTCCAAATGAATAATTTCTCACAATCCCTCCTACTACAATACCATTCTAAGAGCTCATACAGTTTATCAAATGAATTAAGGCTGGACTCATTTGTTTAGGATACCTTTGTGGGCACTGGAAAGCAAGAGAAACTCAGGAAGAGATGTGAAGAGTTTGGAATGACTGCTTTGCTGGCTCACCAATCACTGAGATTTTTGGAATCTATTTTGGCTCTCTAGCCAATGCAGACTCAGCTCTCTAAATCCCAATTTTAGAACCTGGTTAGCTATCAGTGCTATTAGGTTGATCCAGTCATCATGGTTCTGGTATATAGGAATACAGACCTAAAAAGTTCCACATTTGGCTCAAAGTTCCTGGTAGAGAACCATTGCTAGCAAGTTTCTCTTGGAATGTAGCCACAAAACCATGGTACCACAGTCCAAAGTCCCAGAGCTAGTTGCTGCTAGCCCACATCATAGTCAGATACCTGCTTTGCATGGCAGTTCCAAAGTGGGTCCATACCTCGACATGGTAGGGAAGGAAGCAAGAATTTGAGTCTCAAGTATAAACAGCAGGAAAAAGTAAGTTTCCTATGGGTATGTCCATGTGCTGGTTTTATCATGCCTTTGTCATCTTGCATGACTTCCTCCTAGCTACAAGTGATTGAGGATAACAAATTGTTGGGATTGTCCAATAGTTAATTTGAGATTAATAAAATGTCCATTTTTAAATCAAGGAGTGAATTTTGACCTCCTTCTAGGGATTGTTAAGAGACCAACCCAGTCCTTCCAGATAGCATTTCAGTCCCACCTGTTCCATGAAGTTTTCCTGGACTATCCCAGTTCATAATGGAGGTTTCTTCTTCCATAGCACTTTATTATCTACACTCTACTTTGATAATTTCTTTTACTCCCTTAAAGAATTCTGTTTAGTACTCCTCAAACTACTCCTTGACCCTCTGAGAACAATTTTTCACCTCTTTAGTTTTGCTTAAAAAATCCCCTGTGTCTGTATTGCTGTTTTACCATCTTCACCTGTTGCGTTCCCATGATCCTTTAAAGTCTAACTCAGATTCCATTTCCAGGATGTCTGATTTCCCCATTCAGTGACTACCTTTCCCTCCATTAGACTTCACATAACATTTTATTTGTATCTCACTAATGAACTTAGTAGTTTATATTGTGTATTTTAGGAATCTGTGTTTTCATCCCCTGTTTGAGTATAGTAAGGGATATATCCATGTCTTATCTATACTTTATATCATCCTGCCCTCATGAAAAAATATTAACATGAAAATTCAAGAATATGAGATATAATCAAGTGCTAAATTGTGTGTGAGAAGCATCATAGATAGAAAGGTAGCTTTAGTGAAAGAAACCTAGATTCAAACACTACCTTTGACCCACACTGGGCTGTATGACCCTGAGAAAGTCATATAACCTCCCAGTGTTGAGTTTGGCCCAAGCAAAAACACTAAGACTGTCATTAATTGTAGAACAATGGCCGATATGCATTCATTCTCCTTAAAGAATTCCCTATATTAATGAAATTTTATATCTGGTGCAAAAAATAAATTGTGCAGTACCAGGCTGAAAGTTGTGGCTTAGTAGAGATATCAATAGGGGTTGGACTAGTCAGAGATGGTTGAATAATTTAAACTGGATAATGGAAGATGGCTAGGTTTTGAATAGATAGGTGAGGATAGGACATCCTAAGCAAGGGGAACACAACGAGTGAAAGATAATAGCATGATAAATATAGAGTCTGAAAGGACCATAGAGTTCATTGTTTTAACTCCCTCATTTTACAGATGAAATAAGTGATGCACAAGGAGGTAAGTGACTTGCATGGTGTCACATAGCTACTAAGTGGATGAGGAAAGATTTGGATTCAGATCTTCTGGATTTATAATTCATTACTCTAACCACCACCCTACAGGTTTAAATAAGAATACTCTCTCTGGGTTATTGAAGGTATTAGTTGGACTATATGGCTGCTGAGGTCTAATTCCCAGATCCTATAATGGCAAGATTACAATGTCTTTTTTGAAAATCACTTGATGCAATGTGTCATTTTTATTCTGTACATTTTCATTATTCAGTTTTGAAATGTGATTCTTGTATGTGATTGTTGGGTTTTCTTATCATTTCTCCTATTTTTTGATTAATCCATTCACATTTAAGTTTCTGATGGTTAGCTTTGTGTTTCCCATTTATTTCTTTTGTATTGTTTTGTATAATTTATTTAAGTCGGTGCTCGGTCCCTGTGATTAATTTTGTTTACAGGACTGATTTCATTCTATTCCCACAGATTTTCTACTACTTTTCATCATTTTCCTCCACCCTTTCCCTGGTACTCACACAATCTCAGACTCCTTGAATTTACTTAACTTTTTCATTTCTCTTTCCTTCTTTTGCCTTACTTATATTTTCCTCATCCTTGGTTTGACTCTTCCTATTCCCTGCCCACATAAGTGTATGTTTCAAAATATCCCTTGCTTCCATCCATTATTTTTGTTTCTATTATTTCCATTTTAGCTAACATTATTTTAGTTTATTTTTCACACCTAATAGAATTTTATTTATTCCAATTACATATAAAATAGTTTTCAACATCCATTTTAATACAATTTTGAATTCTAAATTTTTTCTCTCCATCTTTTCCCTCTCCCTTCCCCAAGACAGAAAGCATTCTGATAGAGGTTACACATGTACAATCATGTTAAATATATATTCCACATTAGTCATGTTGTGAAAGAAGAATCAGAACAAAAGAAAAAAATGCAAGAAAGAAAAAAAAATGAAAACAGTATGCTTCAATCTATATTCAGGCTCCATAATTCTTTCTTTGGATATGGAGAGCATTTTCCACCATGAGTCTTTTGGAATTATCTTAGATCATAATATTGCTAAGAAGAGCTAAGTCTATCTTAGTCAATCTGATATTACACAATGGTGTTGTTATTACACACAATATTCTCCTGGTTCTGCTCACTTCACTCAGCATCAATTCATGTAAGTCTTTCCAAGTTTTTCTGAAATCACCCTGCTTGTCATTTCTTATAGAACAAAACTATTCCACTATATTCATATAGGCCAACTTGTTTAGTCATTCCCCAATTCATGGGCAACCCATCAATTTCCAATTCTTTGCCACCACAAAAAAAATGCTATAAATATTTTTGTACATTTGAGTCCTATTCTACTTTTTATTGTTTCTTTGGGATACAGACTTAAAAGGTATGCACAGTTCATAGCCCTATGGGCATGGTTCCAAATTTCTCTCCAGAATGGTTGGATCAGTTCACAACTGCACCAACAATGCATTATTGTTCCATTTTTTCCACATCTTCTCCAACATTGATAATTGTCCCTTCTGTCACATTAATCAGTCTAATAAGTACGATGTGGTACCTCAGACTTGTTTAATTTACATTTCTGTAATCAATACTGGTTTAGAGCATTTTTCTATATGACTATAAATAGCTTTAATTTCTCCTCTGAAAACTGCCTGTTTATATCTTTTGACCATCTATCAATTGGGGAATGGCTGATATTCTTATAAATTTGACTCAATTTTCTCCGTATTTTGGAAATAAGGTCTTTATCAGAAATACTGAATGTGAACATTGTTGCTTAGCTTTCTGCTTTCCATGTTTGCATTGGTTTTGTTTGTGCTAAGCCTTTTTAATTTATTGCAATCAAAATTATCTATTTTGCATTTTATAATGCTCTCTATCTCTTGTTTAGTCATAAATTCTTCCATTGTCCATAAGTCTGACAGGTAAACTATTCTTTGCTCTCCTAATCTGCTTATGATATCATCCTTTATGTC
Organism: Pseudochirops cupreus; assembly: GCA_028627135.1. NCBI lineage: Eukaryota > Metazoa > Chordata > Mammalia > Diprotodontia > Pseudocheiridae > Pseudochirops > Pseudochirops cupreus. The sequence goes on from CM053580.1 coordinate 407,862,831, forward strand.
TAAATCACGTACTCATTTCTATCTTATCTCAGTATGGTGTATGAGATGTTGATCTATATCTGGTTTTTGCCATGCAGTTTTCCTAGCAGTTTTTGTCAAATAGTAAGGTTTTTTTTTACTTTTTTTTTTTTGAGGGGAGAGGGAAGGCAAGGTAATTGGGGTTAAGTGACTTGCCCAAGGTCACACAGCTAGTAAATATGTCAAGTGTATGAGTTCGAATTTGAACTCAGATCCTCCTGATTCCAGGGCCCGTTCTCCATTTACTGCCCCACCTACCTGCCCCTAAGTAGGTGACTTCTTATGCCAGAAGCTGGGGTCTTCAGGTTTATCAAACAGTAGATTGCTATAGTCATTGACTACTGTATCTTGTATACCTAATCTATTCCACTGAGCCACTACTGTTTCTTAGCCAGAACCAAATAGTTTTGATGATTGCCCCTTTATAATATAGTTTTAGATCTGGTATGGTGAGGCCACCTTCCTTTGCATTTTTCTCATTAATTCTCTTGATATTCTTGACCCTTTGTTCTTCCAGATGAATTTTGTTATTGTTTTTTTCTAGCTCAATAAAATAATTTTAGTAGTTTGATTGGTATGTTACTAACAAAAAATTAATTTAGGCAGAATTGTCATTTTTATTGCATTAACTTGGCCTACCCATGAGAAATTGATATTTTTCCAATTGTTTAAATTTGCCTTTATTTGTGTGAAATTTTTTTTGTAATTATTTTCATATAGTTCCTGGGTTTATCTTGCCACATAGGTTCTTAAATGTTTTATATTGTCTCCAGGTATTTTAAGTGGGATTTCCCTCTCTATCTCCAGGTATTTTAAGTGGGATTTCCCTCTCTATCTCCAGGTATTTTAAGTGGGATTTCCCTCTGTATCTCTTGCTGCTGGGCTTTGTTAGGTATATATAGAAATGCTGATGATTTATGTGGGTTTACTTTATGCCCTCTAACTTAGCAAAAGTTGTTCATTGTTTCAAGTAGCTTTTTAGTTGACATTCTAAAGATTCTCTAAGTATATGATCATATCATCTGCTCATCAACTATTCTAATTCCTTCAATTTCTTGTCATTTTCTTATGGCTAGAACTAATATTTTTAGTACGATACTGAATAATGGTGATCATGGGTATCCTTGTTCCACCCCTGATCTTCCTGAAAAGGCTTCTAGCTTATCCCCATTATGTAAAATGCTTGCATTAGATAAATATTGCTTATCATTTTAGGAAAAACTCCATTTATTTCTATGCTCACTAGTGTTTTAAATAGGAATGAGTGTTGCATTTTGTTAAAAGCTTTTTATGCATCTATTGATAAAAATCATATGATTTCTGTTAGTTTTGTTATTGATATGGTCAATTATGCTGAAAGTTTTCCTAATATTGAACCAGCTCCACTTTCCTGGCATAAATCCCACGTGGTCATAGTGTATTATCCTCATGATAAGTTGCTGTAATCTCTTTATGAATATTTTATTTAAAATTTTTGCATCAAAATTGGTCTATAATTCTCTTTCTCTGTTTTGGCTCTTCTCAGTTTAGGTCTCATCACCATATCTGTGTCATAAAAGGAAATTTGGTAAGACTCCCTCTTTGCCTCTCTTTCCAAATAATTTAGATTAGCATTAGAATTAATGGGTCTTTAAATGTTTGATAGAATTCACTTGTAAATACATCTGATCCTGGAGATTGTTTTCTTAGGGATTTATTAATGGCTTGTTCAATTTCTTTTTCTAAAAATGGAGTTAAATATTTTATTTCTTCTTCCGTTAATCTGGGCAATTTATGTTTTTGTAAATACTGGTCCATCTTACATTGATTGCCAGATTTATTGGCATACAGTCGGGAAAAATAGCTTCTAATTATTCTTTTTATTTCCTCTTCATTGGTGGTGAATCCATCCTTTGCATTTTTTATACTGATCATTTGGTTTTCCTCTTTCTTTAAAAAAAAAAAATCAAATTAACCAAAGGTTTATCTATTTCATTGGGTTTTTTGTTCATAAAACCAGCTCTTAGTTTTATTTATTAGTTTAATAATTTTCTTTCAATTTTATTAATCTCTCCTTTGATTTTCAGAATTTCTAAATTGGTATTTATTTGGGGATTTTAAATTTGTTCTTTTTCTAGATTTTTAGTTGCATGCATAATTAATTGATCTCCTTTTAATTTTATTTGTGTAAGCATTTAGAGATATAAATTTTCTCCTGAGAACTGCTTTGATTGCATCCCATAAGTTTTGGTATGTTGTCTCATTGTTGTCATTCTCTTTGATGAAATTACGATTGTTTCTATGATTTGTTGTTTGAACCACTTATTCTTTAGGATTAGAGTATTTAGTTTCCAATTAAGTTGTAGTCTGTCTTTCCATGACCATTTATTACTTGCCCAGATAAGCGTATGTTTCAAAATATCAATCGCTTCCATCCATTATTTTAGTTTCCATTATTTTCATTTTAGCTTCCATTGTTTTAGCTTAAATAACATTCTCTTGTGGCACTGTTTTCAAAGTAGCTTTAATTTGTCCTATTCATTTCTAATCCCGTCCATTAATCCAGGCACTGTGGTAGGTACAGGAACACAAATACAAACAATAAGAAAGACATTACCCACTCTTGAGGCATTCACATTTTAATGGCAAATACAACACATAAAAAGAAGCTGAAAAAGTGGAGGGTAGATGGTATCTGCTGTAGGGACATGATAAAGCAGTCTAGAAGAATGGTGCCTGCCTGATGGGAAATGAAGAGATAGTGTCATGGGAATGGGGACTTGGAGATCTTCCCAGTCCCCAATGAGGCTGAATGTCATCACATGGAGTCTGTGGTGGGAGGAGCTTGCTGAAGGGTGGAGCAAAGCCCCCATGAAGCTGGGAATCAGAGCAGTTAGCTGGAGGGAGGAGAGGACACACCCAAGGAGACAGCTAGGCTTATGAGTGTTGGTTTGTGGGAATGCTAAAGTATGATGTGGCTTCATTCTGTGCTATGGTATATTAATTTATTTGTTACTATGATGGATTTGGTTTTCTGGCATCTGAATAAATGTTTTGCTTATGTCTTCTGTTTGGAGAGTATGTCATATTTTGTGATTGAGAACTATGCTGGCATATTTACAGTTGTCATCAGCTCTGTGAATATTGCATTGGAACTACAGATGGCTGTCTTGGGTGCTCTCCTAAAACAGAATTTCTGGAAGGAGTCCCCCACCCTCCAAACAGAGGGAGGTGCCCAAGCAGATAAGGGCATTCCTCTGATATGAGTTTCTGAATTCTTCAACTTGAAATCAGAAGAGATCTGGGTTCATATATAGGATTTGATATTTACTAACTGTGGTCTCTGACCTAAATTCTAGGAGCCTCAAATTATGGTCATCTGTATAAGGGGTATGATACCATTTTCACTACCTAACTTAAGTACTTTATAAATTTTAACATGTTTTATAAACAGAGGTCATTAGAACTTCTCTACCAAGAGTAGAATATAGGGCAAGAGATAGGATGCTACACTGTCAGAGCACTGGGTAAAGAGTCAGTTCTCTTGGGTTTATTCCTGTTTTCCTGGGCTCATTTCACAGTCAATTCACTTCTCCATGTCTTAATTTCCCTAGTTACAAAATGAGGAGAAATCACTCTTTATACTGTGGTCACAGGGGTAAGAATAGGCTCAATGAACAGGTTTACTGAATTCCATTTTATTTCTACCTAGGCCCAGTTCCAAATACATTGCAATTTGTAATTTTTTTAAAAGACATTTTAGGAGAATTTTTAAGAAAATACCTATGTACTACACTGTGTTTGTCACAAGCAAAGAAATTCTTTTGTACATATTTATAAACAGAGTTTCACAATCTTATGGGAAGATATGTCAATAATTTATGGTCAATTTTGACCAAATAATTTCTAAAGACCCTGGCCAAGGTAAATTGTTAAAGGATTCAAACCTTGAAAAGATACTCATATGAGCTACACAATAAGCTTCCCTCTTAGTTCTTATGAACACCGTAAAATTGAGAAACTACAGAAAGAAAAACAAATAACAAGCATAGTTTATATCATCTGGCTTCCTGATTGGAGACAGAACTTGCTTGGCCCTACAACCCCAATTTCATTGCTTTCCATCTTTTTCCTGACGTACAGCAATTACTGCAATATTATGCATCTAGAAAGAACATCAAGAATACCAATCTCCTATGTCATCTACATTCAACTTTGCTTGGGCATTATTTACTTGGCCAGAAACTTGTCTTCCCATTGCATGTCTAAATCTTATTCTGGCATGCCCCCATTCACTCTTTTCAAGGAAGAATTTTACTAAATTTCCTTCTTACAAGACTCTCTCACTTTTTACATGGAATGCCCTCTCTCCTATTTAGCTATGTAGTTGGACTACTCCAAAAGTAGTCCAACTACAGGCAATCCTTAATTGAAGGAGATGTAATGATGCTTGGCACAAGTCAACTTTTTCCATGCAAGAGAAACAGCGTGAAATGATAGTACCAATTGCCAGGTTTTACAAAGCCTTGACCAATTGCACTGACTGATGAACAGACACTGAGAATAATTAGTAGTTATTGGCAGGGACCTCTGTGATTATTTAACTAAAAGGGAAAATATAAAAGGAACAAAGGGAATATCCCATGTTCCTTGACCTCCATGGAGAGTCAGTGAACAGAACTTAACACTAACACAAAGGACAAGAAATTAACAAGCTGATGTTCACTGGAAAGGTTTTGGAACCAGATGTTTCCAAAGCACACATGGCATTTCAAATGCCTATTTCCCTTATAGATTCTCCTCAGGGAGACAGATTGAAGTCCTTTAATTCAACCTAAACTAAAAAATGAAAATAGTCTAATAGATACAATTTTTAAACCCACAGTCTTTTTCTAACTCCAACTTAACAAAATAATTACCTAATTGCCTTGGATTAAAGATGATTAAATTGTCATCTACAAAGAGCATACATGATTAATCCAAATATATATTTACCTCAAAAATCCTGATGGATTCCCAGTGGATAATGATGCACTCCAGATGTTTCTGTTATGGATGACATCATGCTAATTGCACTACATCCCAAGATATTTTGGAAAAAATCACTAATCATTGAAAAGAGTTTCGTCTGCCCATTCACATAGGAAAAACCAAGTGGACAAATGTCTAGTGTCCAAACTCAACATATATTTGGATAAAAAAGCTATAGAGCCTGTCCAAAAGTATGTAAATTCGAGTCAGATAGTATGGATAAGCAATGAACAGAGCTCGGACTTTAAAATGAGGAGAAAAAGTAAGCTGGATGTCTTTCAGGAAATTATAATGCTCCAATACTGACCCAAATTTCCCACAAAAGCAAAGGCCTATCTCTTCAACAACAACTTTTTACTGCCTTTGCCAAACAGCAACAAAATTAGAAATACTTCATCCTCCAAAGAAATAATAATGAACATCAAACAATGGGTAAAGGAGTGATACATGGTGGGTGTGAGCAAAGTACAACATGTAACCAATAAGGAGCTTCAAAGAAGAAGAGGGGTAAAAGGAAGTCATCAAGTAATCATGTGAAAGCAAGACTAAACATGGCAAGAGTAAGGAATGGCAGGTGAACAGTAATAATATTCCATTGCCCAGCCTCTGCCCCCAACAGGGTCAGGACAAATTTAGGAAGATCTATCGTATGTTGGGGGAGCCCCTTGTGGTAAACATAGGGGACATGTCCAAAAATCTCACAGGATGAACGGTCACATATGGGTTGAGATTTGCATTGTTTCAGAGAATTCCTAAATCTATGAAATCATAGAGTAAGTCTTCACTTTGGGGTTATGTTGATATATGATTCTTTTTACAAGTAGAATTAATGTGTCTGTTTCCCAAGGTGCCCTATAGATCTACCTTTGAATACATATTTGTTTGGTTCTACCACACATTCACTATTTTTTCTCCAAATTTCATCAAGCCTAGATCCCTGGTTGCCTCTTACCCCACCCCAGTATAATCTAGTTAAGAGAAACCTCATGGGCATCTTCCATCCCTTGAATCATGAGGGCAAATAGCAGGTAGTTAAAAGTACTTCAAGAGAGTGTCACAAAAGGCACCAAGCAAAGGAATTACAAAATTGCATTTGCTGACGCCTAGTTGTACCTCAGCCACCAGCTACAGGATGATGCTTTAATGTTCTCCTTCCAAAGGTGCCAGGTATTTCCAAAGCACCAGGCCTAGGACTACTGGTCCCTAGATATATTTAGCAGATGGCTCAAAACAAGCAGAAATAGCACAACAATTCATATTTACTTAGCACTTTGGAGTCAGCCAATTTTATTCTTCCCAACAATCCAGTCATGTAGCTGATAATCAACATTTATATAAATTCCTTAAAAGTTTACAAAACAGTTCACATACATTATTTCATTTGATCCTCACAGCAATCCTGCCAGGTAGCCATCACAAAATATTATAAACTTCTTTAAAAATTAAGGAAACTGAGTTTTAAAGAAGCTATGATTTTCCCTAAGTTGTAAAGCCAGTAAGTATTAGAGGTGGTATTTGAAACCATGAAATCCAGCTCTGTATCTGGCTCCTTTTACTTTTTTCTTTTTCATCAAATAATCATAGAAGTCATTACCCATTTTTATTAATTATCTTCACAGTGCCTGCTTATCAGGGGCAAGGTGCCTTGAAATATGAAGTCCAAGGATCACTACAACTATTTTACAAATGTAGAATAGTACATAAAACCAGCAGACTAAATTTGGGTGCCCCATCTGTGCCTGATGTTGCTTTTGTTGCATGTCCCAGCAATCCAGATGTTTTACACTGCTCCTCTGGTCAGTCAAAGCTATCTAGGGTCTCTCCATCCAGGCTTATTCCCTCTGGAAGTGCTCCAAGCTCTAAATCTAAAACTATCCTTTTCTCCATAATTCTTTCCTCTACCCAATCAAAAATCACATTCCTGCCATGTCATTGATTTTTTTAAAATAAATTAATTAATTTATTTTCTTGTTTACATCATTCATTTCCACAGATTTTGAGTTATAAATTTTCTCCCCATCTTTCCCCTACCCAACACCTCAAAACAGCCATCTCACAATATAGCCCCTCCCCTAATCTACTCTCTCCTAAGTCCTCCCCCTCACCTCTCTGACTTTACATTAGGGCATGATGGATCACCCTACCACAGTGCCTGTATATCTTAATTTCCAGTTGGATGTAGTTAATAATAATAAAA
>CM053580.1:407870555-407902568 GCA_028627135.1 Pseudochirops cupreus
CAGTGAGAGTGAGGTTGACTCTTTCCCTTTTGCCTTCCTGTTCTCCCCCTCTGTTGTAACAATTATCTCTTGCCTCTTCCACAAGATGCTCAACCCCATTCTGACTCTCCCTGTCTCCTCTCAATCTAATTCTCTCTCACCTCAGAATTTCACCATTTGGAATATTATCCCTTCCAAATCAATTGATCTTATGCCCTCTATGGGTTCATTTATACATATACTCAGATATGTGCTTGTATGCATATGTAAACCCTCTTATATAAATATATGTGTATGTATATGTATATATACATTTGTATTCCCTTGCCGGGAGGGCATATTCAGAAGAAAACATTTTTTGAGGAGGGACAAGGTGAAAGGAGAGAATAGAATAAATTAGGGGTGGGATATGATGTAGGGAAATATTGTTAGTCTTTTACATGACTGTTATGGAAGTGTTTTGCATTACTACACATGTATAACTGTAATAATAATGGAATTTGAAGATCCCTTTGTATTGGCAAGCTAGCACTTAGTTCCAAGCTCATGTTTGTATCAAGTATTAAGATGCAGAACTTGTGAATCCCATAGTGGGATGGATTTCCTGATGCAACAGGAAAGGGCTGGAACAGGGAGGAGCTAATACCTTATATAAGGAAAAGCACAAGCTGGAGAGTCAGAACTTCTTGGAGCAAGCCACATGGAGGCTGAGGAGGAGAGATCCTGGCTGGAGAAAGTGATTTTGATTTTGAGAATGCAGCTTATGGTGACAGAGTTTCTTCTGAGAGCCAGCTGTAGCTTCCGCTGAGACTTTTCTTCTGAGAACTTTGGCTGAGAGCTTCTGAGAACCAGCTGGAGCTGCTGAAGACTTCCCGGGGCCAGCCAAGCTGCTAAAGACTTCTGATGGCCAGCTGGAGCTGCCAGAGGAAGCATGACTGTGGTGTCAATACTTTGTCTGTCTGTTTCAGGTCTATGTTGATTTCACAGGCAGAAAGTGAATTGATGAGGATACCAGCTATGTATATGAATGTTATTGTGGCTTTGTTAAGCCTTGTATTCCAAGAAACAGAAACTGTGAAGCACTTGAGGTGGACTAGACACAGTAAGTTTCAATATGGAACAGGAACTGCACAGAAAGCTGGACAAGGAACTGAGAGCTGTCTGCCTTTGAACTCAGGTGGCAGTTGGTTAGATTCAAGCAGGAGCTGGGACATTGGAAGAGGAACCATGGAAGCTGAGAGCCTACCTCAAATCAAGATGAAAAGACCTCTCCTTGGATATTTAATGCTGACTGATGAGATTGTAACTTAATTGTGACCTAGGGAAGGATGGCCTTTGTACTTTCCACTATCCCTTATGAGGGTACATAGTAGTGACTGATGATATTGTAACTTAATTGCCCCCATGAGTGGAGGACTTTGACCTTTGTACTTTGTGTCATTTAAGGAGGCTTGCCTTCTTAAGGGTGATTGAATTAAGGACTTACTAAATGAAGGACTTACTAAATGAATGTTATCTTTTGCTTAAAACTATGTGACTACTTTGGTGAAAACTATGTGGCCATTTTAGTGACAAGTTGTGAAGTTATAACATTCTGAATGCTGTATTTTATTTTCTGTGAATGTTTTGCTCTAATTTGTTACTAAATAAATAGAGAGTTCACTATACTGTGTAACCAGAACCTTGAAAGCTGTTCACAGCAGCAGTCCTCTGGAAAGCTGTTCATGCTTGGTTTTATAATAACCTAAATCAAATTGCTTGCCTTCTCAATAAGTTTGAGAGGGGAGGGAGGAAGGAAGAGAATTTGGAGTTCAACGTTTTAAAAACAAATGTTAAAAATTGTTTTTACATGAAACTGGGAAATAAGATATACAGGCAACGGGGTACAGAAATCTATCTTATCCCAGGAAAAGGGAAAGGAGATAAGGGGGAAGGTGATAGAAAGGAGAACAGATTGGGGGAAGGGGTTTGCAACAGAATGCAACAGATTGCATACTGTCTTGGGGTGAGAGGGGAGAAATGGGGAGAAAATTTGAAACTCAAGATCTTGTGGAGGTGAATGCTGAAATCTCAAAATAAATAAATTAATTAATTAATAATTTTTTAAAAACCTGTTTATATCCTTTGACAATTTACTAATTGGAAAATAATTCTTGTTCTAATGTTTTGAAAATTGCCTTTCCTTTTTGTATATCCTTGTACATCCTTCTTGTATATCCTAATTTACCCCTTATTTTTGTCTTATCTCTCAACAGAAATGGCAATCTGAAATTTCACTGATGGTCTCTTAATCACCTATCTCAATTTTTATCATTTTGATTTCTCTCGAGTACTTGATATTGTTTATCACCCCCTTCTCCTGGATATAGTCTCTTCTTCGGGTTGTAGTAACGCTGTTGATTCTTGTACTGCACCCTACTCCCTCACTTGAATGACTGCCCTTTCTCAGTCTCCTCTGCTGGATCATCATTCTTATCCCTTCAACTAATTGTGGATTATAATCTAAGACTATCATAGGCATTCTTCTTTTTATATTCTCTTTTGGTAACTTGATCATTTTCCTTGAGTTCAATTCTCATATTTATGCAGCTGACTCCATAACATCCTGAGTTTTGGTCCCACATTACAAACTTTCTGTTGGAAATTTTAAGCTGTTTGTCTCATAAACAGTTCCAACTCCACCTGTACGAAATAGAATTATCTTTCCTCCAAATCCACCCTTCCCCTTTGAGCTTCAATTCGTTTTTTAAGATACCACTGAGAATAAAAACACCTATTATCACATCTCTGGAGGCATCCTGAACTCCTCATCAGTCTTCAATTGACATATCCAATGAAATGACAACTTGATGCCTACATCTCTAGTATGTAAACGCATTCACACCACCCAGTAAGTCTTCATCACCTCAAGTCTAGACTATTGTAATAACTAATTGACCCCACTGACTCCATTCTCTTCACATTCCAGTGCATCCTCCACACAGCAAACTTCATACTACTAAAGCATTTATCTGACTATGTCATTCCCCAGCTCAATAAACCCAAGGGACTCCCTATTGTATCTAAATGCCTCTTTTTTGGCATTTTCAGTAGTTGCAACTTACATTTAATGTTAATATTATTTTCCATGATATATTTTAGAAAACTTGGCCCAGTGGCTGCTCCTTATACAGAATATTCCATCTCCCATTTCAGTATTTTAGCATAAATTTTCTCCCTTACCTTAAATCTACTCCTTTCTCATTGTCTTCTCTTAGAATCTCTAAACTTATAAATGGCTTTCAGTGGGTCTTCCAACCTGTCTTATAGTCCTTGTAGCCAATTCATTCTCTTCTCCCTCCCACCTCCTAATATACTATTTAAAATTACTGCTGAGCTATTAATTTCTTTTGAAGTTTATTCTGGGGTTCCCTTAACCAAAAGGATGCTTTCATTGTATTAAGGGTTTATTAAGTTTGCTAATTTCTTCAGTCTTTTCCATTGTGGTGGTTGACAATGGCCTACCTCCATCCCTTATCATTTCTTCTGTTCTCTTAACTCTGTGATTGCTCTCATTGCTGACACACTGACCTATCTGAACATGGTTTGGGGTGAAAGGGAAAGGTTCATACCTCTGTAGACATTTCAGTCCTCGACTAAGAATAGGACAACTGGTAAATCCACCTGACAATAACTTTTTGATCCTTCACCTTTGTGAGTTCTCTTTTGGAATCTTGGTGGGTGCTAGACCTAGGGCCAAGTTCTATATTGGTGTCCCACTCTTCCCTCTTGGAGATTATTTGAAACAGTTTTGGTGATAATGAGGGTATAGATCTCACTTACCTTTCTCTTTGGCTCTGGCAAAGTCATTCGTGATCCAGGCCAATAATCTGATCCTTTGTTGTTTTGCTTCCTCCCCACTTTAATGTAGGTTCATCATGTTTATCACCTTTATTTTTGATCTTTTGTTTAATATCATGTATACATCACTGTAAAGGGAATATGACAACTTTCATGTCACCATTTTTAGTAGAACTCTCTGAAGACAGTATTTTTAAAAATTCACTTTCACCTTTGGGTGTAGTAAGATGTGTTAGACACTATTCCACATTCTGAGAGGAGAAACATTTTGCTGTGTATTAGGAGATTCAGTCTTAGTGCCAGAGACCTAGAAAGTCATTCTGAATACACTGACCCTGAATCCCAAAGAAATGAATGTGCCTAAGGAGGCAGATTGCTTAAGGTTTCTAAAGAGCCTTGGAAGAGGAATGAAATATAACATAACTGACCTTTAGGTCCCACTACACTAGTAATGCTGTTTATGACCCCTTCACTGCTGTCATTGATTGTCATCCAGATTTAATTACTTTTAAAAAGACTATTTACTAAGCAGGAATAGCAAGGACAGTAAATATAAACATTCCCCCTAAATCATAATCAAACTCTTTCCTTATATACACCAGGTCTATGGGGACAGTGGGTTCAAATTTAAAGGGCATAAATGACCACAGGGTAAATTCACAGTCCCTGTTCACTGAATGTTCTTCAATGCTGTTGACTGGGATTTCCATGATTACAGTGATTGAGATGGGGTACAGTTTCCACCTTGCCCTTATATAAAGTATCATATAAAGTGCATGTAAAATTTCAATATCATCTTTTCATTGACACCTTGAATCAATGAAATCTATCAATTAGTCCACAAAGAAACATTTATTACATGGCTTCTATATGCAGGACCCTGTGCTAAGTGCTGGTGATACAAAAGAAAATCAGATATGACTGCTGTCTCTTACAATCTGGCTTCAGAGACATATACATAAAGATAGCAATACCACCACAAGGTGCACAGGGCAAATGTCAAATATATTTCCATATAATTTTTCTAATATATCTTTTCCACTCATTTGATAAAGAGTCTCATTCTCTAGGATCATTACATCAGTGACAGATCAAGGATAAAAAGGAGTCACGGGCATTAACCTACAAAAGCTGACAGGTGAATTAAGGAAGCCAAATCTAAAAAGATGAGTCACCTGATGAAAATGTTTTATTTGCACAGAAGCACCCCTAGTTGCAGATTTCAGAAGTCAGTCATCCTCCATGCTACATTATTTTTCATCTGCATTAAAAAAAAAAAAACTAAAAGGGAGGATAAGAGAGAATTCCATGAAATCACCTTCTGCAAAAATCAACTAATACCCATAGCCTTTCTAATTACATAAATTCTGATTCAAATATGCAATTGTGTTTGACATTATATTTTCTGGAAACTTAAGTACACATTTGACATTCAAATATCCCAGTGTATATTGTCTAGATACCCATAGAAAGAGTAAAAAGATCATTAGGTGATTAAATACTACAAGATAAATGCTGAGTGCAAGGGCAGGAAGACCTTCTTAAGACCTATAGAGATCAATGTGTTAAAACATTTAATTAGTACATTTCTAGAGATGTAAACGTAAGTCACTGTAATAACTATCTCCAGGGAAATGAAAACTGAATTTGAACATTTTATATAAAGTTATATAAACACGGGAGTTTTTATTTGTTTGTTTTAGATCCAGTTTCTCTCTTTATGATTCCAAGTCTTTGGAAAACTGACGTGTCTATAAACTAGGTTCTTGAAATGTGGCAAGTGCATTTGAAATTGTTCCATTGCTCATAGAATATTATCAGTCTTCTTTTATGGACTCTGTTACAGAATAGCTTCCTGTTTTCCCTAGATGGAACATCATTTTGATGTCTCTGTAATATTATATAAATTAATTCATTATATTTCATGGGTAAACTGAAGTGCTACACCAATATAAATTGTCACTGACTTAACTATATGGAATAAGACAATGGACTTTGATCTTCAAAGACTCTTTATTTATTTATTTATTGAACAGTGCCATATCTTCACTAGCAAGTCTGAGTTTTTCATTAAATGAAATGTCAAGCCAGTAGAAATAGAGAACAATTTTTAATGTAATATTCCCTCACTGACATATAAAATTCTAGGGAATGATGCGATTGTCATTCCCTTCTTTGGAGGATTGCATCATTCTGTGTAAAAAACTTGTTTAGTTTTCTTGGGGTAGTCATAGATGGGAAAAAATTGCATAAAAATACTTAAAATTCACTTAAAGAAACATTTATAAATGTTCATATATTAACAAGACTGTTAATATAAGACTGGGAATATAAAAGTTTCAATAGAAACTACAAAACTTCTGTGAAATCTTGCTTCAAAAAGTAATACAGCATTCACTCTACTCATGAAAACAATAGACACCCTGCTAATCTTTACCTGCTATTTAAAAAGTCATAAAGTAATGTGGTCCAGCAAGTGACTGTACCTTACTTGCTAAATTAATCATCATAGGGTGGAATGGATAAACACTTACAGCAGGTAACGTTCATTAGTCAGTCAGAATTTATTAAGATACCATGCTAAGCTAGAGATACAAAGACAACAAAAAAAACAGTGTGGTTGCTCTTAAGATCCTCAGTCTATTAGGAGCACTAGAAGCAGCTATGCTCCTCAGAAAGTGTTATGGCCATTCAGCTACTCCTTGATAAACTCTAATAAAGCCCCAGAAAAAATGTTAAGGTCCTTCCAATGCTCCTCCTCACTCTCTGTGTTGCTGTAGGAGTACATGTACCTGTCAAATAGAAGATCTAATTAAGCTTCATGGTCCTTAGAATTAACTCCTTGGACTAAAACTGGGCAGGAACCACAGTAGGGTGTTGCAGAGGCCAGGTTTCCAGCAGGGTAACTGCATCTACCAGAAAAGCCTAGTGGAATTATAAAAGCCTACCCCTTGTTAATATCCCTTGCATTTATACTCATTGAATCATAAAAGGGACCTTAGAGTTTTCTAGTCCAATTTTGACATTTTACAGATGAAGAATTATAGGCCAAGAGAGGTCAAGTGACTCATTTAATATCACATAATTAGTAAGTAGCATGACCAATAAATCTGACTTAAAATTCCCTTTACACTCTACTTTGTTGCCTCTTCAGCCATTTCAACACCATGAGGTAATTCAGCAAATCCAGATACTGAGTCCAGACCAAACTTGTAGAGCACAGGGCCTGAAGAACAACAGCCCTACCAATCATTTATTTTCCTGTGGCGAGTTTCATATGTCCAGTTCAGGGGCCCAGCTCATTGGTTTAGGGAAATCTTAACATGCTGTTCATTCCTCAGAAAATAGGATCCTTCTATTGGGGATCTTACTTGTTTACAAGTAATACTGGAAATTCATGAGTCTCAGAGAGTTCTGTTGCGTCAGAAGGGCTCACAAGAGTAAGATAAGCAGAAATTGTATGAGACAGAAAGAGGGAAATGTGACAGTGACCTAGCAATGAAAGAGACCATTCCAGAGAGAATATTTACCTAAGTTAGTGTATTAGGTTCAGGGAGAAAAATGAGAACTAGAAAAAAAAGAACAGTCCCAACAGCTATAGGTAGCCCATTTAGGCCACACAAACTTAAGAGAAAAATCTATAACAAGTCTATAATAGTTAGAGGCTGTGACACATAAAAAAGGGAAACTACAGGAAACCTTGGGAGGGCCTTCAACTTTTTTTCACTATCCATGTTCTTGATTCAACACTATTAAAATAAACAAATATTTGTTAGTCAACCATGCACAAGGCAGTAGGAATATTAAGATAAAAATGATTGTCCCTCTGAAGAAGACTGAAATCTACGGAGGGGAAGAGACTGACATATTTACATTACATTTACATTACATTACATTAGTACACAGTACAAGGTAGAGGGGTATATGGGCAAAGGGAAAAAGCAAAGTTGCTCTAAGAAGAATTGTGGGAAGAATTGAACATTTTCAAGTTGTGTTTCAAGCTTAAAGGAAGCTTTTGTGAAGCTTTCCTGGTCACTTTCCAACATGTTGCTGTTCTTCTGCAGTGTCATTTGGGGGAAACCTCTATGGATGTTCCCCCAAGCACTGGAAGAACTTTGGAAAGACCACCCTGGACCTGGGCTCTCTTGATTGGTGAGAGCTCAGTATATTTAAGCCAGGCCTCAAACTTACCATGCTCTTTCATCCCAACCATTTTCTGATATGTTGTTATAGACATGTCTCCTTCCCCAATTTGTACCTCTTGCTCTGGGAACTGTCATCAAATTAACACGTTCCTTGATTCTAGAAATTATGTCTCTATTGAGCTGTCCTATTATTTCATTCACCATTCCTTTAGCTTTCTTGTCCAAAACATCTTTCTCTGTCTACCATACCCCTATGGATGTTGTCTCTCCCAGTTAGACTAGAATCTCCATGAATGAAGTCATTTATTAAAGGTTTATTATATGCCAAGTACGATTCTAAATGATAAGGATAGAGATAGAGAAAGGGAGACAGTCTTTCTTCTAAAAGAGTTCAAGAAAGGACCTACATAGACAAAAATATCTATAGCTTCTCTTTTGTGGTAGCAAAAACTGGAAACAGAGGGGATGCCCATCAGTTGGGGAATGACTGAACAAGCTGTGATACATGAATGTAATAGAATACTGTTGTGCTATATTAAAGGACAAGCAGAAATTTTGGGGGGAAAAAAACCCAAAAAAACCTGTACGGACTGATGAAAAGTAAAATGAACAGAACCAGGATAACATTGTACACAGTAAGAGCGATATTGTGTGATCATTAACTATGAATAACTTAGCTCCTCTCAGCGATACAATGTTCCAAGACAATTTCAAAAGACCCATGAAGGAAAATGCTACCCACATCCAGAGAAAGAATTGATGAACTCTGAAAGCAGATTGCAGCATAGTATTTTTACTTTCTTTATTATGTTTTCTTTTTCCTTTTGGTCTGTTTCTTTCATGACATGAGTAGTACATAAATGTGTTTTACATAATTACATATACGTAACCTATGTTATGGTAAAATGGTAAGCATCCACACTGTAAGCTCTTAATATATGCTTATTTCACGCCCTCATCCCTGGAGAACATGGCTCCTGAGTTAAACTATGAAGCAAAAGAGAAGGATTTTAATAAGTAGACATTAAGAGGTAGTATTTCCCAGGGATGGGAAATTGACTGTGGAAATACATAAAGGTCAAGAAACAACTAATAGTGCAGTGTGGCTATAATATAGAATAGGATCATAGTACTTAGATATCAAAGAAAGCTTACTACATGTTCACTAGTCCAACACTCTCATTTTACAAAAGAAGAAAATGACATTTTGTAAGGGAGATACTGAGGTGTCACAGTGGTTAGAGCATCGGCCCTGAGTTCAAATCCTGCCTCAGACACTTACCACTGTATGATCCTGGGCAAGTCACTTAACCCTGATTGCCTCCAATGTGTGTGTGTGTGTGTGTGTGTGTGTGTGTGTGTGTGTGTGTTAGAGAGAGAGAGAGAGAGAGAGAGAGAGAGAGAGAGAGAGAGAGTGACATTCGCTTAAGGTGGCAAACCTCTTAAAGAGTAGAACTAAGATTTAGATCTAGGTTCCTTTGACTTCACATTCAGTGCCATTTTCACCCGATCATGGTGTCTCTCAGATGTAATGCAGTCATGTCAATTCATTAAAATTCCATGAAATGCTCCTCCTGCCAAAAACATTATCTCTTCACAGGGAAACTCTTCAGTAATTAAATGAGGTAGCAAATGGTTTTCATTTTTAAAATATATATGCTGTATTTTAGATGAAAGAGAACTGTTATCAGTATCTTTGTTTACTGTCCCACCTTAAACTTGGAGAGTCTGAAGATAAATTTATAAGTGTAGTCTATGGACTCTGGGTTTACTCTCCTAACTTCCTTTACTCTCTAACTCTGGTAGATTGGATTTCCAAAGGGCAACTGGCTGCTTCTTTACTCCTATGGGTCACCATGAGGAGTTGAGATGTGTTTTTTTAAAAATACCATTTGTCATAAGCCACAATTCATCATGTTTCCTCAGTATCAATTGACCAATTACCAACTTTCCAATACTGATGAACCAATTAATATCAATTAATTTTTATTGAGGGATATTTACTCAACAGGTCTCAGAAATAGAACAACCTCCCAAGCCCAGAACATTTTCCCCATTACACATTTCTGTTTGATGTGGAGAGTGGGTTCAAATTTATAGTGATTGCCACATAATATTTCCCCACCAATTTCACTTTGTGGTGTGGCAAAGCTGATAAATAAATTGCTACTTTGCCTATAGTTTACAATGTTCTAGCATCCAGGTAGATTTCTTGCTGAGATGGGTCAAATGGATCTCCAGAGTTGATTCCTCAGAAGATATGAATACTGGTGCTATCAACTCCAATAGCCAAAGGGAAGGTTGGTGACTCTTCCAAATTTTTTGAAGCTCACAAGGTAGGCTCTAACATTCATTCACTTAAGAATGGGCAAGGATAATCACAGCAAAAAAAGAAGCAAAGGTACCATGCTTACATAGAGATAAGTCAGTCAAGTGAATAGAGAAGGAAGCTAGTGGCAGGAGTCAGGCTGCTATAACTCTCACCACTAGTAACTCTTCCCCAGCCTAAAGACTTACAGCATTTCTTGCCTTGCTTACCACCAGGGACAAGAGAGGATTTCATCCATTCAAGTCTTCTGTATGGCTACTGCACATGACTACACAGCAAACTTACAGTAAACAATTGGAGAAGATTTATGCCTACTCTGACTGTGGGAGAGAAGGCCCTTCCCTTTTGCATTTCCAGAAGCAGGATCACCAGGCTTTTCCATGGAGATGTAGCATGCAGAGAACATGGGCTCTCATTCTCCTGCCCTCTCTTTATATAATGCAGGTGGCAAGAGAGAGTTTTTGTTGTTATTCAGTAGCCCTTTTATTCAGTCCAGTTATTCAGTCCTGTCAGATGCTTTACAATTCCATTGGGGATTTTCTTGAGAAAGATACTAGAGTGGTTTGCAATTTCCTTCTCCAGCTCATTTTAGAGGTGAGAAATTAAGGCAAAGAGGGTTAAATGACTTGCCCAAGGTTACGCAGCTAGTATTTGTGGCTGGATTCGAACTCAATTCTTCCTGACTCCAGGTCTGGTGCTCTATCTACTGCATCATGTAGCTGCCCAAAAAAAGATTGGCTATTTGAAAGTTCTGACACTATAAGGAGGACACAAAAATGAAATATGTGGTGAAGTTGCCATTGGATTATGGGAGGAGTAACGCAATTTATCTTAAGATAAAAGAATAGAAAACTTGGATGAGGCCAAAGAGGTAACGCACAAAGGCCCTGAACCATGGGAGAATAACCTGAATTTGATTCAGACAATATGTTTATCATATTCCTTTATCAACTATCAAGCTCAATTACATATTCTAACTTTCAGGTCAAATGGGGTGGCTTTAAGATATCAGCTTAAAGCCAGCTCATCATCAGAAATCTTTAGCATGTTGGTCCACTTACCTTCCATCAGATTTGCTCCTTCCTTAAGGAGTACCTTCTTTAATGGTTAATGAAGAAGAAGAATAAGATACTTCAATACCAGTTATGGAGCATTTTGAGCCCCCAGATACATTCTTTATTAATATATTCCACAGTATCTTCATTGTAAATCTCACATATATTTTTAACACCTCACAATATCATAAATCCAGGCTTCTTCAGTACTAAACTTCCATGTATTAGGAACACCACAACTTAGGATTTCTAATGTCACTTCAAGTCAATATACATTCACTGAGTGCTTTCTCTATGCAACATAGTATCCTAGGTTCTGTGTAGATAGGAAGTTATATTATATAATCCTTGCCCTCAAGGACCTGAAAATCTAGTGTACTGGATGGGGGAAATTGTAGAGTGCATTACAAATGCATTCCCCAGTCACTGTCATAAAAGGTAGGGAGAGCACGGCATAGTGGACAGATTGCTGGGCTTGGAGTCAGGAAGACTCATCTTCCTGAGTTCAATTCTGGCTTCAGATACTTAATAGCTATGGGATCCTGGGCATATCACTTAATCCTGTTTGCCTCAGTTTTATCATCTGTAAAATGGGTTGGAGAAGCAAATGGCAAACCACTACAGCATTTTGCCAAAAAAAACCCCAAGTGAGGTCACAAAGAGTTGGACATGACTGAAAAATGGGTGAACAATAATGAGAGACAAATGAAAAAAGCTCTTAAGTACTTACCAGGTGCGAGGCATTAGGTTAAATGATACAGATATAAAATTGGGACAGTCTCTACTTCAAGGAGTATTTGATTTGCATTCCCTAGAACCAACTGTAAAATTGATTTGATTATTGTACCCAGAGCAAGAAGTAGAAAGGGAAAGGAAATATGCATGGTGGAAGGATAGATGGCAAGACAATTGGGATAGGTGGTATGATGTTATATGAAATATGGTGTGGTCTAGGACTATATAGCTATGTGTAATAGTAATGGTAATTTGAAAATCTTCTCTGCCCCTTGTATTTGCAAACAAACAAGTACTTAGCACCTTGTTCCAAGTTCATGATTGTGTCAAGTATTAATATCCAGAACTTGTGAATCACACAGTGAGATGGACTTGTTGATATAACAGGAAGGGGCAGAATAGGGAGTACCTAATACCATATATAAGGAAAAGCCCAAGCTGAAAGAGGCCAGAACTGCTGGGAGTGAGCATCTAGAGGTGGGGCTGCTACTGCTAGAGAGAGAGAAGATAACTGAGAACTGAATTAAGAACTGAGAAGAAAAATGAGAACTAAGGACTGAACAGAGAATTGAGAAAAACTGAGAAATGAGAAGAGAGGAGAACTGGGAGGAGGCATGGCTGTGGTGTCGGTACTTGGTCTGTCTGTTTTGATGTTACTATGTCAGATTTGTCTGCTGATAGAGGATGGTGCTGTCATTACAGAAGCCTTTGGACCTTGCTGCTGGTTCAGAAGCCCTGAAAGAGGATTTTCTTGTAGTACGTTTACAGAAATCCTGGAGGAGGGTCTTGCTGATGTTTTCAGAGGTCCAGTGACTATACTGATGATTTGTGTTGATTCCTCAGACCTTGTTGTTAGGTCTATGTTGATTTCACAGGCAGAAAGTGAATTGATGAGGATGCCAGCAATGTGGCTGCATGTTATGGTGGCTTTGTTAAGCTTTGTCTTGCCAGGAACAGAAACTGTGAAGCACTTGAGGTGGACTGGACATTGTGAGCTTCAATGTAGAACAGGAACTGCACAAGAAGCTGGACAAAGAACAGAGAGCTGTGTGCCTTTGAACCCAAGTGGCAGTTGGATAGATTTGGGCAGGAGCCAGGACCATGGAAGAGGAACCATGGAAGCTGAGAACCTGCCTTGAGTCAAGCTAAAAAGACTTCTTCTTGGGCATTTAATGACAACTAAGAAAATCATGACTTACTGTGTCCTAGGGGTAGAGAACTCTGACCTTTATATTTAGATGACTGAGTTAAGGACTTCACCAATTAAGAAGAGGATTTTTTGTTTGAAGAGATTAAGACAATGTGACCTAGGGGTGGAGAACTTTTACCTTTCTACTTTGTGTCAATTTAGGAGGCTTGCCTCCTTAAGGATGATTGAATTAAGGTTTTACTAAATGAGTGTGTTACTAAATGAATGTTATGTTTTGCTTAAAACTATGTGACCACTTTGGTGAAAACTATGTGGCCACTTTAGTGATAAGTTGTTAAGTTATAACATTGTGAATGCTGTACTTTGATTTCTGTGAATGTTTTGCCTTAATTTCTTACTTAATAGAGAGTTCACTATACTGTGTAATCAGAACCTTGAAAGATGTTCATAGCAATAATCCTCTGGAAAGTTGCTCATGCTTGGATTTACACTATAGGGGGCTATATGAATTTGTATCCACTCACCAATTAAGACAGTTCAACCTCATAATGGGAGAGACTAGGTATGTGGTTTTTGGAGGTCTGGTTTGGATGGTTCCCCAAGCAGGGGAAGAAGTGCAACAGTCTGGCAGTAGTAGAAGATGATTATAGTCCCTGCTGCTCAAGAGGTTGAGACTGATGGAATGCTTGGATTTAAGAAGTCCTAGAAGCAGAATTATGTCCACTTGTGTTTCCTCACTAAGTCTGACACCAACATAGAGATTCCGTGGGAAAAAGAAGACCACTAGGCTGCCTAATGAAGAGTTACCTCTCTCAGGCTGGTAAAACAAAACAGGTCAAACTTCCATCTCATTAGCTAATAAGATTAAACCTATGAACAGCTTCTGCATCTCCATACAGGGAAAGTTAGGAAGATCCAGACTTAGGGTGGGGAGATGGAAGAATGAAAGAAAGGAGAGATAAAACCTAACAGCAATTACAAAATAATAATCTCAATTCCTTTCTGGAAACCCATGTATAGTTTAGAAAATTAGTACCTGAAGAATACTTTAGAACAAGTATCCTTAACCTGATACCTGTGAACTTGTTTTAAATTTTTTTAAAATAGTATTTCAATAAAATTGGTTTCCTTTTTAATCACATATGTTATGCTTTCAAAATATTCTAATAATTATCTTAATCATTTTCAACATTCATATACATAAATATGTAGCTAAAATTTATATTGTTCTATATAAAGCTAATATTTATGCATAGGGAACATTTACACATACATACACATATCCTTTTTTAAAAATTAATTTATTTGGTTTTAATTTTCATCATTCATTTCCACAAGATTTTGAGTTCCAAAATCTCCCCCCTATCTCTCCCCTACTCCCCACCCCAAGATGGCAAACATATTGATTACCCCTTCTCCAAGTCTGCCCTCCATTCTATCCCTTCTCCCCTTCTTCCTTATTTTCTTGTAGTGCAAGATACATTTCTCTACTCCGTTGCATGTATATCTTATTTGCAAGTTGCATGTAAAAACAATTTTTAACATATGTTTTTAAAACTTTGAGTTCCAGATTCTCTCCCTTCTTCTCTTCCCACCCACTCTCATTAAGAAGGCAAGCAATTAAATATAGGTTATACATGTGTAGTAATGCAAAACACTTAGATAACAGTCATGTTGTGAAAGACTAACTCTATTTCTCTCCACCCTAACCTGCCCCCATTTATTCTATTTTCTCCTTTGACCCTGTCCCTTTTCAAAAGTGTTTGCTTCTGACTACACCCTCCTCCAATCTGCCCTCCTTTCTATCATCTCCCCACCTTATCCTCTTCCCCTTTACATTCCTGTAGAGTAAGATACCTAATCGTGTGTATGTTATTCCCTCTTTAAGTCAAATACTATGAGAGTAAGGTTCACTCAATGCCTCTCATCTCAACCCTCTTCCCTTCCATTGTGAAACCTTTCTCTTGCCTCTTTTATGTGGAATAATTTACCTCATTCTATCTCTCCTTTTCTCCTTCTCCCTATATATTCCTCTCTTACTCTTTAATTTTAATTTTTAGATCTCATCCCTTCATAGTCAACTCACCCTGAGCCCCCTGTCTATCTATCTATCTATCTATCTATCTATCTGTCTATCTATCTATCTATCTTTCTGTCAATCTATCTATCTATATCTATTTTTACACTCACACACATATATACACATACATACACACATATATCTATACACACATATGAGTGTATATGCATGTGTGTGTATATATATGTATGTATTTTCTCCAACTATCCTAATACTGAGAAAGTTCTCATGAGTTACAAATACCATCATTCCATATAGGAATGTAAACAGTTCAACTTTAATAAGTTCCTTATGATTTCTCTTTCCTTTTTACCTTTTCATGATTCTCTTGATTCTTGTACTTGAAAGTCAAATTTTCTATTCAGTTATGGTCTTTTCATCAGGAATGCTTGAAAGTCCTTTATTTCATGGAATGTCCATTTCCTCCCTACCCCCTGAATTATCATACTCAGTTGTGTTGGGTAGGTCCTTCTTGGTTTTAATCCTAGCTCCCTTGATATCCAGAATATCATATTCCAAGCCCTTCAATTCCTTAATGTAGAAGCTACTAGACCTTGTGTTATCCTGATTCAATTTCCACAATACTCAAATTGCTCCTTTCTGACTGCTTGCAATATTTTCTTCTTGACCTGGGAACTCTGGAATTTGGCTACCATAATCACAGAGTTTTCCATTTGTGATTTCTTTCAAGAGGTGATTGCTGGATTCTTTCAATTTCTATTTCACCCTCTGGTTCTAGAATATCAGGGAAGTTTTCCTTGATAATTTCTTGAAAGATTATGGCTAAGCTTTTTTTATCATGACTTTCAGGTGGTGCAATAAATTTTTAAATTATCTCTCGTGCATGTATTTTCCATGTCAGTGTTTTTTCAATGAGATATTTCACATTTTCTTCTATTTTTTTCATTCTTTTAGTTCTGTTTTAAACTTTCTTGATGTCTCGTAAAGTCATTAGCTTCCCTTTTCTTCATTCTAATTTTTAAGGAATTATTTTCTTCAGTGAGCTTTTGGACCTCCTTTTCCTTTTGTCCAATTCTGCTTTTTAAGGCACTCTTCTCCTCACTGGTTTTTTGGATCTCTTGCCATTTGGGTCAGTCTATTTTTTAAGGTGTTATTTTCTTTAGTATTGTTTTTGATCTCCTTTAGCAAGCTATTGACTCATTTTTCATGATTTTCTTGCATAGCTCTCATTTCTCTTCTCAATTTTCCCTCTACTTCTCTTACTTGATTTTCAAAATCCTTTTTGATCTCTTCCATGGCCTGTGAAAAATTCATGTTTTTCTTGGAGACTTTTGATACAGGAGCATTGACTCTGCTGTCTTCTAGTTGTATGTTTTGATCTCCTTGGTCACCAAAGTAAGATACTATAGTCAGACTTTTTATGCTGTTTGCCCATCTTCCCAGCCAAAGACTTGACTTTCTAACTCTTTGTCAGGGTAGCACTCTTTTTCCAGTGGGAGTGGGGGGTGAGGTTGGATATAGGTTTCAAGGGTTTTGTGTGAGCACTTGATCTTTCACTGTCTGTGGGTCCAGAGCTCTGGAAGCAGCAGCTGCTGCTGCTACTGCCATGGCTGCCACAGTCACCACCACTTCCAACTACTCCAGGGCTGGACCACACTCTTCTTTCAGCCAGGTCCCATAGAGTCCCACTGATCTTCTATGCTCTCTTTGGTGTTTGTGTGTTGAGATGCCTGGAAACTGCCAAAGCTGCCAGTGATTCAATGCCATGAGGTCTGCTCTGACCTCTCTGTGCCATCATGTCCACACCACTAGACTGTGCTTGACTCCCAGCCTTGCATGATATACCCTTCCTGTCAGTTTTCTAGGTTGTCTTGGATTGAAAATGTGTTTCACTTTGTCATTTTGTGGGTTCTGTTACTTTAGACTTTGTTTAAAGTCTTTTTTTACAGGTACATGGAGGAGTTTGGGGGAGAATTCAAGCAAGTCCTTGCTTTTACTCTGCCATCTTGGCTCTACGCCCACTGTTCTCTATATATCCTTTTAAATACATTTACATGCAAGCATAAATTTTTTAAAATATTGAAAAAAATTGGAATTAATTCAATGAGCCTGAAATGCAACTAGTTATTCACTGTCATATTTTATCAGTGAACCATCTCTTCTCCACATTTGGCAGTAGTCAGTCAAAATAGTGTGGAAATTTTTTTGATAGAAGAGTTTTCTAGTCTAGTCATTAATAGCACCTGTACCTTCTGGGATAAAGATTAAATGTGAATCCAAGGAATGGCTCTTGGGTCTTATGTTATATCTTACAAACTAATCATCTTTGTCAAGATCATGAAAAGTTTATTAGTAAATTTTGCTTGTAGTTTCCCCAAAAGTTTTGGATTACTTGAAAAAGTGATTTCTGTATAATTGTGCAAGGCCATTTAACTATTCTTCAGAATGTTTATCTTAATCCAGTGGTTCTCAACCTTCCTAATGCTGCCTTTAATAGTCGTATGTGGGTGTGTCTGCATATGGGGCGGACCCACCTGGAGAAGGATAGAGGAGGTTCCTAAGACCATTGGAAATACGGATTTTCCAATGGTCTTAGGCGAGTCCAGTGAAAGGGTTGTTAGACTCCAAGGTGGTCATCACCCACAGGTTGAGAACTGCTGTCTTAATCACTTTTTCACTTCATGATCAATTTGTCATATTTGAAGGCCTACAAGCAAAAATTCTTTCATTTAATTCTTACTGATTCTTGTATATGTATTTTTCAGACAAGAAATACCTACACCATTTTTAATCTACCACCTTGCAAAATTTTTAATTATTCCAAGTTTTATTTGAAAGAGAGGCAAGAAAAAAATTCAAGATTATGCAATGATTGACTTCTCATATTTTTTTCCTTTCTTTCCTGACATCTGTTCTTTTCTTTAACATAATAATGTAATAATCTTTTTTCTCACTGCTCTTTCTCATTCATGAATAGAGCAGCAGTATTTGTTATATTTATGTCACAATCCTAGTTAAAATTCAATTGCTTTCAAATGTCCACAGATATGTCCTCTTACAGTGTCCTTTTACTCTCAAAGTTAAAAGCTTAGCTAATTTTTTTGACAAATTAAGATCACTAACAGTCATTTAAATCTACTTGAGATATTAAATGAAGAACAGAAAGCAGACAGGTTATTTCAAATGAGAGAGGACTCATCACCTCTTAGGTTTCCTCTTTTGTCATACTAAAGCACACATACATACATACATACATACAGTGTATATGTAGATGTATATGTATGCACATCATGTATTCATATACATATAAACATATATATTATGTATAACATATTTTATACATAGCTAACATTTATAAATTTATATATACAGCTAATACACGTATTAGTATAAACATACGCACATGCTTATATGCAATTTGATCTATCAAGTTCAACTTTGTTTTTTACCCTAATTTCACAAATAAATGATGAGATCCATGTATCTAGTTAGTTAGTAATCTGACAAAAAGGATAAAGTATAAGTGAGGGGCCTGTATCAGCAAGCACCCTAGCATACCCAGGATAGCTGCTAGCACAGGTTCTTAGATCTGCTTTTTCTAAAGGAAAGCAACTCAAAATGGGTTAACAATCTTACTTTAATCAAATATATATCATTTACCTAGTTCAGGGGAAAAAGTCAGCACACTGAACTTCAGAAAATACAAACACAAGTTATAAGCACAAGTTACAAGCAGAAGTTACAAAAAGACAAAGAAACAGATGAGCAGACGGGCTTCCAGTGTCTGACCATTACATCCATACCTAGTTAGTTGCCAGAGAGGGAAGCACCAACATCTGCGTTGTCAAAGCTTGGGGGGCTCCATGGCATCCCAGAGCCTCATCTGGCCAAATCACACCACTCTTCTCAAAGTGAGCCCCAAAGCAAAAACTCGCATCAGAGTATATGTAGCCTTCTCCTGGATCAGAGAATGTCACAGCCCTCTTGTCCCACTGCCCAATCACAAAGTAATAAGGCTCGGGCATTCCTGAAGAACAAGCCTCCCACCACAGGCTCCATGTGACCACATCAGCCTATTAGGGAGCAGAGTATACTTTCAAATCAAGGAAGGTTCTCAGAGCCGCTAAACCTGTCAAAGGGCCTAGGGGCAGGGAAGAAAAGCCAGATGATGTTCCAAAGGCTGCAGAGATTATAGCACATGGGAGGGGTAACATTGTAACTATTGTTTATCCTGGAGAAGATGATTATAAAATTGTACCATTACCTCATATTTTCTACTGTGAGTGAGGCTACAATAGTAGGCTCAGGGACTCCAGTAGTGTGGCTGATCCTATATCGACCTTGTTTCTGCTTATTGTCTCCTTGCTTCTTCTTGGCTTTTTGTCTGTTCACTTGGTTTGCTAGATTTGTTTCCACAGGCTTGGTACCCTCCACCTGTAGATGCCCGATAGCTCAAGCTGGATGTTACCCCCTGTCCACAACTGTGATATATCACCCCTGGACCTGGCATGAGGAACATTCCAAATGCTGGCTAAAGAACTGACCTCTCAAATGGGTCCCCTTGGGACAGGGACAGCTCTACATCCAATTTCAGCAGGAAGAAAAGACCTTTGCTCCTTAGATTTTGGGACCCCATTTGTACAGGGGGGGAATGATGGAGAGCTTGTGCTCAAGCCCCGCCCTAAAATATTGTTTTCTGTGTTTGTTGTGTGCTATCTTTGTTATATTGTTGTAAAATTCTGTTGACACCAGTTACTCCTAAAATTCCTATTAACCTATGGAATGAAACGTATTGTTAATGTATTTTTGCGAAGTAAGGGACATGAAAGATCTTGGGGCCGAATATAATGATACTGGAATTTGAAGATCTTCCATGCCCCTTGTACTTGCTGGTGTAGCAGGAAGGAGAGGAGGAAGAGAAAACTGGAACCAAGCTAGCATCTGTGCCATGGTGACTGGAAGAAGTGGCAGTGGCTGCAGCTGTGGCGTGAACTCCTTTTTCTTTGAGCCTGCCAGAATCTCTTCTAAGAACTCCTGCTGAGGACTGCCAGGGACAGGAACTGTGGGGGAGGGGGGCAGAGCTGCTGGGAGCAAGCTGCCTGGACACTGAGCAGTTGTTGTGAGTGAGGAGAGGAGGATCTTTGCCTGAGGTAGCCTGTCCTGTTTTGAAGGCTTGAGAATGTGGGTGTTTACTACTTTAACTACTGAGTTGGCTTTGACTTTCTGGTTTTGGGACTCAGTTTTCTGGTATTTGAATAAATTCTCTAGCTATATTTCCCATGTAGAGAGCCTGTTACATTTTGTGATTAATAACCATATCAGCATACTTATAGTTGCTGTAGGCATTGTGAATACTGCATTGTTGATACAGGGCCCAATCTTTATTCTGATCACCTATTTTACAACCAAATAGAGATCATATGATTTCTCTATTAGAGGAGGAATTCTTGTTGGAATCTGAGGCTTACTCACACAAGTCAGATCAGCATATATATGAAGCAAACTCTTAGGATAGCTGGTCTGAGATGTCTACTGAGAAATTTACTAATATACGACAACAAAACGTGGAATCATTGAAAAAACACTATTAGAGGGGTGGCTAGGTGTCACAGCGAATAGAGCACCAGCCTTGGAGTCAGGAAGACCTGAGTTCAAATCTGGCCTCAGACACTTAACACTTACTAGCTGTGTGATCTTGGGCAAGTCACTTAACCCCAATTGCCCTGCTTTCCCCCTTCCAAAAAAGAAAGAAAAAAACACTATTAGAAGTAATAATGATACTTACCAAGAGACTCTCAGCACACACCTAGAAAAACAGTTTTCTGTATGTTGAGTTTCACTGTTGAACATACTCAAAGATATCCCCCATCATGACTTGAATATCCCTAGAACTTCATACAGTCATCAAGAACAAGTGAATTAAGAGCTTCTCACTATCTTCACCATCTCCTCACACTGCATGAACAAAACTATATTTTGTTAGCACTTTTTATTGTCTAATGTACAGAATAATTCATGTCACTCAATAACAGTGGGTGATAGTGACATTAAATGGTTTTGAATTCAGCATCAGAAAATGCATATAAATAATGAGATATTTTAATGTAGCAAACTCAATTCTATTTTTCTCGTCTTATCAATCAGTGGGAGCAGGGGGAGATGTGTGAAGGATGGGAGTTGGGACGGAGACAACAAATGAAATTGAATTTCAAGAAAAACAAGGACAAATAGCAAAGAAAGGTGCTTTTAAATCAAATGTAAAACAAAATATGAATATTTGGGGGAAACTTCAAATCAGTTAAATGTATCTTCTATTTGTCAACATAATGCCTCAAATTTAATGTAAGAGAGCAGAGCCAAGATGGTGGAGAAAAGGCAGAGATTTCCTGAGCTGTCAAATTCTCCTCCAAAAAACTTTAAAGTAATGCCTCAAAATAAATTCTAAAGCAGCAGAATCCACAAAATGACTAAGATAAACAATTTTCCAGTTCAAGACAACCTAGAAGATTGACAGGAAAGGTCTGTTACACCAGAGTAAGAGTAGACTGCACTCCAGCACAGGCAGCAGCCAGGGCATGTCAGCAGCAGACCTTGTGGCAATTGAATTGGTAGTGGTGTCTCCAGAGCTCTCAATCTACAGACAATAAGGGGATTAGACAACTGATAAGAAGGAGATTACATGTGGTGCTTGGTGCAGGACTTTGTTCCCTTGCCCATACTCAGGCCTTGGTCACAGTCCCAAGGCAAGGGGTGCACCAGTATACCAGAGCTGGTAGAAGAAGGGTAGTGGGAACTCTGCTCACAATTCCAGGGTAAAAAAAAAGTGCCCAGGGTAACATAAGAAGTCAATTTGTGAGGTGCATTTGAACATGTTTCCCTGACACTTTGCACTACCCTGTGCTGTTGTGTATTTAACATGCAGAAGACAGGTAATGAGTTTTTTCCCCCCCATATTCTTGTCTATATTTAATTATATCCTTGCAAAAGTTACTAATGTAGAAAGGTGTTGTGTCCATTGGTTGACCTTCTGAAATAGTTCCCACGGTTAGTAAATAGATAGCTGGCCTTAGAATCAGGAAAAATTCTGATCATCATTCCTCTGACACATGTTGACCATATACAAGTCACTTAACCTTCTTCAGCATCCTCAGACATCTCCGTGATTGTAAATATATATTAACATCCTTTAAATTTTTTTTATACTTTATTCTCCCCATATTTATTTTGTATATATTTACATATGTACTTTTCTCTCAGTTGGGATACAAGGTCCTTGAGAGGAGGGACTATTTCATTCCTTGCGTTTGTATTTCCAGCCCTTAGCACAATTCATGGCACAAAGTAGTTCCTTAATAAATGACTATTGACTGATAAGTTGCAGAGTAAGTGCTGATTTCCATTGGGATGGGGATTTCCATTTTGAGAGTTACCCTTACACTAATGAAGACACAAATGGACTCCTAAACCCCCCATAAAGGAGACCAGAAGACTCTCAAAATACTTATATTTGGTGAGCTCCATTGCCAATCTCTGAACATTGTCATAGGAAATTTAATTTTAATTCCTCACCCTCATTCTCTTAGGAGCACTGTTTCTACTGCCAACTGTCTCATAGTGAAAAATACTCAGGCATTAAATATCCTGTACCAGATCAAAGACTTCCAGGAAAACCAAGTTGATATAAATGGGCAAGAAAAAGAGTAATAAGCATATTCAATAAAGTAAAATAAAGATCAGAGGCTTAGGGAAGATTAGAGCAGGGAGGCACCTGCTGAGGTGCATTTTCAAAGCCTCTAGCAAGTGATAGAGGAATGGAATGGGAGAATATAGGGTCCTAGGCTGGAGTTAAAAGATTTGGGTTAAAGTCTTAGCATTCTCATTCACTAGCTATGCAAAAAAATACCTGAATGTTTAGGTAAAACACCTAAGGATGTTCTACATTTGGTCACACTTAAAAATACTCATCCAATGCAGGAACAATGCTATATCACGCACATTTATGCTTCTATATCTGGGTTCCAAGGTATTTTCCACAGCAGAGCCCCCTTGGTGAACAGGAAGGGTTAGAGACACAGTATGTTCTGGCTAAACAGTCAATGGAAAGATGCTATTTCCATTCATGTTTCAGGAAGCTACTTTTACCCAGCTGGATCTTTTCCTTAGACCAGGTCTCCAGCATCTCCCATTTGAGTCTTTCCATTTTAAATGATCTGACATGCACTGTAAGATACATGTATGTGGGTATGTGTACATGTATATGTATATATACACACACACATATATATACAGAGGGAGAAGGGAAAGAGAGAGAGAGGAGAGAGAGAGAGGAGAGAGAGAGACAGAGAGAGAGGAGGTATCAACATTTTTTTTTATGGAAAAGCAGTCTATGGGGAAAAAACCCAGTTAGTTATAATTTGAGTTTTTTTTTCTTAGCTCTCACATCTTCCTGATATAGTTTTATTTGAAGCTTTTCTGTCAGTCATTAATTCCTTATAAATGTAACAGTTATCTTCTTTGTCTTCAGACTATATTTAAATTCCAGATGGACCATACTTGAAGACTACAATCCAAATAATGCTAATCCTTGGAAATGT
The DNA here is from genome assembly GCA_028627135.1 of Pseudochirops cupreus. NCBI lineage: Eukaryota > Metazoa > Chordata > Mammalia > Diprotodontia > Pseudocheiridae > Pseudochirops > Pseudochirops cupreus. The sequence continues at coordinate 407,894,424 of CM053580.1, forward strand.
GAATCAGCTTTCTGCTGCAGAGCATGATTCATCATTGTTGTTTTAGTGCTTTATAGTTATCTTCATTGCGGGACTAGCACCTCTGGTGTAAGGGCTTGCTGAGCCCTCTTTAGGGCTGCTTATCCACCTTTGGTGTCCAATCAGTCGCCAAAGTCTCACCTGTGACTCAAGAAACTGTAGCATGCACAGCAGACACGCTCTGGTAAACTATCTCAGCAGACAGGCTAAACCAGGTTAAGGGCAATTGACAGGCTTCAAACCCATCAATGAGTTAAGGGGCTATCTACCCCAAGCATGTTAAGATTGCCCCTGTTCAATGAGCAAATGAAAACAATTTGTTCCAGTGATCATGAAGGCATCTAAAGCAGGCCCTGTGGAGTGCTTAAAGTTGATCAGACATAGAAGAAGCCAAGATCATCCACTACATCCCAGGTCATGGTCAGTCATCCTAATTTTTGTCTTGCCACTAGAAGAGAGGGTGAGGCTAATGACTGTGCAACTCTGTCTCAATTGAATCCAATTCACAAACAAGTCAAGACATCACCCATCGTGTCATTAGTCCTCTTCAAAAACAAAGGACCAACAATAACAATTATTTTCATTCAATTGTAGTAAAATTCCTATATATTTAAACAAGAAAATATAAGAACACAAGTCCAGACAATCTGTGAATAGCCAATAAGGCCTAGATGAGGATGGAATTTCCTATTTTCTTAACACCAAATTTCAAAGTATCTGCTTAAAGCTGGAGACCTCTGGAAGGAAGAAGAGAAGGTACTGGGTCATGGCTGCACTCTAGGGAAGAACAACACTAGTGTGACTTACATCAAAGGAAAGCAGTATATACTACCAGAGCAGCCTGCAAGAAGGAGTGTGCTTCTGAAGAGCCATCTGAGAAGCTGAGACAGATGCCATGAAGAAAGTTTAAATACTCACTGGAATCAGAATCATCAAAGTTTACATAGCAAATATGGCAGCTTTCAAGGGAATGCTCAATATTCACTCTTTACTGCCAAGGTTGTTTTCTTCTATTTACAGAAATCACCTATGATAGAGTAAAACACATGCAGACAATTTTTTGTAAGGGCCCTGTACTGATTCCTGTTTCATATGCTGTATTATGCTTTATCATTATTCACTACTAATTAGGGAATTTTCTCTAATAAAGGAAATCATTAAGCTAAATGAGAATGAAACAGATTATACTAGTCACATGTAAGGAGGTGGGTTGTGTAAAGCTCATTGAAACACAAATTGTCTAGAAACAATAATGTTCTTTTTATTATTGTTTGTCATACCTAGATAGTAAAGAAGTGACTGTATTTTTTTTTAAACTTGCTTATTGTTATTCACTCGTGTCTTTCTCTTGATGACCCCATTTGGGGTTTTCTTTGGCAGAGATACTAGAGTGGTTTGCCATTTCCTCCTCCAGCTCCCTTTACAGATGAGGAAATGGAGGCAAACAGAATTAAATGATTTGCCCAGGGTCACCCAGCTAATAAGTCTTTGAGATTGTATTTGAATTCATGAAGATGCATCTTCCTGACTCCAACCAAAGCACTCTATCCACTGTACCATCTACCTACCCTGCTCACATGTTAGACATCATGTAATAGAAGAAACATAAGAAATCAACATACAAACATGTATGTTTACCTGGCAATCATATCATTTAATTTGATTTTTAATTACAAAATTACTGGGGAAAGGAGGTTTTATGGAGGTAAAATCAGTATCATAGTCACAAAAATTGTAGAATGCATGAAAATTTCCTATTGATTCTAGGAAATCAGAGGTCTCTATGTGGGACTTGTCAGCCAAAATAGGCTTTAGTGTGTGATGTCACGTCTATTTTTTATGGCAAATATTCATTTTTAAATGATTGAAGTGATGCTGTTGATGATGATGATAGCTGGCATTTATAGAGACCTTTCAAGTTTGTAGAGAACTTTACATATATTTTATAATTTGATTTAGAGGTAGAAATTCCAGATATATACTTTTAAGTAGTCTCAGTGTAGAAGGAAAGGGGGGAACATTTTGTAACAGCAAGCAAAGTAGAGTTTTTTCTGGATTGAGCTTTAGCCAATCAAACGCCTTTGATCAAGTCTTTGACTGAATCAAGAGTCTTTGACTGAATCAAGAGTCTTTGGAAACATATTCTATGTGTCATATGATATACTGAATGTTTAACATAACATAAAATCATATTGCATCATATCATATATATGGGTAATATGTTTTGCTTAAGGATGTTGCTATGAATGCTATGCTTTAGTTTATTGCTGAATAAATGGAGAGCTCATTATACTATGCAATCAGACTCTTAAAATTATTCACAGCAGCAGTCCACAAGTGTGCTACCATGATTGGCATTACACATTTAAAGAAACCAAGGTGACCACACACAATACTCTCAAAAAACCTCAAATTTAAAAGAATGGGTATAAAAGGTGGAAGGAGTTCATTCCATTGCCATGGAGTTCAAAAATGTTAAATGAACCTGTATGAATAGTTTCAGAAAAGTTAAATCTTAAGAATGCAGTTTGCAAAACTGTAAAAATTTAATTGAAATTATGTATATATGTGTCTTTTAAATTACATTCAGAGAAAAAACAAGGTAGTTTCTGTTTTTGATATGGATGATGAAATATTAAGAGAAGAGAAAGAGTAAAACCTGAACTACTCAATTTCTATTTAACTTCCATCTTTTCCACTGAGGAGAACAATTTTCAAAATATGCAGTATAAAACGAATATTATTAAGAGGGAACTGTGGCCAAAGTTGCAGGGAAGAAATTAAGAAAGCATGTCATTGTTGTTGTTGTTGTTTAGTCATTCAGTCACGTCTGACTCTTCATGAACCCATGGACCAAGTATTCATGGGTTTTTGGGGGCAAAAATACTAGAGCAGTTTGCAATTTCTTTGTCCAGTTTTATGCAGGCAGGGGTTAGTTACTTGCCCAGGGTCATGTGCCTAGTAAATGTCTGAGTTCAGATTTGAAGTCTGGTCTTCCTTGTCTTTGTGACTCCAAGGCCAGTGCTCTTATCCTCTGTGCCACCTAGCACCCCAAGAAAGCATGATCCCACATCAAATGAGTTAAAATCTCCAGATGGATTCCATTTAGGGGCATTAGAGGAACCTGACTCTTTAATTATGAAATAACTCTTGTTCACCATTTTAAAAAATCATGATCAATGAGCCAGAAAAAGAGGATCATAGGAATCAGAAATGGAAGAATCCTTACAGATCAATTGTGTTACCCTCTTATTTTGTAAATGAAAACTCTGAGATCAAGAAAAGTAACACGATGTAGCCAAGGTTTAGAGCTGCTAGTAAGTGAAAGAGGCATGATTTCTAATCAAATCTTTTAACTCTAAATTGAAAAATTTCAGGAACTATAGACCAGCAAATTTGTGAATCCCCAGAAAAAAAAATTAAAACTGGATGATTAAATTGGGTTAGGATGTGTCCTTGTTAATCCTCAAGTAATTAGAAAACATTAGATGCCAAATCCTCTCGCTTGAAGAACATTGCAAGGATAGAACTCTTAGCCCTAGGCCCAGGGGGTATTCTAAAGAGAACTTAATATTATAAAATTTAAGTTCATTGATAAGTGAGAAGATTTCTGGGACTTAAGAGGAAACACAGTGGCCAGTCACATCCTAAAAGTTATGGAGAAAAAAAAAGTATGGAACAAAATATTCTAGGGAATCTCAACCACCTTTAACAAAGTTGAAGGCCTCTCATGGGCTTCTCTGAAGTAGGGAAAAAAGTTCCATGCACTAGTAACTTGGAATTCAATGAGGCAATAAACCTGAAGGAAATATGTGAATCAGGTCCCGTAGGGTCAGATGTCATAGTTATACATAGCAGGGCTTCTTAAACTTTTTCTACTCACAATGCATTTTCATCTGAGAACTTTTTATGCAACCCCAGGTATATAGGTATACAAAATAGGTATACAAATCAAATATTTACTGATAATAAACTATAAAGAAATTTATCTTAAAACAATTCTCTGGTGTATATAATATTATTATGTATATATATACAATATAAAATTTTACCATTTATTAAAGAAAAAGCAAATTTGCATGCTAATGAGATGGATTACTTGGTTATTTTTACATAAAGAATTAAATCTTGGCAGAATATTTGATACTGCAGGAAACAGAGCATCTTCAATGCTTCTCTGAGTTGAGGAAATTTTGATTTTATAATCATCAATGCTGAGAATGCCACTTTGCATAAATACAGAGCACAAAATGGCAGAATTATATTTAAGGCCATTTCAGAAATTGTTGGAAAGTCTGTCCTAAGTTCAAGCCAAAATTCATTCAATGATTTTTTAAAAGGAACCTCAAGTTATAAATCTGTGATGTTTGATAACTTGGCAAATTCTTCTTGAACTTTTCAATGGTGGATAACTGACATTTTATTTCAATTAAGCATGGTTTATAAACTCAATTTATTTTTCAGAATCAAAATCTGAAGGGGAAGTATTTCTGAAGCTGTGTCTTTAGGCCCTTCTAACACTTCTATAAGTGTTAGAATTAAATCTCTGAGAAAGTTATTTTCAGTTATGAAATCATCTGTAGCTGCAAACATTTCTAAAGAACCATTTTCCATCCTATTCTTCCCTATGTTAACATTTTAGTATGACTTTCAATTTTATTTTTTAACATAAATGTTACAATTCTTCCTTGAAGCAACATGTTTAAATCATTGAATTTTTCAGAAACATTCAACAACTAACAGAGTTTTGAAAGCCCTAAGTCGTTATGAAGAAAAGGAACAAAACCAGATTTCTGCCAAAAATGTGACTCCACCTTTTAATTTCAATCCTCTGTTTAAACTTCCCCCTCTTGAGAGCCACCTTGCCTCTGCATGTAAGCATACAAGCTTTTGTATTTGTAGTCCATGTCTTTCCAAAGGTTTCAAAACAAACAACTTTTAATGAAGTTAATGATTTTTTATCTTTCTTTCTTTTAAAATGATCTATTTTTAGCTTGCAACATTCAGTTGCACAAGTTTTGAGATCCAAATTTTCTCCCCCTCCCTCTCTTATCCCTTTCACCCTCCCCCAAAGATGGCATGTAATCCAATATAGGTTCTACATATACCTTCACATTAAACATATTTTCACAATAGTCAAGTTGTAAAGAATTAGAACCAATGAAATGAACCATGAGAAAGAAGAAACAAAACAAAAGAAAAGAGAGCAAATAGTTGGCTTCATCTACATTCAGACTCTATAATTCTTTCTCTGGATGTAGATAGCCTTTTCCATCATGGGTCTTTTGGAGTTGTCTTAGAACCTTGAATTGCTGAGAAGAACCAAGTCTATCAAAGTTAGCCATCACAGATAACAATGTGTCTGTAACTGTGTATAATGTTCTCCTGGTTTCGTTCCCCTCACTCAGCATCAGTTCATACAAGGCTTTCCAGGTTATTATGAATTTCATCTGCTCCTCATTTAAAAAAATTTTTAATTTATTTTTTTCTCCTCATTTCTTATAGCACAATAGTATTCCATAGCATTCATACACCACAACTTGTTTAGCCATTCCCCAATTAAAGAACATCCCCTTGAGTTCCAATTCTTTGCCACCACAAAAAGGGCTGCTATAAATATTTTTGTACATACAGGTCCTTTTCCCTTTTGGATGATATCTTTGGGATACAGGCCTAGAAGAGATATTGCTGGGTTAAAGGGCATTAATTTCTTCCCAGAATTTATATTTAGTTTTCAACATTCACTTCCACAAGATTTTGGGTTGCAAATTTCCTCCCCATCTCTCCCCATCCCCCATCCCAAGATGGCAAGCATACTGATTAACCCTTCCCCTGGTCTGTCTTCTCTTTTATTCCCTTCATTCCCCCCCCTGCCCTTACCCCTTACCTTCTTGTAGGTTAAGATGGATTTCTATTCCACATTGCCTGTATATCTTATTTCTCAATTGCATGTAAAAACAATTTTTAACATGTGTCTGAGTTCTTTGAGTTCCAGATTCTCTTCCTTCTTCCCTCCTCAGCCCCTGTACCCCATTGAGGAGATACGCAATTCAATGTAGGTTATACATGTGTAGTTATGCAAAACATTTCCACAGTAGTCATATTTAGAAAGACTATATTTCCCTCCATCCTATCCCACCCACCGCCATTTATTCTCTTTTCTCCTTTGACCCTATCCCTTTTCAGAAGTGTTTACTATCCCCTCCTCCAATTTGCCCTCTCTTCTATCTTCCCCTCCCCCCCATTTATCCCCTTCCTGCCTACTTTCTTGTAGGGTAAGATACTCAATTGAGTGTGTATGTTATTCACTCCTTAAGCCATATCCAACGAGAGTAAGGTTGATTCATTCCCTTTCACCTCTCTGCTCTTCCCCTCCATTGTAACTGCTTTCCCTTGGCTCTTTTATGTGAGATAATTTAAGCTATCCTATTTCTCCCTTTCTCCTTCTCCCAATATATTCCTCTCTCATCCCTTAATTTTACTTTTTAGATATCATTCCTTCATATTCAACTCACTCTGTGCCCTCTGTCTATATATACACACATACACATATGCACACATATATACATGCACATACATATACAAATACACATAAATACATCTATATATACACATACATATACATACATATGTAGATAGATACATACACACACATATGCATATTCCTTTCAACTCTCCTTATACTGACAAAAGTCTCATGAATTACAAATATTGTCTTTCCATGCAGGAATGTAAACAGTTCAGCTTTAATAAGTTCCTTATGATTTCTTTTTCCTACTTACCTTTTCATGTTTCTCTTGATTCTTGTAGTTGAAGGTCAAATTTTCTGTTCAGCTCTGTTGTTGTTGTTGTTGTTTTCCATCAAGAATGCTTGAAAGTTGGGGCAGCTAGGTGGTGCAGTGAATAGAGCACTGGCCCTGGAGTCAGGAGGACCTGAGTTCAAATGTGACCTCAGACGCCGAACACACAAAAAAAACTAGCTATGTGACCTTGGGCAAGTCACTTAACCGCTATTGCCCTACCTTCCCCCTCCAAAAAAGCAAAAAGCCAAAACACAGAAAGAATGCTTGAGAATTCTCTTTTTCATTGAATGTCCAGTTTTCCCCTGAAGTACTACACTCATTTTTGTTCGATAGGTCCTTCTTTGTTTTAATCCCAGCTCCTTTGGCCTCCAGAGTATCATATTCCAAGCCCTCTGATCCCTTAATGAGGAAGCTGCTAGATCTTGTGTTACCCTGATTGTGTTTCCACATACTCAAATTGTTCTTTCCTGACTGCTTGTAATATTTTCTCCTTGACCTGGGAACTCTGGAATCTGGCTACAATATACCTAGGAGTTTTCTCTTTGGGATCTTTTTCAAGAAGCAATTGGTAGATTCTTTCAATTACTATTTTACCCTCTGGTTCTAGAATATCAGATGATTTCTTGAAATATGATATCGGCTTTTTTTAACATAGCTTTTAGGTAGTCCAATTATTTTTAAATTATCTCTCCTGAATCTGTTTTCCAGGTCATCAGTTGTTTTTTTTCAGTGAGATATTTCACAGTCTTCTATTTCTTCGTTCTTTTGGATCTGTTTTATAATTTTATTGTTGCTGTTGTTTTTTAACCTAGATATCTTCTTTTTTTTAACTTTTGTTTATTTTTTTATTTTTAGTTCACATCATTGATTTCCACAAGATTTTGAGTTACAAATTTTCTCCCCGTCTTTCCCCTACCCACCACCCCAAAGTAGCGATCCCACTGTATACCCCCTCCTCCAATCTCCTCTCTGCTATATCCTCCCCCATCACCCCTCTGACTTTCTGGTAGGGTAAAATGGATCTCCCTATCCCAGGGACTGTATATCTTATTTCCCAGTTGCATGTAAATAATAATAAAATTATGTATATATTTATCATTTGATTTTAGAACTTTAAATTCTGGATTCTTTCTATTCTTTCTTTGTCATCCACCCCCACTGGAAAGTCAGGTAATTCAATACAGGCCATACATGTGCAGTTACACAGAACATCTCCACAATGAACATATTGTGTAACAGTAACTATATTTCCCTCCTCTCTATCTCACCCCCCCACCTTGTTCTGTTCTCTACTTTGTCCCTGTCCCTTTACTGAAGTGTGTGC
>CM053580.1:407903068-407915890 GCA_028627135.1 Pseudochirops cupreus
GACAACAGCAAATTGTCATGAGAATAATACACTTTGATCAGGTAGGATTTATTCCAGGAATGCAAGGATGGTTCAATATCAGGAAAAACATCAGTATAATTGATCACATCAACAACAAAACTAGCAGAAACCATATGATTATCTCAATAGATGCAGAAAAGGCTTTTGATAAAATATAACACCCATTCCTATTAAAAACACTAGAAAGCATAGGAATAAATGGAATCTTCCTTAAAATAATAAGTAGCATCTATCTAAAACCATCAGCAAGTAGTATATATAATAGGGATAAGCTAGAAACATTTCCAATAAGATCAGGAGTGAAACAAAGATGTCCACTATCACCCCTCTTATTCAATTTGATACTAGAGATGTTAGCAGTAGCAATAGGAGAAGAAAAAGAAGTTGAAAGAATCAAACTGGGCAAAAAATAGACTAAACTATAACTCTTTGCAGGTGATACGATGATATACTTGGAAAATCCTAAAGAATCAAGTAAAAGACTACTTCAGATAATAAACAAATTTTGCAAAGTTGCAGGATATAAAATAAACTCACACGAATCCTAGGCATTCCTATATATCTCTAATGAAATCCAAGAGCGAGAGATAGAAAGAGAAATTCCATTTAAAGTTACTGTAGACATTATAAAATATTTAGGAATCTTCCTGCCAAAACAAACCCAGGACTTATATGAACACAATTACAAAACACTTTTCACACAAACAAAGTCAGATCTAACTAATTGGAAAAACATCATTTGCTCGTGGCTGGGTCAAGCTAATATAATAAAAATGACAATTTTACCTAAATTAAATTATATATTTACTGCCATACCAATCAATCTACCAAAAAATTACTTTACAGAGCCAGAAAAAATAGTAGTAAAATTCATTTGGAAGAACAAAAGGTCCAGAATATCAAGGCATCAAAACTACTTGTTATTAGCGGATCAATGGAATAGATTGGGTACACAAGACTCAGCAGCCAATGACTATAGTAATCCACTGTTTGATAAACCCGAAGACCACAGTTTTTGTCATAACAACTCACTATTTGACAAAAACTGCTAGGAAAACTGGAACACCATATGGCAGAAATTGGGCATAGACCAATATCTAACACAGTACAGCAAAATAAAGTCGAAATGGGTGCATGATCTAGGTATAAAGACCGATACTGTAAGCAGTTTGGAAGAGCAAGGGATAGTTTACCTGCCAGATCTATGTAGAGGGGAAGACTTTGTGACAAAACAGAGCTAGAGAGCATTATAAAATGCAAAATCAATAATTTTGATTATATTAAATTGAAAAGCTTCTGTACAAAAAAGCCAATGTTTCCAAGATCAAAAGGGATGTGGAAAATTGGGAAAGAATTTTCACAACCAGTGTCTCTGATAAAGGCCTCATTTCTAAAATATACAAAGAACTGAGTCAAATCTCTAAGAATACAAGCCACTCTCCAATTGATAAACTGTCAAAGGATATGAACAGGCAGTTTTCAGAAGATGAAATTAAAGATATCTATAAGCATATGAAAAAATGTTCCAAATCACTAGTGATTAGAGAAATGCAAATCAAAACAATTCTGAGGTATCATATCTCACCAGCCAGATTGGCTAAGATGACAAAACAGGAAAATGGTAAATGCTGAGAGGCTGTGGAAAAAATCTGAACACTAATGCATTATTGGAGGAGCTGTGAAGTGATCTAGCCATTCTGCCCAAGAATTAAAGGGAGGAATTGAGAAAAATTTATGTGAATTGTGTGAACCAAACTGACTCCATCTTGTAAAACTAACTCCATTTTGAGATCTAACTTTTATTTTTCTGTAAATTCCATCTACTTGCTAAATGTAAGAATTGAGTGACATCCTGTATCACATCAAGGAAAGTCTACTTGCCCACTTTCTCCACCCCCAACTCTTAAAACTCACTTTTCCTACTCCCATTTCAGAAAGTCCTTAATCTTTCTTCCAATTAGAAGTCAGATGACCTTGTATCCTGGTTTAGCCTGTTAATTGTTTTCTTTCAATGCTTAAAAAAATTGCTTCCCCCTGTATTTGGGGTCCAATGCCAAGCTGAGGAAGCCTGAGTCCAATCTGTTATGCAATTGGCATGCATTGCTTAATGAATCTATATGTTTGGAAGCTTGAACTTTTGTTTCCTCAGTCATTTCAATCAATTCATTCACCATAACCATCAAACCTAAAAAGCGCTTTTTATAGTTCCAATCTAAGTATGCCTATCTTCTCTTCAAAATTGTTTCAGAACTTTTTTCTGTGAACTACTTCATTAATAGGAAGAATGGCTGGAGTTTGCAGCAAAGCTTAGGTTCTTCAACATATACCTCTTTAGATTTGAGAAACTCATGGCTTCAACTCTTCTTTCATCTAATGTAGATTCATTATAAACTATTTATTAGGAATTTTCTCTGTTGGTGTATGACACTTTTCTGTGTGATTTGGAGCTGAGAGTATTTACTAAGAACAATGCAAATCAGAGGCACTTAGTAAACACAATGGCTAAAACGTTATGCCTAGACTAAGGAAGTTATTGTTGTTCAGTCACTTTTCAGTCATGCCTAAGTCTTCACTGAACCCTATTTGGGTTTGTTTTTTTTTTAAAGATACCGGAATGGTTTGCAAATTCCTTCTCCAATTCATTTTATATATAAGGAAACTGAGGTAAACAGAGTTAAGTGAATAGCCCAGGATCACACAGCTAGTAAGTTTCTGAAATCAGATTTGAACTCAGGAAGACGAGCCCTCCTGATTTCAGGCCCAGCACTTTATCTACTACACCACCTAGTTGCCCTGTAGTTAGGAAGACCTGAATTCAAATCTTGCCTCAGATATTTACTACCCATGTGACCCTAAGAAAGTCACTTAACTCCTTTGTGCCTCAGTTTCCTCAACTCTAAAACAGAGATAATAAAAGTAAATTCCTCTTCAAGTTGTTCAGAGGGTCACTTGAGAAATTTGCAAAGTTGCTGCCATGTAGCAGGTGCTTATTAAATGTTTGTTTCCATTCTTCCTATAACTGGTAAGATCTCACCCATTTCCCATTGACAAGTAGTGAAGTTATGTAAGTAACAATTCTGTATATAAAATGCGAATCAGCCTTTTTATCATTTGTATGCAAAAAGATTTTTAAAGCTTTGCTTCACATTTGTCATTTCCTGATTCCTTTCTTCTCCCTCTTTACCCATCATCCTGCTCTTTCCCTCAACTCATCATTTGCCTTAACACTTTCTTTTTTTGTTTTACTTCAGCTGAAGCACAACAGATTCTGCTCCAGTCACTTATTCTGTGTGTGTCTTTCTGTTCAAGTATTTCTTGTTAATAACATGTTGGATTCTGGTTTCTAATCCATTCTGCTATCTGCTTCCATTTTATGGGTGAATTAACTCCATTCACATTCACAGTTATGATTACTAACTGTACACTTCCCTCTGTCCTATTTTCTTTAATTTATCCTTCTCTTCTCTCTCTTTCTCTTTTACCCTGTTCCTCCTCAAAAGTTTACTTTCCTTTGGACCACCGCTTCCTTTAATTCACCTTCCCTACCCATCAAAGCTAAGCATAATCCTGAATGGAAAAAAAATGGATAGTTAATGAATTGCCAGACTTTCAGGTTTTTATTACAAAAAGACCTGAACTTAATAGGAAATTTGACATTCAAGACCCAAGAGAAATATGAGGTAAACATCAAAGACTAATTACAAGGGACCCTATAAGGACAGACTGTTTACTTATTATATTAGGAAATGTAAACTGCATTTTAAGATTATGATTAGTAATAGGGTAGTTTTCAAAGAAATATTGAGGTAGAGCTCAATATGATGTGATTCTAAAAAGTAATATTGTCTAGGAAAAGGTAAAAAGAGTAAATATCTTATGCAAATGAGGTATGCAAAGAAGTATTTATACAGAGTTATTAGATGGAGGATGAGAGTTGGTAGTTCTGGAACCCTACTCTTATTGAAAAGAGGTTAAAGAGGAAACAATTCATTTAAAATTCAGAAAGAAAGAAGGTAAAGAGGATGAGGGGGAGAGAATAAGTTTAAAGGGAACCCTACTCACATTAGATCTGGGTTAAAAAGAGAACAATATATATGTAGTATAAGGATTAAATACTTAAAAGGGAATATAAGACTTATAAATTTACAAAGAAATAAGAGGATAAAGAAATAAGATAAGGTACTAGAGAAGGGTGTCTGGATTAAGAGGAATGGGTTAAAAGGGAATAACTTATTTAGAAGACTATAAAAGTCTTCTAAATTCAGATAGAAACAAGAGGGTAAGTGGAAAGGGTATATGTGGTGGGGGTAGGATAAGAGAAGGACCTTTGGAGGGGTTAAATAATAAGAGGGCAAGGTAGAGTGTAGAAGAAGTAAAGTAGAGGAGTCAAGAGGTATAGGAAATAAGAGATACACATAAACATAAAATAAAGCTCAGGGGTATAATTTATTAGGAAAAAATCAGGGGTAGTAATCATGACCTTAAACAAAATTAAAGCTAAAATAGATTTAATCAAAAGAGAAAAATAGGTATACTACATTATATATCACTCACATTAATCAACATTGTTTTAGACTATTTAAAATAACCAGACAGTATAAGGTTGAAATATTGCTGTGGTGTAGGAAATGATGAATTGTGGACTTAGAAAAACATGGAAAGACTTGGACTTATCAAGGTAGATGTTATCCACCGTCAGAGAAACAGAGGACAAGCAAGTATAGTACAGACATACACAGATGCATATGACTGTATATATCTACATATGAGTATAATTATAGATATCTAAGTATATGTATGTGTATGTATGCATTTATATATGCATATACATATGTATGTGTGTATATGTGTGTATCTGCGCTTAATTGTAGCCTTCTGGGGGGGGGGGAAGGGGAGGAAGAGAGGGAAAAGGATGAAGTAAAATGCATAGCAGAGAATAAAAGAAAACTTAAAAGGAAGCAAGGAAAATATGGACAGCTCTGAACACAATTACATAGGCTTTCCTGAAATGAAAATTACGCTGTATATTTTGAATCTTCTCATGTTTTGCTGTACACATATCAATGCTTTTTTTTCCTCTTTTCCTATTTTGTATTTATGTTTTAGTATTTAAGTATATAATGTTTCTTTTTATTTTCTTATGTTGTAAGTTTTAGTATTTAAGTTTAAAATAAATTAATAAAAAATTAAAAATAAAAAAATTCACCTTCCCTTTTGTCACCATTTCCCCCCTTTCTTTTAATCCCTTCTCCTCCTACTCCTCAATTAAGATAGATTTATATATCTAACTGGTTATTTGTGTGTGTGTGTGTGTGTGTGTTCGCGCGCGCATTCTGTCTTTTAATCAATTCAGATAAAAGTGAGGTTCAGTTGTTGCCAATCCTCCCATTTTCTCTCCACTATAAAAGCTTTTCTTATGTACCTCTTTCATGTAAGATAATTTTCTTCATTTTTTTCTCTCCCTTCCCCTTCTCCCAATGCATCCCTCTTTCTCACCCATCCACTTTTTCGAGATCTTCCCAACATAATTAATGCTTCCCCGTGCCCTCTGTCTATTTAGACTCCATCTAACCGCCTTAATAATGATATAATTCTTGGAAATTGCATGTATCATCTTTCCACATAGAAATGTAGACAATTTGATTTTATTGAGTCTTTTATTATTCTTTAATATTTACTTTTTTATGCTTCTACTGAGTCTTATGTTTGAATGTCAAAAATTTTATTTGTATCTGGCCCTTCTGTCAAGAATGCTTGGAAGTTCTCTATTTCATTAGATTGCCATTTTTTTAATCTCTGAAGAATTACACTCAGTTTTGCCAAGTAGATTATTCTTGGTTATAATCTTAGCTCCTTTGTTTACAGAATATTGTATCCCAACCCCTTCACTTCTTGAATGTAGAAGCTGCCAAATCTTGTGTGATCCTGACTGTGGCACTGTAATATTTGAATGATTTCTTTCTGGCTGCTTGCAGTATTTTCTCTTTCACCTGGGAGCTCTAGAATTTGGCTATACTATTCCTTGGAGTTTTCATTCTGGAATCTCTTTCATGAAGTGACTGGTGGATTCTTTCAATTTCTATTTTGTCCTCTGGTTCTAGGACACCAAGGCAGGTTTCTTCGATAATTTCTTGCAATATGATATCTAAACTCCTTCTTTGACCATGGCTTTCAGGGATTCTCACAACTCTTTGACTATCTCTCCATGATTTATTTTCCAGGTTAGCTGTATATCCAATAAAGCATTTCATATTTTCTTTTTTTCATTATTTTGCCTTCGTTTTATTGTTTCTTGATGTCTCATGGAGTTAACAGCTTCCACTTGCCCAATTCTAATTTTTAATAAATTATCTTCTTCAGTTAGTTTTTATAGCTCTTTTTCCATTTGGTCAATTCTGCTTTTTAAGAAGCTCTTTCCTTCTGTGAATTTTTGTGCCATTTCTACCATTTGGCAAATTTTGTTTTTTAAGGTGTCATTTTTAATGTGTCACTTATAAAATGTTATTTCCTTCAGTATTTTAGTGCTTCTTTCACCAACCTGCTAATTCTCTTTTCATGTCCTGAAAACAAGGGCATAGCTTGATCATCAGTTATATGTGTTTCAAATACCAACCCACTTTCCTTGCATCATTCTCATTTCTCTTCCCAGTTTTTCCTCCACTTCTCTTATTTGGTTTTCAAAATCCTTTTTAAGCTGATCTATGGCTTTTAGGCAGTTTTCATATTTCTTGGAAGCTTTTGGTGCAGGAGTTCTGACTGTGTTGTCTTCCTCCCATTGCTTACTTTGATCCTTTTTGTCCCCAAAAAAGGATTCTAGAGTTCGGCTGCTGTTCTTACTTTGCTTCCTTTGCCTGCTCATGTTGCCAGTGAATTACTTGACTTTTTTTGCTCTGCAGAACTCTGCTTCCAGAGGGGAAAACTCTGTCCCAAATTGCTGGGGTTTTTGCAGCTGCCAGAGCTATTAGGAGGCTGCTGCAGCCCCCACCACCTTTGACTCACTGAAAACACACCCCAGGACCATCACCCAAGACCACGATCTGGATCCAGGCCACTCAATGCAAGAGTACTTAGCCTCTGAATGATCGCTTGGCCCCCCTGCAGTCTGCAGGCTGGGAGCTCTGAAGCAGCCATGTGGAGATTGCTGCAGAGCCACTGCTTCTGCCGCTTCCTTGTCCTGGAGGCAGTTCAGCCAGACTGCTTTTCTCCCCTAAATTTAGCTGAGATATACTGACCTTTCACTTAGTCCTTGTTTCTTATGGCTTGATAATTTTGGAAACTGCCACAGCTGCTGCTGATTCACTCTCCTGAAGGCTCCAGCTGTGCCTTGTTCTGGCCACCCCCAGGGCCAAGCTGCAGTTTCAGGCTGGGCTTGTTTCGGCTCCCAGCTACTGCGATGAGCCCTTCCTGCTGAGCTGCCTTCAGCAGGAGATGTGTTTTTCTGTATTTTTGTGTGAGATTTGGAGCCCTAAAATTTGTTTAGAGTTATATTTTATGAGTATTTGAGGTGGCTATGTGGGAGCTGCAGAACCTTGCTGCTTCTACACTGCCATCTTGGCTCTGCCCCTCCAACCCACTTTCCCAAGGGACTTTGTGTACATGTAGAAGGGATTGTATACTCCACATAGGCATTTGATATTTTATATCCATTACTTAAAGTGGATACTTAAACTCTCTGTCTTCCAAGAACCTAGTAAAGGAGATAGAATATTGCCATTTGAGGTTTTATTTTTCTCTTATTTTTTAGCTTTGGTCCTTGCTATACTTTCTCAGTAGATATATAAAAACTCATTGAAATTAACTGATTCATTGATATTGGAGATATAAGAAAATGGTTGCTTTGAAGAGTACACTAAATGGGAACAGATATTTATGAACAATAGCAAAAGAAGATTCAGCCCATTAAGGTTAATCCAATGATAGAACTCTAAAAGAATAAGAAGAAATTTGCTTGTGGGAGTTGGGAAAATGAGCCCAGAAAGGATGATATACTTGAAATGTGCTTCCTTTTCATCTATCTCTCCTCAAATCTCAAGTTTCCTTCAAAGTTCAGTTTAGTTCTGCCTTCTGTTTGAAGACTTTTCTGGTGCCTCATGTCTTCACTTCCTCCCCCACCCTGCCTTTAGGGGTGGTGGGAGTGGTACAAACCTGGTATATGCTTTTATATTTACATGTTTTCTCTAGGATACATAAGCTCCTTGAGGACAGTGATTATTTTATTTTTGCCTTTCTATTTCAAACACCTAGCACAGTGCTTGTATGTAGTAAGTTCTTCATTATTGTTGCTGCTGTTTTGAGGTAATCAGGGTTAAGTGACTTGCCCAGGGTCACACAGTAAGTGTAAGTGTCTGAGGCTGGATCTAAACTCAGGTCCTCTTGACTCCAAGGCTTGTACTCCATCCACTGTACCACCTAATTACCCCAGTAGGTTCTTAATAAACAGTAATTTGAGTGAATAATAAAGACAATTATGTAACTCTGTCCCAAAAGCAACAAGAAAATATCATTTATTGGGACAGTAATTCATTTTGTCTTGAAGTATTCTCAAAGAGCACAAGAAAAAAGACCACAGGAACCTAATTATAGATTATGAGTCAACATCTGTTGTGAGATGTGGAGTACAGAAACTCCATGAAGAACTTGATAAATATGACAAACCAGGTCATTATGTGCATTGATACTCAGTGACATTAATTCAAATATTGGTGCAAGAAAGGAGAGCAATAGGGGGAAATGGAAAATATTCCAGTAGCAGTCTAGTAGACTATACTACTCACTGAAAATTGAGATAATACTTGCTCTATTAAAGTCCTTTGGCACCTGTCTTACTTTACAAAGTCTTTCAGACATCTGTGAGAGTGGTTTTGCTATAACATTAATAATAACATTAATCAAATGTTATTTATTAAGCATCTACTGTATGCACTAGGTATTGTTCTAGATGCTAGGAATTCAAAGAAAAAAAATTAAATAGTCCCTGTCCACAAGGAGTTCACACTGTAATGGGGGAAAATAACATGTACTCATATAAGCATTTAAAAAGTAAATGTAGTGTATGTGTCTAGCGTTGTTGGGTTGTTGTCGTTTTGTTTTTGGTTTTTTTTGGTCAATGTAGGGTACGTGTGTACACATGGGTCTATCTCAAAATGGCTCCCAGAGAGGGAAGAATAGATATCTCTAGGGTCTCTTTCCTCTTCTCCAATTTCTCCAAGGGACGCCTTGATTCCTTCCAGGAGGAGAAGGAAGAGGTTTGGGCCAGAGGCTGCCCATCCTACTCTTCTCAGAAAGAGGGAGCACCAGGCTAAAACTATATGTATCTGATCTCTTAAATATTGTAAGTCTAGGAGAAATAATTTTTAGGTTCAAGTGGGCTCCTGATCACTATCCCTTAACAAGAAAGGAATACCCCAAGATGTTTACTTGACTCCCTCCCACCAAATTCAAGTTCTACAATAAAGATGCATAGCAAATGGCATATAAGCCCATTTATTCAAACAGATAGCAGAAATTAGAGAAATACACATATGCAACTATAGACAAGATGACACAAAGAGTGAAAGAGCTCTCCCTTTGGGAGTGAGATAATTCAACTATGAGAGAGTCTCAGTTCTTATCAAGGAAAAATTCCCTGACAGTTCTAGCGTAGCAAGATGGGAATAGGGGGAGGATAGAGAGTGGCAATGTTCTACACATCAGCTTATTTTCAAGGATCTTTGTCACTTTTCAGTCCTCTGAAGAGAGTTTGGAATCATGTTCCTTCTCTCTCAAAGCTAGAAGTCAGAAACCTAAGCTATTTCTTTTCTCTGCTTCTCACCAATTCAACCCATTGTGCAAGTCGGGCACACTAAATAATCTGTCTCTACCAATAAGCAGAGTTTAATGCAAATAGACCTTTAAGTCATGGATTACATAAATGCAAAACGATTGGAGGAGGGGAAAGAGATAGCTAGCAGGTAGAGAGATGAGGAACAGCTTTATATAGGAGGTGCCATTTGATCTGAGCATTGAAAGGAGATAAGTAAGTTCCAGAGCGGGGAATAGGCTATGCAATGGCACATATATCTAACCTACAAATAAAAATTGAGATTAAGGGAGGAGACAAGAGAAGAAAGGAAGAAAAAAAGAAAAGGAAGAAAGATATAAATTATTCGAGTGGGAAGGAGAATGGAATGATTAGTCATGGCAGATTTATGTGTGCATAATGGTCCTTGGAGGCATGTGAAACAGTAGGCAAGTTTCACTGGAGTTCTTCTTTCCCTTTAATTTTTTTATTCTATAAATTTGACTAAAACCAACATTATAACCTGTTCTGATACATGTAACAAGAGAAAGACAACATTGATGTAATCTTTCTTTCTGGCTGTTGCATTAGCCTTCCTCCCTAAGCATTTCCTAACAGAAGCTAAAATGAGCCATCAATGGGCAATGTAGAGAGGGGATGTTATTTTAAATCACAAGATAATTTCAGCTGTCATGGAACTTTCATCAGAAACACTGATATTTCCTGAGAACCTGGATACTCTGCACATAAACAATGTGAAAATGGCCTCTTAGCTTTGGCAAGCCACAGCTTGACTTTCATCTGCTAAAATCACCAGGAACCTATGGGATTGAAGGGTTAAATTACTTACTTAGTAAGGCACCTTTGAACTACAGATCAGTATCCTGAGTCTGAGGGTCAGCACAGTGGGGCATTTGCTGTCTACTACAAGACCAACTAAGATAATTCTATATCTTACCCCATTCACCTGCCAATAAAATATTTCTTAATAATGCTTATTAATAGTATTTTAAAATGAGACTTCAGAAGCTTCAGTGCCTTAAATAGCCTACTTGCCAATCATCTTTTCCTGATCCCACCAGATGCCTCTGAAATAGACCACTGCCCACAACCTGGTAGATGAGGGTTAATGATAGCTGTGACAATCACTTGTGGCAAAACTCTAATTAGCACACCAGTGTTGCTCTGTTCTTGTTCAGTCACAGTGTGTGCTTGCTCCAAAAAGATTTTTAACAGCAATGATACAGGATGTTCTTTTTTTTTCTTGAAAAGTGAAAGCAAAATTTTTGAAAAACTATATATGGATTTTGCAGCACAGACTGTATTTACGTATAGCTGACAGGAGAGTTTGACTGATTTGGCTGATACTCATTGTAAAAAGCAAATTACCAATGGACTAGAATGATAAGTGATCAAGTTAATGATGTTGGAGATTCCAGTTGGTATAATTCAACTTTGTCAATTCCCTGCCTGTAAGAGAATAAACCTCCACTTTTCTTACAATTGATGGGAGCCATCTATATTGATATGGCTGAGATAAAATGTTGTAAACCTCTAAAACAGAAAATTCAATACCCTAGTTGTATGGGGATGGGGAAGGGGTGGGGGAGGTATAGCTTACTGAGATGTCAAGGAGAAATGAAAGGCCTAGCAACTTGAACTGAAAAAAACTTATGATAAATCATTGGGATCAGGGTATGTCCGGTTTCTCTGTTGTACAAATGTTGGAAACATTCTTTAAGAGAGAAAACAGGAATTTATGAGAAATGTAAAAGAGGTCATGTGTGCAGGTGGTCTAAGGCTAGCTATTAGAGGCAAGTGATGTTTTGCAGGCAGGTTACGAAGATGATAAAGCATCTTTCTAGCCCTATGGCTAAACCAGGAGACTAGACTAGGCCCACTGGCAAAAAACAAAACAAAACAAAAGACTTAAACTAAACGAAATTTCACTAACAATCAGCAAGTGACCATGCTTTAAATAAATGATCAAGGTTTGTTCAAGGGGATAGACTGATGGGTCAGTGAGGAGGAAGGAATATGCGAAGAAGTAAAGATGACACAATTTTTTAAAAAGAGCAATTGTCAGGGGAAAATAAGGTCATTCAATGAAATAGAGGACTTTCAAGCACTCTTGATGAAAAAAACAGCTGAACAGAAAATATGACTTTCGAATACAAGAAGCAAGAGAAGCATGAGAAGGTAAACAGAAAAAAAGAAATAATAAGGAACTTATTAAAGTTAATTGTTTACATGCCTACATGGAAAAACAATAATTGTAACTTATGAAACTTTTCTCAGTATGAGGATAGTTGAAGGGAATATAAATGTGTGTGTGTGTATATATGTGTGTATATATATATATATATATATATATATATATACATTCATATATATGTCTATATAGGAGGGTATATGTGTATATGAATACATATGTGAGTGTGTGTATATATGTGTACAGGTATACATAGATAGAGGGCACAGGATCAATTAAATAGGAAGGGATGATATTTTAAAAAATAAAATTAAGAGGTGAGAGAGGAATATAGTGAGAGGAGATAGGGAGAGACAAAATAGGATAAATTATCTCATGTAAAAGAGGCAAGGGTAAACCGCTACAATGGAAGGGAAGAAAAGGAAGGCAAAAGGGAATGGGTCAATCTTACTCTCATTGAATTTGGCTTAAGGAGGAAACAACATACACACTAAAGTGGGTATCTTACCCTGCAGGAAAGTAAGGGGGAAGGGATAACAGGGGGGATGATAGATGGGAGGGCAGATTGGGGGGGAGAGTAGTTAGAAGAACACACTTTTGAAAAGGGACAGGGTCAAAGTAGAAAATAGAACAAGTGTGGGGCAGGATAGGATGGAGGGAAATATAGTCAGTCTTTCACAATGTATCTGTTATGGAAATGTTTTGCATAACCACACATGTACAACCTATATTGAATTGCTTATCTTCCCTGTATGGGTGGGTGATGAGGGAAAAAGGGAAAGACTCTGGAATTCAAAGGTTTAAAATCAAA